>OZ038388.1:3040934-3640934 GCA_964036045.1 Eutreptiella sp. 'Long Island Sound 2002'
CACCGAGGCTCAACTCTACCCCTCAAACCACGCGCACCTGCGCAATCGAGGCGGCCGCCAGCGCCGTTTCCTGGAAATCGTCGAAGACGGAGGAGAGCGGCTTGTCGAAGGAGGTCTCGATGGTCTCTTTGATGGACGCGAAGGGGGACGGGGGCACCGCGTCCTGCAGCTTGGCGAACTCGTCGGTGATGGCCTGGGGCATGATGTCCGCGCGGCTGCCGATGTACTGCCCGGTCTTGACCCACGTGCCCTTGAGCCGCAGGAACGTGCGGTACATGTACACCGCCATGACGCCGTTCACGTACTCCCACATGTCGTCGCTGTCCGCATCGCCCAGGCGGCGGCCGTGCATCTTGGCCAACTTGAACGCCGTGATGGTGATTCCCGCAGAACTGACGGCACACGCCCGTGACGCAGATGGACGCAGGCACGCATGACCAGGACGAGTACGTGCACGTGCAAGCAGGACCAGAGCGAAGGCAAGTGTGACCAGAGCGAACACACCGTTCACTGAACCAGGTGCCGCCAGCCATCAGCAAAATCACCAAACCGCTGCCGCCAATTGGCCGCCAACCGCCGTCCGGAAAACCCAACAACCATTCGCTAACTAACACCTGCTGTACGAAGGGCACTCCCATCGCTCAATGGCGTCAGTCGTAAATCGCGAGCACGGCATCCTCAAGTTTGATTGCGGCCGACACCACAGAGTCACACGCGTAGAGGGTCTTGAGATGGGCCATGTTCGAACCCGGAGGCGCCGCCCAACCCCACCAGTGGTTAGCCACCCCGAACCCTTGCAGGGAGTCCTGGGTTCGTCACCCTCCGAAGGCTATTGGTTTTGTGAGGGAACTTCTGTTTCGTTCACACATACGCCACATGGATGGACGGAAATCCTTTTTTTGCAAAATTGCGTCAGTAGCCCGCATGCCACCGTCCACCAAAACGCTATGTCTAGTGCTCGGGGTATTCGACACAATTGTGCTCGTCTGTTGCTCGAGATGTCAAGCACGCAACACATCACGGTACAGGGAATATCAAGCCATGCGCAGGGGGTGTGAAAGTTTCGCACGGGGACAATTTCTCCAGGGGACAATTTTGCCACCCTTTAAACACTCTAAAGCTGAATGCCATACGCCCCAATGCACCAACGCACAAAAGAATACAAAAGACAGAGGCTCCAAGTTTGCAACACACTACCACTGCCACTGCCAATGCAACTGTCACCGTCACTATCACCGGCACTAGTGACACCCTCATGCACAGGTACCACTGAAGCTCTAGTGGGCCCAATCCGCCAAATTTCACCGAGAACAATTTCGCAGCCATTTTTCACGGAATTTTCCCCTGGCGGTAGTATCCGTCCCTCTGTAAGAGGAGACCTGCCTGTGGTATACTGCAGGGGCAGCAAGCACACGGACCCCGCATCGATGTCCTTTGCTCCACAATAACTGTCTACTGCTGTCGTTCACGCGCGGTTTCTGCCACTTGAAACTTTGGGCCTTCCGTAACCAAAAACGAGGGAGTCCAGAGGGATGGCCCCAGGGGACAGTCAGACGGAGGCGGGGAGGCGGGCACCTGAAGACCAGCAGCCGTCGGAAAAGCAGCCCCTTGTACCAGAAATGCAGCGCCACGCAGCTGAGCGCCGCGAGGGCGGCCGCGGCGCACCACAGGCCCGACTCCCACGGGCACAGCGCCGGCCACAGCGCGCCCCACGCCGCCCCCAGCCGCAGGCGCATTGGCGTCAGGGTCTGGGAGACCCAGGGATGCATAGGGTCTGGACACGGGGGGAGCAGGCACCACAGGTATGAGGCCGCCTGCGCAGCGGAGTACATCCAGGAGGAGGGCGGCAGGCAACTGCTGGGCTGGTCGCGGGCGGCGCCGACGTGCGTCGCGTGCACGCATCCGACGAGGAGGCAGAGCCAGGCCTTGTAGAGCAGCACCGGGAGGGCGAT
Source organism: Eutreptiella sp. 'Long Island Sound 2002' (assembly GCA_964036045.1). NCBI lineage: Eukaryota > Euglenozoa > Euglenophyceae > Eutreptiales > Eutreptiaceae > Eutreptiella > Eutreptiella sp. 'Long Island Sound 2002'. Next base: position 3,042,887 of record OZ038388.1, read on the forward strand.
GACGATGAGCAGGTGGATGATCCGTGACAGCAGCAGGAGCATCATCACGGGGCCGTTGACCGCCTGCCGCTGCTTGATGGCCAGGATCTCCTCGAGATCTGCGAGTGCGACCTGGTGTATGTTTGCGTGTGGGAGGGCAGGCCTTTGCTCCACAACCGGGGGAGGGGGGGGGGGGGGGGGGGAAATGGATCAGTCCGACCACCTACCCACCCACCAAGGGGAAGAGGGGGGAGGGGATTCAAAAATTTTGTTGCATTGGTTTGTGTGTGCGTGTGTGTGGCAGGGGGGCATTTCTGAATTCCCGATTTCATTCTGAGCATTTTGAGTGTACACAAGCACAGGGTAGAATCCCATGTATCACTCACCATCCACCACACCTCCACCAGCCCCAGGGGCCTCTGCCACAACCGTGAGGGCTATTGGATGTCTGGCGCATGTTTCCCAATTGGCAAATGTACTGTTCCCCATTGGTGTGCATTGTGGGGCCTTGGGGGGGGGGGGGGGTCTAGCCATACCCCTTACACACACCCCTGTGCTGCCAACACACGCAAATCAGACAACCATTTCTCATGGGTAATATTTGCCGAAACCACCTCTCAAAGGTTGTTAGATCAAAACCACGCAGGCCAGCATATATGCAAAAAGGCCACATACCCACTTTCTGGGCCCATTCACATACCATACCTGAAGGGGTTGAATTGGTGGTTCAACCTCGTGTAAAACCCTCATTTTGCCCAGAAACAGGTATCCCCCAATGGGTTTTTGGTTGGGACTCCCCTAGAGCCCAGGCCACCCAAATCGCAAATTTTCAGCCAACCCATGCCAGCCTGAAAATGGCTAAGTCCTCACAGGTGGGGTCCCATAGGGGCCCCATAGAGGGCTGAGCGGGGGTACTCAGAGATAGAACCCTGGACCCCTGCCACTGGTTAGGTTCACTGGTTCATATAGAAGAAAAAACTTCAATGGGACAAGGGTTTGGATCAAATCACAGTGGTGGCTGTAGGCCAACCAAGTGTCGGCCACCATAGTGCAAATAAGCCCAAAATGGTGCTTTTGAATGGCTAGCGGGCACCACTAGGAGGTCCTAATTGGTGCTACATGGTCCCCATGGGTTTCTACGTAATGCATTGTCACCAAAAATGATCACCCACCACTTTACCAAGGGCCCGCGGGAGTCGTCAAGAGTCACCAGAAGTCGATTTTTTACCCAACCCATGCAGGCCACGTGGAAATGGAATTTCACATCTTTCACATGCCCCATGACCAACCGTCGGCGGGACTAGTGGTTGCAAACAAGCCTGTTTGCATCCTGTTTGCATGCATGGGTGTAGTATCACAACATCCGGATTCCTTCCACTTTGGGGGGGGGGGGGGTACAGCAGGGTCACTAATGCCACCCAAATGCTGTTATAGCAAATATGGCTGAAAACAGCATAGGACTCAAGAAAAAGGAAGCAACTCAAAATCAAAAGATTCGTGATTTTCAACCCCAAACAAGCAAAAAAGGGCACAGCCTTTAGTTTTGACCCCACCCCCCCTCTACGCATACCCATACCCTCTCACCCCATGGTAACACTCGGTACTGGTGTCCTCCAAAATAATCAACCCAGTTGACCCTTTTCTGCGCATGGTTTTTTTGCACACCTGTGGGGTTGTACGTCGTGGTGCACGCGTCCAGTTACGCACGGCCAAGGTACACTCATTCCCTTGGTCATAAATCCCCAAGCCCCTAATTGCAGGTTCCATGGCTTTCCTTCGTGTTCCATGTATTGCAAAAAACCACATTTACACATTCAATTCTAACAAGCCAAACCTTTGCAATGAAGGAAGAATTTTTCAATCTCGTTTTCTCCAACTGGTCAGTGTTCAGCATTTTCCAGGGTCTTGATGCCAGGCGTAGTAAAAAAAATGGAGCAACAATAGGATCATTCCAGCCACAACTGCAAAACAACCACAATTTGGGGCCAAGTGGGGGTGCAGGGCATTGATTCACTGAGTAATAGGATGGAGAGGGGGATGCAATGAACGACATTTCCGGGGACCCACCCACCCTGCCCACGACCCAATCACCCCAGAAGGGCGGCAGGAGCCAGCCCTTTTTCACACACACACGATATGATAGCTTGCCAAATTGGCACAAAAGCCTGTGGCCGCACTCCTGAGAACACATTGCATCCTCTGGAAGACTATCCCGTTGCAAATTCTGTTGCAATGATTGTCTTGTGCTTTCGCAAACACAAGGTGCTATAATTCCTCAACATGTCCGTAGAACCAAGACGCTAACTGTAGCCTCCCACTCCACAACCTACCCAAACTCATTATGAATGGTTCATGGATAAGGGTGCACCCGGGCAATGACAACCCAATCGTTGCCAACAGATGCTACACGCTAGTTTTGCATTAGCAAAACAACGTCAAATGCAGTTCATTCAGTCATTAACCCCATGAGCTTGACAGTGTCATGGCAATATAAAAGTGAATTAGTGTGGCTATCTTGTGAGCGGATTTTGTATAGGCATGACGGCCATGCAGCACTCATACTCAGGTAGTGATAGGGGTGTAGCTAACAATTGGTATTTTCTTCATGCAAAGGTTGACACTCGTGAGCACCAAGTTTGAACGTTTTGAAAAAAAAAACACCCAAGTTGGATAGTTTTAAAAAAAAACACGCACAGCACCTGTGCAGAGGGTGGAGACAACATCTTCAACACCGAGGCCTTGAAGGCTACCCTATTTATCCGGTGTCCATGACGGGCAATATCAAACCACAACTTCAGAATTTAAGGGGATATGTTGTCTATCTTAGGGGGAGCACCTGACGTGGTGTGCGCGCAGATTGATACATTCATGCAGGTATATGCACGGATGGCTATGTATTCTGTTGGTGGTTGTGGCTGCTGCGATGGATGGAGTGACAATACCGGTGCTGGGCCTGCCCCACACCTTCTCCATCTGTCCGCAGAAATAGAACCCACGCCCCAACTCGGATATAAATGCGGGCAGAACCTGATTGGGTGTCATGGGATCATCTGACGCCCCTGATGCCGCGTCGCCATCGATGCTCTCCGCGACCTCGGATGGGCTGGCGCGACCTGCGGACGCCAGAGCCTCGGGTGCCCCGGCAGATCCCCGATTCTGGGCCATGCTGAGGGCTACGGTAGGGCCAGGGTGGTCCGTCCAGAACAGAAACTTGCGCAGCACGTTCTTCTGGGACTCGGTCGAGTGGCGCAGGACACCGACCAGGTACTGCTCCAGCCGCTTCTCCCGCTCCGCAACGACCTTGATGGACTGGTTCCCAAAAAAGATCTTCGGCGGGAGGCTGTGCCCGACCCGGCCCCGTTTCTTGAGCTTGTCGTGCAGCTCAATGAAGTCGGAGAAGCGGTGGGTCACCTTCGGGTCAAGTATGGAGACAGGCATGGGCCGAGGCGTATGGACCCGCATAAGATCCGGCACAGGAACAGTCACAGGTTGGGCGGCATCGACACGGGCACAGGCAATAGGGACAGGCACACAGTTGGACAGGGATCGGCACAGGGTCGTGCACGGGCATAGAGACAGGCGTACGCACAGCACAGGCCTGGGCACAGGTACCAGGACAGATGTGTAAACAGGCATAGGCACGCGGAGACAAATAGGCACAGGCACAGGCACAGCCACAGGCACAGGCACAGGCACAGCCACAGGGAGCAACGAGGCACCGGCACGAGAGCAGGCACGTGGTGGTCACCTTCCACGCGCCCTCCGGCACTGCGATTTCCATCCCGGACACGGTGCGCGATCGCTCGCCGGAGCCGGGGCCGTTGGCGCTGAACGGCTCTGTGCTGCAGATCAGGACGTACTCCACCGGCCCACGGTCCTTCAGCTCCTTTGCCTTCCGCGAGTTCATTGGGCTTGTCGCGGTGGACGAGCAGCAGACCCGCACGTGCAGCTCCGGTCGCCGCGGGCAGGGTACAGCGGTGGAGGGGCCGGCGCCTGCGGTAGCCCCTCCTTTTGGCAGGTCCCCACTTTCCAGGCGGACCCGTGCCTCGTCGAACAGGCCCTGCAGCGACGGCAGGGCCTTAAAGTCGCCCTTCGCCGTCACGGTCCCTTTCATGAACATTTGCCTGAGATCCGCATCCTGTGAGACGTTGCATGTGGCGTGTGGTGTAGAGTGTGCACTTGGCGTTTCGCGTGCGGCTGCCGTGTGGACAACACTTTGGAGCGAGGGAATGGGGGTTTGCCATAAATGGTCAGAAGGCAGCAAGGGGCCGCAAATGGTCAGGTATACCGCCACGCACTTGACCCCAGCCGCACCTGCTCCCGCAACCTTCATTGCCCACAGTTCCATGCGATGGACTGCGTAGCCATGCGCCTGTGTACTTTGAGAAAGGTCAGGGTCGAGGCCCCCCTGTCCCTTGCAAGAATTATCGTGGGATGAGGGTTGTGGGGTGCATTCTGGGAAGCAAGGGGAGGTGGACCATGAATCATTCACCATGCGCTGAAGTACCAGCAACACCACAAGCGTTGCTCAAGAATACGATGAACTGCGGTTGGCAGTTTGTGCGAAGTGGCAAACTGCGAACCACGCGACTCTGTGCAATATTCCGCATTTGTGATGTTGGGCCTCAAACGGTCAGGTGTGGACCCGCCACTGTGCTCCAGCCGAGCCTGCCTTCGCACGGACTTCACTGCAAACTCCATTTGATCCACATCCGCTCCAAAAGGTCGCTCTGGTGTCGTTCCAAACGTTCGGCTCCCTAACCTCCCTGACTGGGGTAAGGGGATTACATTCGGGTTTCTGTGATGTCGGGGCGTTCCCCATGTCCTTGATGCAGATCATCTCCTGATTATGTTTCTTGGAAAACGCCTAGAGCGGCTAGTGCGGCAGGCAGTATCCAGACTCAAGGTTTTTCGCTTGAATTCAGGTCTTCTGATCAACATGGGGGGGGGACCCCTCGGTTCTGGAGGCCAACTAACCCACCAACTAACTGTTGGCCGGAGACCCCTTGGGGGGGGGGGGGGGGGCATTGGAGGAGGTGTTCAGGGAGGGGCGAATGGGGGGCATCTAGGAGGGGCTTGGGCGGGGGGCTCAGGGAGGGTCGATTGGGTGGTGGTGGTGGTGGGTCTACAGGATTTGCACCTGCGATGGTATGGCCTGCAGCCTGGCTGGGGCCCCTACCCCCCCCACAGCTGACCACCTTGCGTCGTGGGGTGGTTGGGAACTGGGCACGCAATCTTTTCCCTGCCAGCGGAGGTAGGTTCCGAAAAGTTGCATGGTTCCCGGTGACAAGGGGTCTCAGAGCCCGCTTCTCCCACTGAAGGCACGTACTCCAGAGGTCTTAACTCCATCCGTGGTTACCTTCTCATGGGATACACGACGAACTGAGTTGCCCCCTGTCACCCCACCGAAGCATGAGAAACGGACCAGCTCGGCAAGGGAGAGCCGCCGCATGGCGAGTCCGGCGACTCCCAAGGGTCGGGGTGCACCTCCAGATGATACCACCAGCTGGGATCGATCCACCGACCCGCCGCGTGCAGGACTCACGCTATGACCGCTAAACCAGCTGTAACGTGGAGATTGCACCGGTTCTGTGAGGGAGCGTCGCCGCATGGTGAGTCGGACGACTCCTAAGGGTCGAGTGCACCTCGAGGGAGTGACGCCGCATGGCGAGCCCGATGACTCCCAAGGGTCGTGTGCACCTCCAATCGCAGATTCTGGGAGGAACACGGGTCGTTTCCTCCTATAAGATCACGAGGTGGTGGTCGTGTGGCCCTGTCCTCACGCCCTGCCCTCACCAGCACTCGCAGCGTGCTGCGGGGCTTTCGGGGTGAGCCACACCCTCGTAACGCACCCAACTTCCACACCTTGCCTGCACCGCGCGGTGGCTGGGTGCTCCCGGTGGGGGCCCACGTCTCCAACCGTGCCCCGCCGCCTCGGGGGGGGGGGGGGGGATGCCCGGCCGATGCCTAGAGGTAGGGTTTGGGGGGGGAAGGGGTCCAAGTGGGGCGATTTGGGGTGGGGGGTGGGGGTCCAGGTGGGGTGATTTGTGGTGTTCCGGGGGGGAGGGGGGGCACAAGCTCCCCTTACCTCCCCTTGCCCTCCCTCTAACCACACCATCACCATAAACCTAGCCCTAACCTTTGCAGCCAGTTGGTTTGGCCATGCCAGCCAAGTTGATTAGGCTGAACAAGATCCCTCAAATTTTGTTCATGGCTGTTTGTGCCACATCATTGCTCTCCATTTTGGACCCCAACACTCACACTGACCCTAGCCTAGGGTGAGAGCTAGGGCTAGGGTCACCGAGCTGGTAGAACGAGTCTTGGTTTTATAACCCTCTTTAGTGTCTAGGGTGGACCTAACATGTTTAGCAAGCAGCAAGGAGCAAGGAGCAAGCAAGCAGCAAGCACGCTCGAAATGGGGAAAAATCACAGCTCCGTCGTGGTGCTTCGGATTCAGCCAAAATTTTGGTGGATGCTACCTGTGGGTGTGAGGGACAACCACACAAAGTATGAGCCAGAAACTCAACGGTGGAGGCCGGGAAAGGGCGTCGCAAGTGCCGGACCTCCATTTCAAAATCTGCAATTTAGGGCCAAAATCAGCCTTTTTTTTGCCCAAAACCGCCCTAGAACCCGCTAAAAACGACCAAATGAAGGGAAATAGTGGCTACTCTACACATGCAGCTAGACTTCCCCGTGCTGAAGGGCCCTCTAGAGCCCTCTAACTCCACAATATGTCCGCGAACCGCCCCCCAAAGGCCCCCAAAAGACCCAGAATTTGTGCACATTGGCCGCCCCAAACCTAAACCGGGATTGCATATTGGGACCGAGCTGGTGGGGGAAGGAACATTGTCTAGGGGACTTAAACGATAAATCAGGTACGCACTGGAAAGTGGATGAGAGTGGCTCAAAGGGGGCTCAAAATGAGCTGTATTCATCCGTTTGGGCACCACAACTGGACTAGGATCATGTTTGGAAAACCATGGTTTTCACCCATGTGTGGTCCCAAATTGGCCCATTTTCAAGGCCTTTTCGGCCTTGAGAGGGGCTAGAATTGCTCAACATGGGCTCAAAAATAGGCTCATTCCACTTGTTTGTGCACCCCAAAGAGTCTAAAAGTGTATCTGGAAAAACACATTTTGGATGCATTTTGGACCCATTTTTGGTCCCAAAACAACCCATTTTGAAGGCATTTTGTGACTTTGGAGGAGCACCCACCTCTTTGGGCTGACTCTTGGAGCTTGCCGCAGCCCACTGGGCCTAGGTACGGGGGTCTAGGCGTCGGTTAGGGCAATTTTGAGGGGTGGAAACCACCAAAAGTGGGTGGTTGCAGGTGGATTAGGTGCACTGTAAATCGTGTTTCGAGCCACGTAGCCCAAGATATGATCCGTTTTTGGTTTGGGGCTGTCAACGGCCAGTGTGCACAAATTCTGGGGTCTTGAAGGGCCTTTTGGGGGTGTTTCGCGGAAGATATTGTGGAGTTAGAGGGCCCTAGAAGGCCCTTCAGCACGGGGAAGTCTAGCTACATGTGTAGAGTAGCCACTATTTCCCTTCATTTGGCCGTTTTCAGCATGTTTTAGGGCAGTTTCTTTTTTTGGGCAAAAAAAAAGGCTGATTTTGGCCCTAAATTGCAGATTTTCAAATGGAGTCCCGGCACTTGCGACACCCGTTTCCGGCCGCCACCGTTGAGTTTCTGGCTCATACTGTGGTTGTCCCTCACACCCATAGGTAGCTTCCACTAAAATTTTGGCCGAATCCGAAGCACCACGACGGAGCTGTGATTTTTCCCCATTTCGCGCGTGCTTGCTGGTTGCTGGTTGCTGCTTGCTCCTTGCTCCTTGCTGCTTGCTTGCCAAACCTGTTAGGTCCACCCTAGACACTAAAGACCGTTATAAAACCAAGACCGGTTCCACTAGCTCGGAGAACAAACCATACTTTGGGCTACGTGGCTCAAAACGCGATTCTGAGTGCACCTAATCCACCTGCAACCACCCACTTTTGGTGGTTTCCACCCCTCAAAATTGCCCTAACCGACACTTAGACCCCCGTACTTAGGCCCAGTGGGCTGCGGCAAGCTGCAAGAGGTAGCCCAAATAGGTGGGTGCCAAAAGGGGTCAACAAGGACCACCAAGTGCAAAAAACAAGACTTTTTCCAAAAATGATCTTGGACCACATGGAATGCCAAAACAAGTGTTTTAGGCGTGTTTTGAGCTCATGGTGGCCCGTTTTGGCTCTCCTACAAGCCCAAAATGCCTTGGAAATGGGCTGATTTGGGACAAAAAATGTGTCAAAAATGGGTCAAAAATGGGTTTTTCCAAAAATGATCCTAGACCATTTGGGGTGCCTAAACAAGTGAAATGGGCCCTTTTTGAGCCCATTGCAAGCCATTTTGGCCCCTCCAGAGTCACAAAATGCCTTGAAATGGGTCAAAAATGGGCTAGGAATGTGTTTTTCCAGAACTAAACCGAGACCATTTGGGGTGCACAAACAAGTGAAATGAGCCCTTTTTGAGCCCATTGCAAGCCATTTTGGCCACTGCACAGTCACAAAATGCTTGTGTGTTTGCAAGCGATCCCATCAATGTTTGCTGCATAGTTTGTAATTTTTTGTGCCCCCCCCAATTTTTTGTGCCTGCCCTCTTCCTCCTCCCGGTGCTATCTACTTCATCTCTGTCCCGCCATATTTGCTACACTCTTGTGTGACCATTGTTCATCCACTGCAAACCTTTGCATGCATGGCTCGCTTCTAGGCTTGTCCCTAGTATCCAGTGCATCCGAGCAAACCCGCACAAGCCATGAAGGGTGGTTTGTGCAGCGAGTCCCATAAAGACAATCACAGTTTTTGTTTATAACCAAAAGGCTGAGTACATTGGATACCTCATCTTTCTTGCATGTCCACTCTACAATAAGGGTATGGAAGGGGTAGGATATTGTGAGATAGGTAACCCATGTAGTAACACTTCACCACATCTGAATACAAGAATTGTCTTATGGTGTCAAGGCGAAGCAAAGTGACAAAGCAAAATGCCTTCCCCACTAGCTCGGTCCCAATATTCAGTCGTGCTTAGGTGTAGGGTTAGGAGTAGGCTAAAGGTTGGGGGTGAGTGTTAGAGTCAAGGTTGGGTTTAAGGATAGTGTTGGGGTGCAAAGTGAACAAAATTCTATTGCCTTCGGCAAGGCACCTCGAAGAGGGGAGAGGGACGACCATTCTTGAGCTACCGAGGCTGGAAAACTGCATAAGCAGGTTGTGCCCCAACCCCCTTGGGAGCCCCCCCCCCCCCCCCCAAACAGCCAAATAGTGTGAAAAACACATAAAGAGGGGCTAAAACATGCTTTATATAAGATATTTGATCATTGTGGATGGTCAAAGTATCAAAAAAATCAGTTTCAAAAAAATTTCCATTTTTGAGCTACCGGAAAACTGCATAAGCAAGTTGTGCCCTAGACCCCTTGGGACCCCCCCCCAACACCAAAATAGTGTGAAAAACACACAAAGAGGGGCTAAAATATGCTTTATATAGGATATTTGATCATTTTGGATGGTCAAAGTATAAAAAAAAAACAGTTTCAAAAAAATTTCCATTTTTGAGCTGCCAAGGCTGGAAAACTGCATTAGCAAGTTATGCCCTAGACCCCTTGGGAGCCCCTCCCCCCCCCAAACACCCAAACAGTGCGAAAAACACATAAAGAGGGGCTAACACATGCTTTATATAGGATATTTGATCATTGTGGATGGTCAAAGTATCAAAAAAAAATCAGTTTCGGAAATTTCCATCTTTGACATGCCGAGGCTGGAAAACTGCATAAGCAAGTTGTGCCCTAGACCCCTTGGGAGCCCCCCCCCCCCCCCCCAACACCCAAATAGGGTGAAAAACACATAAAGAGGGGCTAGCACATGCTTTACATAGGATATTTGATCGTTTTGGATGGTCAGAGTATCAAAAAAAATCAGTTTCGGAAATTTTATTGCCTTCGGCAAGTCCACCTCGCAGAGAATCCAACCCGAGCAACACACACCCAAAATAGGGTAAAACCCACATAAATACAGGCTAAAACATGCTTTACATATCTTGGATGGTCATTTTAGGTGATCACAATATCAAAAAAATAAGTTTTGGAAACTTCGATTTTTGAGTTCAGTAGGCTGAAAAACTGCATTAGTAGGTTGTGTACCAATCCCTTGTGAGAACCCCCCCCCCCTTGCACCCAATACCCAAATAGAGTGAAAAACACAAAATTACAGCCTAAAACATGCTTTACATAGCTTGGATGGTCATTTTAGGTGATCACGGTATCGAAAAAATAAGTTTCAAAAACTTCGATTTTTGAGTTGTCCAAGGTGAAAAACTGCATCAGCAGGTTGTGTACCAATCGCTTGTGAGAACCCCCCCCCCCCCGGCACCCAATACCCAAATAAGGTGACAAACACGTAAATGCGGCCTAAAACATGCTTTACATACCTTGGATGGTCATTTTGGGTGATCACCATATCAAAAAAATAAGTTTCGAAAACTTCGACTTTCGACAAGGTGGAAAATTGCATGAGTAGGTTGTGTACCGGCCCATTCAGTCATGTAAGCCATTATTGGTGGAAAAAGTCATGCGTCTTTGGTACGGGTTTTGACCGGCACGGATTTTGACCGGCCCTCGGCAAGGCTATAGATCGCAAAAAACATCCTTCCGTATCCTGGTAGGCATATACTGTCACAACATCCCCACTCACACTCCTCAGAGCGGGTAGCACGGGGTCACCGAGGTCGCCAAAACCGCCAACATAGCAAAAATGGCTGAAAAGTGCATAAACTGCATTCACACTCGTCCCACTCTGCCCCATACAAACCCCATGGAGTCGGGGCCCGGAAAATTTTTTTCGGCTCAAAATCGAAAAAAACCAAAAGATTCATGATTTTTGACCCCAAAAAGGGGGGGGGGGTCATTTTTTGACCCCCCCCCCCACCTCCCGCTCAAAAAAGTGGGTTTCAAGTGGGGGGGGGGGGGGGGCTACGGGGATTCGGACCAAAAACTCATTGGGGGATGCGTTTGTTGGACAAAATAATGATTTTACAAGGGGTTAAACAACCGACTCGACCCCTTGGGGGTAGGGTACGCGAATAGCCCCAAAAAGGCCCAAAATGGGGGGGTATGTGGCGTTTTCCCCTATATACGCCTGCCTGGCTTTGCTCTAGCAACCTCTGCGAGGTGATTTCCATTTTTGAGCTGCCGAGCCCCCCCCCCCCCACACCAAAATAGTGTGAAAAACACATAAAGAGGGGCTAACACATGCTTTATATAGGATATTTGATCATTTTGGATTAGCCTGGATGGTTAGAGTATCAAGAAAATCAGTTTCGGAAAGTTCCATTGTGGAGCTGCCAAGGCTAGAAAACTGCATAAGCAAGTTATGCCCCAGACCCCTTGGGAGCCCCCCCCCCCCCAAACCCAAATAGGGTGAAAAACACATAAAGAGGGTCTAAAACATGCTTTACATAGCATATTTCATCATTGTAAGTGGTCACAGTATCAAAAAAATGTTTTGCAAAAATTTCCATTTTGACCTACAGAGGGTAGAAAACTGGTTAAGCAGTTCGTACACACACCAAATGCCATTGAACCACCTACAAACAGCAATTTTGAAGCTTTTGGGGGGCCATGGCTCGGGCTAGATGAGCCCAATGGCCACTATGTGGGTCCCCACGGGTGCTCAAGTACCCGTATTGTCACCAAATGATCACCCAAACTCATCCTAGGGGCAACAGAACGGTTTCGGAAAAAGTGGAAATGTGAAAAACTTTCGAGTGTCACTAAACAGCTTACGCAACAGCAATTTGGGGGCTTTCGGAGGGCCCATGGCACGATCTACATAGGCCTAGCGGCCACTACGTGCGTCCCCATGGGTGCTCAAGTACTTGTATTGTCACCAAATGATCACCCCAACCCGTCTTGGGGCAACGGAAGGGTTTCCTGAAAAATCGAATACATTGGGGTATGCTACGCGAACGACCCCAAAAAGGGGGGGTATACGACGCTCGCGCCTGCACTTCATCTAACAAACTCTCTTCGAGGTGATTTTCCTTCGGGCACCTTTGGTGTTCATGGAGCATCGGGCGCCCTTGGCGCCCATGGACGCCTGAGGGCGACACCTTTGGCAACTAACTGTTGGTCGGAGGCCCCTAGGGGGGGGGGGGTGGAAGGGGTAGTTGGTGTCCTAGGAGCCGCGGAGTCGCCCCCCCCCCCCCCCGGCTGATCAACTGCCCATCGTCATTGTTGAACAGTCCTCCAGACGGCGATGGGAAGGGGAGGGCTCCGCCGGTATTGCTCACCTGTGCCACCCCTGTACGTCCCTGGAGGGCATGCAGTCAACTCAGCAGTGGTGGCAATCATTTGGTGTGACAGTCATTGTAGGCATGATTCATTTCAACTCATCTCAGACTGCGAGGTTCATAACAATCTGCAAACCAATTCTTCCGTTCGGACGCCGTGCTGTTGGGCCAGACCAACATTCCCCATAGTACATCTTTTCAGAGGCCGATCTTTGCCAATTATGCAGCCATATTTCTCCCCACTATGAGAACCTCAAGAAGGCAGTGGTTATGTAGCCATATGGGGCCATCTGGGGACGAGAAGGCCGGGGTTGGGTGGGCGGGTGGGTGCCTTGAATGGGGGGTGGCAAGGTGGACATCTTTGCTCTATGTTCCAAAAAACCCCCAAAATGTACCAAAAACCTCCCGCCACATATCAAAATACGCCCAAATTGTCCCAAACCCCCTGCAAAACCCCCAAAAAAAAAACCCAAAATCCCCCGCTGGGGGTTTTTTGGTAAATTCCGGGAGGTTTTTTGGTACAATTTAGCTAGAAGATTTTTTGGTACATTTTACGCCAATACAAGAGGTTTTTTGGTACAAAGTGGGGTTTTTTAGTATTCACCACAACTAAGCCACCATCCAATTGTGACATACATGTGAAGCAAAGGGTCCACAGGTTAAAGATGATATGAAAAAAATCCGCCATGTAAAAAAAATCAGGCCGCTGCGGCATGCTTCAAAACAATAACCGACCGCTCCCAGAATCGCGGCACCGTGGCATGCTGCTGCCGGTGGTGCTTGCTTCTCGGGGTCCCCATGGGGGGGAGAGATCAACCTGATAGGAGGTGGATGTGGTGGAAACGAGCAAAAATGGATGAAAATGGGTGAAGCCGGGTGAGAATCCAAATAGACCCTATCCCCAATGTGAAAGCAGCATCAAAGTGCCCGTTTTCAAACAACAATAATGCCCGTGGTATCACAAAGTATGGAGTTCTAGGAAAGCTTGACGCCCAAATAGTTGCACTGTGTGCGCACTGCGCTAAGTCCAACCCTTAAAAGGTCACCGGTGGGGTACGCGTGAAAAAAGACACCCGGCGCGCACCCGGCGCACACATGCTCTCCTCTGGTGAATACCAAAAAACGCCATGTTTCGTACTAAAAAACACCCCGCTTTGGACTAAAAACACCTCGTTTTGTACCAAAAAACCTCCCGTTTTGTACTGAAAAACCTCCCTTATAGTATTTAAAAAGACCCCTTTTGTACGAAAAAACCGCCCTTTTTGTACTAAAAAAACCTCCTGTTTTGTACTAAAAAACCCCCCGTTTGTACTAAAGCTGTAGTGCCACGGCATCCCGTGCCTGCGACGCTTTTTGCGCGTCGCACACCCAGAGCAGGGTCCAACACACATCATTCCAACCAAGCGGTGGTGCAGGAACTGTCATAGGATTGGGCACAAAATCATCAGGTATACCATGGTTCGCAATCTGCCACTGCAACCATATGCGGAACGTCAATGCAAAATAGCCACATTCCCAATGGTTGTCGTGTAAACCAAAATGTCGCACAACAATATTTGGAAAAGTGGCCACCATGGTGCCCAAGTAATCTCATGTAATTGAGCACAATTGGGCAAACACTCACAACCAAGGTGTCCACGACTCAATGACACTGGCAAATTCGTCCCGAACTCCATATCTTATGTCGTTGCACTACAGTTGGTACCTAATCGGAGTGTGACACAGCACTACCTTTGACCCCCCAAACAACGTGGGTGGATGGGTGGGTTCTCAAAAGTGGGTGGGTGGGTCCGCTTTCACCCCCCCACCCCACCCCACACAGGCCTCACTCAAAAGGTCCTCTGCTGAGGCTATCGTGTAGCAGCTTGGGCAGCTCCCGCACCTTGTGAATTAGGACTTGTCCAATACTCCTGGGCCGTTTAAGAAGATGCGGCGACCGCGGTTTCCTCCTCGGACTGTTCCTCGCGAGAACATCTGCTGCAAGTGTTCTAGGGAAATTTTTGTTTTGCGGCCATTGCGTGGTGGTAACCGCGTTTAATGCAATGCTTGCAATGCCCCTTTTCATGAGAAATGCTTCTATAGCTCTACTATTGTGTGCAGCCTCACCTCATTGTCTTGTGGGTGCCATAAAGGCCCAGTCCGTCATGCCGGTTGGTACACCCCCTCCCCCCCGCTTGCGAGAAAAATGGTAAAGTTCCAAAAGTAGCAGAAACAACACCTACTGGTTTTCTGACAAGGGGGGGTATTGAAAAAGGGCAAAGTAGAACATGGTTCCAACAGTTGCGGAAACAACACTGACTGTTGCTCTGACAAGGAGGGCTCGCAAGGGGGGGCGGGGGGGGGGGGCTTCCGCCTGTACGTACTTGTTCGCCTTTTGATGAGGGAATCCTCCATGCATGGATATGGATGGGTGGGTTGGTTGTCCGCCCATCGTTGGAGGGGGGGGGGGGTAGACGCTCATCCCTCTGTTACCTCATTTGCACCCTCTGGGCGGAACCTACGTTCCCTATGGGAATCCCTTTTCTGCGACCCAACGATTTGTTGACAAAAAAAAGGCCAAGAACTCCTCTGAGATTTTCTGTGGGACCCCCGGCTATGGGATGCAGATATTGAATGCTAACCCTTACGACGCAGGCACAAAGTTGCAGAGCAACAGAGTCAGAACAAAAAGCTCTTCAGTGACATTGCCATAGGCGCTGTGATAGATGAGGTACCCTGAGGTAAAGTGGGCTGGGGGGCACGTTCAACGGTCACCAGGGAAACTATCCTACAGAATGCCAGACACATCACATGAGACACTCATTCATCAATTTGCACCCCTCTCCCCGGTGCGTGTCCCCAGTCAACCACACCGGGACCGGTACGACTCATAGCCAAGGCCCCCACCCCAAAGGCAAACTGTCAACATCAGCACAGGAAAATGGAGGAGTCTCCGCTTGGCAGGGTAACGCCCTGCACAGCATGTCCCGTGCTCCACCCGGAGTATTATGCGGTCCCTGGGTCATGCAGCACTGGGGCAGGCGGCACCTTTGTGACATGAAGACTCAGGAACGTTGCGGTGTTCTTGTAGCTGATGGTGCAGTCGACGGCCGGCGGCGGTTGCCCAACCGGGTTTTCATACGCTTCAGAGACGTCGGGCTGCAGCTTGAGGATCCACAACGTTTTGGTGTCCTTGAGCTCAAGCCCGAATGTCCCGGGGCACCGGGGGCTCGCGTACGGTACTTGAGCCGCGCATGTCACAAGAGCTTGAGGGGTTAGAGCCATGCGGACGGGACAGAGCCGCTACTGAAAAGCAAAGGGTCGGGTGTTCGGCGGGGTCCATGTCTAACAAATGGTGCGCACACAGTCGGGTGTTTTCGGACCACCACAGATCATGCATTGCTTGGACAA
Organism: Eutreptiella sp. 'Long Island Sound 2002'; assembly: GCA_964036045.1. NCBI lineage: Eukaryota > Euglenozoa > Euglenophyceae > Eutreptiales > Eutreptiaceae > Eutreptiella > Eutreptiella sp. 'Long Island Sound 2002'. The sequence goes on from OZ038388.1 coordinate 3,058,572, forward strand.
AATCTACTGGTGTGAGAAAGTAGCTGCTGCCTTACCGCGACTGAGACCCCGGAATCTTCCTCTTCTTCAAGCACGGGCCTGGGGTGGACAGCACACAGAGGTTGGGGCCGTGTTGCCTTAGACAGCAGTGCTATACACGCACTTTCACCTATGCTGGCAAGGCAGCCAACCAGATCCTTTTGTCCCAAACTGGGGCATACCCAAAGATAAAAAAGAGGCAGCATCTTTCTCATATTGACACTTTGTGCGGCTTTGAAGAGGAGGCTACAGAGGCTGCGAGTGCAAGAAGTTCACGATATTCCTGGAGTGAGTCTGAATGATTTGATTCAATTGCAAGCAGTTCAAAGTGAGCAATACGCTTTTGAGAGGAATTGCCCCCCCCCCCCCCATACAAGAACATGTAGCGCCACAGCACATGTTCTCCACCAGTGCACGCTTGTGGCAATTCCACTGCTTGTGTGTGTGATTGATACCTTTTGGTGTGCCGCGGTGTGTACTAAGAGCCTGGGCCTGACGATCCATGTTAGCATGGCCCCACAGATCGGTGATGATGAAGCCCCCTCCCCCCTCCACCCGCCTTGTAGGCCCGTCAGGCCCCAAGCAAGGATAGGCATACCCCCCCCCCCAAAAAAAGTGACAAGTGAAATGGGACACGTGTGACACAAGTGCTGCATGGGGCCCATTGGTAGGAAACACAGTGAATGCAGGGTAAATATCATACAATTGTACAAATCAATGTGTGACAGATTGTCCATGCATGTGCTCTCAATCACAATCACTGTCATCCAAAGAGCTTCTAACAGTCTAGTCTAGTCGTGCAATTTTTTTTTTGCGGTAAATGCGTGTATTTTTTTTTCGGTAAGTCATGTGAATTATAAAAAAAAAATTGAATTTTTGTTTATTGCGGTAAGGGCGTGTAATTTTTTTTGCGGTGAACCATGTAAATTATGAAAAAAAAATTGAAAAATTGAAAGAAATGCAACCTTTGCAATACATGCGCAATATGTACAGCCGCCGGTTCCGTACGGCACCCCATAGCGATGTTAACAATGGGACGCCGAGTCCACAAAGCACATAGTACTCTGCGTGGCCACCAATTAGTTGGGACTCGGCCAATATAACATAGTTTCACATGCTGTCATGGGCACTTGATTCAAAATCAGGCCCAAGAAAAGAGTCCTGACAGGGCCATGGCCAACATCCGGTGTGCTTGCATTGGGAACAAAATCAGGCTCAAGAAAAAGAGTCCTGACAGGGCCATGGCCAACGCTAGTGCCACCATTATAGGCCACCAAGGCACTGGTGTGGGGCCAATATAACATAGTTTCACAGGGTGTCATGGGCACTAGACTCAAAATCAGGCCCAAGAAAAGAGTCCTGACAGGGCCATGGCCAACATCCAGTGTGCCTGCACTGGGAACAAAATCAGGCCCAGGAAAAAGAGTCCTGACAGGGCCATGGCCAACGCTAGTGCCACCATTATAGGCCACCAAGGCACTGGTATGGGGCCAATATAATAGCAATCTTATACGCTCCGCCGTTGGTGCACCAAACGGGCGGAGGAAAATACAGCCCACAAAACATGCACCCGCTACAAGTAGGTGCAGAATGCACGCTTGTAGATCAAATCCGTGTTTGTGTCGCTGCACTTGGGCTGTGCACCAGGATTGGGGTTAAACTGACAAGCGGCGCACAACTCTGCTACTAGCCACGCAACAAAGCGTGGATTGTGAGTCCTTAACCCCAACTCGAGGGGCCAAGCAACAAAGCGTGGATTGTGCGTCCCCAACCCCAACTCGAGGGGCCACGCAACAAAGCGTGGATTGTGAGTCCCTAACCTAACCTTAACAAAAAAAACCGGGTCCTTAAGGACCGCCCTGCAAAGGGGGACAAAACCAGAAGTGGCTAACCCTGCCTTCTCGGGGGCCCAGAAGAGGGCGGAAGTGCTACGTCACCCCTGCATTCTCGGGGGTCCCCAATGCCAAGCGCGGGGAAAAAATCAGAAGTGGCCCATAGGTGGGCACATTGCCTACATGCATGCATTTTCAGTAAAATTGGTAATTGTTTCTTTGCGGTAAGGTCGTGTAGATTTTTTATTTTTGCGGTAAACGCGTGTAGGAAAAAATCGTCACATCGTGGAAAATCTTTTTTGCGGTAAATGCCTGTAACAAAAAAATTGTCATGTTGTGTAATTTTTTTTTGCGGTAAATGCGTGTAGAAAAAAATCGTCTAGTCGTGGAATTTTTTTTTGCGGTAATGCGTGTGACAGGCTTACACGACTTACGGCAAAAAAAAAAATTACACAACTAGACGATTTTTTTGTCACACGCATTTACTGCAAAAAAAAATTACACCAATTACAACACACACCTTCTAACATTGCTTCTACCACTGCTTGATATACGAGGCTGAGCCACAGTCAGGGCCAAAATCATTGTTGTCACTCAGCGCCTTTGCCCGTTTGCTGCTGCCTGCTCCCTGTGCTTGCTTTGCACTGTGGAGTCTTTCGGGCCATGTGCTTTGTGTGCCGTCAAGGTGTTGCAGCCCAAGCACAGGCCACTTGCTCATACAAATATTCAACCTCACTGATGTCTTGAGCCCCAATGAGGTGCATTTGGATGCTACTCCAAGACTTCCTGTTTTGTAGGGAAGGGAAGTCACAATGTTGCATCGCAACATCCTGTCACTGTCACTGTCACTGTCACTGTCACTGTCACTGTCACTGTCACTGTCACTGTCACTGTCACTGTCACTGTCACTGTCACTGTCACCGTCACTGTCACCGTCACTGACACAGCCACAGTAAATTGTCATTCCGTCACTGTCACCCTCAAAAAAAGCCAAGTGCCACTCTCCCTGCGTCACTGAGTGACACAAAGCCAGACCCCTGCCCCACCACCACTAGACGTCTGACCCCCTTCATGTGCAGCCAGGTCAAGGCCTAGCTAGCTCTTCAGCGCTCTGGGACCAGACCTTTCTTGGCTTTTGCTGTCCATCACGAATGGTTTTTTGAAACATTTTCCTTTTACATGCCACACTGCAGCATCATGATTTCAGAGCCAGTGACAGTGGCTCAGTGGTATGCACCAGCTTGAGGCCCATGTGTGGGGTCCTGGGTTCAAGTTCCCCCTCTAGTAGTGACAATACTCTCATGCGCTGGGACCAGCCTTCACCACTTTTCCCTCCCTCACAGCTGAACATGAAAAACTGGTGTCGCAAGTGGTACAACAAACACCCTTCCTGACTTGATGGAACTGATGGCCGTGCCTGCAATCTCTTGCAGCATTGGTCCTTCCGATTCAAGACTTTTCTCGTATGTGGACCCATTGGCGAGGCTCTCTAAGTGCCCCCCATTGATGCTCCCTTGCACACCAGCATGGGTTAGCCAGAAAATGGCATCATCTAGGTAATCCCCAAAAACCTCTTTTGGGCTTGGCCTGGGTCATCATTCAGTGACCATGGAGTACATAAAACCTGGGGAGCCATGTAGCACCAATTAGGGCCCATTACCTTTGACCACCATGCCTTTCATGCAGGAACAAGCTCCATATGACCATATCACAGAGCAGACTATTCAGGTGGTGGTTCAGACATCATGCCGCAGTGTTGGTTCACACAGGAACATCCAAAGAGGCCTGCCCCCTGACTCGGATGGGTAGACAAATGCTTGCCGCCACCTACTTATCTAACGGTACTGGTTTACAGACTGTTGTTGTCCCAGGTGGACCCTTTCTCACTGGTGAGTGATATTCCAGTGCAGATTGTTCCTGTCGCAGGCCTGCACCGGCATTGGCAGCCTGCACGACACATTTTCTCGCAATGTTCTACACATTCCTGCACCCACATGAAGTGCACAAGATTTGATGTCACGCAAGGCATGTCAAAATAGGAGAAAGCAGTCGCTTGTGGAGCAACAGTTAGCATGCTGCCTGTAATATGCTTATTGCAGATAGGCGTCCATGCTATTGTGCAAGATAGCTCACACACCGGACAGGCAAGTAACATCAACACGCAGGTTCATGACACGGAAAGCAAAGGTAGTTCTTGTAGAGCACCCTGCTTAAGCTTGATGCTTTGGAGAGAAGGGTATTTTGCGAATTATTTTGTGTATTACAGATTATTTGAGTGTCAAAGCTCTCCTGTGCCCTTGCTGTAGTCTGCTTGTTGAGAAAAATGCTCATGCAATACAACCCGGATACGCACAAAACCAGATAACAAACTTCCTGAACAAAAGCGCTGGCTGATTTTTCAAGCCCAGCTGTCGTGTATGCAAGCAGGGAGCGGAGCTGCTTGTGTGCAGACAAATTTGTCCGGGGAACTGTGGTAAAGTTCAGTAACAGTGTGTTCCAGAAAATTTTCCAAATGCCGCCAGAATGGTCTCATTGCACTGTTGCCAGCACGACTGTGTCGCACGTCAATCTGTTCTAGTGTCGGCCAGAATACGAATTAGTGAACCAGGGTGACTTTCCGCCACTATGCTTTACCCTGCTCTTCCCTGCGCATGTTCCGTCCAAGTCCGTGATCCTTGCAAAACCGGCTGACCGAATCGTCCATTGTGCCTTCATGCATGGTCCAACAGCACGAAGCGGACCACCAGCTGTACTGCCCACTTGACACACGGGCCACGCCTGTGTCACCTTAGCCACAATTGTGAATTTCGTCTTCTGCCTGCTTGCTATGCACCAGGTCACAGCAACGCCCTTGATAGCATTTGTGCTGCGTGCTGCAGACAGCCCCGCACTCAAGTGCGCTTCTCAATCTGAATTTGCGCGTTGCAGTTCCACTTTGCGAATTGGGGTTGATTGCGGGTCCGAACTGACAACAGAAGGCCATCACTGTTCCATATACACGGGGTAGCACGCTCTCATAGCCCCAGAAGGGAAAGCAAGGGCGTCCCTTCTGTCACATGCCGCAGCACTTCTTGCTCCCGCTTTTGAATCTTCTCCGCCTCCATCACCAACTGCTCCAGCCACTGTGTCACGTCCCCCTCTTTGCCACACGACAGCGCACAGCACACCACCCCGTCGTCGTCGCCACAGAGCAGGTCCCCGGCCGCAATGCGCACGTCCTCGGGACCCACAGTGATCGGCTCCCCAACGCGACCGGGCGACTCATACGTCCCGGCCGCGGGTGTGACGTCGTGGGAGTACACCGGGAAATCCATTCTGCGGATACTTTCGGTGTCGCGGATGCATCCGTCGACTACCAATCCTCCGAGCCCCAGCCGTCGGCACTCTGCAGTGAAGAGTTCTCCCGCGCACGCCAGACGCGACGGGCCTCGGACAACAAGCACTGTGCCCGGGGGCGGGGCGGATTGGAGCGCCTGCACCATTGCGAAGAAGTCCGGGCCGTTGCACTGCACCGGCAGCGCCGGCCCGAACAGACGGATGGAGCGCATGAGCGTGTGCCGAGGCTTGAGGTGCGGCGTGAGGCTGTGGACCATCCCCAGGCCCAGGTTGCGGTCTGCGTCGGCGAGGCATGCGGCGTCCAGAACGGCCATGCGTAGGAGCAGCGCACGTGGCACCGGCATAGTAACGAACCCTAACGACCGGCAGACAGAGGCCTCAAAGCAGCAACTCAAAGAGGAGGAGGGCACAAAGCATGGCTGCTGCAGGGCAAAGGCATTCTCAGAAAGCACGGCCCAGATCTGGACAAGGTCCAAACTCCGACAACAACTGTATGCTGGGCTACGATCGACTTCAGAGGAAGGGCCAAGGGAGGGAAATGGGCAGAGGGGTCATGCATGCAGATCCTCAAGGGGCATTTCTGCACAGTGCCCACACAGTGCTCGTTATCAGGGTGACTATACTGGAACCAACTCCAAACCACCAACCACACAAAACACCACATGCAAGGGCCAAAAGCTTGTAATGTTCCTGTCCATGCCTGCTGTGATGGGATACTTTCTATAGCAGGGGTACAAGCGTGTTTTGCACTTGATGTAGAGGACTCATCATGGAGCACAATGCCCCGCCACATCGGCTGCGGCAGCTAAAATACAGTCCCTACGCCTACTGTAGCTTAGCCATAATCCGACGATGGCTGTCACCCCCGGTATCCCACCGGCAGGAAATAATTGTTCAAACGCCCAGCAAACGCAGCAGAGCCGCGGCCACCAATGGTCCATACGCGGCGGAGCCACGCCCAGGTGTCCGACAAGGCGGTGAAGCCGCCCTCACGTGTGCGTGCACATCCTGTGCATCTTCCCTCCCGCCCTGATGGATATGGTCTCGGTGCCCATAGGCAATCAGGATTGTTGTGTACCCAACCGCATGAAAAAGCAAAGCCCATAACCCAACGGCGCCATGACCCACTCGCCGGGATTTGAACCAAGGGCCTCCGCCACGATGTCCTAGTGCATTTCCAGTATACTATGCTACCGATGTGGTTACATAGCCGTTACCATGTCCACCATTCAGTAACTCGCTGCTCGCCCCCTCCCGTCCCATCTCGGTATAGCCGCCCACGTAACAGGTGTTCATGATCGACCTGTTGGTCGACCGCGCCGTGGCCTCCACGAGCCACGACGACGGAGTGCACTGTGGCGCGAGGTCCCAGTGCATTTTCAGGTATGCTTGCCCCCTTTACGGTGAAACACGTGTACCGAGCAATGTGGGGATTTGGGCCGGGCGGTGCATCCGTGCCTTCCCCGGGGTTCACCCTCCCCCCCAAGGACGCAAGATCCACGCATGTCCAACGACACTACGCTCTATGGGGGAATGTTTGCCCGGCGCGCGCCCGGCGCGCTACCTTTGTGTTAAGTATCTTATCTCTAGCCCCACGTTTATCCTCACCTTGGGAAGTCCCCCAGGTAGACCGCAAACCTTCCCTGCAAGGCACCATGCATAAGCCGAAATATGAGAAGTCAACAACACAAAATGTCACTCCCACCACTTCCAACCACCACCCTTGTCATTGTCATAAACTGGGTGCAAAGGATGGGCCAAATTCTTAGACACGGTGAGAAGGTACTCCAAATTGTTTGGTGAGGTGGGGGCAAAAACACGCACGGGTGGGGAATGGTCAAAAAAAGATGCCCGGCGCGCTAACGCTCCCCCTATACAACATACATATATATTTTTTAATGACTCCAGAAGTTCAAAGAGTACTCAAGACTGTGCTTGGGAAAGTGGGCGTCTCCAGCATATGATATAGTGGAGCCCCGCAACGCGGGGCACATGGCAAAGACCCAGAGTTCACATGCGTATACTAGAGGGCTCTCTGATGCGGCAGGCAAAACCGCCACGCCATATGGCAAGCCTATAATGCGTAAGATTTAAGGTGGTTAAGACATGCTGGATCACGTGTGTGCCATTCCCCACAGGTCCTCAAGAGTGACAAGCTTTCGTCGCTTTGTAGGGGCTATGTCCGGCGGCGGGCGTTGGCCCAGGATGCCGGGTCTTGTGCGGCACTGGCGTTTAGGCAGAGGCGACTCCACCCGGTGGGCGGCGCGCTCAGATGCCCACAATTGGCTCATCACCAAAAAGAGCTGAATCCTTCACTTATGCCGCTGGTAGTGCTGGTCTGCGGAGGTGGTCCACACTCTAGCACGTCGCAGAAGGGAGTGCCAGTGCCGTGATTGCCCCACCAGATCATCTAGCACGTCGCGGTATGAATCCATCAGTGAGGCCCCGAGAACGGCATGTTGATGCAGAAACCAAGGCTGGGCCAATACTGCATTGCCGAAGCTACTTGTTGTGCCCTTGGGTCTGCGGCAGTGGGACAGAGGCACTGGTCAAGAGATTTCACCGCCCATGACCTAGTGTGGTACGACTGCGGCCGGCCCCATGTGCGCATTGCTCTACGGTGGGACGTCTCTTGAGAGGCGCGGCCATCCCGCCGCGATGTTTTCTCCCGGGGCCCCGTATACCCTACTTGAATTGTGGAGGACAGAGTCCGTGGGGTTCGGCCGTACAGCTCGTGGGCGCAGCTTTGTGTACCATGCCGGCACCGCTGTGGATAGCGTGGGCGGCACATGTGGGTCGCGGGGGGGCATGGTGAGTTGGCCGCGCAGTTGGCATACGCCATGTAGGGCGTGGTACTGGTGCCAGGCCACACGTTCCCTGGGGTCTACCCGCCGTGTTCGGGGGATATGGTCCCATAGGGACTGTGGTATGCGAAGGCAGGAAACATGGTGTAGGTCCGCCGCCGACGCCCTGTTCCACCATTCCGTTACCGTATCTCGCCACGGTCCCCAGGTGCGACTTTCCAACGCATGCAGTGGATGAGGCGTTTGTGGACAGTGGTACCGTGATGGAGGGGACATATGGGGCATTTGGAGATGGTATGGTCCCACGGCGCGCCCGTCCCATCCCATCGTACCTGGCCCTAGAGCCATTTAACCCAGAGCATACGTCGGTCCCCGCGCATCGGCAACGCGGATATCCAGTGCGCACCGTCGAAAGTGACAACATGCCTCCGCTGGAGGATCCATTTCCGCGCCGGAGTGGGGGCGGGCCCGCCGCACATTGCAATATCTTCAGGGCGCCGGGGGTCGTAATCCGGCACGGGTAGGCGCGTGGCCATCTTGGCGAGCAGGTCTACTTCCCCATTGCGTCGAATTTGTTCGCGTTCCTGCGACTTACGGGCCACCGTCTCAAGGCGGTGGCCGGGGATTCACTCCGCGGCGACGCGTTTGTGTTGCACCTGGCCGCACACTTTGTGGCGGATGTTGGCGTCAGAACATTCGTGCGTGGGCCGCCGGCGTGCGCATTTTGTGACGGCCAGGTTGTCGATATATTGAGTGTCACCGTCGGATGAGATGGCTGTGCCAATGGCTGCTCGGTACATTCCAGCCCTGTAGGACTGCTGTGGGCCCGCCACCCGGGCGAGGATGCGAGGAGGCCCTTTTGTCACTGCTGCGCCCGCCGCCTGGTATTCCGATGGTATTCCGAGCCCGCAATCTCAACTGTTTGAAGGCTGCCATCGGAGTATAGGGACGTTCCGGTCGGCAGTTGCTGGTTTGAGTAGCACGGTATGCCCGCAATGGTGACAGGGCGGTATCTTGCAGGCACCGTGCCCGCCGAGGGGTTTTCGTGGTACCGGTGTGGGGCAATGTAGTGGCGCGTGTGGAGGGCATCCCCCACCTGCTCTTTGCGGGCGGACAGGAGGACGCCGCCATCGGCGCTTTCGCTGTCGATGAGGTTGGGCCCCCCAACCGGCCGCGGCGGAAGTGCCATGTGAAGTGCAGTGCAAGCACCCAGCTGGGTGAGTATAGCCAGGTAGTTGCGAATAGGCACCGCTCGGGAGGGCGGTTCTTTGCTAAGGTCGCAGCCAATGGATCCCGGACGTGAGCGTAACGTGTTTTGTACCATTGTGGTGAAGCGTGCCTTGTGCGCCCAGAACAGTTGGTGTAACCCCATTCCGCCCAAGCGGTGAGGGGAAGTGACATGGAGGACGTTGTATGATTTGTGAACGTCGACCTTATTGAGTTCCATGCCCTCTGCCATAAGCACAAACCGCAAGCACATGGAGTCCATGGTTTTGAACATTGAGTTGTGGGGGAGAAACAAGGTGCGGTACGTCCACCGTGGGATCAGGACGGTGTTCAGCAGCTGCACCCGCTCGAAAGCGTTCAATGGCAGGTATTGGTATCGCGCCAAATCAGCTGCGGCCGTCCCCACGAAGTCATCACGTGCCTTTTGTTCCCAGGTCGGATGTGCCAGGAGGTGACCAAGGTAGTGGAAGATAGGGGGCTGCAGCGGCAATCGCGCATCGCCCCACGTGATGGTGTCCCTGGTCGGGGACTCTCTTGGTGCTACACCCTGACGGCGGGAGGGTGGGGCCCAACGGTACACATGTGTCTTTGAAGGGTTCGTCTTGAGGCCCAGTATGGCAGACAACTGATTGGCGCACTCCAGGACGTGCTGCATCTCCAGTTGGTCCATGATGGCGATGTAGTCGACATAGGTCAGTATGGTGCTGTTGGGAAATTCCCTAGTGAGAGTCTGGTGGAAGGCCTCATACACCAGAACAAAAAGGGCTGGGGACACGGGGCACCCCTCCTTGATGCCACGGCGCAACGGAAAACGGACGTCTCTGTACACCCCCGTGCTGTGCGCGTAGATGTTGGCCACCATGTTGTAGATGCGGGCCGGGGTTCCAATCAGCTGGAGTCCGTAGGTGAGGCACTCATGGGGCATGCTGGGTAAAGCTTTTGCGATGTCCAGGAGGCATACCAGCGCGTCCCCGTATTGGTGTCTAAGCATCGACATGCGGAGGGCTTGTTGTGATGTGGTATAGCCTCGCCTACATCCTGCTTGGGGGTCGGAGAGCGCCGCGTCGATGGGCCCTCGCAAGGTGTCCAATATGAGGCGGGCCAGAATGGAGTACATCCCCGTGGCTACGCTGATGGGCCGGTAACTGCGGGCCGCCTCAGGGGGGCCAAACTTGTAGATCATGGCTATTATGGCCTGCAGCTAGTGGTGTGGCACGTCGCCGCTTTCCCACACATGGCGCACCGCAATGTAAAGGTCCCACTGCAGTTCCCTAGGTAACCACTGGTGCAGGTGTGGCGCCACGTGGTCCATGCCTGCTGCCTTGTTCTTGGGTTAGCGTAGCGCTTTTGTGAAAGATTGCCAGGAGGGAGGATCGGGGCTTATTGGTCATCCTAGTTTTAAGACTTGTGAAAGAAGAGCCTTGGCCTCTTCCGGTCTCCATGGTGGGTCCCCCGCGAAGTGCGGAAGATGTTGGGCGGCCGAGGTCGTGTCGGGTTGTGGGCTGGTCGTGCGGAAGGGGGTGATCGGCCACCACTTTAGGGCATTGAAGAAAGTAGAGCGGCCGTGTACCCCCTATACAACCTATACAACATATCATACGGTTTAGTCCACTATCGTTCCGTCTTGTCGTTTGCCACCCGCCCTCCATCATCTCTTGCGCTCCCTATGTTGTTCGGTCACATCCGTATTGAACCCTGACCCCTCACTGTCCCAACTCCCGTCCTCGTTGGAGCCCCCTGATGATGACGAGGTCCCCGGTAGGTCACCGTGAGGGTGCAACTCCCCTCCTGCACTTGCCCATGAGCTCACCACACCGGAGGTGTCCCCTGATGACTCTGGGGACCACACATCGGTGCGCATCGGCGACAAACCCGCATCCCGCCACAGACGCGGTACGCGGTCGCCGCCCCCCTTTCATTTCTTATTATTGGGGTGCATCTCTTTACCTAACTCTGCCAGCGCGTCGGCCTTATCGTTCCCCCCCACCCGCATATGTGAAGGGGTCCAGATAAACTTTAGCATGGTCCCTGCACCCTGCCACGGCTCAAAAATGGCCTCCCACAGGTCCCGGTGCCCCACTTCACGCGACTTCACCCTCCAGGAGTGTAGCTTGAACACAGCACATGGAAATGGGAACTGATGCGCTGGTGCAGCAAAGGGTCAAGATAACGCCTAGGGCCCCTCAGATTAACATTTGAGGGCACCATTGGGCAAACAAGAACAACTCGACCGTCTCTTGTCCCACAGATGTGACATTTTAACCCCAAACCCTTGTCTTGTTGCGTGGTTGGCAGCAAAATTGGTACCAAATTGAATTGGGTCCCAAATTAACATGGTCCCTATGCCCATTGTAGTTTGGAAAAGACCGTAGCTTGGTAACATAGATCGACAATGGTCGTCAACCCCAAGAAGCGCTCCGGTTTTCTCTCAGTGCAACCAGTTACACAGCTACAACCACCATTGCATTGGTGAGGGGGTGGAGTGGAGGCCTCCCTTGTTGTATGGTTACCCCTAAGGCCATCTCGTGCTTGCCAGCCCGAAGAAACCTGGAAAATGTGAGAAACAGTACAATGAACATGGCACGCAATGCGCGCGCGGTGCACGCGGTGAGCTAGGCTCCCTCATAGTGATAGCGATAGTGATGGTTTGATGGTGAAAATGATGGTGACAGTGATGGTGACAGTGATACTCATAGTGATAGTGATACTGACAGTGAGCTTTTTGTCGCCAACAGGCGACGAGATGCGGTACTGGGTTTGCCAAAGGGTGAAGGAACACACTACACCAACCAATATCAGAAATGTAACTCAGGTTGGGTGCACTACTCTCTAGCTAGGGCACTACAAAAACTGCCAAAAGAAAGCGAAGGGGAAGGTGTTTGCCCTGCGCGCTATTTTTATTATGACTATCCTAGATTTAGCCCCCAAGCTTACCACTGTGTAGAGAGGCTTCCCGGTAGACCAAAGCATGTGACATGTGAAGTGCAACACCATCCCTGCAAAGCACTCAACAAGAAAAGCACAGCCGAATCACCTCCACAACTTTGTCCACTTCAATTCAGTTAATGACAATTGAACATGCAAGGTTGTTCAACAAACAGCCTTGTCCCCGCACGTGTGCGTATCAATACATTCCGCACAATAATTCAAATGGCATTCACCACAAACGGTTGTAATGTGCTTGTGGCTGCACAATGCACACACATCCACCTCCTCCCCAAAATCATCTTGCGTGGCAGCCTCAACAAGTTCCTCTGCACCCTTTCATTATTCCTAAATCCTAGGAGAAGGTCTCTTTAATCCTTACTTGTGTTAAACAAAACGTGTACCCCCCCTCGTTTCTCGTTTCGGTTGTGGGAGCAGTTGAGTAAACTGCTCATCACGTTCTACCCAGGGGTTCCGTTGTATGGGACACATTGATTTAAAGAATGTCTTCTGGAGTTTAGTCCTGCCAGAGTCCGCTCGGACCCTGTTCCGCCTGCGGTCAGGTCCCAGTGGTCGGGTGGTGGGGTTGGGTACGGTGCCGTTTGGCTGGAAGTATAGCCCCTGTATTTGCCAGCAGGCACTGGCGCGCGTAGTGGAGCAGGCGCTACCCCTGACATTTTGTTGATGCATTATTTAGATGATTTCCTTTTGGTTCACCATGACAGAGGGTATCTGCGACGGCATATAGGTGGGACTGTGTTTGCTTTGGAGAAGGGGGGATTCATCGTGAGTCCCAAGAGTGTGCTTGAGCCCTCCACCAAGCTTGTGTTACTCGGGAGGTCGTTGGATTTGTTGGAGCAGAAGGTGTGGTCCCACCAGGTGGCCGATGTGCAAATGTTTGTTGCGTGGATACGGTTGGCGGTCTGGCAGTCTGAGAGGCAGCTAATGCAGTCATGTTTGGGGTTCCTCCACTGGCCAGTGCGTCCCCGCGGTTTGGCGTGCCCCTTCGCGGCGGGGGCTTATTGCTGGCTCAATACGGATATGGGTGGGCATACCCCTGTGGCGGTGTTGGAGTCCCTGGTGGTGTTACAAGTAATGGTAGCGGAGCTGTGGTGTGCCCCTTCGGCGGATGTGCAGTTCCGTGGGGTTTTGTGCCTAGGCAGGGGTACAGAATCCTAGGCAGGGAAGGCGTTGGTTACCACGTCGGCGGTGGGTTTCTTTCTTTGTGTGCCTGCTGGTGGGGGTGCTTGCTCAGTGCCGGAGCCTTCAGGCCCCTGCACACCTTGGGCGTCAGCGCGCAGGGCGCGCGCAGGGCAAAGTTTTGTACGTCCGTAACTACCCAAATCCAAGTTTCGGCCCATTTGTGGAGGTTTGTTGTTCCATAATAGGGGGTTTTCAGCTTCTTATGCATGTTTTTATCCATTTTCACACATTTTCACCCATTGGGGACCCTGAGAAGGCATGGGTGATGTAGCCAAATGTGATCTTGTCCCCCTCTTCCTGGGGACCCCCGACAAGACAGGGGTTACTTGAGTCTTACCGTGACAAAGGAAGCCGGGGCATCTACGTTGATCGCCAATAATCTCCATTGGAGGAATATGGTCCGTTGACCTTTGGAATCCAAAGTACGCCGGTCATATTTATAAGGTGAATGTTGCCATTGATATGTTGGGCAATACAATATGGATTTGTCCCTTGGCCCCCGGCACCTCCGCCGACGTATTGATATGGGATGGTTATGGACCTTGCCGAGGAGACACGAGGAGAGTTTTTTGATTTTGAGGTTGGGGGCCATGATGGGGCCTACAAAGGCCGTTTGCGTGTCATTGTGCCATTCATTGGCCGGAAGAATGATGGGCTCACCGCACGGCAACAGTGCTATAATGTGCATGGATGGTATCGGGCCCGAATGGAGCAATTGTTCGCTGATTTGTGGCATTGGGGTTTGGTTCGGAACCTTTGGTGTGGCGGCCCCAATGCGTTGCATCAATCTGTACGAGTTTTGTTGCATTCTGCGCAGTTTTGCATCCGGAGGCAGGTCAGTTACCCTCCCTACGGACCGTGGGAACATGTACCCCCTCACGTTTGGAAGAGCCAACACGTGGGGGGCAGATCCTCACAGAGGTCGTACACCAACCATTGCCGCTTCAACACTGTCACAAACTCTGTCAGTTCATCCGAAACCCACGAGGAAGCGCCCGGTCTGCAGAAACCCCGTGAATCCACCCATGGGGTCTCGACATCGAAATTCTTCAACCCTCCCCCCATAGAACTCGTGCGGTACAGTCCGATCCCTAATATACTGGGGGATGACATGGCTGCCCACTGGCCCCAGGCCATTCATCAAGATATCCGGGTTAACCTTACTTGCTCGAGGGGTGGGGGAGGTTGTGACATGCAAGAGGCCACGGCGGTCCTCACGCTTCAGGCGACCTAGAGAGTTGACCAACACAGACGCCGCCGTAGGGAGACGAAAATCCTCGGCCGTGTCAAAGACACGGTCAAAGAACAAGGTGAGCCTCTTCACTAGAATCCAGGGCGTGCACCTAAGTTCCGCAGACAACCAACCCAAATGGGGGGTGCAAGCTTTCAAAAACTCAAGGAACATAGGATCACCTGCATCCTCAACCCCCCCCCCTCCCACAACTCCGGCTGCGTCACAGGGACACGGCGGGGGGGGGGGGGGGGGTCGAATAAGCCCTCCGGACCTGGCAACCAACCGCGCTAGGTCAGCCAGGCTGGGGGACGACGTGCCCGCCGCCTGCGGGACCGCCGGGCTTAGCTTCGTATGCTTTGCTGATGGGCCAACCGCGATTCCGGCTCACGCCACTCCAACGGACCCAGCCACACCGCCCCTACCGGCATCAGACCCGCCTCCTTCCGCTGCAGCACCCAGCGCTAGCTGTGAGTGAGCCGCACGCGTCTGTAGACGGATGACACTGCCCACCACTCCAAGGGTCCTGGCGGTGGCAAACTCCGCGTAGGGGTGGCAGCGCTACGTGATACGCTCGCCACCCCTAGATGCAATTCTTCCTCTGGTGCAGGAGATGGCGCAGCGTCAGCACGGCCGTGCGATATGCGACAGCGTTCCAAGACGCGGCGGTCATGGGCCCTCTTCGACTGCCTCGGGAGGCAGGTGCAGGGGGGCCAGGGTCAGGGAGTTCTCACACCTGCAGGTTTGGGCTCCCAATATGTTCCCAAAAGAAGCAGAACCCCTGCCCCTTGCTGCGTTCCAACCCCCCGCCGGCCTGAGGCTCTGTTAGACCCCCCGCGGCCGGGAGGTCGGTGTGTGTGTTTGGGGCCATGTGGCAACGGAAACTGGGCTCGCATACGCCCCCGTGTCAGAGGCGCATGGTCATAACCACATTGTTCAGTGTGTTTCTTGCTGCACTGCAGCGCAGACCAGTTCTGTACCACCCCAGGTGGCTGCTGATTGTACTTTGGCTTCGGTCCTCTGGACACTGTGGTCAGCTCGCACCCACCACCCTCCCACAGTGCCGGTTAGTCTCTAACCCTTGCCATGCAGGTCGTGCCCCTGTCAAGCACTTGCTCTCTGGCACGTGAAGACGTGTCGCACCCGAACCCCGGGGGCGCAATGGCGCCTTTGGTGGCGCAAAGGCGTCTCAACATTTCAACAAAAGCTCCGGCTACCGGACACCTCAACAATTCATTGCCGTACTGTGTGTGGCGCGTACCTTTTCAGCACCACACCATGCGTGCAAAGGCCGCCCACATTGTCATGTCCACTCGTATTCAACGCCCTCTCATGGGCCGCATTCTCGCGGCCCTTGCCATGCTTCGGCTTTCCAACACGTAATGACGTGTCTCGCCTGTGCTCCAGGGGCGCAATGGCGCCCTGTTGTTTCACCATTATACTGCTCTGTGCTGCCTTGGCGTCCCATATACCCTGGTCAGCTCGAACCCACCACCCTCCCTTTGCGCCGGTTAGCCCCCGACTCTTGCTCTGTGGGTCTCTCTCCCACTCTCTCCCTCTCTTTCTCTCCTGCTCTCTCCCCTGCGCCCCACCCTCTCTCTCTCTCCTCTCCGTTCCTTTCCCACTGTGTCCCTCTCTCTCTCTCTCTCTCTCTCTCTCTCTCTCTCTCTCTCTCTCTCTGTCTCTCTCTCTCTCTCTCTCTCTCTCTCTCTCTCTCTCTCTCTCTCTCTCTCTCTCTCTCTCGCATAAAAGGGGTTTTTGGGACGTTCGGTGTATCACTATCCCCCCCGGGGTTCGAACCATCCTCCGCAGGACAGAAGAGGTGCGGTTAATCCACTGGGCTATGACGATTGGGTACCTGCACCATTTGCTCCAATGTGTCCCTCTGCGTGTCACCCCTTGTCATGCACATCTCCTTTCGCATGGGGGTGTGCTCAGCAGCGTGTAGAGGAACCGGACAGCGTCCCCGGGTACCGGGTCCGCCTGCCTGAAGAGCGTTCTTTGGAACAGCCTCAAGAGGTCCGCTCGGCCCGACAGCCACACATGCATGCAGTCTCCAGTTCTGCTCACTGAGGAGGGCACCGCTCTGTGTCCCTCTGCCGTCGGACAGTGGAGGATCGCCTCCCACTGGAACGGGTGCCACTTGCCTGCACTTTTGGGTTGCCACTGGACCTGCATGTTCGCCAGAGCCTGAGTCTTCAGGGTCCAGTTGATCTGGACCATCACCGAGTAGAGCTCCTGATTGCTCATCAGCAATTTCTCCCCATGCTTGTCCACAATCTCACAGTGCATCCTGGTGCTGTGTGGTTGGTCCAGTCGGAGCCAGATCTGCTGATTGCGGGCCCAAGCCATTGTGGTCAGCTCTGCTTCGACTGCTCGCAGTCCTTCATTTGCAATGGCGTCTAGCTGGCTCAGTGCTTGCACCTTGAAACGGTGGCGTTCTTGCTGAGGCTTGACCTTCTTTGGGGCTGGCTAGATGTGTGTGTAAGGGCCATGCCGTTGCTGACGTGGTCCTTTCTCCTGCCATGTCCTTCCCGGCGGCATTACGCCCGGATGCTCTCCCGCGACAGGACGCGGGGTTCAGCCGCTTTGTGGTCGCTTCTGTGTGCTGCTGCAAGCCGCGACAAAACGCGGCTCTTGTGACGAAAAACTCTGCGTCAGAACGCAGATTTCAGACATGCATGCATTGTTGAGCTTGAAACCTGTGAGATATCCGCACCAGAATGCAGGGGCTACAGGTTCTGTCATTACCGACCCTGTCCTGGGTTCCTGCTTTTCCTGAGCTTTCGCTTTTTGCACTGCCGCCTGGTGTCGCTCACTTCTGTGCTGAAGGACAGTGTGTCCGCTGCTGACAGTGTCTCGGACTGCAGATTTCCCGTTACCAGTGTCCACCGGGCCATGATAGTGCTGTATAACCGCCGCCGCCGCTTTAAACATGGGGCATTCGACCATCGCGTGCTTGACCGTCTCCTTTTGAGAGCACACCAGGCACTTGTCCGTGCCTAACCTCTTGTAGACTCTTGCATGCACAGTCAGTTTGTGCCACAACACTTTTTGCGCAAAGTCCCGAACCCTCGGCGGTAGTTGTGCTTGAGCCCATTGTTCCCATACCTCCGGTGTTTGTGGGTCGCGGACCCCTGGCTGTGAGGCGTAGAACTGAAGCAGCCATGCCCTGGTCCAGTTTTGGACGTGGACTGCAGGGGTATCAAACCCCCCTTGTGACGGGACTTTATTGAGGAGTCGTCCGCCATGATTGTACACCCCTTTCCATGTTCGAGGCAGTGCATTCAACAGCCTTACGTCCTCCAAGGATTGCAATTGACCCCACGTCAGCACCCCCTGCCGGATCATTTTCGTGTTGTAGTAGGAGCAGTTGAACTCATTCCGGAAGTACACAGAGTGCCACAATGGCAGTTGGTCCCGGTTTGCCGGGGGGGCCACCTGTGGGGCCACCCGTTGGATATGTGAGTGTGCCTTTGCCGACCATCCCAAGAACGTCAGCGGACCATGCCCAGCTGGATATATGGGAGGTTGTCTTTGGATGGTGTGAACCCGATGGTTGTCGCCCATGCATAGAAGGTCTCCACTGCCTTGTCGGGATACTTGTGAGGCTCCCCCAAAAGGCTGACGAACGGAGCCGCTGCCTGGTGCATGAGAAACAGCTCTGGCCCCGGCAGTGCCAGTCCTCCGTGCGTTCTTGGCCGCGAGAGGATTGGCAGAGTGATTCCCCGGCTGTTGGTACCCATGGTCACGTGGTACACCAACTTCAGCTGTCTGACCACTGAGATTGGGGCATAGTATGCCTTGGATACCCAGGCCACAACCGGCAGGATCCATGATGTCAGCATGAATGCACGTTCGTCCATCGACAACTGTAGCGTGGATACCACCCATGCGCGACGAAAGGCCTCTTGCAGTGTTGGTGCAAAAGCCTGCTCTATTGTCAGCCCCCATCCTTGGTCATCCTGTTGGTGCCGTATACTCCCCAAGCGTACACCCAGATACTTGACGAAGTTTTTGACGTCCACCCCAATGTCCCGAAAGCACCTTGCCCACTCCATTCCCCCACAGTTTCGAACTATCGCTGCCGTTTTGCTCAGGTTGACCTTCAGCCCAGAAAATTGTCCAAAAAAAGACACCACTTCCCATACCCTCCTCAGCAGCTGTGGGTTGGCACGTCCATCCAAGAAGATGATGAGGTCGTCCGCATACATCATGATTGTCAGCCCTGGACCCAGGTCTTGTAGTGGGAAAATCACAAAGGATGCCACCAGGGAGAACAGTGCCGGGGAGAGTGGCTCTCCCTGGCGCGTGCCTGCACGCGGGTGGTGATAGACACTTGGAACATATCCCTTACCAACCGAGTACAGATACGGTGCACGTAAAAGATGCAGTATCAGCCGGATGTGCATGAACGGTATGCACATTAGACCCTGTGCCGCCGACACCATCTCGTGAGACATCGTGGGGAACGCATTTCTGAAGTCCACTGACAACGCCGCTCCTTCACGTAAGCCATCCCAGAGTGCTCGTGACCCATAGACATGCTGGAGGATACTTCTCTGGCGAAGAAAACCCGTTTGCTGTGACGGGGTGCAGTGGAGAAGTACGTCCTCTAACTGGATCAGGAGAATGTTGGTGAGCCACTTCTACCGTGTCGTTTGCAGTGCAATTGGTCGGAGAGAATCTGGCGCTTGCATTGCCTTTGTCTTGGGGATCATTGTCACCACTCCCGAGGTCCATGTCTCCGGCATTGTACCCACGTCAAGGAAGCGTTTCAGTGACTCGTACATTTGCGGTTCGAAAATTTCCGAGAGCGTCTTGAAGAATTTTGCCGAGAAACCATCCAATCCAGGGGAGCTGTTGCTGTTCAGCCTCTTAAGACCTTCGTGTACTATGTCCAGGGAAAGTTGCTTGAACAGGAGTCGGCCTGCCTTGCGCAGCCGCTGCTCCACTCCTAACGCTTTCAGATAGGCCACACATTCTTCCTCCGTGGCTCCCGTTGGGTCGGACACTTGATCCCAATTTTCCACCAGCTCTTTTGCCACCGCCTTTCCTCCGCGTACTGCCGTGCCTGCCCTGGACACCAACTGCTGAAGTTTCTTTCGCTCCTGCAGCTCCCGCATTAGCCGGTACAACTCGTTTCTTCGCGTTCTCAGATCCCCCGAGGTTTCCCCCAACGGGATCACCCCCTTGAGCTTGGAGAGTGTTTCCATGCCCGTTCTGTCACGCTGTGCCTTTTCATATACCCCAACCAGGAGAGTGTAAGCCGTTGCCGCTTCTGTCGCTGCAATTCCCAGTGACGAAAGAAATTGATAGACCGCTGGTGTGACGGAGTCCCTTGTGGAGCCACGTAAGAGCCGTAGGGCTTGTAGTTCAACCGATTGCTTTTTGTTTTTGTGCTCCCTTTGGTAGCTGACCGCCTTCTTTTGGATGCAGCCCAGTGCATCTTCCCACCATTGATCTCCCGTCGAGGTGATAGACTTGAGAGAGACGTCTAGATCTTCCATTGCCTCAGAGTCTTGGAGGATGGCCTCTGGGCAGTAGAATCTAGGAACTGTGTCCTCTGTTTTGAAGGATGGGGGTGTGAATTCAGCCAGCATTGCCTTGTGGTCCGAGTTGGCAGCAAACATGGGGTACACGTTGGTTGCCAAGCTCAACAAGTCTGGCGTCGTGTGTATGCGGTCAATACGGCGTAATCTCTGCCGATCAAGCCGCTCTCCTTCTCGAGGATAGCCGTATGTGAAGCCCGTCGGGCACGATGATTCTTTGTCCTTGATGTCCGTCAGAGTTGGACAATGGATGTCCACCCAAACGTCCTGCAGACCCGCTTTTGATAAAGTTGTCACCTCCTGTTCTCTGGCACGTAAAGACGTGTCATGCTCGAACTCCGGGGGCGCAAAGGCGTCCCTGTGTTTTACCACTAAACTATTGTGATCAGCACATAAAATCAGGTTCGGTCCATGTAACTCCTTGGCGATGTCCTTCCGTTGCGACTGCCGTCGCGTGTGCTTGTGATGGAGGTGGGCCACCACTAAAGTGATCTCCAGTGGACCACTCGACAGTGAGGCTTTCGGCGCCCTGGGAGACAGGAACTTCATCGATTGTAATGTCCACTTGGATATTTTCCACGCCAGTGCCACTCCCCCCCGTCCTTCTTCATGAAGTGGTCCGTCCAGGCCGTACCCGTACTTTGATAAGCACTGCATGCCCGCTTGACGATCCTCCACCGTGACGAAATGGGGCTCTTGGATGGCGAAGAAGTCCACCTCCAGGGACCGCAGCACTGACCCTAGGGCCACTATGCGCTTTTGCTTACGCTTTCTCATGGTTATTTTCGTTTGAAACCCATTGATATTTTGGGACAGTACTCTGAGCGTGCTGCTCAGAGGGATGCTTGATGCAGACGTCATCGTGCTGCTCCATTGGACGACGAAGCCTCCTCCTCCTTCAAGTCCCGCTTGCGTTTGAGGGAGCTGATGACCTTGTCGACTTGGTCGTCCAACTCCATGGCCTTGGCCATTTCACCCGCCGTGATTAGGCCTTGCCTGCGTGTCTTTGCGTCATCTGTGCTCCTGGGCCGGTCCGTGATGCGTCTTTTCCGCGCCTCATAATCCGCCTCGGAGATCACAAACATTGGAGGCATTCCAGAGTCCGACAAGTAGACTTTTCCAATCAGCTGTGTCACACTTTCCCCGGTCAATCGCCATGTGGCCGTGCGCATCTCCCCAACACTCCACCTGACAGGGTCTGCGATGTACCGGCACTGTACCGAAGGAGCAAGAGCCTCAGTCGGATCCGAGAGATACCACCAGGGTGCCACATCCAAGATGTACACTGTGCCCACCAGTTCCTTCTTCCATGTCGAGGGGACCGTGGGCTTGGAGATGATGTCTCTGTCGAGGAACTGTCCTGTCTTCAGGTCCTTGAAGACAGCCCTGATGGCAGCCACCAGTTCACGGTACCTTGTCTTCAACAGCGAGTGCCCAGTTTCTGTGAGACCCAGCAGTAGTTTACTGGGACCCAGTACGTGGATTTTCACTGGCGATTGCGCCTGCAAGACGCCCGGGATTGTTCAAAACATTGCGAGAACTGAGGCATACAGCATGGGCGACCATGTTTCCTTGTGTGTCTTCTTTATCCATACCTCATAGACAGCAGACATGTTGGTCAGGTTGGCCCCACGATACCATTCCACTGGCTGGATCTGGAACCTTGGCTTGGATCCGAATCGTGACACCATGGTATTCACCTGTTCCTCATTTAGTTCTGTGAAGAACAGCTTCGAGTTCCGTGGGTCTGTTCCCGGAAGGAGATGGACTTCATCAGAATTCAAACCAATAGACCCCAGCAGCCCGTTGATTAGGTCATTGTGGACCTGTATGGCGTACTGATTATCCCGCACATCTGGCTCGTGGAACACCACCTTGTCAACCTCTGCCCCAGGTGTCATAAGCCGCAGGAGCTTGTACGTTGGGGGCGGTGATAGGTTCCTGGAATCCCTTGTGCTGCTTGCAATCCAGACATCAAATCGACCATGTGTGTGTATGTGCATGAGGGACCTGTCCGCCATTTGCAGCTTGTCGCAACCGAAAGGCAAATTGGAGTTGAGAGCGAGTGCCCGATTGAGAAACGATGGCTTGTCATCATCATCGCTGACAGGTTCAAGCAGGATAGCAACAAAGCGGCCCAGCATGGGCAAATCAGCAAGCAGTCTTTTAATTGCATTTTGGATTTTGTGTTTGGGGGGGGGGGCTTCACAGCAAAGCTAGCGACTCCCGCATCGCCAGTGCCACCCCCCTGCCTGCACCCCCCTAGGCCCCCAGGGGAGCAGGGATTTGTTAACGTCGATGGTGAGGACCGCTGCGGATCCGATGGGGAAGGGGACCGATTGGGTGCGGCTTGAGGCAGGGCAACCGGCATTCACCCTCGGGCCCCGAGCCTGCCCCCCCGCGCCCAGGTCTAAGTTTCACGGGCGCAGACGGGAAGGGAGATCGGCTGGGAGTCGACCTGCTAAAAGGAGAGGAGGGGTGGCAGTCTAAGCCCCTCTCCCCGTGGACAAATGGGTTCCGAGAAGCCCTACTCCGTTGGGGCGAGGCCAAGGGCCTGCGAGCGAGCGATCACTTATTTCCTGGAGGCAGTGCACGGCTGCGGCACAAGTTCTTGGAGGTCCTAGGCTTGACACCTTGGAGGCGCTGCCGCACATCCGCCAGGCGTATTCCACATCCGCCAGGCAAATTCCAGAGACCTCGCCAACCCTGGCCAAGACCCGGCCAAGTTGTTGCACTCCGTGCGCACTGCGTGCATCTACTAGGAGACTCTCACAAGATCACCTGCCACCTATCTGCTAGCAAAACAAACCAACAAAGCCCACAAGATAACAACCAACACATGAGGGGGCACATGGGGCCATACAAGCGGGGGGGGGGGGGTAGCAAACCTGGAGCCGAATACAAAATTGGGTGAGGTACAGCAAGATGCGAATAGGCTTTGTGAAGGGTAGTCCCATTGCCCCTCCAAATATTGTGATAGCTGTCGTACTCACGGGATCTTCACAGCAATGTACACCATTGATTTGAGTGCCGGGTCCGACAGTGTCGTAGCCCAACAACAAGAGCAACAAAAGACAATTCTTACGCGCCTCATCTTGCCCAATCTCACGCCATTGTTCAATGGACAGCAACAAACGAGATTTCTTACTCAAGAGTATCACAGATTAGCCGCAAAATCCCTAGACGGAGGGGGCCCACGGCAGTGTGGGTGCTTGGGTGGGCTCGAAGGCTAAATCTCCGCGCTGCGTCAAGTGCTCCCCCGAGGGGCCAAAACTAGGGTTCGAGTATTTGCCGACATACAAAACTTTGCACTACGTGCGCACTTTTTGCGCACTGCGTGCACGGCATTCCCCCTGACAGGACCCAACAGAGGACAGCAACACACGCGATCGGTAGCGCTCCTACGTGCACCTCAGCTCTCTCAACCAGGACGCACAGCCCCTCAGGGGGCAAATAGGGCTGAAAGCCCACCTGGGACGCTGCTTGCGCGATGCGTTTGTGGATCTGCTATACGACAAGTCCAATCCATCCGAGACCTTCAGCCCGCATGGCCGCATTATATCCACGCAGGGTAGATTGCCGCTCGCCGGCCTCAGCTTTAGCTACCAGGACTTCCGGCAGCACCCCAGCCAGCGATTTGCGGTCGGCTCCGATTCAACGGGGATCCACTCCCTAGGGGAAGTTCTTGCACTGTGTGGGCACTGCGTGCATACTGCGCACACAGAGGCTGGGATACTCACCCAAGTAACACGGTTGGTGGTGACCGTATTATTTCCTCTGAATCCATTTCAGAA
Organism: Eutreptiella sp. 'Long Island Sound 2002'; assembly: GCA_964036045.1. Taxonomy (NCBI): domain Eukaryota; phylum Euglenozoa; class Euglenophyceae; order Eutreptiales; family Eutreptiaceae; genus Eutreptiella; species Eutreptiella sp. 'Long Island Sound 2002'. The sequence goes on from OZ038388.1 coordinate 3,082,494, forward strand.
AAATGAACAATCCAAAAATATTGGACTACTGATGGAAGCACCTTTCCGTTATAAGAAACCAAGCGCACAAGATCAATGTTTTATAACCAAAAGGTAGCTATGGTGCGAGTATTTGCCGACATACAAAACTCCGCACTGCGTGCATGGCATTCCCCTAGCTCAGGCTAGCCAGCTCAGAACCCCGCCTACTTCGCGGAAGTGCACATTCTTCTAGTGAAAATCTCTACCCAGGGCTTCTCGCGCCTCATCCGGCGATCCATACGGCGACCTTCCTTTTGGCTCCTTCCCAGCTCTGGCAGTATACCTCGTCATGTAAGTGGTATGGGACTTGCATAACACCTCCCAAATCCGGTAGGCAAGCACATGATCTCTGGGTGGGGTGTCCCCATTATTGCCGGCCCCCGCATGATCCGTTGGCCGCTGTAGCGCCCCCCCCACCTTGTCCAGGAACTCCTTCATACCTCCCACGCACAGGCGCATCCACTGGGTCACTCTCTCCTCCTGGATGAACTCCTCTAGTGACCCTGCTGTGAGTTCCTCCTGCTTGATGCTGGTGCGCTGCAGTTCCATGCAGAGCCTCTCCATCTCTCTTGCCTGTGCTTCCATGGTCTCCGCCATGCGGCGCATGTCCGTTCCTGACCCATTGTCTATGTCTCCCATGCTGGTTGATGCACACACGCAATAACACACAAAAAACACAAAACGAAAAGAAGACTGCCTGACAAAGTAAAGGCAAACAATTGTTTGAGCATAAACAAGGGTTTCACCATCATTGATATGGACACTAGAAAACCCCCAATTTGTGGGTCCATTGTGCAAGACCATTGTGCCAAGGCTATGGGGAACTAAACCATGACGTGTTCCGCTTTTGCACGAAGACGTACTCCACTTTGGATCCAGCACCCATGAGATGTTACTGCCTGAAGCGGCTAACAAGTATGACATGACCATAGGCGTCCCACACATGTCTATTGCCGGCGTCGAGGTCCAAGGAATCCGTTCCTACTCTCATAGTGTGGAGCCTCACCCATTTCAGATCCTGGTTGTAGGTCGAGGAATCCCGATCTTGGGGTCCATGGCCGCCCGTTTTTGTTGATATTTGGAATCTAGTGTCCCCAAGAGGACCCCACACCTTTGAGCCTATGAGGAATTGGAGGCTCCCATCTTCCTCTGTGGATAGCCACTATTGTTGATTGTGTCTTCACAGACTTGTGTGAGACCTGTGTGAGATTGAGCTCAATGTGCCGGCTAGACAACCGAGTCGACGGCCCCTATTTTGGCGCTTTTCGCCACATGGGGCACAAGGCGTCCGTGCTGCACCCAGCCCAGCACAGCTTGAGACCAACCATAGTGCATGGGATACCCCTTTGGTCCCTAGACCAACTCTATGACTACGGTTTGGTCGGCAAATCCTTGGTGGTCTAGGCAAGAGACCACTTCAGACCTTTTGTGACAGTTTTTAGGACGTTGACTACCAGGAGACCTGATCCTGGGGGAGTTTGGCATAAGGCCTTGGTGGTTGGCTCGATCATGGGAGGGTATCTTGAAACCCTATCTCGTCAATCATTGGGAGTCAAATGGATGACGGCTTCTTCAGTGGACTTGTGGGGGAGTGTTGGCCCTGCGCGCACCCTGCGCGCTACTTTTATGATGACTTTCCCAAATGGAGTCTGCGGGTTTACCATTACCGTATGAAGCCCCCGAGTAGACCAACAGCTGCCTCTTGCCTACCAAATGAAGCAACAAACCATCCGTGCACACCATTGCACAGACTGCAACAGACTGTTATATCCTCCGGACGGATGGGATCGTAGCCTCGGACTGGTAGCCGTGTGGCCATTTTGGCGAGCAAGTCCACCTCCCCATTGCGCCGGATTTGCTCACATTCTTGTGCACTGCGGGCCTCGGACTCTTGACGGTGACTAGGGATCTACTCCATGATGACTTGCTTGTGTTGTGTGTGATCACACACCTTGTGGTGGACATCGGAATAAGAGCACTCCCGCGCGGGTCGTTTGTCGGCACATTTGGTCATGGATGTATTGCTTGTCACCGTTGGATGCTATCGCCGTCCCGATGGCCGCGCTATACATTTCGGCTCTGTATGACTGCTGTGGACCCACAACCCGGGCCGGAATGCACAGGGGTCCTTTTGTCACCGCAGCTCCTGCGGCTTGGTACTCGGAGCCCGCGATTTCCACCGTTTCGAGGCTACGGTCAAAATATGGGGACGTGCTTCAGGCTACTTTTGATTGTACTAACCCCTTCAAATGCACCAAAGTGTAGAGGAAGCAAACGTGGCACCCTTAGGCCGCCGGGTTGGCGCCCTAGGACCCACGGCGACAAAATCGGACCTAGCTACCTAAACCCTGCCTTCTCGGGGGCCAAAAAATGGGCGGATTGGCTACACAACCGCTGCCTTCTTAGGGTCCCACAGGGGTACCCACGGGTCAAGTGTTCCGTCCTACATGAATGCAAGGCCAGGAACTATTCAGAGGCAGGGGTCTCACTCATTATCGGAATCAACCAAACAAATCACTCCACCAATCAGGAGCGGCCATGCACCACCATCCGAGGATCTCTCAACTTGTCAATCCCGCCTGTGTCCTAGTAACCTGGTAACATTCCCTGCATTCAGTCAAATTAAGCCGCATGCCCCACGGCTTGTGGTGCCATTCCATCAATTCCTTTAAGTTGCAGCCTTGAGACCGATCTATGACTCATAGCTATGCCACCTACCACCCCATGGCCATTCCCCTCCTTTGGGTATGGGCAGGGGACATTGAATCCTCCCCTTCATTTTCTGCTTGTTTGTGGTGTGCATCTCAGATTTCAGCTTGCCTCGGAATTTGAACAGGCCCCTTCTGCAACCCATACATCCACTCCCCGGGGGCGCCTACTGACCGAATCCGTCCCTGGCCGTCCCAGTACCCCTTCCCATTCCAAACCTACCCTTGCGAGATGCTTCATTCCACTTTCTGGCACCGAACTACATGCATCTTGGCTGCATGACTAAAATTGGCTATGTTTTTCAGCAGGAGTGGGGGGGTGTTCACCTTGCACTACACAGCGGCCTCCTACCACCCCCGTGATGCATCACTCAACTGCGATGCTCTCCTTGCGGCTCTCCTCGCTGTTTAACATACACCACACATGAAACACAGGCATGTTTCTGGGTAGTCTTCCGGACAGACCGTTGGTTGGTACTTCCAGATGACCGTTGTTGTTTAACCCGAGACAGTGGGGGGACAACACCAATGCCAGCATGGGGCACCGCACTCCTACACTGCACAGCATGCACCACCCGCTTGCCCCTCGACACAAGGCACAACACCAGGGCTCAAGAACTGCTGCTCAGATTGCACGTGCACCCAAATCTCAGCCCCTGCTACTCACGGGAACACTGACAAAGTCTTCAGAGACTTGCGGCGTGCCAAAGGGGGGGGGGGGATAACCTCAATATCCACCACAGAGGGACTCGGTGCCCTGAGCTTCTGAGATGGGCGCACAGCAACTCGATGTGCGGGTCTTCTTCTGTCTGCAATGGAAGGTGCAGATTTTTTTGGGGGGGGGGTTCTTGGCTAGGAGCTCTATTGCTTGAGGAAGTGACCTATTGTGAAAGAACCAAGGGCGTATCATACCACTGGCTACCAAGGGCTGCTGATCATACCACCCTGTGAAATATGTATTTCACAAGCTACGTCCCATGACTCTGCAGGGGGGTATCCACCACACGACGCACCAACGCTGAGGACCATGTCTGCACTCATACATGTCTGCACGTTTTGGTATATGGCGCTGCTCTGCATCAAACGCAGGCCAAGCGCTGCAAGGGCACGGTACCTGTCATCCCTTGAAAGACAAAGTGATGCCTGGGCAGTTGTGAGAGGCTGCCGCCCCCTGTTTTGAAAACCCCTCTGCATGCCACCCACTCACACGACACACTCGCCCGAGGCAGGATCACCCCAAGCCGTGGGGGGATGTGCCCTGGAGCTCTGCCCCTTCTGCAAACACCGCTGTGAGTCCTCTCTCGATTTTGTCGAAGTGAGATTTGTACAGCTCTCGAGCTCTGCGTGCTGCTGTCCACAACAGCGTGCAAACCCAAGACCGTGGGTAGTGAAGAGTCTGCACCATCATGTGCAGAAGAAAAACTGCAAAATGTCGAGGTTGCTTCGCAAGCCAATTACCTGGACCATGCGGTCATGCAGGTGCATCCCTCGTGTACCTGTGGGAGGGCTGGACAACCAATATCCGCCCTTTTCCTGGCTGCTAGTCTCTGCAGGTAGCCCCGCAGAGAGATAGGGGGGGGAGAGGGAGGGCGGAAGAATGCAACCCTGCCCACTGACCTGCCTTTGCATCCCTCGGTTCTCCAAAAAAGTGAGCATGCCGTGTTGTGGGGATTGAAATTGGAGCTTCTCCGAAACCAACCAGAACAGTAAATGAACAAAACCCCAAACTATTCTCAACCTTAAGCTGCACGCACTCTTTGATATGGCTTCACCTCCGTTGCAGTTTGGGATGACGCTGGTTGCTGTGCCTTCCTGGGACGCAGCCCACAGTCGGAGTGGGCGTTGCAAGTGATAGCAGACCGCAGAAGGTTACCCAAATGCTTCACATGGACAAGAGAAGTCGGCACTGCGTGATGACACAAACACATACAACAATCCAAAGATGCGACAGACGATTGCTTCACTGCGAACCGACCGCGCAATCGGGCAGCCACACACCTACCTCAGAGGACGCTGAGCCATGGCACACATCAGCAAAATGTAGCACCGCCGACTGATGATGTGCGCATGTGTGACGCAGGTGGATAGCTTTGTGCATGACCCCCATAACACACGCTAGACGAGCATCCTGAGGGCCTCAAAGAAGCTTGTCACCAATCTTAATGGCCAGAAGCTGTTCCGCAGCAGAGTGGCCCTAGCCACTTCACTGTGTTGGGACCCTATGGCATTGGGGATGCTGAACATTGGTGAAGAAGGGGGCAAAGCGGTTGGCCGGGCCCCTGATAAGGCCCAAACAACCCGCGCCACCCTTCAATGCCAGATCCCTGGACAGACTAGCTGGCTGATAGACAGACCAAGGGCCAGTCACCGCAAAATACAAGGCCATCAGTGCCTGTGGGCACCTGCTGCAGCAAATGCCAGATGAGGAGAGGGGTGGGATGGTGCCCAGCATTGCAGTGTGACAAATCTTCTTCCTGTCGTCTGTGTTGTATTCATGGGGAGGGGTCATCCTTGCACTGCACACGCACTGCGCATGTTACTTTGTAACGTGCTGCTAACACACACTTTTTGGGAAAAGCACAAAAATGATGGCCCCTCTTCCAAAATGCCCCCAAGTTGAGCCCATCTTTTGTGCTTTGCCCTTCCATGACCGAAATCAGCATTGATAACGTAAAATTGCACCTTTTGAAGACTGCTTTGACTTCGGCATAATGCCCCGTGGATTTCATACATTTGGCTAAGAACTTTTATCATTGAAAAGCACCCCTGCATCAGCCCTTACGCTTTGTGCTGACTTCAGTGTGCAGAGTTTTCTTATTCTTCTTTTTGGTGTGCGTCATTCAATGCGCTTTCAGAATGCCATGATTTCCGAACAGCATGTCTACAACACACCATGCACCTCGGAGTGTTCCCTTGGATTCGTTGCACTTATATGAAAGAAATGTCATCAAAACCCAAGTCATTTGGGTATCTTGCAGTGTTGAAGCACATGATTTTGACATCTGTTGGACATGCAAAGAAGGATTTGGACGTGGAAATGATGGTAGAACAACATATTTATGAAAATTGGGATGGGCAAATGTAAATGTTTCTCTTCTCCCCCTAACTTTTCCACATTTTTTTGTGCTTTGTTTCACCCCCCACACACTGCCTGTGTGCTGTGCGCGCACTACGCTCAATGTGCCCCTAGAGAACTGGCATCCACACAGGCCAGAGATGTTGTGTGTGGTAGCCTGTTGCACTACGGACCTTCTCCATCAACAGAAAATCTCCGACTTCTTGTCAAGCAAGCTAACACGGTCCACTGCACCTCTCCTGTCGTTTGTGCAACTATTAAAGACACAGGTAGTGTGCATTATGTGGCAGTCTTTGCATAAATTCGGTTGGGAGGCCGCTGCCAGAAAAACCCTGCCTCTCAAAACTCAGACTCAAAACTCAAACCTCCCCCCCTCTTGACCCCCCAGCCCCCCCCCCCCCCCCCCCGTTGCATGCAGCCCCCCTCCGCTGACAATCTTGGCACCCTTTAATCCTCTACAGCCCCTGCCGCCACCATATCCATGCGGAATCCCTTGCTGCTTTGCTCTTTCGTGTCGCTTCCGGTCCCCTATGTCCCCAGCCTGTCGGTCCCGAATTCTACCTGTGCTGTGGGACAACAATCAGATGCCCAACAAAATCAGCAGTTGCTTTGTAGGGAGCCCCGAGGGCTTCCGCCTCCATTTAGGCTGCCTATCGATGGTCAACTGGAACAAAAGGTACATAGGACAGAAGAAAAAAATCAAAATCAGCATCGGAAACCCGAGACAAGGCCGGTGCCCTTTGACTGTCCCAAAATTACGGAGTCCAAACACGAGCAGGCCGACGAGCAACGACTGTCAGCACAGCCGTTGGTGAACCAACACCTCTGCACCTAAAATCTTTGGGCTGTCCTTGACTGAGAAAACACAACAACAACAACTCAAGCCTTGGACAATACCACGCAAAGAAGCACCGAGGCCTGACTCCAGCCGAAGCCCGGCATTGAATTGAAATCCTGACCCAACCCAGGGTCCACTTGAGGTGGGAGGGCCGTTGCTCCTTTGAAGCTTAACGCTGCAGTGCCGAGGTGAAGATGCAGACGGATCAAACTGGCAATCCCCGCACTGCAGGAGGGAAGCAGGTACTGTTCTGGGTGGCGGCACCACGTGTCTGGGCACCGGCCGTTAAAAACTATATATAGGCGGACTGCGCTTGACAGGGTTGTTGTCCCCGCCCCCTTCTGCGCCCGCAGCCCATTGCCCTCCAACCCTTGTGCAACTGCCGGCATGGCTACTGTAACCGCTTTCCAACCGCCAGTGACCGCTGTTGCGGCCGCTCTTGATACCCCCCTTCAGCCTCGCTCCCCTGAAGCCCTGCCGCCACTCGCCCTCCAGTTGCACCGTGCGTCTCGGGCCACACGACCCGCTGCCAGTGCGGCCAGGGCCATGCATACACCTGTGTCGCTCTGTGGAGAGCACAGGCGCATGCACTCGGAGTGGGGCCAGTGGCGAGGCGTGGCGGGTGGGCGGTGGAGAAGGGTGTGACAGAGACGAGTGGTCAAAAAAAGAAGGTGAGCACTGAGATCAGAGAAATGCTGGATCCGTGAAGATCGGTCCTGGACTGCCTGGCTTCTTCACGGAGACGGGAACGTGCTGCATGCGCTGTGCGTATACGCCATGCGGTGCTGGTGTCGACCCCTCGTTCAACCCGCACTTCTGGATCGCCCCCCCGGCAAAGTCCCCTCTTCGGGGGGACGAGGTTGGGGGTCAAGGATGTAGGCAGGTCATCCGGGTCTCTCCCCCTCCACCCCCAGCCCCCCCCCCCCCCCCGCGGGTGGGAAGTGGAGTTGGCGCCGGAGAACTTTCGGCTCGGCCGAAGGCCGCCAAGCGAAACTAGCCCAATGAAACACGCGGGGGCAGAAGGGCTGTCAGGGGCAGTGTGGGGGATGGGTCCTCCCCATCGCGCCACACCACCACCACCACCTGATTGTCGTCCAGAGGAAATGAGTCAGGGACCGTGGGACTTTCATCGGCCTTCCAGAGGCCCCCCGTTGTCACCAGCACAGAAATTAGAAAGGGTGAAGGGGGGCGGGGGCTGACCCGCAATGGGGATGGGGGTGGCCGGGGGGGGGGGGGCATCCGCCTTTTGTTGGCCGAGGGGCAGCACATGTAACCCTCCTGACCCTGGGATTGCCGGTAGTCCCTGCGAGCAGGCCCCATGTGTGCCGCCACGTGAGCGGGTCGGCGCGCGCGACCGCACTGCAGTCCGGTGCCAGCCGGGTGCGAATCCCCGACCACCTGCCCCGCAGACTCCGCGACCGCCGCCGTGCCCGCCCTACCGAGGGACGTTAGGTACATAAAGAGGAGGGAGTGCTCCATAAGGGTGGGGGGGGGGGGGTCCGCAGATCCTCAGCATGTTGTTGCTTGGCGATGTGCCATGGGAATGAACATGGGCTGGACATCCGGTGGTTCTCGGATCAGGCCCAAAATCGGTGGGGCCAAAGAGGCCTCGGCCGACCTAACATTCCTTTCCATCCGCCGATGCGCCGGCCCCGACCCCCGTCACGTCCTCAGCCTCAACCGCTCTTGTGACGGAGACTCCGGTCGCCCCCACCGCTTACCACGGGTTCTCGTCCTCCGGCAGCTGCTCGTACTTGTCAGGCCCGAACTTGGCCTTCAGGTGGTTGAGGAGTGCAACGGCGGCGGCCGCCAGGAACACGACCCCATCCACCACCAGCGACGGCAGCTCGACCCAGAACTCGTGGTGCGGCATCATCTCGACGCCGCGCGCGCCCTCGCGGTAGTTCATGGCGGCGCCGCCCCCGGCGTACGCCCCACCCCCGAGGAACAGCAGGACTAGGAACCAACACGCCAAATGCCCGCTCTTCTTTTCTTTGTCCCCGGACCATGCACCCGAATCGGAGTCTGAAGACGACGAGGACGACGAGGACGACGAGGACGACGAGGAGGAGGGTCCCGGGCGCGGCTTGGTGTCATCAAGACCTGGAATCGTGACCTGCAGCAGCGCAGAGCGATGTATCAGGTCTCCGTGGGGAGTGCATAGCTTTGAAGAGATGTGAAGAGCATTGCGGAGTGAGGAGTGTTGAGAGGAACGAGGATGGTTGCCCATTTTATTGGAAGAAAACTAGCTTCGACAGTAGCACTACAGGCAGGGCGATGGTATGAAAGCAAGTTGTATGAAAAAAATGGAGGCGGAGGGTTGCGGCGGGTTGTGGTGGGTTGTGGAGGGCTGTGAAGGATTAGGGAGGGTGCTGGAGGGTTGGGAAGGGTTGCAGAGGGCTTCGGAGGGCTGTGGTAGGTTGAAGCTCGCTGACGGCACTTATTGGTGACTGACGCTGCTTGCGGTCGGGTACCAACCGAGGACAAAGGCGGGGGCAAAGGCTGGCGGGAGCAATGCATGACACAGGAGGACACGGCCGGCCGGACCTTGGCATGCAACACGTCCACCAGAGGTTTCCCATCCTTATCGGACGGCCCGAAGCCGCCCACGGCCAGCAGCTCCTTCCCCATGACCACGGCGGCGGGACAGTCGCGAGCTCCAGGCAGGTCGGCCATCGGGAACCATGTGTCCCGCTTCATATCGTAGGCCTCGACCTTGGCGGTGGGCTCGAGTCCCGAGTCCTTGGCCATACCACCGACCAGGAAAAAGTAGTTGCCCAGCGTTGCGCTCCCGAAGGCGCGGTGCGCGGCGTCCGGCGCCGCCAAGTTGACCCAGCCCTTCTGTGGGTTCGCCGGGTAGTACTTCTGGACGCAGGTGCGGGAGTCATACGTGACCTGTCCCCCGACCACAATGATGGCGTCCTCGTACACCGCAGCGCCGAAGAATGTCCGCGGCTCCGCGAGTTTGACCTCGCTCTGCACAAGAAGCCGCAGCGGGGAACTGGTGGCTCAAATCGCTTGAAACCCCCCATACCATCACCTCGTCTGACACAGCTGGGGCAAAGGGATGCTTAGAACTGTGCAAGTCTGTGCGCTCGTGGCTGTTCTCTTGTCTCATCGCTTATGAGCTCGTTGCCTGCACGCTGGGCATTGATTGCGGGCGCATTAGGGGGCGACCGCACACTGCGTGCACGTTTGTGGCTGGAACCCATTTTGTATGCCCATGAACACCATGATCTCCGAATAGCACAAAAAAAATGCATAAAAAAAAACTCATCATTGTTGTCGTTCTCTCCTGACGCATTTACATCTGTCCATAACCCACGCTACTGGTCTACCCCACTCTTTGCCAGAACTTAAGGTTTCTCAAGCCAAAAGGTGTGTGGTCGTCTGATACAACAAGGCACAGTGCACAAAGTAATGGACAACTGTCGACCGACGCCGGTTGGCAGGTAAGCAACCGTATTTGACGGTTAATTGATGCCAGCTGGCGGTCAACGGAGGGCGGTTGGCCGATGAGCAACTGGAAAACCGCCACCGAACGGCATCCAGAAAGCCCCTAATGACACATTTGTCACTGATTCTATGGTCAAGCGTTGGTCTTGTTTCAGCAGGCAGATAGGGATGATTGATGCTGTTTACAGAGGAGCCTTCCAAGACTGAAATACCGCGGTTCGCAAATCGATGGTTGACGCTTGTCCGACCAGACTCGACCAGTACCGGGCGACGGTCCACCAGACTACAAACTGCAGCCAGGAGCCAACGGAGGCGACCTGGTGTTCTGGGGATTACAGGTGGCAGCGGGAGGTGTGGGTCACCTAGGCAAACCGCACCCCTTGGTGATGATGGGATGGACCACAACGCATACCTGTCGGACCCTGTTTGAACCAGTCCACATGGTATTCAACAACTCTGTTTGAACTCTTCTGGCGGCTCAAACAGGTTCGGATGAGTTATGGTTGACATACCATTGTTGCACAACACCGTTGTTTCACGCATCCGCATGAACCGCCACCGAACTCATCAAATAAGGATTTTGGATGGGGGGAAGATGGGGGGGGGGGGCGGGAGAATGGGGGGGAATGTGGGGAAATAGGGGGAAACAGGAGAGAATGAGGGGGGGGGGGGTACAGGGGGGGAAATGGGTGGCACTTCCCACGTTCCCCATGTTTCCAAAGGCTTCGCATCCCGCGCTTTGCAAAAGGTCCCTTTGCAAAAACAAAAAAAAACACTCACCACGACAACGACGGAAAACCGGAAAAAGTCGCCGCTCACCAACACCCACCACCACCGTGTCCCGTGCGGATGCCTGTGGACTGCACACCGTTCTCCAACTCTTTTTCGTGGGGCTGTAGATCTCAATGACGTCCAAAGCGTAGCCTCGGTTGTCACCGCCGCCCATGATGTAGAATTCGTTCCCGAAGGTCACCGCCGCCATGCAGCACCGCGACGTCGGAAGGGGCAGCGTGTGGTGCCAATAGTTGCCTGTGGCATTGTACACCTCGACCTCTCCGAAGACCTCTTCGTCGAACATCCCGCCCATGACGAAGATCTGGTCGCGCCACACAACGGGCGCTGAGCAGCAGCGCCCGGATGTCATCGGAGGCAGCGGGTTCCACGTTTTTGTGGCTGTGTTGAGAACAGCGGACGTCTTGACCCCGTTGTTGCCGCTGTGGCTGGCGTTGGTGGACCCACCGAACACGTACAGCCGCGTGCCGAAGCCAACGGCTGCAACCCCGTCCACACCAGACTTCATCCCTGGGTACTTGTCCCATTCATCCATGATGGGCGGCGTCGCAACGGCGGGCTTCCCAGCCGATACTGGCCATGAGAACAGGGACACGAGGAGTGCACATTGCAGGATTAGACACCGTCGGTTGAGGCTCGGAGACCACCTTTGAAGCCGATCCATCTCTCGGAAGAAAAACAAACAAAGACACAGAAACTGGAGACACAACATGTAGGAGGGGAGTGGAGAGGGAGGGAGAGGGACAGGGGGAGGGAGGAGGTTGGGGCAAAGCCCTGAAATGTGGTTGCTCTCCTGGCACTTGGCCGTCCCACTCACAAAGATCCACCAAGCCGCTGTGTTGGCCAACCGTTTCTGGCGGGTTGTTGCACCAACACATTAAGGATCCGCACAACAATAATCTACACTGCAGAGTGCAGACACTCTGCCATGGCGAGTACGCTGCAGCTCAACAGGAGCAGAAACAGCGGTGCGGTCTTAACTTCACCAGGGTTGTGCGGCATTAACGGCAGCTGCCATTCTCCTCAGGATCAACTCATTTAGGGTGAGTTCACGTACTACACCAAGGTCAAACCATCAAATGTCTTGATGCAGGACTGGACCCCAAAGGGTACACCAAAGTAACACGTTTTTTGTCCGCACCAGGAATAAGGCACCAGGTAGAGCAACCACTCCATGCCGCACAAAAAGTGCATGGGCATGAATACCAAGACATCCTACAGGCGAGACACTATGACGGGCGTTTCAGATATTTTCCGTTGGTTTCCTGCACAAAGTGTGTGTGTGTGTGTGCCAATTGCCAATTGCCCCGCAACAGGGTGATTCACTGAAATGCAGTTCATGCCTGTGGCAGTTCTTGAGGAGACTTGTGTAACACATTTTGCACACGACCGAGCCGGTTCGTGGGTCACAATGATACACTTTGCCTCGGCTGTCTGTCTGCAACTAGTCTGGCTCTGGGTCCGGAATGTCCATCGGCGCATTACGCATTTGCCGTCGCCTGTGGCGGATAACTATAGGCTTGTCACTGCCTGTTTCACTTTTTTGATGTCTGCACTACTGCCTACCTTTTCACCCCTCTCGCCCTCACGAGTTTTTGCCTTGTTGCCCTCAGCTCTCCCCCTGCTGGCCCTCTGGGCTGCGATACCCTATGAACCGTGGACCTTGCTGCTCCTACCTTGGCCAGGGCATCTGCAGCGTCGTTATGTACCAACTTATTGTGCCCATACACATGTGTCATGGATACTGGCGCTGTCCTATCTTGCAGTAACTGCAAAATGCCCATTGATACATGTGCCTACTCGTCCCCCGATGCACAAGCTAGTGACCACGGTCCTTCAATTGAGTCGTTTGAGTTCCCCTCACGCCAGTGCGCCAAGTACCCCCCCCCCCCCCCCGGGGGGGGACTGAAACTGCGTCTCATTCTCTGACTGCGACATATGGGTACACGCTGGGGACCACGGGGAGTCCTCCCGCTCCGGCACTTCTCCGTGGTGCTTAATATTGGATGACGATGATCGTACATTCACCACGTTGTGTGCTTTTGTGTTTGGGAGTCCCGCCGCTGCCAGCGTTCCGGCCCATTGCCCCGGCTCTCTGGACACTTGAACCCAAGCATCGTGTTGCATGTGCTAGCGGTCCCTCTTGCGCCGCTGGGCATTCCCTAGGAACCTGCTAGAAACCCAATGGTGGTCTATTAGAACGTCGTTCTAATTAGAACAATTAGAACACTTTTTGGTTAGACCACCTCCTTGTTCTAACGTGTTAGAACACCATTAGAACACCTTGTGTCCATTCACCTCAGGTTGTTTTTGTATGCCTTCTCCCATTGATGACCTAACCACCCACCTCGTGTTGCTAAGTGGTGGGACCGGTTTGCGGGATGATTGCGTTGGGGAGCTGTTGGGGCAGTGGGCCTCGTCGTTCCCGTGGACCCACCACCAAGTGGGTCAAGGAGAATCCGGAGGACGCGGAGGGCAAGAAGGAGTTGGCGAAGGCGGAGCAAGTGGGCAAAGGAGGTGGCGCGGTGCTTGGTAAAGGGGGTGCAGCCGGAGGACATCCATGGTGTGAAGGAGGAGGAAGGGAATGTGAAGGAGGAGGATCTGGACGTGGAGGTGGCAAAGCGCAAGAGGAGGAGGCAAAGGGGTCAAGGGATGTGGTGTTCGTGGCGGAGGGGGTGCAGCGATGTCGGGCAAGTGAGTGGTTGGCGGGGGTGATGGGGGGGTGAGGGCAGCCAGGGGCCTGTGCGATTAGCCCTTCAACCAAGCCGCCCTGGATGGGCCGCAGCCCCCGGGGCTGGATGAGCCCCTGTTGACTGCCCCGGAGAGCCCGCGGCACACACTCCGGTGGTGCCTCCATGAGGCCCATTGGAGATTGTCGAAGGAGGGTAGGTGGGGGTGGGAGGATGAGCGAACCGGGGAGTTGAGGCCGGATAGGGGGGCGAGGTTGAGGCCCGGCAAGTGGGTGTACACCCTAGGGGGGAAAAGAGTGGACCCTCCGAAGGGTCCGTTTATGATGCCGCGCATGTTGCAGCTCAACTTTTGGGCATGCGCGACGGTGGGGAGTGCGGGGGCGAGGAAATACTTGTTCCTTGCCCACATGTGGGCACTTTTGGGGCTAGGGAGGATTGTGATGGCAGGCAGGGGAGGGGGGGGCACGGCAGCATGGGAGCCCGACTGGGATCAGATTTTGGGGTTGGGTGGGTATAACCCGGACACCGCCAACAAGGGAGGCTACGGGGGGAAAGTGACGGGGATGCCCCGGAGGGGGGTGAAGGAGTCGAGTGCAAGGCAAAGGGCACGGAGGATGGCAGGGCGACAGGGCAACACTGGCAGCGGAGATTCTGCACCAGCAGGATGAGACGCGAAGGAGGATGGGGGAGCCAGAGGAGGAGCTGCGGATAGCAGTGGGGGCCGTGGAGCTGCGAGCTGACCAAAGGACGACGGTGTGTTCTAATTCTGTTCTAACGGATTCGTTCTAACCACGTTCTAACGAAACCGAACGACCGCCGGCGCATTTTTCGATAGCACGCGATTAGAACACTTTTATTAGAACACAATTAGAACGTTTGCGTTTGTCACAATTCGACGATGTGCAGCTAAATGTTGAGCATCCGGATGGGGTCCGGGTGCTCGTTCGTCGACCTGGAGGACAAGTGACCCCCGTGCCTCTGGGGTCGCTCCGCGGCATGCTCACGCGGCGTCCGCTTCACGCCGTGGAGGTTTTGGGGGCGTTGGAGAGGTGGTCCAAGGGCCGGAGCACGCTGAGTGGGGGGAGGGGGGGGGGGGCTGGGTGGGGTTGGATAAATGGGACTGGGATCAGCAGGCAGCTGCAGAGCCCAGGGCCGAGCAGGCACCGCACCCCAAACCTAGGGCAGAGCAACCCCCCCCCCCCAAGGCCAAACCCAAACCCGCGGCCCTCCCGTTCACCCCCCATGCGTGGGAGTCTGGCGACGAGTCGGACGCCGCCATCCCCCGGCCCAAGAAGAAGAGGACTACCCCCCCGACCAAAACCCCCCACCCCAAACCCACCCGCGCCGCCAAGCCGGCTCCCATTCCCCCAAGGGGCAAAGACACCTATGGTGAAATCCCCCATGGAGGGGAAACTCGGTGGGTGCCGTGGGGGGCGGCGGATGAGGAGTGGAGTGTGAGTGAGGGGGTGGTTGTGAAGACGTGGGATGATGGATTGGGTGAGGGGGAGTGGTACGTGGAGGTGGAGGAGTGGGTGAAGAAGGGGAAGGGGAAGAAGAGGAAGGCCATGTATGCAGTTGCATCGGCCTTACTCTTCAAGACCAAGGAGGAGGCGGAGGCCTACCTCCGTTCGGCGGGGTTGGGGAACGGGGATGACGGGGACAACGGGGATGACGGGGACAACGGGACAACGGGGATGAGGGTGGGCATGGGGATGGGGACAAAGGTGGGGATGGGGGAGAGCCCCCTGCCCCCAGCCCACCGACTCCGGACATGGAGTCAGACAACGCCCCCCCAAGGGGAGGGCAGAAGCAGGGTCCAGGGCAGGGGCAAGGTCCAGGGCAGGGGCCAGGGCAGGGGGCAAGGGAGTGGGGGTAGCCTCGGGGCGCCCGTCGGGCCCCTGAGCACGCAGGACTTTCTGTGAACAAGTGCCAGCACATGTGACTCTCTTTCAATGAGAAAAAGTACTAGATGTTTTGTGCTATGTGCCTTCGCCAAATGTGTTCTAATCATGTTCTAATAAAATTGTTCCAACGGCTAACGGCGTTCTAACGGCAGCGATCCAAAAAGCGCTAGAACACAATTAGAACAAAAAAAAGTTTCTACCCAAAAAGTGAGAAAAATTGATTTTTTCGAAAAAAGTCCGGGTGAACCTCGTAGCAACTATTTTTGGCCCTCAACCCCCCCCCAAAAAAAAGGGGGAACACCCCCAGGGGTACACACGCGGACAATCGGAGTGTTCTAACCGTTCTAATTAGGACGTCATAACAAAACCGTTAGACCACCATTGGGTTTCTAGCAGGTTCCTAGGGTTTTCTTTTCATTGTTGTTTGGATCGTTGTTCCTGTGCCTCCTCTGCCCCGACTGCCGCCACTCGTGCTTCCGTGAGCCGCGTCCGCGCCGTTTGCACCGAGGGGTCCTCCCCCAACATGTGTTGCCACTGCTCCCAGAACCAGCTAGACATCCGTTGCGCCGTTGTCGACGCTTCTGCCCGTCGGGTATTACGGAACCACACGCGCGCCTCTATGAACGTCACCCCCAGGGACATGATCACTGTCAGGGTGTCCACCTCCATCCGCCGAACTGCCTTTTGACATCGCAGCGTCCATAGGCAGTGCAGTCCCCACCAGACACATAGCCTAGTGGGGTTCGTGAGCACAATGATGGGATCGTCTGCAACCCATCTGCCTGCATCCACGCCCTTGACTACCGGCATGGCTATATCTCGACACACCGCATACAGCATGCGCACCATGGGGCAGCTTTTCACAAAATGATATATTGTCTCCTGCGCCCCACACCATGCACATCCTTCATGAATGTCTTTGACCATGTCTTGACCAGGCGAACCCGCTGTCATACTTGTAGTTCCTTCCATAGCAATCGGTACGTAAACTCGTGCCTAACGACTGGGAGGTTCGTTTTCCACAGTGCCGGCCATACATCTTGGCTCTGACGGTCCGTCAGTGCCATTTCCGCAAACCAAGATTGTTTTACCCCCTTAAGGCGCCACTCCTCGAACCCCAGCGGCACCGACCCGTCAATGCACACCGATTCTTCGTCGGGGGCGTCGAGCAACCCTACTACCGTGTCGAGTGTGTGTGTGCCAATTGCCAATTGCCGCGCAACGGGGGTGATTCACACAGATTCGGTTTTTTTTTCAAAGAGGCCAGTACTGAATGTGCCACGTGCCGCGAGGGCAAAGTTCAGCGATTAAGTACAGCTTTTGGCAGTGCTAGGGTGAACATACGGGCTTCAGCTTGTGACTGGGCCCCCATGGTTTCCCGTTGGTGTTGGTGTCGTCATGTTAGGGGGATTTCCCACTCGTTTGGATCCCAGTGTGCTTTTCGTTGTTTTGGTAGTGGCTACAGCGGAACTTCCCACAAGGTGGGGTCCCACCGCTCCCGTGTCCGTTTCCGTGTGAAGTATATGGTCTGTCACGCCTGTCTGGATGCGTCCCAGTAGAGGGCTACCTTTAGTCGGTATGCTTTTGCTGTTTCCTGCGCCAATTGGGTGAGGCGTCCCTGTTGGTGCAAGGCGTATCAGGCTTGTCGACTGGTGGTCAGTGAGGAGCATTGTTGTGATTGTGCACAGACGCGCGAACCTCTCGTGCGAGAGGAGGGACGTTTTTGCGGTAGCATACTGTTGCATGGTGTAGTGTTTTGCTTGTTCGTACCATTGTCGGCGCTCCAAACACAGTCTTGTGTATGTGTTTGTGTGATGTTGCGTCTCTATGTGTTCCTTAAGTAAGTTTGTCACCAGCAGATGGTAATCCTACTTGGCCGTCAGTGTTTTGGTGTACACGGCGCTTAACTCCCGTACGTGCTGTTGTGCGGTTTCTGTGACTTGGGCCTGTCGGTAAATCTCTAACGCACGGTGGGCGTGCTGTACAGCAGCTATGGGTATAAAGTCTGAAGTCTGAAGTCTGATTTGGCATGTCGTGTTGCGGACCCACATTAGAGCACATCCAAGGAAAAGTCTGATAAAAGTGCAAAAGTGCAGCCCCCCCCCCCCAACACACACACAGGAACTTGAGTTCAGGAAAATGGTTATAACAGTGCAGACCCCCCCCCCAAGACACATAGCAACTTTACAGGAAAATGGGGATAAAAGTGCAATACCCCACCCCCCATAGACACACAGGAACTTCACCTCGGGAAAATTGTGCGTCAGGGAAAATAGGTTGGAATGGAAAATGTGGAGAAGGGAACACTAGGAAAAGTCTGATACAAGCCCCCCCCCCCCCCCCCAAAAAAAACACACAACCATTCAGTTCAAGAAAATGATGGGTTGGGTTGGGGGGAAAACGGGGTTTGAAAATGCGGAAAAGGCAATTCTGGGAACAATGTGGCACAAGTACCCCCCCCCCCCAAAAAAAACACCCGTACCTCTTGGAAAATGGGGCGTTGGGGAAAATGTGGGAAAAGGGAAAACCAAGGGAACTGGGAAAACGTTACATACTGATGGTTGCTAATGTATGAATGGACCTGCAGAGAAGGAGAACATGGGGATTGGCACAGCAAGCATGCAAAAGCACAATACCATTGCAACCCCAACACTGTCATTCATCAATGAGTCCGTCCATGTCATCCACCGGCACTTGGGAACATGGTTGTGAGCTGCTGGGAGGTGCAGCAGAACGGGTAACACGATCCGTTGGGGGGACCCAATTAGAGTCCATTTGGGCTAGCAAAGGCAATGCCTGTTGCATAGCAATGTCTCGGGCTTCTCGCCGGTTCTTGCTATTTGGCACCTTCACACCCATGCTTGCCAAGCAATCACAAATGCGAGCGCGTGTCCAGTCACGCAATGTGCCTGCCTTTGCAGCACATACCAACTTGGCTTGTGCACGGGCCAAGGCACGCTTTGGGTCGGACTTCCGTGGTGCCACTGCCTCCTCTTCACTGTTATTTTCAGCAGCCTCGGCTGCATCATCCACAACCTGCACCACTGCCTCACCACACGGTCTTGGATCCTTTACAAAGCACGTGTGGCAAACCAGACATGTGTTGCACCAGATGCGCACAGACTGCCTGCACACTGCACAGTCCATGCCCCTTCGGAAAGTGAAGAAGTCATGGTTGCCACCGTGCTGAGCAGGACTACCATCTGGTTCGACCAGAGTGCCCTCAGTGTGCTCAGACGGGGCTTGTCGGTCAGCGCGTCTGCGTGTTGCGCCTTGACAAGCCAGTGGCACCTCCGACCCCCCAAAAGATGGCAAAATGTCACCATCGTCTGCCACTGCAGCGTCCCCCTCCAGGCAATGCAGCATGGCCGCTTCCACTGATGTACGTGGATCAATGCGATGCGAAACCCTATGCCGGGGACGCGCATCGAAGCGTGCATTGGCTGCCAGCTTGTTGGCTACCTCGGCACCATGCCCCTTCACCCACTGCCGCAAAGGTGGCACATTACAATGCAGAGCCATGCACATGCTAAGGACATGTGTGTCCTCCATATCATGCATACTGTTGGTGAACCTCCCACGCAACGAAATGGCACGCTCAACAGCAGCCTCAGCAGGGCAATATGTGCGCAGCAATGCCAAAACACGCCAAACATTCACCCATTGGAGATGCTCCCGCTCCGGCGTCAAGGCCTCCCACATTCGGGACATGGGGGTCTTGGCGAAGGTCCGAACGACATGCTCCTTGAAGGATTCCCACTCTTCCAATGCACGAGCAGCATTAACATGCGCAGCTGCCAGTTCAGCGTGGTGTGTGCCCATGAACTGCTTCAGCAGACCCACTCCAAATGTGGCTCGATCAGCCGCTGGTAGAGCGAGCCAACGGCCGTGGTCAAGCAACACAGCACACTCAAGAACACCCCGGGGGTCAATGGTCCCCTGTCCCTCCCTGATGCCAGCAAGCAGTGTGTCTGTGACTGCACGTGCCTCTGTGGCTGGAAAAGGGGGGCTGGTTGTGCACCTCTGGCCATCGGTATCAAACCGGACCAATTCAACGCCATGCCGTGCACCTGTCACAGTTTGCTCTTTGAATTGAGTCCACCCTGGCCCCTCCTCCCTCGCCACCTTTTCCACCCGTGCCTGTAACATTTCGGTTGCCTTGGTCAAGTCGGCACCTGTTGGTGCATGCAACTGTGCAACAGCCCAGGGCCCAGGGCCGAGCAGGCACCGCACCCCAAACCTAGGGCAGAGCAACCCCCCCCCCCCAAGGCCAAACCCAAACCCGCGGCCCTCCCGTTCACCCCCCATGCGTGGGAGTCTGGCGACGAGTCGGACGCCGCCATCCCCCGGCCCAAGAAGAAGAGGACTACCCCCCCGACCAAAACCCCCCACCCCAAACCCACCCGCGCCGCCAAGCCGGCTCCCATTCCCCCAAGGGGCAAAGACACCTATGGTGAAATCCCCCATGGAGGGGAAACTCGGTGGGTGCCGTGGGGGGCGGCGGATGAGGAGTGGAGTGTGAGTGAGGGGGTGGTTGTGAAGACGTGGGATGATGGATTGGGTGAGGGGGAGTGGTACGTGGAGGTGGAGGAGTGGGTGAAGAAGGGGAAGGGGAAGAAGAGGAAGGCCATGTATGCAGTTGCATCGGCCTTACTCTTCAAGACCAAGGAGGAGGCGGAGGCCTACCTCCGTTCGGCGGGGTTGGGGAACGGGGATGACGGGGACAACGGGGATGACGGGGACAACGGGACAACGGGGATGAGGGTGGGCATGGGGATGGGGACAAAGGTGGGGATGGGGGAGAGCCCCCTGCCCCCAGCCCACCGACTCCGGACATGGAGTCAGACAACGCCCCCCCAAGGGGAGGGCAGAAGCAGGGTCCAGGGCAGGGGCAAGGTCCAGGGCAGGGGCCAGGGCAGGGGGCAAGGGAGTGGGGGTAGCCTCGGGGCGCCCGTCGGGCCCCTGAGCACGCAGGACTTTCTGTGAACAAGTGCCAGCACATGTGACTCTCTTTCAATGAGAAAAAGTACTAGATGTTTTGTGCTATGTGCCTTCGCCAAATGTGTTCTAATCATGTTCTAATAAAATTGTTCCAACGGCTAACGGCGTTCTAACGGCAGCGATCCAAAAAGCGCTAGAACACAATTAGAACAAAAAAAAGTTTCTACCCAAAAAGTGAGAAAAATTGATTTTTTCGAAAAAAGTCCGGGTGAACCTCGTAGCAACTATTTTTGGCCCTCAACCCCCCCCCCCAAAAAAAAGGGGGAACACCCCCAGGGGTACACACGCGGACAATCGGAGTGTTCTAACCGTTCTAATTAGGACGTCATAACAAAACCGTTAGACCACCGTTGGGTTTCTAGCAGGTTCCTAGGGTTTTCTTTTCATTGTTGTTTGGATCGTTGTTCCTGTGCCTCCTCTGCCCCGACTGCCGCCACTCGTGCTTCCGTGAGCCGCGTCCGCGCCGTTTGCACCGAGGGGTCCTCCCCCAACATGTGTTGCCACTGCTCCCAGAACCAGCTAGACATCCGTTGCGCCGTTGTCGGCGCTTCTGCCCGTCGGGTATTACGGAACCACACGCGCGCCTCTATGAACGTCACCCCCAGGGACATGATCACTGTCAGGGTGTCCACCTCCATCCGCCGAACTGCCTTTTGACATCGCAGCGTCCATAGGCAGTGCAGTCCCCACCAGACACATAGCCTAGTGGGGTTCGTGAGCACAATGATGGGATCGTCTGCAACCCATCTGCCTGCATCCACGCCCTTGACTACCGGCATGGCTATATCTCGACACACCGCATACAGCATGCGCACCATGGGGCAGCTTTTCACAAAATGATATATTGTCTCCTGCGCCCCACACCATGCACATCCTTCATGAATGTCTTTGACCATGTCTTGACCAGGCGAACCCGCTGTCATACTTGTAGTTCCTTCCATAGCAATCGGTACGTAAACTCGTGCCTAACGACTGGGAGGTTCGTTTTCCACAGTGCCGGCCATACATCTTGGCTCTGACGGTCCGTCAGTGCCATTTCCGCAAACCAAGATTGTTTTACCCCCTTAAGGCGCCACTCCTCGAACCCCAGCGGCACCGACCCGTCAATGCACACCGATTCTTCGTCGGGGGCGTCGAGCAACCCTACTACCGTGTCGAGTGTGTGTGTGCCAATTGCCAATTGCCGCGCAACGGGGGTGATTCACACAGATTCGGTTTTTTTTTCAAAGAGGCCAGTACTGAATGTGCCACGTGCCGCGAGGGCAAAGTTCAGCGATTAAGTACAGCTTTTGGCAGTGCTAGGGTGAACATACGGGCTTCAGCTTGTGACTGGGCCCCCATGGTTTCCCGTTGGTGTTGGTGTCGTCATGTTAGGGGGATTTCCCACTCGTTTGGATCCCAGTGTGCTTTTCGTTGTTTTGGTAGTGGCTACAGCGGAACTTCCCACAAGGTGGGGTCCCACCGCTCCCGTGTCCGTTTCCGTGTGAAGTATATGGTCTGTCACGCCTGTCTGGATGCGTCCCAGTAGAGGGCTACCTTTAGTCGGTATGCTTTTGCTGTTTCCTGCGCCAATTGGGTGAGGCGTCCCTGTTGGTGCAAGGCGTATCAGGCTTGTCGACTGGTGGTCAGTGAGGAGCATTGTTGTGATTGTGCACAGACGCGCGAACCTCTCGTGCGAGAGGAGGGACGTTTTTGCGGTAGCATACTGTTGCATGGTGCAGTGTTTTGCTTGTTCGTACCATTGTCGGCGCTCCAAACACAGTCTTGTGTATGTGTTTGTGTGATGTTGCGTCTCTATGTGTTCCTTAAGTAAGTTTGTCACCAGCAGATGGTAATCCTACTTGGCCGTCAGTGTTTTGGTGTACACGGCGCTTAACTCCCGTACGTGCTGTTGTGCGGTTTCTGTGACTTGGGCCTGTCGGTAAATCTCTAACGCACGGTGGGCGTGCTGTACAGCAGCTATGGGTATAAAGTCTGAAGTCTGAAGTCTGATTTGGCATGTCGTGTTGCGGACCCACATTAGAGCACATCCAAGGAAAAGTCTGATAAAAGTGCAAAAGTGCAGCCCCCCCCCCCAACACACACACAGGAACTTGAGTTCAGGAAAATGGTTATAACAGTGCAGACCCCCCCCCCAAGACACATAGCAACTTTACAGGAAAATGGGGATAAAAGTGCAATACCCCACCCCCCATAGACACACAGGAACTTCACCTCGGGAAAATTGTGCGTCAGGGAAAATAGGTTGGAATGGAAAATGTGGAGAAGGGAACACTAGGAAAAGTCTGATACAAGCCCCCCCCCCCCCCCCAAAAACACACAACCATTCAGTTCAAGAAAATGATGGGTTGGGTTGGGGGGAAACGGGGTTTGAAAATGCGGAAAAGGCAATTGTGGGAACAATGTGGCACAAGTACCCCCCCCCCCCAAAAAAAACACCCGTACCTCTTGGAAAATGGGGCGTTGGGGAAAATGTGGGAAAAGGGAAAACCAAGGGAACTGGGAAAACGTTACATACTGATGGTTGCTAATGTATGAATGGACCTGCAGAGAAGGAGAACATGGGGATTGGCACAGCAAGCATGCAAAAGCACAATACCATTGCAACCCCAACACTGTCATTCATCAATGAGTCCGTCCATGTCATCCACCGGCACTTGGGAACATGGTTGTGAGCTGCTGGGAGGTGCAGCAAAACGGGTAACACGATCCGTTGGGGGGACCCAATTAGAGTCCATTTGGGCTAGCAAAGGCAATGCCTGTTGCATAGCAATGTCTCGGGCTTCTCGCCGGTTCTTGCTATTTGGCACCTTCACACCCATGCTTGCCAAGCAATCACAAATGCGAGCGCGTGTCCAGTCACGCAATGTGCCTGCCTTTGCAGCACATACCAACTTGGCTTGTGCACGGGCCAAGGCACGCTTTGGGTCGGACTTCCGTGGTGCCACTGCCTCCTCTTCACTGTTATTTTCAGCAGCCTCGGCTGCATCATCCACAACCTGCACCACTGCCTCACCACACGGTCTTGGATCCTTTACAAAGCACGTGTGGCAAACCAGACATGTGTTGCACCAGATGCGCACAGACTGCCTGCACACTGCACAGTCCATGCCCCTTCGGAAAGTGAAGAAGTCATGGTTGCCACCGTGCTGAGCAGGACTACCATCTGGTTCGACCAGAGTGCCCTCAGTGTGCTCAGACGGGGCTTGTCGGTCAGCGCGTCTGCGTGTTGCGCCTTGACAAGCCAGTGGCACCTCCGACCCCCCAAAAGATGGCAAAATGTCACCATCGTCTGCCACTGCAGCGTCCCCCTCCAGGCAATGCAGCATGGCCGCTTCCACTGATGTACGTGGATCAATGCGATGCGAAACCCTATGCCGGGGACGCGCATCGAAGCGTGCATTGGCTGCCAGCTTGTTGGCTACCTCGGCACCATGCCCCTTCACCCACTGCCGCAAAGGTGGCACATTACAATGCAGAGCCATGCACATGCTAAGGACATGTGTGTCCTCCATATCATGCATACTGTTGGTGAACCTCCCACGCAACGAAATGGCACGCTCAACAGCAGCCTCAGCAGGGCAATATGTGCGCAGCAATGCCAAAACACGCCAAACATTCACCCATTGGAGATGCTCCCGCTCCGGCGTCAAGGCCTCCCACATTCGGGACATGGGGGTCTTGGCGAAGGTCCGAACGACATGCTCCTTGAAGGATTCCCACTCTTCCAATGCACGAGCAGCATTAACATGCGCAGCTGCCAGTTCAGCGTGGTGTGTGCCCATGAACTGCTTCAGCAGACCCACTCCAAATGTGGCTCGATCAGCCGCTGGTAGAGCGAGCCAACGGCCGTGGTCAAGCAACACAGCACACTCAAGAACACCCCGGGGGTCAATGGTCCCCTGTCCCTCCCTGATGCCAGCAAGCAGTGTGTCTGTGACTGCACGTGCCTCTGTGGCTGGAAAAGGGGGGCTGGTTGTGCACCTCTGGCCATCGGTATCAAACCGGACCAATTCAACGCCATGCCATGCACCTGTCACAGTTTGCTCTTTGAATTGAGTCCACCCTGGCCCCTCCTCCCTCGCCACCTTTTCCACCCGTGCCTGTAACATTTCGGTTGCCTTGGTCAAGTCGGCACCTGTTGGTGCATGCAACTGTGCAACATTGTTGAAGCTGCGTGTACCGTGTAGTATGTCTCCATATACCACTGCCCATGACAGCAAACCTGCATCATGGCAATCCTCCCACACATCCTCCTCCTTGGTGGTGAGGTGCGTTTTGGAATCCAAATGCCTCGCCACCCATGGCACATTGGCCAAGAACACCGTGTTGCGACGGGCATTTGCCTCGGACCACCGGATACGGTGACTGGCAGGGATCAAACGCAACCCGCTGTGTGTATCTGGTCTGGTGTTCTCTTGGACACACCTCTCGAGGTCCTTCCACTGGCGCGCACCGTTGTACAATGCACGTTGGCGACCCACAGCTGCCAGGTAGTCACCATGCACTTGGCCGGTAGCCTCCAAGGCAAGGCCTAGCTTGCGCTGGACCACATGGCATGGCTCACCCAAGGGGGTTAGCAAGGACAGCCACTTCACAAGCATGGCAAACACATTGTGCTCCATTGCCGACACATCAACAGCTTGTCTTGCAGTGGCACCACGCACACCAAGGTTAGAGGCACCATCCACCGCAAAAGCCACAACCTTCTGAGCTAACCAGGCACGGTCAGGCATCCAGGACAGCAGCACTGCCTCCACCTGTGCCGTCACCTCTTGTGCCTCCCCTGAAGCCACATCCACCACACCAAGGAACACCTCACACATTCCCCCCGGCCCAGTGCCTGGAAAGAGGAGCAGGATGGCATACTCATTGATGCGATGCCGTTGCCGGTCAGATCCATCCGACAACAAGAGGCACAACATGCAACAATTACATATACCAGGAAATCAGGACCAAATTAAATCAAAACGAAATACCTCCAAGTTGTCAACCACCAATACCCAAATAGCAGAGCCCCTTCTCAGTTTTGTTTTTGGATGACAGTGGGACTTCTGCATCACCCAACTCAAATGCAGTCCGCCACATTGGACAGTACTGCGCCCAGCAAGGCACAATGAAAAAGAAACCTTGGGGCCGGAATCTGCGCAATGACCCAGACAAGCTGTCAGGGTAGGGGCTGGCATATGTCGTGCAGCAGTAGGGTGCAGGAGGGCTGAGTGCACTGGTGTTCGGCAAGTTTGGCAAACATGCAGATCCGTTGGAGTATGGGGAGATGCCTGGCTCCATCCAACAAAATAGGGCCTAAAACAGTAGGTCCCCGGACGGATTGTTCCCACATGGCTGACACATCATTGAAGGGGATGCATACATACAAAGCACAACCTGGGTACACATGTGCATGCAAATACCTACAAATCGGGACCATCAAATAAAATAAAAACAAATCAAATAGAACCAAAACACAAACATCAGCAAAGCAGACCCCCGTCTCAGTATTAGCAAAGTAACCGAAACAGCCAAAGCAGAGCCCCTTCTCATTGCATTGTTTTTGGTGGAAGCGTCAGCCTCCCGGCGCCATACGTGGGGATGTTTGAAATATGTCTCTAGGGCTCCTTAGGGATGCTGCTGCTGCGAAGCTGGATCCCTTCCCGGTGGAACGTAGAGTTGGATGGTACTGATTTTCCCAGGCTTAGGCAAATGCTCTTTCACGCCCCACTTTCTCAACAGCTCTGCCAACCCAAACAGGGCCTAAGAAAAAAGGTCCCTGCGGGAGTCTGTGCCTCTGCTATGGGGGAAGCACAGACCCGATGTCGGCGGAGCATCCCCCTGCGTTTGCGCCCTTGGAAACAAAAAATCATCGAAGGGGATGCACAACACCTGTAACACACACTTGGCAACACAACAACAGAGAAGAGCCCCTTCTCAGCTATACCCCTGCATGTGCACAAAGGACCTTGCATTGGATTCATGGTTTTTTGGGGAGCGGTGTACCACAGCGTTGTACCACAGTGTTACATGCTAAGCGTGTCAACTGTTTGGTTGGGGACCCACATCAGGTGCGGTATTGGCTGTACTAGGATGAGGATTCGGGCATTGGCATTGGCAGTGGCATTTTAAAAAATCCGTGGAACACAAAACAGGGCCTAAGAAAAAGGTCCCTGCAGGGGTCTGCACATGGCTCCCTGCTGCAGCCCAGACCCAAGTTCCACGGAGCAGGCCCGTGCACACACAACGTCGCCATCATCGAAGGGGCTGAAAATGGTTGGAAACTGCACAACCCACATCTACTAGCAACAAATCGGGACGGGGTCGCAATACGTGGATGCAAATACCAGGACATCAGAACCCCTTCTCAGTTGTTGTCAGCACATTCTTCATCGAAGGGGTCTGTGGTCGTAGGCGCCGGGGCCTAGACCACACACAGCTAAAACACCTCAAGGATGTTCTGCATAATGAAATTGTGAGCACATTCTCATCGGATGCAGAAACAAACATGTCAAAACCCCTTCTCAGCTGTTGTCAGCATCATCACTGAAGGGGTATATGGTCGTAGGCGCCAAGGCCTAGACCACACACAACCAAAACACCTCCAGGGTGTTCTACATAATCACATTGAAACAACAGCAAAATGTCTGTGTGAGTGTGCTAGCCTAAGGTCTTGGAGCAAGCTGCAGAAATGGTATCCTAATTATACCCAAGTCTGCACCCTTGCTAAACCCGGCGGATGTCTTTACACGGTGCGATGGGGTACGCCCCACGTCTCTCCGCCCCTAGGTGCCCAATTTCTGTGCTGGCACCAGAAAACCTTGGGGAATACCCAGCGCTAACGCCAAGGTATTGGTTTTGTCTAACTACCTACCTACTGCAGGGAAGGGGTGGCCAAAAGCTATGAGGCATGAAAACGGCTGTTTGCTATGTGGCCCAAACCTAGGCTACCACTGCCACTGCCCACCGAAAACCCTGTTAAAATTCCAGGAAACTGGCGGGACAGTGACACACACACTGTAGGTCCTACACACCCTACTGTGGACCCAGCCTTCGAAGGATGACATCATCCAGGCCTTCCACTCCTACACGCACACGCTACTTGGTGTTGCTCTCAACGAGGTCGTAGGCCCTACTGGCCTTCCTGTGAGAAGCGAGCAAAACACAGAGCTGCTAAGCTGCTGTGGCCTGACAGGGACGCCATTACGCGTACCCCTGCCAGGGCTTGGAGGGAAGGAGTGCACTGCGGCGTAGCGTGAGTACGTGTCGTTCATGGCGGAGTCTTTCATCATCTTCTTCGCTGCTTCCCCATTTGTTTGGTGTGATCTGCGCCCTTTTTGCTGGGCAAAAAATTGTGCCCTCGAAGATAGCGAAGTGCACCAATCACCCTGACCTACACCACCTGAATAGTTCACATGCAGGCACTGTTTTGGGCTGAGGAACCTAACCACCCTCGCCGTATTATACGGGTCCTTGAGTGGAAAATAATACGCTGTCCCAAAACAGGTCCTTCCAAGCAAGCAAGCTTAAGGAACTCCGCCCGTTCTCTTATAGAACGTAGGGCGGAGCCCCTGGATAACCTAAACAAGGGTTTACCGAGCGCACCACGCGTGGCCTACCCTTTAATGCGTCATGTGCATGCACAGGAGCCACATTCTGACGACAATTGCAATGACTCTACCAGGGGGTGGCCCCTCCTGGGCTTACTCACCTTACCTACCGCTGCAAGCGAAAGGGGAGCACACAACATGACATGCACACATGAAGCATATTTTCCCCAACCCACCATTTTCCTGAAGTTCCTGTGTCTCTGTGGGGGGTGGGGGGGGGGGGTACTGCACTTTTATCACCATTTTCCTGAAGTGAAGTTCCTATGTTTAAGGGGGCGGGGGGCTGCACTTTTATTATTCGAAACGGGGGGGGGGGTTCTATACTTTCCCCCATGTTGAACGTTTTCCGAGGTTCCATATTTTCCCATTTTCCACTTGCACGCTAGTCTGATATTGGGGGGGGGGGGGGGGGTCTGTCATGGGGGGTTCGGGGTTGGGGGGGGGGTCCATAAAAGTCTGAAGTCTGAAGTCTGATAGCCCATTGGGTTACTATACCCATAGCTGCTGTACAGGCAGTTTGTCATGGAGTGAGAGGTAGTGCTCCCACCGATGGGCTAGGTTGTTGAGGCGTCTGCGTTTTGAAGTGCACTCCTCGTGTATCCGTTTTTGTGACCTATGTATGTTGGTAAACCAGGTCACCGCCTCCCCATCGTTTGCAGCGTGCGCTGCTTGAAGCCACAGTTCAGCGTCTACAGTCACAGTTGCTGTCGTCTCCGCCTTGCGGTTCCGGTTCCGGGCGGGGTACCGCAGTGGTGCTCCTATTTGGTCGCGTAGGTTCCGTGCAGTTTCACGTGGTGGTAGGGGCTGTGCGATAAACCTAGTCAGCCATAGGGGGGACGGGGGCTGTTGTGGTGTGGGGTCGGCTAGTGTCTGTCTCAAGGCCTGAACGGCCTGGATTATTCGAAACTGGAAGAGGCCCACCTCGGCCCGTAGTTTGTGTCTTTCCGTGTGGGGTATGGTGTCGATGAGTGACCAAGGGATCAGTAACCTGGCGCATAACCAGCGTTCGTGGTTGTTGGCAGTGATCTGCCATTGGCAGGTGTAGTGGGTCCCGTCGGTCCAGCAATTGCGCCACATGTCCCAGAATTCAACCCAGGCAGGGCAGTGTGCGAGTCTTGATTGAACTGACGCCCCGTGCTATTGCCCACAGAGGGCACACAAGACAGGTAATCGTTCCCAGGGTGTGCCAATACCCCACCACCTTACCTAGCCCCAGAGCTAGGGGGTCCACGTGTTACGTCGGTAGTGTTTCATGGGAATCTAGCTCACCCAGTGTACATCCGCGGTGTGTTTTTGTCTACGCACTTGCATAATCCATGCCTTGGCATGCCTTGCCATGCCTAGCAAATATGGGCGACAACCTACCCATGGATTCCCGACAACCTCAACCCCACGACATTGTCCTTGTTGGACAAATCATGCCCGTGCCTACCAAAACGATTCACACAGATTCAGTTCATGCTTGTGGCAGTTCTTGAGGTGTCTTGATACACATGTGGTGCACAAAATGGGGCCGGTTCGTGGGTCACAATAATACACTTCGTCTCGGCTGCCTGTCTGACTCTAATTTGGCTCTAGGTCCGGTATGTCCGCATTGCGCATTTGCCACCGCCTTTGGCGGATAACTATAGGCATGTCACAACGTGTATCATTTTCTGATGCTTACACTGCTGCCTACCTTTTTACCCCTCGTGCCCTCACGTGCTTCTCCCTCGTTGCCCACGGTTCTCCCTCAGCTGGCCCTCTAGGCCGTGATATCCTATGTACAGTGCACCTTGCTGCCCCAGCTTTGGCCAGGTAATCTGCAGTGTCGCTATATACCAGCTTATTGTGCCCATACACATGTGTCATGCACATTGGCGCTCCCCTACCTTGCAGAAGCTGCAAAATTTCCTGCAAAATTTCCTCCCATACATCATGGTGCCTCACGGGCTTCTTACCCCGTGCCATCCATGCGCGCCTCTTATATAGCTGCAAATTGTTAAAATGTCTACACATCACTTGGAGTCACTGTACAAACATAGCTCCTCGGTGTTGCACACTGCAGGTATTCCTGCTTTGACTGCCGATACCTCCGCCCTATTATTAGTTTGTGGTCCCACTACCAGCTCACCGATGTTATCATATATGGCATGGGGGAAGTACACCCCATAACCCGCCCGCCCTGTGATCTCGGACCCGTTTGTCCAAGCATGGACCTTCGTGGAGTCCAGGAGTCCATCTAGCATTGACTCCGCATCTGACATGTCCTGTAGGAAGTGCCTGAGACCCTCTACATCGGGTGTGCTCTCGTGTGTGTGTGTGTGTGTGTGTGTGTGTGTGTGTGTGTGTGTGCGTGCGTGCGTGCGTGCCGCTTGCCATTAACTGGTCGTCGTCATCCGATGTGACCATATGAGTGCACACTGGCGACCACTTCTGGGAGACTTCCTCGGTATCCATTAGCTCTTGGCCTCCCGGACCGGATTGTGTGCGCTCCATGTATCCGACCTCATTTTCGTTTGATGTAGCCATATGGGTGCACGCCGGCGACCACTGTCCACGCCCCATCGGCGCCATTTCTTCTTGTTCGTACACATCCGCCATACCCATTGGCTCATTGTTTCCTGCCCGCTTCGGTACCACCCCTATGGGCGGCTGTTGGTGTGCCGTCGTGAGCGCGGACGCCCATTATTCTGGTTCGTGAGACACCTGAGCACATGAGTCCCTTTGTGTCCACTGCCTATCGTGCTTGCGATATCGGGCATTCTCTTCTTAGTATGCCTCTCTTGTGCCTCTTGCTGCCCCACTAATGTCGCTACTGCTCTTCTCACGGCCCTGGCCCTGGCCTCATTCATTGCCAGGTCCTCCCCAAGCATATGTCGTTTGTGTAGCAGAACCACGGGGAGAGTCTCTCCGCCGTTTGGGCTGCCTCCTGCTGCTCCGTGTTGCTAAACTGTGCTCTCGCCTAAGAAAAGGTGACTCCTAACGACATCACGACGCTCAAGGTACCCACGTCCATGCCCCGCACTGCCGTTTGGCACCTTGATGACCACAGCCAATCTAGTCCCCACCACACGCACACGCTTGTGCCCTAGAGACCCAAATTAAATCCAATATACTTAATTTTTGGCCAAAAATTAATTGAGTAAACCAAAGTATGCACTTTTTGCGGGTGGTTAGGGGCGTCGCTTGGGAAACCCTACGGGGTGCCTTGTGCGTTTGTGAACCATTTTGCGCCTTGGTTTGGGGGGGGGGGTTTCACCCGTCTTGATGTGTAAAAATATTAAAATGGCTCTCGGCTTTAAAATTTGAGATTAACTTTTGGCTTAAATTTTGTAAATTTTAAATATTATGCGTCGCCGGGATTAAAATTTAAACCAACCAAATTTAAACAAACTTTCCAAAAATGAAACCTCCCTACACAAGCACAAAAACACATAGAACATACCCTTTAGCCTTCCTTGCTGAGTGCGAGCTCTGTGTATAGTTTATAGGCGTTTCAGGCACAAGCTTCAACTCCTGGCTTTGTAGTGGGGGGACGCCCCCCTGCCCCCAACCCCTGCGCAATGATGTAGGCGTGTAAGCACGCCATGTGACATAGTGAAGATATCTGGTCTTTGCTAGGCCTTGGATGCAAGATCCCGGACATCGACGGTACTTTCCAAGTGTAAAGGAGTGGTTTCCGTCGTATGGTACTCCAACAAAAGAGCCCACCGAGGGGTGCCATGACACTCACCCCATCCAATCAAAGCCCTGCCTCGGACAGGGGTCAAAATGGGTATCACAGAACAGGCTGGGGGTTCGAGCGGTGCTGAAGAGGAGACCAAGCAGGCGAAGAGCACGGACCGTGGCGCGCTTGGCTTGCACCAGACACGAAGGACCCACTGCCCATGCAGTACCCCTGCAGTATGAAGAGTGGAGAAGCCGCCGTCGGCCAACTTGGTAGCTATCAGCAACAGGCGTTACCTGGTGCTTCCGCCGATTCGGACAGCACTCCTCAACGGCCAGCAGGTGCAGATACTCACTGGTCTCGGAAACCCTTGTCCCGCTCTTTGAACATGTTTCAGCCCCTTCTGTCCTGTGTCCTATGACCTTTCGGCGACACAGCGCTACAGCACACGACACTACCACACAGCAGCACAAGGGCAGTACGGTACAGCACAGTACAGCACAGTACAGCACAGTACAGCACAGTACAGCACAGCACAGTACAGCACAGCACAGCACAGCACAGTACCGTACTGCGCGGCACGGCACGGAACAGTGTAGCACCGTACAACGCCCCCTGCATTTCTAGCGCATCAATAGAAGGTCGCTCTGCCTGGCATTGTTGCATGTCTCACCCCTGACACTAGACCACAGGGCAGCAGAAGCCGCAGGTGCAGCTTCATTTTGCAGGTTGTTTGGGCTCGGGCAGCACATCGCCGTTGGCGTCCGGCTCATCGCCGTTGGTGACCGTGGCAGACGCCCTCCGGGACTCTGGGCTTGATTCTGCGGGGCTTGAATTGGTCTCACCATCAGCCCTGCACAGAATTTACCGAGGGCGGTGCGCCGTTGATGGCATTGACGAAGCGGCTGTCTCCGCCAGTAATAGCCCATTCTATGCCTTTGGCAACTGTACTACGCGGTGCAGCACACCCGTCCGGCCGCAGATGTGCATGCAGCAACGTCAACGCGGGACGGGGGATGCAAACCGTAATCGAAAACTGATGACCGATGGCACACAAACAAACGCAACGAGGGGCATGCGAGTAGGCAAAGCTGCTGGGCCGAAAAAATGGCACGTCTCCGCCACGCGCGTCGCACATGCAATGCCAGCGTGCGTTGTAACGCACGGCTACGGACGCCCAAAACTTTCAACACGGACGCAACCGAAAGCAGACGTACAATTGCACTTGAAACCACATGGTTGTGCATTCACATCTGCTGCACCCTTGATGGCCTCCCGCCCAGCCATGAAGGGGCGATGTTTACACAATGTTAAGGAGTCAGTGCCCATGTTCCACCCAAAAAAGAACTCCATCGGCGGGTGTATCATGGCAGTCCACGACACTCGTTGTCGCTGGCAATTATTTCAGTAACAACAAACCAGGGGGGGGGGGGGGGGTTGCGGTCACGGAGGGTCCAAACCCATTGCGAAAAATTGCGGGAACATTGCGGGAAAATTGTGGAAAATTGCGGAAATTCGTGGCAAAATTGCGATGGGCAACCCTCCTTGACCCAACCTCTGGTACCTCACCTAAACCCAACAGCGGGGACTGGTCCAAGGAGTGTGGCATATCAGGCAAATTTCGTGGTTTCAAAATGCGCAAGAGCCAGTAGCACTCATGCTGCAATGTGTATCTGCCTGTCAATTTGCAACTGCCACACTTTGTGTCCCTTTTGTTGCCATGAGCAAAATGGCATCACCATCTGAGACACTGGTGGTTCTCTTCGGCTACACTTCTGCAGGTGTTGAAAGAATTGTTGGTTGCTTACAAGGCGAGGTTGAAAAGGAAGTCCATGCTTGCGTCCGTTTTTAATGTGGGTAGCCGTGTGTGCGCATCCGTTGTAGTTGTGCGGTGCGTTCGGATGCGTCCGTTTTGGTGTTGGGTGATGTCTGTTTGCGTTTTAATTTTGTCGGGGGAGTTTGGTTTGCGTTTGTTCAGGGGAGGGGATTAAAGTCCGCAATTTTTTGCGATTTCCCGCAATTTTATTCCTGTTTTTTTTCTTTGTGCAATTCTATTGCCTTCGACAAGGCACCTCGAAGAGAGGCCGACAATCAGCCAATCAGTCAGTCAGGCAGGCAGGCAGTCAGTCACGCAGTCAGTCGGGCAAGCAAGCAGGCAGACAGGCAGGCAGAAACACAGAGTTTGGCTTTTTTTCAGTTAGTGACTACGATTACAAATATTGGGGAACCCTTGGTGTGCAGGAACACTTAGTGGTCGAGTGGTCGAACACCCGACTGATAAATCACCTAACACCGGTTCAAATGCCGGCTGACGGTTCGGCGGTCGCCGGCTTAGCCGATCGGCCCCTGAGCTCTCTTTTATACTTGACCCTGGTTCAAACCCTTCTAGCCACAAAATTTTGACCCCCCCCCCCCAAAATGGTATCCAGCTTCAGGGGGATAGAGGCCTCAAAATCAAAAAATCCATTGGGGGATTGTTTTGTCGGGCAAAATGATGATTTTACAAGGGGTTGGACATCCAATATCATGCCATCGGATATGTCACGTGAATACCCCGCAAAAAAGGGGGGGGGGTGTATGGTGTCCGCGGCTGCGCTTGATCTAACAACCTCTCTTCGAGGTGATTTCCGCTATTTTCCGCAAATTTCCGCAATTTATCACAATGGCTTCTGGTCCATCCATCTTGCATGCCTGCTGGTGGCCTTTACCGTCAACTGCGCACAACTACTGCAGAACAATAATCTTCGATGTTGTCTAGGCCTCAAAATGACCGAATGGTTCCTCCCTGTGCCACGCGCGGCGCATCCCCGTAACCAACAGATGGCCCCTGAATTTGGGCTGGCGTGTGCTGTTGGCGGACATGTGCAGATTATTTGTTGTGTCCTCTGCAGATACGTATCAAGCTTACTCTACTCATCGCCATGTCTCCTGAATCCCAGGCTGTGGCCCCACCTGCAAAAACCAGGCTTTTTGAGGGGTGCGTCAACGGACGGGAGAGTCATGCATTTGCAATACACCACAAATCCCCCATGCAATCAGAAACAGACCTGGCTGCAGAGTCCTCCACTGCCGTCGGGGGGGCAGGAGGCTCTGTGGTCCCGGGGGTCGAATTGCTGCAATCTGATGAGCTCAGGGTACACTCCGCCTCGTCTCGATCACAGTACTTGTGCCAAACGGTCCGGAAATGCCGTTCCACCTGCTGCACGTAGGTTTCACCTGTGGGCAAGGCAAGGCACAGCAGATGGGCACAAAACGGCTGGCGGAAGCACGCGGAATTGCAGATTCGGGTCCGAGGTTTTGGTAGACTGCCTTAAATTCACCAAAAAATCGACGTGGTCTGCGCCACAACCCTGAACACCAAACCCCATGGGGTGATGCCACAGCAGCGACCAAAGGGCCACAAGGGACTGGCGGCAGTCCACTGCGTGCCCGTTTTGTGGAAAGCCGAGTCCAATCGAATCCATGTGCCCGTCGGGACGTCGTGGACTCACAATGCCTTACGACCGGGTACAAATGGGAATGCCCCGCCGGGCCCGCGTTCCAACTCAGCGCTCCCTTCAACACAAACTTTCATCGTGCTCTCCTCCCGTTCCCAGGCGTGCCCGTTTTGCCATGACTGACCTGACCTCAACGGCACCGTGCACATTCGCTGTTGCCATGTCGCCTGCCATTGCACCTTCAGTGCACGGAAGGTACAGGCCTACACAGTTTGCACTCACCTCAAACGGCACGAAAGTGGGGCAGGGGGTGGCCTACGCACAAACACATCCACACCATCGCACAGTCGCGACTTGAGCATGCGCGGCCTCAGCTCCTTGCGGTATTTGGCCAAGCGGTCTTTATCTCTTGCCAAGTCCACTGCCAATTTGATATATTCATCCTAAACCAACAGGACGCACACAGAAGATTCCTTTTAAGGAGGGTGGGGGGTGGTCGTGGGGGAAGGGTACCGCCTGATTAAGGTGAGCCAAGCGAAGGTGTAGGGGTCAGGGGGGGGGGGGTCCCCCCCCCCCCGTTCCGGGTGCTGAATTTCTGAGGGGTCCTTGGCGACAAAAACCTCGGGATCAACACTGCGTGTCCCAACTGAAAATTGGCGCCGAGGCTCCGAAGAACATTTGGCCCAATCTCCTAAGAAGGGTGGGGGAATGGGGGATGGGAATGACATTATGAAGCCCTTCCGCCACTGGCTCTGGTCCCTGCTGTCCGGGACCCATCTGGTGGTCTGGCAGGTGCCTCTCCGGGCTCATGAGGCTTTGGGGCCCGTCACTGCCGCTTTCCAGGAGACGGGTGAAACGGGTACAGCACTGGGCCCACCCCATCCCCCAACCCCCTGGCGAGGTTCAGTTGTTAAGAAAAGGAGCTCTGGACGTAGACCAGAGTGATGGCATGAACGAGTCGCTAGGGTCCGGAGAGCGACGGGCACTTCTGCCTCTCACTACCTCTGCACCCCACACCACGAAACAACCCCAGTTGCACTTGCCTGTGGCTCGTGGTCGCAGCCAGAGAACTTAACCTGAATTTTGGCTGGCGTCTGCTGCTGGCAGACGCGTGCAGAGGCCTGGCAAAGTTCCCTCGTCGAGTCCGACTGGAGTGGGAATCTCGGTTGCCCGTTGGGGGTCAATATGTGTTAACGGCAGGGGGTGAGTGGCAAAGATACAGACACATCAGACGGGGGCCCGACGCTGCCACCGGGGCATTTTCAGGACTGTGGGCTGAACTCAAACAACAGACCTTTGTACTGACCACCAATTCAGGAAATCCGATTGTCTGCAGCAGAGATGATCCCACGTTCTGACAGTGATGCCCTCCTTTCAGAGTCACCTGAAGTGCACCGGCCGGAGAGAGATCAGGCGCGAGTCCCGGGTTGGGATCTCACCCAAAATTCGTTAACACCCGTTTTCATTGAAAACTTCAGTGCTGAGCCAAGCCGCACCTTCGCAACCTTGGCAACTGGAGACCGGGGGTGGGGGGCTCCAGCGGGACTCGGGCTTTCACCTTCTGGAGGGGGCACACAGCCCCCAACAGAGTGGGGTTTTCTGAGAGGGGGCTCGAATGACAGGTATTTTGCACTCTTTCCGGGCGGCATCCACAAAATGTTCGTTGAGCTCTGAAAAATGTTATTCGATGTTTTCACTATCATGTCACACTGCCGCCGTCTGCGCCGTGCTTTCACTGCTGCTGCCCGTAGTCAACTGGGGTCAACTAGATCAATACTGCACTCCAACCACCCCTGGCCAACATTCGGGGCGCAAAATCATGGAGAAATATCAAGGTGATTCAGTTTAGCACAATCAACAGTGGCCATGTTCATGTTGCTGATAACCCCCTCCATTAATATCACAGGTCAAAATAATATCACGCGCACATGAAAGTATTTTGTCCACCTGAAATAATATCACACACCCCTAACGTCGCGACTCCCACGAGCTGCACAAGACCAGAGCACTTTCGGTTGTGTGGCTTGAAAAAATCCATCACAGGAAACAGCGCAGAGGAGAGGCAGCCATCTGGGGTCAAGACCCGTCTCTACTAACACCTCGGGGTTTGTTCACACGCTGCGGTGTCAACTGGCGCACTGTCGGTGACATGCGTGTGTGCCCACGCCATGACCATGCCCAATTTACGTATCCGCAGTCGAGTGGACACAAATTCACATCGACCATACGCGAACGATCATTTGCGGGCACCGGGAGGAAGCATTGCACCATTGGGCAGCCCATGTAGAGTGCCTCGCATGACGTTGCAGTGCCTGCATAGGGCCAACAATCAAGGCAAATGTCTAGCTCGTTGTACGCCCCCAAATGCGAGTTGTGCTGCGAAATCAGCCCTGGAAATGCGCAAGAGGCTCATCAGAAGATTGATAAGAACGAAAGACAAGGACTAACTCCGCAATTGGAAACCAGCGTTGGAACAAGACTTCAGTTTTGTGTTGCTGCGTGTGGCTACCACAAAAGGAAACTTGCATTCCTGTCCTGTACAGCAGCTATGCAGAATAATGTAAGATGGCAAAGAGCAGTCCAATCATTATCCTTGTGGTATTGTCTTTGCACTCTCTCCGTACGACATCAACAAATGTTCGTTGAGTCTCTGAAAATGTTACTCTATGTTTTCACTATCATGTCACAATACCACCCCGTGTGCCGTGCTCTCACTGGTGCTGCCCATATTCAACTAGGGTCAACTAGGTAAATACTGCACTTCAAATACCCCTTGCCAACATTCGGGGTACAAAGCTGCTGCTGCCCTACAGGGGGGGGGGGGATTTTTGGGTGGGGAAATTTTCGGCAGGGAAAATTATGTGAGGAAATTTTGGCACCCCCAAATTTTGGTGCCTTGTGTACAGTTAGGGGATTTTTCAGCAGACCCAAATTTTGGGGAACAGAACCCAAATCAGCAGTCACACAAAAAAAGGGCGAGGCGTAAGGTTGGCTTATTGAGGGGTATCACTCAAAGAAAGGGTGTGATGAGAGTCCAGTTTCTCAGATCCACACAGTCGGCTGCATGGCGAGTAGTGCCCAAATTACTGATTACATAAATACATGTCCAAGGGGGTTGATGTGGCCCTGCTCAGCAAACCTGTTTGCCTACTCCTCCAAAGCACTTTGAAGGGGACACTCATCACTCCAAAGCAATTTGCATGATTTCAAGTCGACACACACAAATCGCAAGGCTGCCTCCTCTTTTTCCTACGGAGACCAGTTGTGTCAGGGTTTCACGTTGCATGAACCACATTTTTTGCCTTTGCCTTTGCCTTTGCAACAGATTTCAAATGGTCAGCAAGAACAACAACCATTTGGGGGTCTGCTAACACGTGTCACAACCTGATCCATAGGCGTACAATCCGACAACACACTGTGCACACACCATAAACCTGCTAATACATCCTGACATGCAATACACGGGCACCAGTACCTCCCTACAAATAAAAAATCTGAGCCGCCGACGCAGTGAGCAAGAAATGGCCCACGTTGCACAAAAAATTCTGTTGCCTTCGACAGGAGGAGGGGGGCATCAAACATTAAACACAACAGCCACAATTGGCCCCAAACCCGGCAGAATGGTGACCGAACGCCCATGGCCCAGACCACATGGGCCTAACAGTCATTACATGTACAGTCACCAAATGATCACCCAAACCAATCCAGAGGGAACGCTTCTTGCGCGCCATAGGCGCCGCAGGGAAAGGCTAATTAGCTTTAGTGTACACTGTCCAAGAAATATACATCGGAACAGAAAAATTCCGGGCACGTTGATCTGTTGACACCATTGCTCTCTACAACCAGGGGTGTTTGGAAGCACATCTTCTCCGGCAAGGCCCCAATGGGTAATGAAGTGGTCCACAACTTTCTTCCATCCCACTGTGCCATTCTCGTTGCGCACATTGTCATTGATCCACGCTATAGCTTCCCGTACTTGGTTCTCGGGGGCCCAAAAGAGGGCGGAATGGCTATATAACCCCTGCTTTCTCGGGAGTCCCCAACAAGGGGACAAAATCAGAACTGGCTACCTCACCCCTGCCTTCTCGGGGGCAGAATGGCTATATAACCCCTGCCTTCTTGGGGTCTCCAATGTCAAGCCCGGGAACAAAATCAGAGGTGGCTCCTTGACCCCTACCATCTACCCCTACCATTGTGGGCCCAAACCGCATTGGGTATGGAATCAAATGCACCATTTGTGAAAGATAGAGGCCCAAAAAGGGGAATGTAGCAATAAAATAGGAGAAAAAAGTTGTGTGGGGGGGGGTTAAACGGTATGTAACAAATGTGTGTATGTATACGGCACTATTCTGCCTGTTTTGTGATAAAATTACCCAAACTGCGCACTGCAGGCCGCGCCGCAGGCGCCACAGGGAAAGCGGTCCCAGAGGCAACATAAGGGTTTCAGAAGAAACAAATTTTCGAAAATTCTGTTGCCTTCGGCAAGGCACCTCGAAGAGCGGGGAGGGACAACCATTTTTGAGCTGCCAAGGATGGAAAACTGCATAAGCAGGTTGTGCCCTAACCCCCTTGGGAGGCTCCCCCCCCAAACACCCAAATAGGGTGAAATACACTTAAAGAGGGGCTAAAACATGCTTCACATAGGATATTTTCATCATTTTGGATGGTCAAAATATCAAAAAAAATCAGTTTCGGAAATTTCCATTTTTGAGCTGCCGAGGCTGGAAAACTGCACAAGCAGGTTGTGCCCCAGCCCCGTTGGGACCCCCCCCCAAAAAAAACACCCAAATAGGGTGAAAAACACATAAAGAGGGCATTCGTCTATTAGCGTCCGCTGGCCTATGTACAGAGGCAGAGGGGCGGGGAGGTGGGCCGAGTCGAGTTCAGGCACCCGTGGCCTCCCCTACAAGCCCCCCGCCTGTGCCCGCACGATGGCCAGGAGGGACGAGCCGGAGGGGACTAGGCCTCTTCCGTGCTGGCCCTGCCGTAATGCCGCCGTGGCGGCAGTGCAGACTGGGATGGTGAAGGCGCTGAGGGCGCTTCCGCCACTGGGTCAGAGGAGCTCCCCCCTGCAGCTGGCGGGGGCGGCGGTGCCAGCCGCAGCGTGAGGGGGGGGGGGGGGGGGCGTACGCGGAGCATGTCCGCCACTGACCTGGTGGCCTTCGGCCGAGGCCGCCTCCGACCCTTGGGCGGGGATCGACGCCGCGGTAAAGTGCGGCTACTCAGGGCCGCCGAGATGCGGCTAAAAAAAAAAAAAAGAGGAGCCACTCATACCGTGTGTGCTGAAAAACACATACAGAGGGCATTCATCTTTTACCGTCCACTGGAATATGTACAGAGGTCAAGGGGGCGGGGAGGTGGGCCGAGTCGAGTTCACGCGCCCATGTCCTCCCCTACAAGCCCCCCGCCTAAGTCTGCACGGCAACCAGGAGGGACGAGCCAGAGGGGACTAGGTCTCTTCTGTGCTTGCCCTACCGTGCTGCCGTTGTTGCGGCAGTGTGGACTGAGGTGGCGAAGGCGCTGAGGGCGCGTTCGCCATGGGGTCAGAGGAGCCCCCCCTCGCGTCGCCGGCTGCGGAGCGGGGGGAGGGGGGGCGCGGAGCATGTCCGCCATGGACCTGGTGGCCTTCGGCTGCGGCCGCCTGCGTCCCCGGGGCGGCTACTCAGGGCCGTTGAGATGCGGCTGAAAACATCGGGGAGCGACGCCGGAGGCTCAGCCGCCGGCCGGGGGGGTTGCTCTGCAGTGGAGGGAGAGGGGGGGGGGGGGAGCCCTGCAGTGCACGAAGTGCCCTTGGGGGGTCGGTAGCAGCTTGGGCGCTCGTTGGTGCCGGCCCGGAGTTGTCTCCGGCGGTTGGCGCGGGGGAGAACGGGTCAACATCCCCCCCTCCCGGTTGTGGTGGCCCCACACTCACTGCCCTCACTTGGTCAGTCAGGAGGTCAGGTATGGGGCGCTTCGGGGATTGGGAGTCCCCGGGCCCAAGGGCCGAGGAGGGGCGAGTTCCCAGTGCCTTGGGGAGGGGGGCGTGCACCGGTGAGACGCAGGGGGGCCCGAGGCTAGGAGGCTTGGGAGGCAGGGCGCGCCCGGCCGAGCTAGGAGGATAGCGCCGCCGCCCAAGCACACCGGTCCTAGGGCACTAGCACTTGGCGGCCCGGTGCGACCCGAGACGGGGCCGCCGGGCACCGCGGGCCCGCTGCGGAGCCACCATGCCCCTCGTGTCCGGCACGGCGCAGCGGCTGATGAGCCAGCCCAGGCTTCTACACCTGGGGCACGATGGGGCCCCATGCTCCAGGCAGGGCGCGCCTTGAGTGCCGCTGCCTGCCCCTGGCGGGCGGCTGCACTGCGGAGCCGCGAGCAGAACACTCTTGGGTGGCGTCCGGGGGGGCCTCCTGGCGTATGGCAGGAGCGGCGGCCCCCCCTCGAGGGGGCGGGGGTAGTAGTCCATGAGGAAACGGTCGCCCAGCTGCGGCCGTGACCGGGCCGGCGTCCGCAGGCGCCGTACCCACGTGTCCCGGCACTGAGTCGCCAGGCGCATAGGCTGCAGCATCACCTCGTGGCGAGCCGTGAAGAACGGGCGGGCTGACAGGCCAGCGCACATGCGCCCCCCAAGGGGGAGAAGGGAGCGGCACTCCGCAGAGCAGTGTGCCCGCCACTAGGTGGCGCTCGACGAGCCCCGCTGCTTTGCGCAGGACCTGGGCCCTCCCCCCAAGCGGGAGGCGCGTGCCCCGCAGGCGGCGATGAGGGGAGGCCGGGAGCGCCCTCCCCGCAAAGGCCTCATAGTCCAGGGCCAACTCACCCAGGACACTTCCGCCGGCGCCGGCATCCAGGCTAGCGCCCGTGCCCACCGGACCAACACCCTGGACAAAATCCTAGGGCCACCGCCAGCCTGGCGGGGCCCCAGGCCGGAGGCGCGGTTGGTTGCGGACTGCATCCCCCGGGAGGGGGCCGACAAAGTCGTCCCAGGGGAAGGGGTTGCGGAGCCGCGGTCGCGGCTGGTCTGGGAACAGGGAGTCCCCGTGGCCCGCCTGATTCCCGCGGCCTGCGGCCATGCGGGCGGGGAGGACCACCAGGTACATGCCGTACAGGCGGTACAGGAACTCGTCCCCAAGTCCCCGCTCCACCCCGTGCGCCAGCCGGAGGGGGAAGAGGCCCGTCCTCCGTAAGCAGGCCGGCCACTGGTCAGGCCGGCCCAAGCTGCGGGAGGGCTGCCGCCGCGTCCCGCAGCCAGGGTCTCCAAGTCTCCCTCGCCTGCTCCCACTCCGGGCAGTCCCACAAGACGTGGACCTCGTCCTCGTGCGCCGCCCCGCAGTGGGGGCACGCGGAGTTGGTCGGCATGCCGTGGCCGGACATCCTCGCCGCCGTCCACAAGGCCCCAGCCAGGAGGCCGCGCAGCAGCGACTTCCCAACTCCGTGGAGGCGACATGCAGAGCCGCGCGGCAGGCCGGGCAGTCAGCCCCGTCGCCCAACCCCCCGAAGGTGACTGGGCGCCGCGCCTCCGGCTGGCGCGAGGAGTGGCAGCGGAGGCTGTCCCGCACCCGGTATTGGACCTGGCGGAGGGGCTCCTGCACAAAGTGCAGCAGGTACTCTTGCCCCGGGATGTCCTAGCACCACCAGCCCTCGCAGGGGCTCCCGCCCAGGGTGGCCACCATTTGGAGCGCGCGCCCCACCGGGCCCGTCCCGGGTGGGCGGCCGCCCGATTCCCAGATGACCCAGGTGAAGACCTGGGTGACACTCGGCGGCCGGGCCACCCGGGCTAGCCAGAGCAGTCGCTCGTATTGCGTGTGCATCACCGGGGAGACGCGGTGACCCTTGGATAGGACCGGGAAGACAATCTCCTTGGTCCGGGACAGGCGCATAGCTCCCCACAGGGCCCGCATGACCGCGGTCTCGAGCCCCCGCAAGTCGGGGTCCGTCACAGAGGCGATTGCCGCTCCATGGAGCGCCAGCGGGGTTGTGCTGATGGCCCGCTCCCGGCGGTCATACGTGGAGAGATGGGGGAGGCGGCGGAGGGCGCTCCGGCCTGCTTCCAAGCGCCAAAACATTTTTCGGATATTGTGACCACTCACAATGATGAAATATGCTATGTAAAGCATGTTTTAGACCCTCTTTATGTGTTT
Source organism: Eutreptiella sp. 'Long Island Sound 2002' (assembly GCA_964036045.1). Classification (NCBI taxonomy): domain Eukaryota; phylum Euglenozoa; class Euglenophyceae; order Eutreptiales; family Eutreptiaceae; genus Eutreptiella; species Eutreptiella sp. 'Long Island Sound 2002'. Next base: position 3,125,778 of record OZ038388.1, read on the forward strand.
TTCACCCAAGGTCGGGGCCCTTGAACACCTGCCCACTCACAATCCTATCCATGGTCTACAGGCTGTGGGCGGGCGCCTGGCGGACGCCATCGCGTGGCAGGAGTCCTGGGCCCACCCTGCGGCCTTTGGCTTCCGCCCCGCCACGAGCGCCTTGGATGGGGCGGCGGTGACACAAGTCCTCTTGGAACGGTGTCGCCTCCGGGGGTGGGCAGTGGCGGGGATGAGTATCAACTACGTCAAGTGCTTTGATCTCATCCCCCAAGCGGTCGTGTTGGCCCTGGCGTTGGAGCTGGGCATGGACACGGGCACGTGCCGTGCCCTCGGGGCCATGTACAAGCAACTCTGCCGGGCCTTCAAGATCGCCGGGGCCCTCGGCCGATGGTGGCAAGCCACCAACGGCATCCTCCAGGGCTACACCCTGTTAGTGATCCTGGTGAATGTCCTCACCACGATCTGGAAGTGGGAGGTGGACGCCCTGCGCCGACAGGTCTGCGCGCAGACGGCCACCCTACCCCCCACCCTGGATGCGGAGGCGGCAACCGACTTGGAGGTGGGGGCCCCACTCCCCCTCAAGGACGCGGGTCCCGGCTACGCCGCGCTGGGTCGTCAGGCTATGCGGACGACACTCAAGCGGTGGCCATGGGGGCGGCCTCCCTGCAGGAGACGGTCCCCACGACGGAGGAGTGGCAAAAATTTTCTATTTTTGACCTGTAGAGGGTGGAAAACTGCTTAAGCAGTTTGTGCACACACCAAATGCCATTGAACCACCTGCAAACAGCAATTCTATTGCCTTTGGCAAATCCACCTCGCAGAGAATCTACCCCAAGCAACGCACACACAAAATAGGGTAAAACTACATAAATACGGGGTAGAACATGCTTTATGTATTTTGGATGGTCATTTTAGGTGATCACAATATCAAAAAAAAAAAATAAGTTTCGAAAACTTCGATTTTTGAGCTGTATAGGCTGAAAAACTGCATAGGCAGGTTGTGTACCAAACCCGTTTGACCCCCCTCCCCTACACCCAATACCCAAATAGGGTGAAAAACACATGAATACGGCCTAAAACATGCTTTGCATACCCTGGATGGTCATCGTAAGTTAACCACGGTACCAAAATTTTTTTCGAAAAATCCGATGTTTGAGCTTGCAAGGGTGAAAAACTACATAAGCAATCCCAATCCCTACCAATCCCTTGGGAGACCCCCCCCCCGCGCGCCCAAAGGTGAAAAACACGTAAATATTGCCTAAAACATGCTTTACATACCTTGGATGGTCATTTTACGTGATCACAGGTTCGGAAGAGTAACATTCCAAAAATTCGATTTTTGAGGTACCGAGGGTGAAAAGCTGCATTAGCAAGTTGTGTACCAATCCCTTGGGAGACCCCCCCCCCCGCACCCAATACCCAAATAGGGTGAAAAACACGCAAATACTGCCTAAAAAATGCTTCACATACCTTGGATGGTCATATTGTGTGGTCACCAAATAAAAAAAGTCAGTTTCAGAAACTTCGGTTTTTGAGCTGTACAAGGTGAAAAGCTGCATTAGCAGATTGTGCACCGGCCCATTCACTCCTGTGAGCCATTATTGGTGGAAACAGTCATTTCGCGTCTTTGGCATGGGTTGTGACCGGCACTCGGCAAGGCTAGAGACTGCAAAAAACGTCCTTTCGTATTCTAGTAGGCATACACCGTCACAACATCCCCACTCACACCCCTCAGAGCGGGTACCACGGGGTCACTGAGGTCGCCAAAACCACCAACATACCAAAAATGGCTGCAAAAACCATAAACTGCATCAATGCTCGTCCCACTCCGCCCCATACAAACCCCATGAAGTCGGGACCCGGAAACACTTTTTCGGCTCAAAATTGAAAAAAAAACCAAAAGATTCATGATGTTTGACCCAAAAAAAAGTGGAGGGTCATTTTTTCGACATTTTTGACCCCCCCCCCCCAACCTCCCTCAAAACCTCAAAAAAGTGGGTTTCAAGTGGGGAGGCGGGGGGTCTAAGGGGGGTCCCGGACCAAAAACTCATTGGGGGATGCGCTTATTGGACAAAATAATGATTTTACAAGGGGTTAAACTAACAATTCAACCCCTTGGGGTAGGGTACGCGAATAGGCCCAAAAAAGCCCAACATGGGGGGGTATGTGGCGGTTTCCCCTATATACGCCTGCCTGGCTTTGATCTAACAACCTCTGCGAGGTGATTTTGAAGCTTTTGGGGGGCCCATGGCTCGGGTTAGATGGGCCCAGTGGCCACTACGTCGGTCCCCATGAGCGCTCAAGTACCCATATTGTCACCAAATGATCACCCAAACCCATCCCAGGGGCAACAGAAAGGTTTCGGAAAAAGTCGAAATGTGAAAAATTCTATTGCCTTCGGCAAAACCACCTCGCAGAGAATCTACCCCAAGCAACACACACCAAAGATAAGGTAAAAATTACATAAATATGGGCTAAAACGGGCTTTACATATCTTGATTGGTCATCTTAGGTGATCACGGTATCAAAAAAAATATGTTACGAAAACTTTGATTTTTGAGCCGGCTAGGGTGAAAAACTACACAAGCAGGTTGTTGGGAGACCCCCCCCCCCCACGCCCAGTTCCCAAATAGGGTAAAAAAAACACACAAAAACGGCCTAAAGCATCCTTTACGTATCTTGATTGGTCATTTTAGGTGATCACAGTATCAAAAAAAAAATAAGTTACGAAAACTTCGATTTTTGAGCTGGCCAGGGTGAAAAACTACACAAGCAGGTTGTTGGGAGCCCCCCCCCCCCCACGCCCAGTTCCCAAATAGGGTAAAAAAACACATAAAAACGGCCTAAAGCATCCTTTACGTATCTTGATTGGTCATTTTAGGTGATCACGGTACTAAGAAAAAAAGTTTCGAAAACTTCGATTTTTGAGCTGGCAAGGGTGAAAAATTGCACAAGCAGGTTGATGGGAGACCCCCCCACCCCCGCGCACCCAGTACCCAAATTGGGTAAGAAAACACATAAAAACGGCCTAAAGCATCCTTTGCGTATCTTGATTGGTCATTTTAGGTGATCACGGTATCAAGAAAAAAAGTTTCGGAACTTCGATTTTTGAGCTGGCCAGGGTGAAAAACTGCATAAGCGGGTTGTGTACCAATCCCTTGGGAGACCCCCCACCCCCCGCGCCCAATACCCAAATAAGGTGAAAAACACATAAATATTGCCTAAAACATGCTTTACATACCTTGGATGGTCATTTTACGTGATCACAATATCAAAAAAATAAGTTTTGGAAACATCGATTTTTGAGCTGCCCAGGGTGAAAAACTGCATTAGCAAGTTGTGTGCCAATCCCTTGGGAGACACCCCCCCCGCGCACCCAATACCCAAATAGGGTGAAAAACACATGAATACGGCCTAAAACATGCTTCACATACCTTGGATGGTCATTTTACATGATCACAATATCAAAAAAATATATTTTGGGAACTTCAAATTTTTGAGCTGCCGAGGGTAAAAAACCGCAGTAGCAGGTTGTGCACCGGCCCATTCACTTGGCCATTATTGGTGGAAACGGTCATTTCGCGTCTTTGGCATGGGTTGTGACCGGCACTCGGCAAGGCTAGAGACTGCAAAAAATGTCCTTTTGTATTCTAGTAGGCATATACCATCACAACATCCCCACTCACACCCCTCAGAGTGGGTACCACGGGGTCACTGAGGTCGCCAAAACCACCAACATACCAAAAATGGCTGCAAAAACCATAAACTGCATCAATGCTCGTCCCACTCCGCACCATACAAACCCCATGGAGTCTGGACCCGGAAACACTTTTTCGGCTCAAAATTGAAAAAAAACCAAAAGATTCATGATGTTTGACCCAAAAAAAAGTGGAGGGTCATTTTTTCGACATTTTTGACCCCTCCCCACCTCCCTCAAAACCTCAAAAAAGTGGGTTTCAAGTGGGGGGGTTCTAGGGGGGTCCGGACCAAAAACTCATTGGGGGATGCGCTCATTGGACAAACTAATGATTTTACAAGGGGTTAAACTAACAATTCAACCCCTTGGGGTAGGGTACGCGAAGAGGCCCAAAAAGGCCCAAAATGGGGGGGTATGTGGCGTTTTCCCTGCCTGGCTTTGATCTAACAACCTCTGCGAGGTGATTTTCCAGCGTCACTAAATAGCTTTCGCAGCAGCAATTTTGGGGCTTTCGGAGGGCCCATGGCACGGGCTACATAGGCCTAGCGGCCACTACGTGGGTCCCCATGGGTGCTCAAGTACCCGTATTGTCACCAAATGATCAAACCCATCCCAGGGGCAACGGAAGGGTTCCATGAAAAATCGAATTTCAAAAACCTTTCACGTGCCACTAAACAGCCTATCCGGTATGAAAACGGCTAAGTCCTCACTGGCAAGGGGCCATATGGGGGGGGGGGGGGGCGACTGGGGGTACCTGGAGTTGGGACCCGGGACCCCCGCCATGGGCTAGGGGGTCCATATACAAGAAAAAAGTTCTTGAGGACCCAGTTCCAAATACACACACAGCGGCCACGATACGCAAAGAAATTTTGACCCCCCCACCCCACCCCCACCCCAGCCCTAAAAAAGGGGTACCCAGGTGCGGGGGGGTACGGGGATCAAAATCCAAAAAATCATTGGGGGATCATTTTTGGTCCTAAAATGATGATTTTACAAGGGGTTAGACGCCGGAAACCATCCATTGGGGTATGCTACGCGAACGACCCCAAAAAGGGAGATATACAACGCTTGCGCCTGCGCTTGATCTACCAACCTCTCTTCGAGGAGATTTACAGGTGCCGTGAGACAGCATACAAATCAGTAATTCTAGGTTTTGGGAGGCTCATGCCTTGGGGTATGTGGGCCTAGCGGCCACTACGTGGGTCCCCATGGGTGCTAGAGTGCCTGTAGTATCACTCAATGATCACCTAAACCCATCCCAGAGGTGACAGAAGGTTTTCAGAAAAGGTTGCCAAAAACGCCGACCAAGCAAAAATGGCTGAACTGCAGAAACTGCAGCGCTCGTCCCACTCTGCCCACACAAACCCGATGGAGTCAGACCCAAAAACAACTTTCGGCTCACAATCCAAGAAAAAAAACCAAAAGATTCGTGATTTTCCACCCAGAAAAAGGGGGGGTTCATTTTTTGACCCTCAGCCCAAACAGTGTGGGGGGGGGGGGGTCTAGGGGGGGTCCTGACCAAAAACTCACGGGGGGGGGGTTATTGGGCAAAATAATGATTTTACAAGGGTTAAACCAGCAATCCAACCCCTTGGGGTAGGGTACGCAAATGAGCCCAAAAGGGGGGGGGGGTATGTGGCATTTTCCCATAAATACAGATCTGCGTGGTTTTGATCTACCAACCTCTGCCAACCTCTGCGAAGTGATTTCAGCCGACCTTTGCCACCTGAAAATGGCTGAGTCCTCTCAGGCAAGGGCCCATAGTGGGGCCGACTGGGGCTACCCGGAGTTTGGACCTCAGACCCTCGCCATTGGTTAGGGGGTCAATGTACCAGAAAAAAAGTTATTTGGTACCTGGGTCTTAATCGACGCACAGTGGCCACAATACGGAAAAAAGCCCCACCCCTCCCTAGACCCCCTTCCAAAAAAGTGGGACCCGGGTACAGGGAGGTTGGAGGGGTAAAAATCGAAAAATTCATTGGGGGGGCACTTTCTCTCCCAAAATGATGATTTTACAAGGGGTTAGATATCCCATACCACCCACATATCCCATATGATCGCATATGACCCCAAAGGGGGGGGGGGTCTATGGCGGCCGCACCAGCGCTTGATCTAACAACCTCTCTTTGACGTGATTTCGGGGGGACTTCGGCACCAATCTGGAAAACAAATCCCCCCCTCCCCGAAATTTTCCCCTGCCGAAATTTGCCTCCCCCCTTTATGTGTTGCGCCAAACTCCGACACCACAATATATGCTCAACCCCCTCATTACCTACCACTGGAAGTTGGCGTACCAAATGTTACGGAATAAATTAGTTTCCTTTGGGCGGAGGGGGATCCTCTTGGCAGCACAGCCTCTAATGCACCACAGTGCCGATGGGCAACACTTCCCAATCCCGCAACAGTGCGAGGGGAACAGGATGCAAAAACATGTGGTTTGCAGTTGTTGTTGGTGGTGGTGGTGGTGGTGGTGGTGTTATTGTGTTATTGTTGGTGTTGTTGTTGTCAGGGGGAAAACATCAATCTTTGAAGCCGCTCCCCTGATATCTTTTCCCATTGATAAACATTCTGCAGCCTGCAAACCTGCGCTCACATGGGCGTGCGCACAAACACCCGCGCACATGCACGCACACATATGCACAGAGAGAGAGAGAGAGAGAGAGAGAGAGAGAGACAGACAGACAGAGAGAGAGAGAGAGAGAGAGAGAGAGAGAGAGAGAGCAGCAGCAGCAGCAGCAGCAAGCAGCAGCAGCAGCAAAGATGTGCATACCGACACAGTGGATGCGTTCTGCTTCAATTCCGTGCACAGTGAACAGTGCAGTCATGTCCTTTCGAACCCGTTCACACGCCAAGGGCTTTGACTTCAACAAGACACGCATTTCGGGGACCTGCACAATGTTTACAGCAGAGGACGGCTATAGTGACGAGGGCAGGAGAGTACAGCATGTCGAAGTGCAGAGCAGACGGGACAGTGTGAGGTGCAGCCAAAAGCGCTCAGGTACTTGGGAGCAGTGGAAATGCGCGTGTGAAAATCCTCTGCTGGGGGGGGGGGGACACATATGAATCCCCACGACGCGCTGATCATTCGGAGGTATGCAGGATGGGGAAAAAAAACAATTCTTCTGTCGGCACTGCAGCCCAATCTCAAGTGGCTTGTCTGAGTATGAACATGCCTTCAGTCACAGGAGCCCTTTTCCAGGCCGCTCAACCGCCCCCCACACGTTTTTGGGGCCCGAGCCCCCCACTGGTGACCTGGCACCTGCATAAAGCCTGCCTGCAAGGCCAAGTGTGAGAGGGTGGGGATGAGAGCGAAACACCCGCCCCACACATCGTGTCACAGAGAATTACATCGGGTGTCCCCGTAATGGGGACACCGGGCATCCCACAGCCGGGAGGGTGCTGCACCCACATGATGCGCTCCGCACGATGCGACAAGAAATGGAACGGAGGAGCCCGGGACGAGACGTAGAGGCCGGGCAACGGGGGTCCCTCGGTGTGTGGCAGGCGAGGGGAGGATGGAGGGGAATGAGGACGATGTAGTGGCAATGAGTCCCAAACCCTGGTGCACCGGCGTCAAGCCAGCACCGCTACATAAGGGTGGACTCGAGAGTGACAGATCACGCCCTGGTGCTCGAGCCTGCCGCTGAAACTGTGATATGAGGGCCGGAGCGCAGTGCGGAACTAGAACACTAGTGACCGCGAGATAGCGAGACAGAGAGACAAGGAGTGAGGACTCATCCGTACCCCTTTGTGTGCTGCAGGTGTCGATGGAGCCCTGGCTGTGTGAGGATAGAGCAGGCGTGCGACGAGATGACAGCCCATTGTGCCACTCTTATGCCGCAGGAGTTGGAGGGCCGTCTAAATGACAGCAAAGAGCAAGAACCTGGTGCACCGGCATGAGGCCGGCACCGCGATATGAGGGGAGACTCACCGATGGCAATGTGCGACGTCTAGGGAGAGGAGGCGATGGAGGAGTGGACGGTCCTAGGGATGGAGAGAGATCCTGGTGCCCGGCCGTGTGGATGGCACAGCGATAGAAGGGTCCGGGTAAAATTGAAAGCACCCAAGGAAAGACAGCAATGTGGCAGGCCAAGAGTGTTCAAGAGAGCAACGAGTATGAGTGGAGCAATAGCGAGGCCACGGGGCAAAGGTGCAGAAGACCCAGGGTGTGGCACCAGTTTCAGTACCCTCGGGATGATAGCACGTTGGGATGGCGGCCCACCTGCACGGCGTATATATGTAGAGCATGCATTGCCGTGGAGTCGTAGGTGCGGAGAGAAACCTTGGTGCATTGGCGTGAGGCCGGCACCGTGATACAAGGGTTGACTCAAAGACAACAACGTGCGAGGCCTTGGTGCACAGGCAGGAGGCCGGCACCGCAATATGAGGGTCAATAGATAGACAATAGGGTGCGGACCTGGAGGGGCAGCAGGCCATGCATCAAGAAATGGAAAGACAACAGGCGAAGCATCAAGACAAGCTACAAGCCATGCCAGCAAGAAACGGAAAGGCAGCAAGCGAAGCATCAAGATGAGCCGCATGCCGTGCAGCAAGAAACGGGAGCGTCGCATGTGAGGCATCTAGATGAGCTGCAAGCCATGGTGCAAGAAATGGAAAGGCAGCAGGTGAAGCATCACGATGAGCTGCCAGCCGTGCAGCCGGAGGCGGAAAGGCAGCTGCGGCTTCGTGATGGTTCGCGTGCTGCTTTTCCATTTCCCGCTGCACGGCTTGAAGCTCATCCTGTTGCCTTGCCTGTTGCCTTTTTGTTTCCCGCTACCTTTCTGTCTTCTGTGGCATGGCCTGCAGCTCAATCTGATTCTTTGCTTGTTGCCTCTCCATTTCTTGCTACATGGCTTGTAGCTCATCCCAATGCTTCACGTGCTGCTTTTGTGTTTCCTACTACATGGCATGTTGCTCCTCCTGATACTTCTCCCGCTCCCTCTCCATCTCCTGCTCAGGGGGTGCTGTAATGGAAGAAAAAAAAAACTCGGAGTGTCCAATACGCCCTACGATGGCGGTTGGTGGGTAACCGATGGCAGTTGGTGGGTAAACGATGGCGGTTGGTGGGTAAACGATGGTGGTTGGTGGGTAACCGATGGCAGTTGGAGGGTAACTGCTAGGGGAATTGAACGTGGGACCCTTGGTATTAGAGTTTAATACAACTACCAACTAAGGTACCTCAGGATCTAGTGTCTCCCCAACATCAGAGAGTGGATGCCATAGTAAAAAAGGGGGGGGGGGGTGAGTGTCCTTATGGCACCCCCTCCTCTTGCTGCATGGCCTGCGGCTTATCCCGATGGTTGACATTGCCTTTCATTTGCATTTTTTGCTGCACAGCTGCAGCTCATCATGATTCTTCGCCGGCAACCCTCCGTTTTCTAGTGCGTGGCTTGTGACTCAACATGATGCTTTGCATGCTCCCTTTCCATGCCCTACCGCATGACTTGCAACTCATCCTGATGCTTCGCCTGATACGTTCCCATTTCTTGCTGCACGGCCTGTAGCCCACCCCGATGTTTCGCTTGGTGCTTCTCTGTCTTCAACGGGGACCCCCCCCCCCTAGGGTAGGGGTAGGTGGGTCCTTTTTTTTGTCCACTTTGAGGAATGTCAGCCGCTGGGCCTTGAACTATGGGGGTGTTGCTTGTGTTGTACTGTGACCTGTGCCTGTTGTGCTGTGACCTATGCCCGTTGTTCCCTATGCTAGCTCACCATGAAAGTAACATGCAGATGTGGCATGGTGGTTTCGGACCACGACAATGCCATGCGTGAACACTTGAAGTCCCATGCACACAGAGATCAAGTGATGACGAGTGAGGCTGGACAATACCACGTTGAACACGGCGTGCTGTTGGTTGTTCGTTGGTATTCACTGCTGCTTTCTATGGGTTGTGGGTGGGTGGGTGCCTCCTGAGGTTGACCCCCCCCCTCATAAGGGTAGGCCAAGAGCAGTGCCTCTATTTCCTTCTGCATGGCATGCAGCTCATCATGGTGCTTCGCCTGTTCAATTTCCGCTTCCGGCTGCATGGCCCGCAACTCACGTTGATGCTTTGCGTCCTGCCTTTCCGTTTCCTGGTGATGGTCTGCAACTCATTGTGATGCTTCACCTACTGCCTCTCCCTCTCTTGCCGCTTGGCCTGCAGCTCATCCGGATGCCTCGCGTACTACGTTCTTGTTTTTTGCTGCATGGAAGAAGAATCATGAAGATGAGCTACAAGCCATGCAGCTAGAAACAAAAATGCAGCACGTGAAGCATCAAGATGAGCTGCGGGCCAAGCGGCAGGAAATGGAGACACAACAGGCGAAGCATCAGGATGCCGTGCAATAGGAAATGGAAAGGCAGCACGCGAAGCATCGGGATGAGCCGCAGGCAAAACGCACCGAGGAACATTGTTGGCTGCGATGGGGGTGTTTCGGGGATGGGTCAGGGATGTGGTGCCCCAGGGCCACCAGGCCCCTTCACTAGCAGGGCACGGGAGACGGGAACGCGGTGAAGAGGGCGGACAGTCGCAGGACGCATGAAAGGGACGTGGCACGCCAAAAGTTCGGGTTGAGGGCCGTGAAATGCATGAAGCGGACTGTCCCAATGGAGTGAGTGAAGGCACGTGAGCACGGCACACCGAGTGTGCGGGGTCGGTACGACGGTGTCAAAGCGACTGTGCACGACCCCCCCCCCCCCCCGCACGGGGGCTATTCAGGCGTTTTCCATGCACCAAGTCCCACAGTGCATGCACCGACGTAAACCAACCTTTTTGGCCCCGTGGAGGGCGAGGGGTGGGAATAGGGGCAGGCATGTGCTTATCCATGCAAGGGGGACAATGGTGAGCTAAGCAAAGGGATAAATTGAACCCTTGGCGGACTTGTCCTGTTTAACACAGCCACCCACCAAGAGCTACCGGATTGCAACCACTCGAAGGCACATAACTTCAATTAAGAGTGGGAAAGAAGGATGATGCAAAATGGTATGTGAACTGCACTGCAAAACCGCACTTGTAGTGCGAGAAGCTATTGCATATCCACTCAGTGCTGGGGGAAGGGTGATTCGTCGGACAGCCAACCCAAAAAGTTCCCACACCCCCCCGGGGGATGCGCCATAAATGCTGAGTGAGTATGCCCCTTGGTACTTCCGGGTGTACTTATTTGTTCACCGTTTGGGCTCGGGGAAAATTAAAAAGGCCCGGGGGGGGGGGGGGGCTTGGAGCCCCATTTCCAGACCCCCCCCTTGGACGGCAGGCGGCCAATGGAGCCCCTTTTTGTGTACCCCACCTTTCCCGTGCTAACAGGGTGATGGATGTGCTTTCCAGTGGGGGGGGGGGTTAATTTGGGACACCCAACCACCAAGATTATTGGCTAACTCAACCACTCAAAAAATGCCCATGCCGGGGGGGGGGGGGGGCAACATAACCCACCAACCCACCACAAGACATCTCGTGGTGCACGCACTTCATGCCCGCGGGCCTCTGGATACATGCCATTACTTCTTAAAGGGGTATAGAGTTGTTGTTATTCCCTGGACACATGTGGGTGGATGTGGTTATCCCCCGACCATCTTTGGGTGGATGCACTTCATGCCCGCAGGCCTATAGACAAATGCTGTAACTTCTTGGAGGGCTTTGTAGGTTTGTCTTTGTTGTCCTGGGTGTGTCTCAGACTGAGTCAGCCACGTAACACATGTCTGCTGCCCTGGTCCCCTCCTCCTGCTATGTACAGCCGTTCTGACACTTGCCTGGCTCTTGGAGCCCTTCTGGGGCCAACACACTGAGGCCCCTAGAACCCATTTTCCCAACCCAACCCCCTAAATGTTTGGGGGCTCCAAGCCCCCCCCCTGTGTGACATTCCGTCGGGTTGTTGCTCCTTACGGGGCCCTGGACAGTCAGCCGTTCTTCCCTTCGCATGTTGCGTCGGTTGCTGCTTTCTGTCGGCCGCTGCGGCCGGTGCTCTTGCTGGTGTCGTTTCCGCGTTCGTGGAGCCCCGTCGTTGGTGTGTTGGGGCTGTGCTGAATGTGACATGGTGTGCCGTTTGCGTGTCAGCGGCGCCCAATAATTGGCGTATTGAGGATGCGCTGGTTGTTGCCGGGGTCGTTTGACTGTTTTTGCTGTCCACGTGCCTCTGTCCATGGGCCATCCATAACCCACCTCGCTGTGTTTCTGTGTGCGTGAGCCAGGTGCCCTGTTCCTCCACGCCCTGTCCGGGCCGTCCACCATATGTCCTTTTCCCCCTCACGGCTGGTCTGCCCCTGATGGGCTCCCGCTCCTGTTGCGCAAACAGCCCATCCGGGCTGCGGGAGACACCCCCCACCTGATGCCGGTTGAGCAGGGGTTGCCCTGGCACCCGGTAGCGACGGGGCTGGCTGGCCAAGCCATCCCCTTTATTGTCGCTGCCTCCCACGCGCACGCTCCACCATCCGCTCCATTCTGGTTCCCTGTTCCCGCTGTTCTGGTTGCCTCTCCTGCCTTGCTGTGCCCCTCCTCCTTGTTTGCTGTGCTCGCCCTTGTCCCTCTTGGTGTGGCTCCCGTGTTCTGTGTGTCTGTGCTGCTCCTCCCCCGGTCTGTTGGCGCTCCTGGGTGCCCCTGTCGCGCACCCCCTCCTGTCCCCCCCGGCCTTTTCAATTTTCCACCAGCCTTGAAGACGGATTTCAAGGGGATTTCAATTGCTCCACAAAAATGAAGAAAGCGCCCTGGTGGTCGGCCTACCCTCTTCGAGGGGGGGGGGGGGGGGCTTGCGGTTATCTTGGGTGGTTGGTGATCCAGCAACCCCCCCCCCCCAGGCCCTGCCGGACGTAGGGGTGGCATATTCTCGCTACGGGGTCTGGAGCCGAATAGAACCAGTGCAAAAGTGCAGAGTCGTTGGTGTTTCTTCCTCCCCAGAGCCACGTCCAGGGGTGGGAGGGTGGCCAACAGCCTCCCCCCCCCCCGCTATGGGAAACAGATGTGTGAGCACGGCTCTGCGCTAGCGGGCAAAGAGAGTGGTTAAACAACAAATGCAAAGAAAGAAGAGATCTTCAGTGACATGTCATAGGCGCCTTTCACTGTAGCAAACAAGAGAGCAGATGAATGTTGTTTGTCCACTACACTTACGGTCCTATGAACTATCTGCTAGCTGGCGCAAGGCAGCAGAATGTGCCACCAGGCCCCGGTATTGTCTGGTAACGTCACACAGTAACAGCAGGCCCCCCCCAGGGGGAGGGGGGCTATCCCGGGGGGGGGGGCGACCCCTCGGTTCTGGACGCCAACTACCCCCCCAACTAACTGTTGGCCGTTACTGTTACCTCCCCTTGCCCTCCCTCTAACCATAGCATCATCATAAACCTAACCCTAACCTTTGCAGCCAGTTGGTTTGGCCATGCCAGCCATGTTGATTGGGCTGAACAAGATCCCTACAATTTCGTTCATGGCTGCTTTTGCCACATCATTGCTCTCCATTTTGGACCCCAACACTCACTCTGACCCTAGCCTAGGGTGAGAGCCAGGGCTAGGGTTAGGGGTAGGGTCACCGAGCTGGTGGAACCAGTCTTGGTTTTATAACCCTTTTTAGTGTCTAGGGTGGACCTACTAGGTTTAGCAGCAAGCAAGCAAGCAAGCAGCAAGCAGCAAGCAAGCAAGCAGCAAGCAGCAAGCAAGCAGCACGCGCGAAATGGGTAAAAATCAGAACTCCGTCGTGGTGCTTCAGATTCAAGTGAAATTTTGGTGGATGATACCTATGGGTGTGAAGTACAATCACACAAAGTTTGAGCAAGAAACTCAACGGTGGCGGCCAGGAACGGGCTTCGCAAGTGGCGGACCTCGGTTTCAAAAGCTGCAGTTTAGGGCCAAAAACAGCCATTTTTGGGCCAAAAAAGCCCTGGAACACATTCAAAACGGCCAAACGAAGGGAAACAGTGGGTACATCCCACGTGCGGCTTGACTTCCCCGTGTCAACGGGCTCTTTGCGGCCCTCTGACTCAATGATATGTCCGGGAAACGGCCCAAAAAAGCCCCTGGAAGCTCCAAATGCCGACAGCCACAAACCAAGAATAGGCCATATCTTGGGCTACATGGCTCAAAATGCGATTCCGAGGGCACCTACTCCACCCGCAACCCCCCACTTTTTGTGGTTTCCACCCCTCAAAATTGCCCAAACGGACCCCTAGACCCCCCGTACCCAGGCCCACTAGGCTGTGGCAAGCTGCAAGCTCAAGCCCAAACAGGTGGGTGCCCAAATGGGTCAATAGGGTCCAGTAGGGGCAAAAAGATGACTTTTCTCAAAAATGATCCTAGACCATCTGCGACGCTAAAAACAAGTGTTTTTGGACCGTTTTCAGGTGGTGGTGGCCCATTTTGGTCCTCCCAAAATCCCAAAATGCCTTGAAAATGGGCTGTTTTGGGATCAAAAATGGGTCAAAAATGGGTCAAAAACGCATTTTTCCAAACCTCATCCTAGACCATTTGGGGTGCACAAACGGGTGAAATGAGCCCACTTTGAGCCCGTTTTGAGCCCATTTTGGGGTATTTTGGCCCCTCAGAAGTCCATTTTGGGATATTTTGGCCCCTCACAAGTCCAAAAGGCCTTGAAAGTGGGCCTCGTGGTGATGGGGTTCACTTGCAAGCTGATTTCACTTTGTCAAGAGCCATCAATGTGTGAATCATTCTTGATGTCCCTCACTAGTCATAGCTCATGTTCCCTCCCCCACCAGCTCGGTCCCAATATTCAGTCTTGATTAGGGTCACCGAGCTGGTGGAACCAGTCTTGGTTTTATAACCCTTTTTAGTGTCTAGGGTGGACCTACCAGGTTTAGCAGCAAGCAAGCAAGCAGCAAGCAGCAAGCAAGCAGCAAGCAAGCAAGCAGCACGCGCGAAATGGGTAAAAATCAGAACTCCGTCGTGGTGCTTCAGATTCAGCTGAAATTTTGGTGGATGATACCTATAGGTGTGAAGTACAATCACACAAAGTTTGAGCAAGAAACTCAACGGTGGCGGCCGGGAACGAGATTCGCAAGTGGCGGACCTCGGTTTCAAAAGCTGCAGTTTAGGGCCAAAAACAGCCATTTTTGGGCCAAAAAAGCCCTGGAACACATTCAAAACGGCCAAACGAAGGGAAACAGTGGGTACATCCCACGTGCGGCTTGACTTCCCCGTGTCAACGGGCTCTTTGCGGCCCTCTAACTCCATGATATGATCCGGAAACGGCCCAAAAAAGCCCCTGGAAGCTCCAAATGCCAACAGCCACAAACCAAGAATAGGCCATATCTTGGGCTACATGGCTCAACATGCGATTCCGAGGGCACCTACTCCACCCGCAACCCCCCACTTTTTGTGGTTTCCACCCCTCAAAATTGCCCAAACGGACCCCTAGACCCCAATACCTAGGCCCACTAGGCCGCGGCAAGCTGCAAGCCCAAACAGGTGGGTGCCTAAATGGGTCAACAGGATCCAGTAGGATGACAAAAAGATGACTTTTCTCAAAAATGATCCTAGACCATCTGCGACGCTAAAACAAGTGTTTTTGGACCGTTTTGAGCTTGTGGTGGCCCATTTTGGTCCTCCGAAAATCCCAAAATGCCTTGAAAATGGGCTGTTTTGGGATCAAAAATGGGTCCAAAATGGGTCAAAAACGCATTTTTCCAAACCTCATCCTAGACCATTTGCGGTGGACAAACGGGTGAAATGAGCCCATTTTGAGCTCATTTTGGGGCATTTTGGCCCCTCAGAAGTCCAAAAAGCCTTGAAAGTGGGCCTCGTGGTGATGGGGTTCACTTGCAAGCTGATTTCACTTTGTCAAGGGCCATCAATGTGTGAATCATTCTTGATGTCCCTCACCAGTCATAGCTGATGTTCCCTCCCCCACCAGCTCGGTCCCAATATTCAGTCTTGATTAGGGTTAGGTGTAGGGATAGGAGTAGGCTGAGGGTTGGGGGTGGGTGTTAGAGTCAAGGTTGGGTTTAAGGACAGTGTTGGGGTGCAAATTGGACAAAATTTTCCTTAGGGCACCTTTGGTGTTCATGGAGCATTGGGCGCCTTAGGCGCCCATGGACGCCTGAGGGCGACACCTTTGGCAACTAACTGTTGGCCGAAGGCCCCTAGGGGGGGGGGGGGGGGGGGGGCAGGGGTAGTTGGCGTCCTAGGACCCGCGGAGTCGCCCCCCCCATGGGGGCTATCCATGCGTGCAGGATTCCGTGGCACAAACGGGGGCAATGACCAGACTTCAGGCAGAGATGAAGGGGGCACAGGCAAAATTGGAACCCACAAACATCTTGGGCCCCCTGAAGGGGGAAGGGAGGGGGTCAGGGTATGGGATGCGCCTGGATGGCAGATCACTGCCACGCGCAGAGGCCCCAACTTGCTGCATCTAAATGCCAGGATCCAGGATCTGATGGCAGAAGTGCACATCAACGGCAGGCAGTCAAAAGCCACCAGATGAGGTCAGCGCTGGAATAGCTCGCAGAATCTCAAGATCATGTGGGCGGAGACACAGGAGCTAAATCTGTCCTCAGTTTTCAGATTGACTAAACTAGCGTGCGTTGCTTGTTGCTCGTTGTCATGAGGGGAGAGGGTCAGTACTAATACAATCATCTAATCCGTTTGGAGAGTGTTTGACTCCTTTTGGCCAGCCATAAGTCCACAAAAGGAATGGTAAAAGGCCAATGGGGCAACAACACATTTTTGACCCATTGATGACAGTGACAGTGATCCACCACCAATAAGGTGCAGTTTGGCACTGAGGTGCTTCCTGCCCATTTCCTGTAACATCCGGCAGCCTCGTACTCGTAGGTTGCTTGCAGCAGTCCTCATTGGAAGAACAGTGTACAAAATGCTGGTTCCAACAGCCATTGCAGGGCCTGGTGGCGTTCAGTTGTCTGTTTTCCCCCTGCCATGTCCATACATCCATTGGCAAAGTTCCACCAGCAGCGTTCTGAATATTCGCAACACGTGGTGGCAGTTGGAATTCTTCCGGAAAAGAGAACTGTACAACGGTCAATACTGCACCGATATGCAAGTGACTTAAAACCCCCCGGGGCAACTTGACAAGTCCCCAGAAATCCAACGACAACCACAAGCAAGCGCCCCCAGAGCGGCGTGGGATGAGGTGGGAGGCGAAATACTGCTCAACAAGTGTACCCGCAGCCATTGCCCGACAAACCTGTTTCAAGATACGGCTCCAGACCTCTGCGACGTCTTTTGTTATCTTGGATATGGAGTTGAACGTCCCTAACACACAGCAAGTGAGGGAAGGTGGGGGGTAAGCGTGCACCACCAGCTCCGATTTGCTCCGATTTGCTCCGATTTGCCTTAGGGAACACTCATCCTGCGGCACCTGCGGCGCGCAATTTGGGTAATTATCATGGAAGAGGGGAAATTGGACCCTTTGTGAACCGTAGTTTTGAATGGAGACTGGTTGTCGCATCATTTTTGTCTGTTTCGAGTATTGTGCCTCGCCATTGTGCCCGTTTGACCTACTTCCTTCACTCAAAGTTGAGGGAAATTAATGCAGTGCTACTTACCCCACGGCTAATCACCCTTACCCTGCGGCGCGCAGGAAGCATTCCCTTACGCCACTGCCGACAGACTGCCGTGAACCAGCATCGGACAAGATGATTTCCTTGAAGAACCTTCAGTTGTCCTCCAACCTTCGTGGGTTGCCGTACAACACCGTCGTTCACCCCTAATCTCCATCGGGTAAACCCCAACCGCCGTCGCTCTTCTGGAAAAAAAAATCATAAACAATACAAAAAAACTGAAGTGGTTCTTTAGGGCAGGGCGCGTCTCTGTTCGGCGTGGGTGTCCGCGTTTGATTTCTTTCCCGTGAAATTCGGGCTAACCCCATATTTTTTGGTTCTTCACGTCAAAATGCCTCAATCTGCCCTGTTCAATCTGGCCGAGTACTGGGTGATGGAGCGTTTCTGCGAGTACTAGCGCTGCGGTACCTTTGGACTGCGGTACAATGAAGGGCTGATGGCCAATGCAGAGGGTGAATTGGCAGAGGCGGTGCCCCATACAGTGGGCGTGTTCCTGGCCGTGCCCCTTGCAGCGAGTGTGTTCCTGGCCTCGCCCTGGACAGTGAGTGTGTTCCAAATAGTGAGCTTTGAGGGATGGCTGTCAACAGATCTGACGGCATCAATTGAGACAGACGCCAGCTTGTTGGGAGCACTTCCCATACACTGGGAGGGTATCACGCCTGTAGGAGATCATGAGACGATGATGTCGTTTTGTTTTTTGGGGGGGGGGGGGGGCGTGTTTGGGGTGTTTGGACCGAGGAAACGAGGTTGAACTGGAGGTTGATGGGTCCTCAGCTCAGCTGCGCAAAGCGAGACGTATGCAAAAGGAAGACAAGGGCCTTGGAGATGTGCTGAGGCGACGCCACCGGTCCGCAACAGTCCATGCGCGGCGATAAAGCGGGGCACGTGCACACCGACTGTGATGCACCCTGTCCTGAGACAAGGTGGAGGTCCCACTTCAGGATGAGTCAGCTGCAAATGTTTCTCCCGATTGATGCGGTTTAAGTCAGGGCCTGTCAGAGCACAGCAAAGTGGGAGACCACTGAGTCTATCAAAAGCAACTTCGTTCATCGGCGAGAGGTGCATACTCTGAAGAACAGTACCACACGGACCGGCGGGACAAGAGTAGAGGTCTCCAAGAGATGTAGTGTTTAACAGCCCGTTTTCATCCCTCCGTTTTGCTCGGTCTTGAACCTCACCTATCTAAATCTAGTCTTCCTGCATCACGATAAAACGCGATGGAGCGTGCCTAGGCACATTGTCAGCACTGACCTAACCCATGCCCCCCCCAAAAGTGTGATGTAGATACACTGTACCTTGACCCATGCAGGTGTTTGACGCGGGCACACTGTCTGTTCCCGGAGAGTTGGGTGGCAAGCAGGGCGGTCCTTAACGGAAAAAAAAAAGTGTTCCGTTACACAGTTCTCCCAAAAAATCCCGCAGGCACACCATGTGTTGGCGCTGGGCGGTGGGTGGTGGGCGGTTGGCGGTTGGCGACTGGTGGTTGGTGGCGGTTGGTGGCGGTTAGTGGCGGCTGGTGGTGGTTGGCGGTGGTTGGTGGTTGGGGATTGGTGGTTGATGGCGGTTGGCAGTGGTTCGCGGTTGGCAGTTGGTCGCCGATGGTGGTTGGCGGTTGGCGGTTGGCGGTTGGCGGTTGGCGACTGGTGGTTGGTGGCGGTTGGTGGCGGTTAGTGGCGGCTGGTGGTGGTTGGCGGTGGTTGGTGGTTGGGGATTGGTGGTTGATGGCGGTTGGCAGTGGTTCGCGGTTAGCAGTTGGTCGCCGATTGTGGTTGGCGGTTGGCGGTTGGCGGTTGGCGACTGGCGGTTGGTGGCGGTTGGTGGCGGTTAGTGGCGGCTGGTGGTGGTTGGCGGTAGTTGGTGGTTGGGGATTGGTGGTTGATGGCGGTTGGCAGTGGTTCGCGGTTGGCAGTTGGTCGCCGATGGCGGTTGGCGGCGGTTGGCGGTTGGCAGTTGGCGGTTGGCGGTTGGTGGTTGATGGTCCCTTGGGGTGGTCCCTAAGGGCGGTCCTTAACAAAAAAAAAATCTAGTCCCTTAAGGACCCCCCTGATGGCAAGCAGTATTTCAATTTTGCATTGTTTTGTTTCGTAGATTGCCCTTCTCTCCCCTTTCTTGCAGTGCTGTGTCGTGTCAGTGACTGTATTTCTGTGGAGAGTGTCAGTTCTCCCCGGGTCAGTGAACATATTTCTGCCTGGACTGACCCAGTGTAAATAATAATAACTTGACAGTGTAAATGTGGAAGTGGAACTTGTCAGTCAAAATTAACAGCGCAACCATCCACCCACCCCATCAATAGTGCACTTGTGGATCCCCTTGACCCCGTAATTAATGGTGCAACCCTGTGCACCCCCCCCTACCACTGACCTCTCGAGTCCTACAGGGACAGTCAGGGCAAGGGTAACAGACTCAGCCTATTCATAAGCAGGACTCCACATACCCTTCGGGTTAGGGTATACGTCCCAGAATGGAGGTGTGTCCGGATTATAGCAAAGGAAACATGGCTCCAGGCGCAGCAGAGTCTCCGAGTAATGTTTGGGGTCGGTGACGTCCGGCGGATCCGCCTTGAGACAAGCAGTCATGAGGTTCAGACTGTGCTTTGGAAAGGGATGAGGCTCAGGTGCCACAGGCGTACTTACTGCATGTGCGTAAGCCATTTCTCTCCGTCTCCTCTCGCAAAGAAACAAACAGCTCTGGTGACTGGGCTGACTACATGCCTCCAACGAAAATGTGCTCTGCTCTCGTTGAAGACGAATGGGAGTCGGTGCGTGGGATGCGAGGATGAGTGTGCAGCTGGTGGCATGGGAGTACGGGTATGTACGGGTGCGTATGGCAGGGTCCTCTTTGGCAGAGGTGTGTCACACGGTGCCGTAGCCATTGGACAGCGCCGCGCCAATCAACGAGGCCAGTGACAAACACCGCGTGCCACTGCCTGACAACAAGTAGCATTCAACTGAGACCAGGTGGCAGCAGTTGGTGCTTCAGGAACAAACTTTCGGCCATTCATTGCGGGCAGCGGGCGGCCAATCACTAGAGATTTGCAGTTGACCGCCGTGTGGACGGAGCCTCCGGAATGCCGATAGCCTCTGGAACGCAATCACTCGAAGGCGGCCGCGGGAGCACAGGGTCGTTGGTTGCCGTCATTTTCCCTGTTTCACGCCCAGCCGCGAGTATGTACCGAGCGGCCATGTGCTCACGGGCAGATTAGACGAGGATGTGAAACGCGCCTCCCCCCTGCCTCTCCCCAACCCAGACAGGTACGACACTCGGGTCGCAGGAGGCCTCGCTCAAGCACCACGGACCGGGAGGTGCGGGGGTGCAGCGGGGGCGAAGGAGACATACGTAGGGATCGGTGAATCGGTAGTCGATTGTGGGCAGGCCCGTGGTATTGGGGTACCCAATCCATGAGAACTGAATGGGGGCGGGTTTGCAGGAGAACACGTCCAAGCGGTGGTTGGAAGTGTGCCCGGTCAAGTCCACAAGGATATCGACCTCCTCCTGTAAAGCCATGCGCAGTGCAACGACACTGCCCTGGGCAGGCGACGCCTTCCCCTCCCCCTGTGTGACATTCCGTCGGGTTGTTGCTCCTTTACGGGGCCCTGGACAGTCACCCGTTCTTCCCTTCGCATGTTGCGTCGGGTCGCTGCTTTCTGTCAGCCGCTGCGGCCGGTGCTCTTGCTGGTGTCGTTTCCGCGTTCGCGGAGCCCAGTAGTTGGTGTGTTGGGACTGTGCTGAATGTGGCATGGTGTGCCGTTTGCGTGTCAGCGGCGCCCAATAATTGGCGTATTGAGGATGTGCTGGTTGTTGCGGGGGTCGTTTGACTGTTTTTGCTGTCCACACACCTCTATCCACAGGCCGTCCATAGCCTGCCTCGCTGTGTTTCTGTGCGGCCCAGGTGCCCTGTTCCTCCACGCGCTGTCCGGGCCGTCCACCATATGTCCTTTTCCCCCTCACAGTTGGTCTGCCCCTGATGGGCTCCCGCTCCTGTTGCGCAAACAGCCCATCTAGGGCTGCGGGCCCTCCCCCCCCTATGCACTCCACGCGCCAGATCCCAGCCAATCCGCAGTGCTTCCCCGCAGACAGAGGGTTGCACATGGCGCTACCACCACTTGCCCGATCCCCCCCCCTGCCCTCCGGCTCTCCTCCTCTTCTCCCAGTTGTTTGCCACACCTCACAGCCCTTCGCCAGCATGCAACCCCTCCTTCCGCAGGCAGTGCCTGATAGAAATCCGGCGTCTCACCAGGTTCTGCCCAACTGCTGAGGCTGTCTGCTGCGCCCGGCGTCCTCTGCCCTCATCCGCGAATCCTCCTGCCGACGCCTCCATTGCACTGCCTGTGCCCTCAGTCCGTGTCCACCCTGTCCCACTGCTAGTTGGCACGCCCGACTTGACGCACCACTCCACCTTCCTCCTCTCCCTCTCCACCCCGTGCCTCAGGAAGCCTTCGGCTGCTGTTGCAGTAAGTGCCATACCAGTACAGCCAGCCCCGCCGGGGGTAAGCATTGAGAAATGGGTAAACCAACTCCACGAGGCCGGTGCGCCACCTCAGCGACACAAAGATCCAGATCCGAACGAGTTGCACGGAAAGGCACAGTGCACTGCCTGACCACATCCCATGCAGGGTACGCAGGCCCGAAACGCACCTGCACTGCCAGCCGGCACACTTGCGCCGTGTTCAGGCTCGCAATGTCATGCCACACGTCTGCCATTTGTTGAAAGCGCAGAGTCTTTTCGTCCGAGCGTTGCAGATTAGCAAAGCAGACAATCTGCGGTAGGCACAAGCGAAATGAAACAGTGCACCCGAAACATTGGAGCAAATGGCACACGCACATCTGCAGACTGCAGACCGCCATCCCTATATGCACTGGTAAACGTTGTTATTGGACCCTTTTGGTGGAGGGGGCCTGCGGCCTTCGGCTCCCTCCCTGAATTTTGTCTTCGCGTCTACAACATGCCGACGGTGTCTAACAATAGCAGGGCTGCGTCTACTTGTAGCAGATAGGCCTTTACTTGGCACTCACTCATATTTCTCCTGAGTATCAGCCACAGCCAAACACACAAGACCAGCCAACATGAAGGGACACCGTTTGGAGCTGAGTGACATGCAAGCCGGCCCAATGTAAGGTCTGTAGAAATTGGCTCATGTCTCCGCCCTCCGGTGTTTACGTCAGCTGGGAACAGCACCATTGCAACTGCAGAGGGGTCGCAAAACATATTCAAAGCATAGAGCGGGACTAAGTCAGCGCAACAGCATTCTCTGCAGGTACTCAACCCCGTCAGAGTCTTTGATCCCAATCACAATTTGCCCAAATATGTACATTGAGGGCTCATTCAATCGTTTAAGAACCCTGGCATCCAGCACTCCGTCGCTCGCCCTGTCCTTGACTAGTGTCTCACTGCGCCGTGTTTCGTCCGCCTAAAGGGACCGGAGGGGGGAGGTGGGTTGCCTCCGCTTTTCAGGCCTGCATTAGGCCTTACATCCACAAATGCAGAAACAGTGAAGCCACAAGAAGGCCACAGCCATGGGGGATACCTTGAAATCCTTGTGATTATGATACAGCAAAACGCTGTGTATAAAATATGATACGCTGTGGTAGAAGAAATCGGGCGAAATGTACCTGCAAAAGGGATTACAGGGACAGCAGAACCTTTAGCCGAAGCCGTGTTCCAATGTACGAAGGAGCTGGGCTAGGCGGCTGACGGCACCGAATAGACAACTTTGAAGCGACAGGCCCGGGACTGCCGATCTGGGCCACACTTGCTCTCTGGACACCGGGGTCCGCCCAATGTGAGAGCTCGCTTTTTGCCGGAGGCCGCCAGATGTGGCTGCTTGATCCATGGCGTCACTCCAAAGCTGGACTAGGCAATCAACGGTCTCCAGGTGTGCCTCCCCTTGCCAAACTTCCAAACCCGGTGCCCTCCCAAAAACGTTTCCATGTGCTGCTGCGAAAGTGGTGGAGGTCGCCGGATGTGACCCCGTAAGCTTGCCGGAGGCGGCCGGATGCCGCCAAAAATGCGTGCTGAGGTTTAGTAGCAAGACTCAAGTGGCAGCAGACCCCTGCCTTCAGCCCCGCTCCAGACTCTTCATCGCACATTGCAAGTGGCGGGGTGCATGCTGCCCTTAAATGCTCCTCATGGAGGGAAGCCCGATCACTGAGCCTTGTGCAGGAAGAACGACAGAACAAGAGAGCGAAGACTCTCATGAAAACGATTTTCGAACAGGTGGCAAAACGCTCAAAGCATCCACACGTAGGACAAACATGTGGCGCAAAATACTGGGGTACAGGGTCCTGGTTGGTGTCCAGGGTTGAGATGTCAAGAAGCGTTTTACGAATTTGTGGAAATGGGCGGGAATCCTGCACAGTCCGAAGCACCTGATTTCACATCGAAGGCAAAAAAACTGCTGGTCCGAACGCTCACAACCAACTATCGCCTTTGATGCCACAGCGCTACGGAAGGTTGCTGATTGAGTGAAGGGGCGCTGTCGGACGCCGTTGCACCGGGATCGGGGACCTGGGGTGTTTCTCCGAACCAAAAAGTTGGGGTTGCGCACTATTGTGAAACGCATGAAGCCTTGTGAGCCCTTGACCGCTTTTCAACTTGTATGAAGCTCTGTGCAAGGGGGGCAGCTTCTTCTAGGCTGAATTTCTGGAGCACGAGCCTTGGCCTGATTCTCGCCCTCACCCGAGGGATTTCACGGGAGGCGTGGATCATACCCGATTACAAGCCTCTTGTCTTTGCACTTCTTATTCTCCCAAGAGCGCCAGCGATACGGCGCCGTAAATTCACAAAAACTGCGTCCCCAGTCCAAATGCAGCTTCTGAATGTCGTCTATCGACAATTCGATGTCATAATTGGCCGCCAAAAGTTTGTTGTGATGCGCCAGCCTCTGCGAAAATTTACAGGTCTGCGGGGCAGCAGCGAGGGTGTGGAGTGTGCTTTCGGATCCGCAAGGCGATGTATGCGGGTAGGCATTCGCTGAGGGGAATGCCTGGTCTTTAGACGAGAAATCACAGGCACGAGGAAAGCAGAGCTTTCAAGTCTGCCAAGCAATGCCCGCTGCAGAACCTGCACTATGTCCTGTGTACCCCCACTCCTCTGCTTAAGAGAGAGAGTGTGCTGTCTGATGGCACTGTTGCAGTGTTGAAAAATCACTGGAGCCCCTGTGTGCAACCCGAAGTCACAGACATTGTAACAAAAAAACAGCGCGCGACCCGGAGTTACAGACGTCATGAAACAAGTGGTGCAACATCTAAGCAACTTTGCCTAAATTCTACGACTACGATTGTGTGCATTGCAAGGGATGAAGACTTTGCCCGGTGGAACAAAATGCTGAACAAAGGGGGGGTCTCTGCGCCGCGCGCGCACCGCGTGCTACTTTTACGGCCGGTTACCCGAAATGGGTTGGCGTTTACCCCATCGCAAAATGCCCCCAAATAGCGGAGGGAAATTATAGCTCTTCCGGCCTAGCCACCAGTTAATCTACGGCTGCCTGGTTGGGCTAGACGGCTAAATCCGCCCGCGCACCGCGTCAGGTGTCCCCTAAAACATCTTCATCTGCACGGTTTGCTGAACAGAGCCCCTGCTTTGTTCGATCACCTGTTTCCGTGCATTTGCAATGTTTCCGGTACTTAGAGTTACAGACGTACTATTTGTACGTAAATGCGTTTTTTCTTACCTCCGCTTTGTGCTGCGCCTTTTGCTGGGTGTGCTCCTTGCATTGGCTTTTGCGCCCCTAGTGGCTGCCACCAGAAGCCAATATTCCAGATCCACTCGGCACCGTGTCGCGTTCTGCAGGCATCCAAGGTCATGGTGGATGGGCTCTCCCCCCTCCCCGCCGCTGAAGATGTGCCACCGGGGCGTGCAAACGTCCTCACGACGGTCCAGCACATGCTACGCTCTGCAGCACGGCGCCATACACAAAGGAAAAGTGTCAAGCAGGAACAGACCTCTGGGCCCTCATTACACAGGGCAATGCACTGGTCATAATATGCAATGGCCTCCTTCACCTTCCCCTCGTCGCGGAGCACGACCCCCAGATTGTTGTACGCGGCAGCATACGTGGGGTCGGACCGGACGGTCTGGCAGGGGAAAAAACGGTCACACGCGCGCCAGCCACAACTAAACCCCTCTCCCATAACAAGCACATGCGCGTGCTCTGAATTTGTTTGCCTGTTCTTATTTGGTGCGTGGTCTTATTTGGAAGACCCCGTGTGCAGTGTTTCCAGCCTCCTGCGTCTTCAGAAAGAATGGCCCAGGGAATGGCCCAGGCAAATGTTCATGACCCCTTTTTGTGGCTGCTTGAGATGAGGCAGTCGTGGATGATTACTATGAGGCAGCCACAGATGCCTCAGACTATGCTGGCTGCATGAGTGAGGGGTCCCACACACACGAGTGACAATGAGAACATTGAACATGATACAGTGGAATTCTGCGACGACCAATGTGACGTCAAGCTTCGTGTACCCTACACAGTTGCCCCACTTCCGTCGCCTGAGGTAGCAGTTGCTAACTCTGTGGCTGCCAAACCTAAACCCAAGAGCAACCCCAAAGCAATTATCAATGACAGCTTTCTTGAAATCCGATTGAGCAGAGTGCGGGTGAGCACACCAGATGGGACATGAGTTGCTTTCTTCCCCGCTGTTTGTTGTGTCCACAAAGAGATCTGAATGGCCTGCGTGTCCTTATTTCGGACACAGCAATAAGAGCATGCATGCATGCGCGTTCTTATTTTGACTGCATGCTCTTGTAGGGGGGGTACAAGGGTCTCGCAGCAGGACCATACGACACCCACCACCACTCCTGCAATGATCCTCCGATATGTTCCTCCATGGCAACTGCAGAGCGGTTCAGGGAGGGGACGGGCACAGGGTTGTCAGGCGCTATGTGTAAACTAGTGCCCCCCATCATTTGAGTTTATTAATGAGCGATTAATTCAGTTTACATTGTAAATCCACTCGTCACCAAATGGTCACGGCTTCAATTCCCAACCGCTCCAGTTCTGTGGCGGAGTCAGGGCAGGGAGGTGGGGAGGGGGTGGGTGGGGCTGATGCCAAAAAAAAAAAAGCGACTCTGATAAATCGGTGCCTCGACAGAGCACTGACGGACCCGGAGCTGCTTTTGGTTACTGGCCAAAGGCGTCAGTTGACCGTCAACTACTCCAGCGCCTCTGATACAAGTCCAGTCACTAACCAGCGAGGCCACCCAGTAAGATGTCTGATGCAAAATTGGGAGGTGTGTGTGCCATTTTTTCTGGAAGGGTGTTCCAGATCGGTTTGGAATTTAATTTTCCGGCCTTTTCCGGCCAGCGGCATACGCTTTGCGGCCACAGTGGTCGCCAAATGCGGACCCAGGGACGCCCCAAAACCCTAAAAAGCAAAACTTGACGGGGGATCAGTACTGTTGCTTGACCGCCCACCGCCATCAGTTGACCGCGATCCCGCCGCCTAAACTTCGAGCTGTCATAATTAAAACAAAAAACGACGCTTGTCAGTCCTCTAAAGGGCAGCCCTCGGGGAAGGGGATCCGTGGGACCGCAGCTCCCGCAAGAAGGCCGCAGCGGGACCCCTGGCCCCCGGCTGAAAAGCAAGTAACAAGCAGCAACGAGCAATGACCGCACAAGCCCCAGGGCATCGCAGGAACAAAGCGCACTACATACTCCCCGATGCGCCACACGCATCGACCCGCGTACGCCTGCGCCAACGCCGACACTATGGACTGCTACCGGGACACAACGGATCGTTGCAGACTGGAACACACTGCATCAGTCAGCCACACCACCCCAGCAGCAGCTATGCCTTGTCCAACAATGGTGCAGCTACATTGCAGACCAGTGGAGAATAGACCTGCTGGAAATAGTGAATGGCCTCGTCATCCTTGCCCGTGAGCATGTAGATCATGCCCAAATTGTTGAGCGCATGGGTGATCACCGGATTCGGATTTGGTGCCTCTGAAACAGAGTTATGAGTGCAGACGGCGACAGAACATGACAATTTAGCAAAGCGCGGGATGGCACTACGGAATGGCGGTTGCCGCATCGCCAATGGCGCTTTGCAGTACGAAGTGGGGCGGGAGCGGCGTCACCTACACTGTTGATTCCGGGGGTGGGCTAGGGGGTGGTTTTTCCCAGCGGTGTGCAGTTATGCTGTGCTTGTGCTATCTATCACACTGCGGAACCTGTCCCTCAGGCCCCTAAAGCAACGGTCCCCTCAAGAGGACACTCGGCTGGGGTGGGGTTGGGACTTTTTCACCGCTCGCTGTGTTGCCTGCCACGTAAACCTGTTACAAACCCTTACAAGCCACAAAAACCTGTTACAAGCCCATTACAGGCCACAAAAACCTGCTACAAATCCGTTGCAAGCCACATCCATACAAAAACCTGCTACAAACCCCGTTACAAGCCACATCCATACAAAAACCTGATACAAACCCCGTTACAAGCGAGATGCCCCCCCCCTCACAATTTCACTCCCTCTGCCCCTCATCTTCCGTCCCTGCCGGGCCGGGCTTCCACTATCCAGGAATTGCTCCTGCCGCTACGCCTGTCACCCCATCGGCGTTCCTACCAGCTGCCTGCACAAAGCAGTCCACTGGACGTTTCTAATCTTGGGCTCAGCAGGTACGGCGGACCTCCGCCGATTCATCGCATGCTTGCGTCCCCCGGCGGGGTTCCAACGGGCCTTCTCCGTTGGTCCGTTGGTGGTGGTGTCCCTATGTGGAGGTGGGGAGGGGTGGGTGGGGCTCGCCTCCACCTTTAGCCCCGCCTTAGCTACCGAGATGCGATAGGAAACCAGCACCTTCACATCTGTGCAGCTCACCACATACCACATATCACACGTGGCGTGCATATCAAACCATACAGAACTCTGTCACTCGCCTGCCATATATCCTGTGCACATTAGAATCTGGGATGGACTCACATGAGCACAGCCCTGAATGTGGGAAGCAGCCACACCGGGATCGTTGATGTTCAGGCACTGCATGAAACATTCCACAGACTTCTCCAGATTGTCGATGTTCTTGTACACAATGCCGAGATTGTTCAGGGCCCTGGAATTGTTCGGGTTGAAATGCACCGCCATCTGATAAAAGTAGACTGCTCTCTGGTGCTGCGATGCCTCCGAATGCAGCACACCTGTCGACACAGAACGCAATGCTGCGGTCCTTCGCGCCCCTTATGCGATGCGGTCCATCCCCGGCCAAACCCCGGCCAAGGGGAAGAGGCTGCAGAGTGTGCGCACTGCGTACACCAACCGTAACAGCAGGATCTGCCGTCGCACGAAATAAGAAATTGGGGCTGAAATTGCACGTCTCCGGCTGATGAGTCTCCTTTTCGGTTGAAAATTTCGGTTGACAGAATTTCTCGGTTTCTGCCAAAATTGTTCAGTCACGCAGCGGCTCGTCACTACGGCAGTCACCACCACAGTGCAAACTCATCTCCCATATTGCCTGGGACCACTGATGGCGGTGTGGAAAGCTACCTTCTGGTATTTTTCGAATTGTGACCTTATCAATACAGCAAAACGACTCAAAGACCCACCAAATCCACCAACAAAATGCGGCCCCGACGAACGGGGTCATTTTTGGTGAAGAAAATCGTGTGGGGTTATTTCAAATAGTGACCTCATCAACACCGCAATGATCCGAGAATGACCTCCCACAGGGCGCATGCGGAGCCTACGCGACCCTCCCACCACCATCCCGCAGGTGAGTAGTTGGCTGCCGGGCAACTGTAACAGGGATCACATTGAGGGAAACCATCCCGGCATTATGAAGATGAGGGAGAGAATGGAACCATTATGCGTGAAACATTACCGGGGCACTTGGTCTCCTCAAACCCCCACCACAACCACAAAAAACACCCATACGGTATTCGCGGATGGGGGGTGTTGAGGTGAGGGGAGAGTCGTTGGTAGTGAACGAGGGGTATTGGCAGAGAGGGAACCCTCAGCAAGTCTCGTCAATCATCGGTACCCCTCATAAGCCCCGAACTATCCTCAACAACTACATCATGCCTGCGCATGATCATTGACAACAATTCAACGGAAAAACCCTCAGGGCTTCACACCGCACGCATGCCGTGCGGAGAAAACGTGACGTTTGCAAAAGCGACGGCGCGTATTGCACAGTCAAACGGCCCTATTCCCTTTTTGGGAGGGGGCCCTTGGTGCTTCGTGCCCAACCTGTTCGCGTCCACAACATGTGCACAGTGTCTACAACACGTGCATGTTGTACACCAGGTGTGCACAGTGTCTACAAACTGCACACAGGTAAATGGGTATGTGCGCAGTGTCTACAGGGAGGATAATACGCGTTAGATCTCATACGTATTAGATCGTGCACTAGGCCAGCTGTGTCAAAATGACAAACCCCCTGCTCTCCGAGGGTTGAGCGGCAAATACCGAACATAGTTACATTGCCAGGGACTCGTAGCCGTATGAGGAATGTGAGGCCGCTCATCTAAACCAATCCCCAACACCCTTTATTTCTGCTATCTGTAGATTTCTGCTGCTATTGCTGCTTGTGTTGTGTGAAGCGCACTGCGCGCACGGTGCGCGCGCCAGCCCTCATTGATCCTTCTTCCCCCTGACATTCCTTAAAACCCCTTAACCTCCCTCATCCTCTCTGATACCCATTGACACTCGATCATGTTCAACAAACCTTCACAACTCATTGCCTTTGATCAACCCTGATGAACACTCGGTGACGCTCAAACAATATGTAGAAACACGCTCAATATTCCTGACTGAACCTTAACTGGATGCTCCTCATCAATGATGGCCATGCAATGCTGATAGTGCAGACACGTCAGATACCTAGATTGTAGTAAGCATCCGCGTGGAACGGCTGGTACAGGAGTGCTTCCTGATATAATTCAGAGGCCACTGCAGAAGAAGAGAATCGCAAATGCACGGGACTGATCAGGGACCGATGAAAAGTCATGTGTGTATGTCGGAATAGGACTCAATCACGGGAGGCTGACTTTATTCCCGTTTTCAGGATCCAGTGGACACCCCCCCTGCCGGTTAGCAGCAAGCAACAGCATGCAGCATGCAGCGTTTTTCGACAGACGGCCTACACCAGCCGTCTGCAAAACTTTTTGGTCATGGCCCACACACACCCAAGCGCTTTTTCCTGAGGCGGTGCAGTTTCGAATGTGCGCTATGTTCGCATGTGTCGTCTGTGGCCTGCAGCTCTGAGTCCAATGCGGGGGAGCCTAGCCCTGGTGCTGGACACATAAGCTAGATTGCATGTCATGCCACGATGTCCTTTCCAAGGTCTGTCAGGGACGTACGGACAATGGCGCACAGTCTGCGACGCAATGCAAGAGGGGCACACCCAAAAAACGGCAGGACGACACGCTGCCTCTGCTACAGCGGTGGTACGACTCTATTTAATTTATCAAAGCAGGGCGGGCAGGATCCCAAGTCCCTAGAGCCAGGTTCTGAGTTTTCTCCATCTCGAACTCACTGACCCGCAACGTCCACAGGTATTTGAATGCTGCTGATCCATGCATCGCATGCAGCGCTGTCCTCAGGCTCACAAACACCCTCCAACAGCCAACCGGCACCGGGAAATGGCTCGTTGCGCCCGTGTCAGGGAAACGCGACTGGCGAGAAACAGGGGTCCGAAAGTGCATCAACAGGGATTTTTTCCACAGTGATCCGGTCCGCCAAGGATGGTTTCGGACTGGGGGCACCCATATTTAGCGTGTTTCGAGTTTCCACAGGCCGAATGCCTCAAAACGTACGGGGACAAAACGAGTGCCCCCAGACACGTGGTGGACAATGTTGTGTGCTTTGTGCAATCCAGCAAACGGGGGCAGAGACAGCCTATCTTCGTGTTTCAGAAGCCCTGATAGCCCATTGGCCAGAGTACCGGCCCATGGAGCGGGGGGTGCAGGGGTGCGATTCCCTGTAGCGGCGACTTTTGGTGCTCTTTGGTGGACAATGTTTCCAGTTTTTCAAGGCAATGTAATACTCTTGAGGGCCCTTTGCCCCAACTCTTCCTTTGCTGGCTTTGTGAGAAGCGGTTTTCATCCGCTGGCTGACTCAACTCCTCGGTCAATTTTTGTGTCAATAATTTTCTGAGTTATCATTGAGGCTCAACACCCTCAAGGAACGCCCAGGGGATCTGGCAACCAACCCCCGGAGCCCGTTTTTGGGGGGTGGTCCCAAGAAGAGGAGCCGAGCCTCTGCCCCCCCCCTCCCCTTCCTGCCGTTGCGGCGCCTTATTCTCAGATGCTTGCGGTCTGGTTGCTGTGTCTTTTTTCTTGTGACTGTTCCTTTGCAGGAGTTTCGTTGGCCTTTTGCATTTCTTCCTCGAAAACCGCCACCCAAAATTCGTGCGGGAACCCAAACCAGGTGAGCAACTTGGGACTGAGCTGGTGGGAACTGCTCACAGCTGCAGCCCGCGCGCTGCAACGTGCACACTTCCAAATTCACATCGTGCACACCACACACTGCACACCCTGCACAATGCAAATTGCACACTGAACGGCACGCACAGCATTTGTGTACATTGCACGCTGTGCGCTGCAGATTGCAGTGTCCAGTTCCCACAGAGTGTAGTGCACACAGTACAGTATGCACACTCTGCAATCGGCGCATTGCACCACGCAGTCTACTACACATGTATCGAAAACGGCCCATTCTGAAAAATTACCCATGCTGCCCTCCAAAATCGTCCGCGTTCATTTAGCAATTTATTCTCGACCCGTGTTCCCAACACAAGCACCCCAAGCACCAACGCAGGAACGTACAGCGCAGGCACGAGCACCAATATCAGCACAAGCACAAGCAAATATACAATCACATACGCTGTGTGTTGCCTTCCGTCTTGACTTTGGTGCCCAGGTCAACCAACACAGTTGCTAGGTTCAATTTCACAAGCTCAAAATTGGGTTTTGCCATCAAAGCACACATATAATGCTGACGGGCCTCGTCGAGAAAACCCTTCTGCTTTTTAATAACCCCTGCAACAGAGTTTCAGAGCAGACTGATGGCAATGAATCGGAGTATGTGAACACGTGAGCATCAAACTCGGTGTTCCTATTGACGTTGGAGTACAGGGTTTCGTATCGCAGTTCGGTTCACAGTTTGGGTCAGCCACCCAACATTCCTCGAACCGCTACAAGTCCATGACACCATGCTCCCTATTTGCCGCTCAATCCTCGGGGAGCGGGGGGGTTGTCATGCTAACCCACAGCACTCTTTGTTGTCGATCTTGCAAACGTCACAGTTTCTCCGCGCGGCATGCATGCGAGGTATGAGCTGATCATGGCAAACGGTCGGGGGGGCACGTCTACCTCGCACACACCAGCCCCCCCACCCCCACCCCGGCGAAAAGGCGAACAAGAACGTACACCCGGAATCTGCTCTTGAATTGGGGTGTGTGTGGGGCCACCCCCTTTCCGTCTGGTGGGCAACTTGGCTCGAACAACTTGAAACCTTGCACACGAACCTGTTTCTTGGCCTGGGACCAGCCAACAGCTCCCCCCACAGCACAGAGTGTGGAGCTACAATAGGCGAAAGCACGCGCTGCATCCCACGTCATCCCACGTCCGGCTTACCTAAATTGCAGTGCGCGTCGGCATACAAGGGGCATCGCTCCAGGGCTTGCATGTAGAAGTGAGCGGCCCGGTCGATGTCCCCCTTAGCGCCGTACATCACCCCGAGATTGTAATACGTATCCTGTGCAGAGAACGCGTGGCCACCGCAGAACTAGGGCCAGAGAACGGTAGAGAGGGTGACGCACACGCAGCCGTTGTCGCTGAGCGAAAGCCAGGGACCAGAGGTTCCGGCTTCTGTTCCGGCGTTCAACAAAGTGGCGGTCACCACATGCTGAGGTTGTGGCAAGCGTTTGTGGGGATATCGCCGCCCTCCAACGGCACGATGTCTCCAGGACAAAGCGTTGTCGCAACAACGAGGACAGCGCCTTGCACTCAATCCGAAAGGAGTCATGCAGCCAGACCTAACCGCCATGTCGCATGTGTTCAGCATGCATCCGTCCGTGAAGAGAGGTCACCCGTGTTGCTCCCGTATTCATTAAACCCCCCGATCTTGTTCAGCACCTTCTTGAACAAGCACTTACGGGGGCTTTTCTCGGCCCAACTGAGACTCCGGAATCCTTCGGCGTTCAGTGGGCAACAAACCTTCCCTCTTACCATATCTGTACGTTGGGGAAAGCGCAGGTCCGCGGACTCGGGGCGTCGAACCTTCCCCAGCATCTCCCAACGAACGAACAACAAACAAACGACGAACAACAAACGATGCAAGTGTCTTGCAAAGCACGTGCATCTCAAAGGACAACCATTCGTGAAGACACCAACAAAAAACCAAAAGAGACCAGCCTGTCTCTTGTTGCGCTTGGTCCGTGAAAATATAATGCGCATTGATTCATGGATCGCAAATGAAACATGGACGGATTCATAATGAACACATGCCACATGGAGTCGATTTGGTGTGGTTGCATGATGACCCGGGGGAGTCCCGGGTTGATACGAAGACTCGTCCTCTTGTTGCGACGACGCGCCAATTTTGTGCTTTGTGAGACACCATAGCATCACGGGTGGGGGTGGCGATATCGTGAACATCATGTTGCCACAAACACTTACCACAACCATAGCTTTCGGCACCTGGAACCCCTCACTCTGCCCTAGCGCGGATGGTGGATCGAACCTCCAGGAAACCACCCCAAGGCCCCTGTTGCCAAGTCTCCAGAGTCCCCTTGAGGACGAAATTCCATTAGGGCCTAAATTTTGAAGACTTCCATCAGCTTGGACAACAATAGGGTGTGGAGACCCTTAACACGGGCTGCCCACAAACAAACGTTGCCAAGGCCCCTCAAAACAAAACAGACGAAAGCGCAGACCTGGTATCTGTCGTTGAACTTTAGGGCTGCATTGTACGACTCCTCGGCCGCCTGCACGATGTAGCGGCGCTTGAGGGACGATGCGCGAAGGGTGCTTGCAAGCGGAGCCACAGCGCATGCACGCAGAACCCCCGGGTTTTTGAGGCGGAGGCGACTACATACGACAGCGGATAGTTTGGCCACGCGGTAACGCCGCGCTCTACAGGCCCCAAGGGGTACTACCACCTTGGCGAATCTTGTTCAGCAAACAAAGCACGGGCACCACAATGGCGCCCACAAAACGTGGAGCGTGACAGCAAGTGTAGTCGGGGATGACTCAAGGGCGCGTTCTAAAATCGTGATCAGACTCGCGCAATCGGTTACAAGCAAAGCCGAAGCCTTGAATAAAACCACTTTGAGAAGAGCCAATATCACTCCATGGTCTTTCGGTGTTTCGGCTTGGTGCGTTCGTGCTTGTACCGTGTATGCATGGGCGCGTGCGTGTACAACTCAATGCTGCAGCTTTGGCAGCAAAGGCTCAACGGCTTAGACGACCTTAAATCGAAAAAAGAAAACATTGGCAACGTGTCGGTATGTGTGAAACGCATTCCAACGCAAAGCAAAAGCTCCACGGTGTCAAAAAGAGGGTGGTCGTGTGTCATGTCCTGCCTACTGCTCGTGACATGTTTTTGTTTCACGAGTACACGGCTTGCAATTATTGGGTCAACGGAGCGCGCACATGGGAGTACGTTGGGAGTAGAGCAAGAAACCGAGCAAGCACAAACAAAGCAAGCACGTCAATGGCCGGCCATAGGCTAAGTGCAATACAAGCGGGGAAGCGTGACATCATGTAACACGACAAACCGTGTTCGCGTTGCCAACACAACTTCAACGTCACACATGAACAATGATTCATAATCTTGACACCCGACGTCGTATACTCTCTGCACCTCGTTCGTGCACCGCCCAACACATTCTAACACACACACGCACGTGTATGTGTACGCACGCGCGCGCGCGTACACATACACACACACACACACGAACACGCCTTCCACCTTTCACGCCGTTACCTCACATGCAAACGAATAGGTATTTAAGTCCCGACACGACATTTGTCGCTATTGTTCCTGGTGTCCCAATTCGTTCGCCGGCCGGTACGCATGGCGAATCGCACGTGCTTTCCAACGTGTCGACATTAGAGGCCTGAGTTTCCGTGATGAGCTTACTTCAAAACCGCATCGATTCGACGTGGCACATGTGCAACGCAAAAAGTTGTAGTGGAGGCATCTAACGTCCACCCTCGAGCCTCGTAGGTCCGAGATATCGGAAATTAAGGCGGATAACAAAAGCATCGAGGAAGGATACACGCATCGTAGATGAGGGGCAAGACACCTTCGTAACGGCCTGCACCCCGCCACATTGAGCACACCAACGGGATGCATGCCCACCCCGCGGTGCCATTTTTTTTTTTTCGGGTGGAGCCACAAGAAACCACAAAGAGAAGGGACGGAGGCAAAAATTGCAAAGGAAGGGAAGGCCGCACGGGAGACAAGGAGCGATATAGTGAGGGCTGGCCAAACGCTCCCGCCACAGTTGCGTGCGCGTGAGCACGCATGGCTTGGAGCACCTCAAGATTCCCCAAAAGCTTGTGTTGCGTGCCCATGTCGGTCAACAACACTGCCATCTCGTGCCGGAGGTCTCCATTATCAGGGCTAGCTTGTAGCTGCTCTTGACATTTGGCTATGCGCTCTTTTAGGGCGGCCTCGTCTTGCGGATTGAGCGCCACTGCCACGGCAACCGCAAGGGCACACGAAAAAACCTCCTTTAGGGTAGACATGTGAACACGTGGACGTGGAGCTCTTGATCGTGCATTAGTAATGGACCTTACGGCCTCGTGTTGTTGAACTTTAAGAAGGTTATGTGTCGTACGTCCCTCAACGTATACATCGATTTTGGTGTTCAATATCGAACGAAGCATGAAGCATTTCCTTGTGTTCAACTCTTCTCGTGAACGGAAGCCTCCGTTTAAAGGTTTTCGCTCATTATTTTGTCGCCTCCTTTGGGTGACGAGTCGTTTCCCTCATTTTGGTCAAAAGGTGGGCCACATTTAGTCTGCAACTTTCAATCTCCCATGTGGGACTCCGGTAGTGATGCCAATCCCAAGCATGGGTGGGGACTAGCTTGATACGGTTGTTACGTGATGGCGCATGGAGGATTTATCAAGGTTTGCGTTTTTGCGCCACATCTTCAATAACCAAACGTAGCGCAGACGGGTATCCACAAGGAATTGCATGTTGGGATCAAGCATATCAAGCAGTCTTCATCTCGGGATCACAATCCATGTTGACGTGACTTTACCTCACTTTGCATGGATTCTATCTTACTTTGTGGGCAACATTGTCCCACATCCTCGTCAAATGAAGCGCCCTTGGCACTCCCGCATTACAACATAGTAACTGCATCGAGACACTGTCATGTGCCATACCACCAACATGTCTCAAAATCAACAAACGCAAAATCGTACAATTGCAACCTGCCTTTGAGGACGTCGCACGTGCATCAGGCTGCGTCCAGGCAGAAAAGGACGGGAATGGCTATGCAGGACTCACAATGCTGCTGCGTGTAGGACTCCGTGGATCATAGCCAAAGCACCATGGCACTCTTCATGACGGGCGCAGTCATATTGGCAGCACTGGGCCTGCGCGCCTTTGTCAGCGCAAAACCCTTCAAACTCCTGCACCTGTCGCTGGCGGCGCTCTGAGGCAACATGTGGCGTTGGGCCGTGATCGCATACCTGCATGTTACGCAAACGTCCGACAGCCGCGCTTATGCGTCGTTCTCCAACCTCTTCAGCTATTGCTTGCCGTAGTCGCTGCAGGCTGGACGGTGTCTCCTTCAGCGGTGACCTCTTCGTGGTCGTTGGGTCGTCCACCGTACTCTGCTGGGCGTTGTCCTCTTTGTCACTCCTCATAGCAGAATCCTCGGCAGCCCAGTAACAACCCGTACTCTGCTGGGCGTTGTCCTCTTTGTCACTCCTCATAGCAGAATCCTCGGCAGCCTAGTAACAGCCCAGTATTTTTTTTCGTAACAACAAGATTATAATTCCAACAGACCTCGCGTCTATCTTTTTTGCTCCTCAATCCTGCAAACGGAGTTTTTTATTCCCATCGGCATTTTGTTTTTCATAATAAAATTAAAATCTTTCAATCCCAATCTCCCACGAGCACTTGGATAATCTTGTCCGTCAGAATCAATTGAACATCTTGTTGTTACTGCAAGTAACAACAACACAGTAGTGCATTGCATTCAAAATAATGAAATAGACTGCAACATACGACATTTATTCTACAGTCCACCTTCAGTCCTTTCCTCAATTCATCTCTTTTGTGCTGGCACTGCTGGCACTGCTGGCGCTTGCGCTGTGCGCGATCGCGCTTCTGTCGGGGGCCTGCGCTATTATTCCTATGGCTTCGTGTGCCTCTCTATGCCAAACCTATTGCATGTGTTTATATGCTACAAGACAGAGAAAGGCACCCTAACTCTACTGTCTTTCATCCGTGTCACCTTGCGTGTGCTGGCACTCCTTGGCCAAGTAACCTGGACTGAGACCGTATTAATTAGGGGAGGGTTTTGGGGTGGGGATGCCACGACGGGCATCTGGGCGGCCAATACGCCGCTGAGAGGCATTGATGGTTGTGAGGGGGCCAGCCTAAAGGGGGGGGGGGGGGCTCCCGGACCCCAACATATATGGCTTAAAATGACCGCCTTATCGCGCTGATCATTTTGAGGTATGTATGTTGTGGTAAAAAAAATTGAAATGGGAAGGGGAGGGGAGGCATGGTAGGTGGCACTTTTGTTTGAGGGCGTAGCACCCCCAGCTACGCTACCCCTGCATGCATCAGAAATCGCTACTTCACCCGTGCCTTCTCGGGGGCCCACAAGTGGGCGGAATTGCTACATTACCCTTGTGTTCTCAGGGATCCCTAGAAAAAGGGACAAAAGAGAAGTAGCTGCGGAACCCTTGCCTTTGCAAAGTAGATTCATGATGAGCCATGGGAAAAAAAAGGAAAAACAAAGTCAAACCTTCAACCATCCCTGTCCTCCAGTGCCTCACATTCACCACCACTGGGATTTGAACCTAGGACCTTCCGCTGTGATTGCAGAGCGCCACCAACTAGGGCACTCACCATCACTGAACATCAATGCTCTGAGGTGAGATAATGATTTTGCACTAACTGAGAAAATCCCAATTTTTATCCATTATTGAATTCTCCTGAAAATTCCGAGTATATTGAGTATAGACACATGGGGTGAAAACGCATTTTTGTACCCTTTGCCATATCAAGCAAAATTGCTTACGCCACCTTTGGTGCCAATGGTCCGGCACTTTCCAGCCAATTTCCAGGCAAGGGGGGGGGGGAGGGGGGGGGGAGTCGGCGTCAAGGGCCTGGGCCTGGCGCCCCCCCCCGTGGGTCCCACAAGTGCGGGTGTCAATACATTCATTGCAATAGTGCTCCTTACACTCATCACAAACTGCGACGGTGGAGCGCCGTTGGCAACACAACACACACACTTCCGCCTCATCCTCTTCCTCATCTTGCGTGGTGGCCGAGTTGCTTTGTTCAGTCCAAACCTGAGGCGGGACATGCTCCCATGGTCCGTAGGGGGGTAGGATTCGAACGAAATTTACAAGTGAAATTTTCAAGGTAATTTTCAACGAAATTTTCAACGAAATTTAAGTTTATCTTTCAAACGAAAATTTCAATGAAAATTTGCCGTTCCTTCTTTTTTTATAGACAACATGAAAAACAAGAACTTGAGCACCTGGGGACACTTTACCGTAGTGGAGTACATGGGGGAGTTGGGGTGGGAGGGGTGTGCTGACGAGGAGATCCTGCTGTGCAGTTGTGGGTTGAGCCCCCCCGCCCCCGGTAGCCCCCGCAGCACCTCCCCAGCAAAGCCCCCCCCCCCCGCCGAGAAACCCAAACCCCCTGCCCTGCCCCCCCCCCCAAACCCACGCAACCCAAAAAGCCCTCCATGCTTCCTCTCCAGCAGCTGCATTGGGCAAGGTTGTGGCTTGTCTTCCAGCCAGCCAAGCCCCGACGGAGCGATTGTTTAGCTCAGCCGACTGGCAATGTGCTAATCGGGAGCGCCTGAGTTTTTCCATGTTGGCAACTAAAGTCTTCATTCGTGTCAACTACATGAAGTTGTGCCACGCATGAGTATATCATTGCCATTGGCATCCATCATATTGTTTGTGGACTTCGCCATTCCAATTGTGATGCGTCCATCAATGTCTTTCATCAAGGGCTTGGTTATAGGTGCCAGGATTCAGTGCTATGATGTTATAGAACCTCCGCCTTCCCATTGGGACCATAAAATTCATAATTTTCATACTTTTCAAAAAAATCGAAAATTTCACGAAATTTTCACGTTATATTTCACCTGAAATTTAAAATCCTCATATTTCACGAAAATTTTAAATCCTATAGGGGGGGTGACGGACTTGCCTCCGGACGCAAAGCTGTGTGAAATGCAACAAAATGCGGACTGACTGATGCAACTCATTGGGGCCGCCACGCCAGATGTTCCTAACCAAACCCCAATGCCACAACCGAGCAAACAGCTGCTCAATGCGTGCCCTGTACCACCCATGCACATCATTGTAACATTGTTGGCGGGCTGTCAAAGTGCCATTCTTTCTTCCAATGAATGGCACAATGACATGAATCCGGCCTTTATAAGCACCATCATGGCCCCCAACTTCAAAATCAAAGAAATCACCTCGGGTACGAGAAGGTCCATACCCGTCCCAAATCAAAACATCTGCTGATGTCCCGGGGCCAAGGGGCAAATCCATATAATGTTGCCCAACATATCAACGGCAACCGTCACCTTGTAAACATGCGACGCATACTTAGGATTCCACAGGTCTGCACTCCATATCCCGCCAATGGAACTGATGGGCATAGAGTCTGTGAAATGCGTCATAAAGAATGGAAAATGGGGACAATGGTTGAAAAGACAAAATCAGAAGTTCAAACCTACGCCGGGGGTCACCATGATGCACCACGCAACAAAGCGTAGATTCAAAGATTGTCCCGGTTTCCTCAATAGCACCGGAAGGTTGGGGCCCAAAAGAGGGCGGAAATGCTATGTCACCCCTGCATTCTCGGGGGTCCCCAACAAAGGGGACAAAATCAGAAGTCAAAACCTACGCCGGGGGTCACCATGATGCTCCTAATATCTCAAAGTGTGGGTCTCTACTACAGCCAGGCGCCCAAATAGCTGCATTGTGCTAAGTGCACCCCCTTAGTGCACCCCCTGAAAGGCCACTAGAGGGGCACGGGTCCCAAAAGATGCCCGGCGCGCGCGCGGCACGCTAACGTTCCCCCCTAGACTAAGTGTTATCAAAGCCACTTTCTTGAGGACCTAGATGGAGTACCGCAGAGGTGTCAAATCCACTGTTGATGGGGTGTATGATTTCCCAAGTACACCGTCGAGGTGTTTTGCTGTTGTGAGGTGGGAAAGGGGGCACAAAACTACGCTGCAACAAAAGCACGTGTGGTGTATTGGTCAAATGCAAACTAATGTCACAGTAATCTCGTCCATGGGCACTGTGTGCCAGTTCTCCTGTGGGACCACAAAAGAGAGCAGCCTCCTAACCCAAAAAATGCACAGTTTGGGAATTGCATCTAATACATCCCAAGTCCTGTTCTTCTAGTCAAGCCATTTGCCGCTCCGTATGCTCCAGATCTGCAATCCTCAAGCTATCCCTATGTGGTTTGTGTTGCGTAGTCTTTGAAAAGATCAGCGGCTGACCAGAGATATGCCTTGGTTTTCAGGTTTTCAGGTTCCCTGACTTTGCCTTAGGTGCACACCATATCCAACATTGCTTTACATACACTTCTGCCACTTGTCCACTTGGCTGTCATCACTAGGCATTTAACGGGGCAACTATGCGTGCCATTAAAAGGTAAATGGACTTGTCAAGTATGTGTCCCATCTTAGACCCCCATCACCAATGCTCAGTCTGCTGGGCGTTTTTGAAGTTTCCAAACGAGGTGCCATAAGTTTTGCTCTGTGGGTTTGTGTCAGAAGACACTATACCACCGGGGGCTTATGGGTGTTGTTAGTGTGGGATCGTTAGATAGGGTGAGGATGCATTGTGCCAAATCCAATAGAATGCATGTGAGGAGGGCAAAGGGTGATGTGTGCTCCTCTATTTGCAAGGGCTGTCCATTGGGTCTATATTCACATTGGCCGGTCTATTATTCCATCTCCAATGGAGCGACGGTGTTTGCAGGCACCAATCGAGGTAAGATACGTGCCATTTGGTGCCAGGTGTGATGGTATGGCACTGCTACCATGTGCAAAAACGCCGCCTGTGCCAAATATAGTCATTTCCATGCAGCCTCTTCTCTTCCTCACAGGTGGCCGTTTGTTCTGCCTCGTTTCCTCCCTACACATCACCCACTTGGCCATTGCTGGACCTGCACACCGCATCACTGTGTGGGCCTAATGTGTCTGTTGAGCCACTGTCCGTTGAGTCAGCTTGCATAGCAATATTGCTTGTGTCTCAGCTGTTGTCGCAGTAAGGGAGGCTTCGGACATCCTTGGGTGCATTGTTGCTCTCTTTCCTGGTCGCCGTTCTGGCTGCCTCTCTTGTATATCTGGATTGTTGTTGGGGTGTGCTGGACTGGTGGCTGCGGCGGTGGCCTTAGTCTGTTGCTCGTCATCGCAGTCACACATAATTAAAGGAATACAATCTACAGTCAATGTGTGGAGCCCAGAAGATTCTGGACATGTGCTTCCCGCTGTCTTCACCATACAAAAAGATCTTGCAAATGACATGGCGGATGTACAAATGGCAGGGGAAGGAAACCATGCAGAAGTGGGTGAGTAGGCCGGGACAACAGATCAACGCAACACAGCACACAACAGGCATAGACGTAGCGCCTGTGCGATAGGAGTGATTTCAGGCGCAACCAACCTCAAAACTACCAAGCACCAAAACTCGGCATACACACAGCTCGGTAGCAGCCTCATCTAGCTTGAGGCCTTATAGCACACAGCGCTCACGCTCATCCAACCCGTTGTGTGCTCAAGCCCCACTGACGCCTCCATTGCAACCCCACATCGCAATGAATACAAAGGAAATGAAGCATAACGCTCTCCCAATACAATATTCAAGGATGTCCAAAAGTGGCGCAGACCAGGGCATTTGATGCATCCAGACTGCCCTGCACCAAACTGCCAAAAAGCTTCCTTCCCATTCCCCAACAATAAATACACAAGAAAGAGTGCCACCTTGGCCAAAGTCATTATGAACCCCGTGAACCTTGCTATGAGAGTCATTGAACAAGGGACTGGTTGAGGATGCCTTGGATCTCTAGGTGCATGGTGACATGCTGCAGAGCGATGCAGCAGCACGCTGCTTGTGATTAGCCATGGGCCAAATTCTCGCGACTCTGGAGAGGCGTGGAGTCATGACTGCGGCGAAGTGTAGACCACTGGAGGAACAAAAGCTGGAGTGCTATGCGAGCAAGGCCTAGCAATGAAGTGTGTCGCGAAAGGGGACAGCAGGGCAGCGGGGAAGGGGGAAAATGAGGAGTTTCAAAAATTTCAAACTTTCATACAATTGAAGGCCGGTAGCTCAGTGCACCATCTGGCGGGGGATGGTCATCAGTCCACAATCCAACTGTGGGAGAATTAGGGACCAATGCCACGCCGAATGCCATCCGAATGCTTGTACAAAGAGAACCGATTATTGCTGCCGTGAAGGACGCTGCAACAATACAACATGCCCCAGAAGGGCACCACCCCTGTATCAACTGGTACAATTCGTCTGATTCAAATTGAGATATATAGTAGCGCGATACGGAATATTGCAATTCCAAAATGGTGGGCAAAGAGATGCGACATCTGACGGTGCGGTTATGTGTCTCCTCCAAGGAGTACAGGTGTTCATTCCTAGAGGGTCATGTCAGGGGGTGGCGGGATTCTAATGATCGGAATAGAGTCTTCAGTGGGTTTAGTGATGCACTTCTGTCGCGAACTCGGGAGATATCACGGGGGTGGCATGCAGTGTGAGCGGCATGCTACCAGAGAGGAAGAACTGCATTGCTCGCCTGGAGGGCACATATACACAATCACATCATATGCGGGGCACTATCCCCTCTCTGCGAGAATGCTACGGCGCCCAAAGGCCGCGGAGATCGCAAATCGCATACTTTCACACTCAGTCGGACCTGTGCCTCGTGCACCGTATTGCCGGAGCACCTGTGTGATGCAAACATTAAATACAATATCAATTATTTTCAGGTGTCACTCGCCGGAACAAGGCTGGAAGGAACGTTGAGTTGGGGGGAGGTCTGGACTGACAGAATCCCCATAATGCCTCTCATGCATTGCTTTACCGGACAAAAGCCACATCACGCTCAGACGAATTCGGACACTCTCCCTGCCCCAGCTATCCTGGGGGAAACTTGGGCAAAAACCAGCTACTAGAGGGTTCGATTGGCCTTTCACCCCTAGGCCCTCCTGATGCCAACCGCAATCCGAAAGCCACGGGCCTTTGATCCAGAAGCAGCTGGGCCGCCTTCAACGAAGGAGCAACCAACCACACCTGAATGAGCCCTGATGTATGACGATGAATCAGAGCAACAGCCCGTGGACTGTCACTGTGGCCGCTTCAGCGGACCGGAACCTAAATTTTCGATGTTGAAAATCTGTTCCGGTTCACACTGCAGAAGGGGTGGGGCACAGATTGGGCCGAACGCCACTATTATTTGCGGCTCAGGTCGCCATGCCTCCAACGCCGTAGACTGCTGCTGCCCTCAACCACTGCTGAATGGTAGACTCCAGCTTCAAGCACTTCACATCATGGCCGGCAGCTGGCTAAAGCAGCAGCAAGAGCCAACCGACTGCCATCGGCACCAACGCCAGCCACTGGGGGGCCAAAAAGGAGGCGCCGTTGGGGCTGCCTTCAAAGAGAGCCGCGAAAGCGGTTGGGTATTGAACATGGGGAATTTGGAGGTGGCCCCGAATGGTCCTGGGCACCTTGGGAGAGGCGGAGTGGGGGTTCTTCTCCCGTTCCGGACGGCTTGGGTTGTTTGCAGGGGACAGAGACTTTGCAGGGGAGTGCAACGGCGCTGCTGCAACCGATGGTTTGATGCCTGCATCATGGCTGCTGCTGCTGCTGCTGCTGCTGCTGGCAGGTTGCGATGCAGTGGTCTTGGAAGGCAGGTAAAAGAGCATTGACGTCGAAGACGGCGATGCAGAGCTCTTAGGGTGTGGGTTGGTGCTGGCCTTGATGGGTTTTGGTGGTAGCACAGTGCTGAGGGACGGGTTGGTGGAAGATTTGGGCAGGAAGAAGAGCATCGACGTCGAAGACGGTGACGCAGAGCTCTTGGGATCAGCTTTGGGGAGCGGGTTGGTGCTGGCGTTGGTGGTAGTGCGTTTTGGAGGTAGTAAATGGCTGCGGTCAGGGCTGGGCTCCGGGCGATTGCCCAATTGCTGTCCGTGATCTCATGTCCAGGGAATCAAAGTCTACCACCCCATGGAGCTTACCCAGCCACGGCGGGGGGGGGGGGGGGGGGCTGGACCCTCCCTGTCTTGTGTGACTGCATGACGGTCGACAACAGGAGTTGCAAGGGGACATGCATGAGCATGAGCTTAACTGCCATGGGCATGACCACACACCTCAAAGGAACACACCCACCACTTAT
The DNA here is from genome assembly GCA_964036045.1 of Eutreptiella sp. 'Long Island Sound 2002'. Lineage (NCBI taxonomy): Eukaryota > Euglenozoa > Euglenophyceae > Eutreptiales > Eutreptiaceae > Eutreptiella > Eutreptiella sp. 'Long Island Sound 2002'. Next base: position 3,170,531 of record OZ038388.1, read on the forward strand.
TTATGCACAACCTGCGGGCCTGACATCAGACTGGCACCTGAAATACACCGTAACCATGCAAACACCGACAACACATGCCCATAAGCATATTTCTGGTATCATTGTTAGTGCAGTTTTGAATGTGCATCCCTTCCTTCACACCTGGCTGGGTTGCCTGCTGAGCCTCACATCCTGGTCGCAGCTGGCTATACTATCAGGGTACAGCAGAAGTACTGTTTTGCGCGCACTGCACTCGGCGGTGCCACGCGTCATCAGCAGGACACCATGGGACGTTGACAGCACACTCCAATGGTGCTGCCATGCCACGTATATTTTACCGTGCACACGAGATACCCTATTTTTCAGGCTACACAGATGGCTACAGGGCCAGACAGTTTGGTCTGACCAGGCATATGCCTCGTGGCACATGCCACATGCTGGGCCGTGCAGCCAGTTTTGCGCCGACTGGTGCCATGATTTTCCCATCCTCTCTTACCTTACCCCATTGCTGGATCCGTCGACATCAATCCGTTTGGGGCCTCGGCCCCGGGGGGAGGGGTCTCTGGCGTTTCCTGTTGTATGTGAACTCAGTGACAGGTTGACTGATTGATCCGGTGAGGCCTGCATAGCGATGGTCTTGTACGTACCGCCGCGTCCTCACTGCAGTTCGCTTTTTCAGTGGTCCGTCCACTGGCATCTTTGCGTCCTTGTTGACAGAAAGGTACCTATGGTCTTATAGGCCACTGACGAGCCACATTTCTTTCTGCGCTTTGTGCTGATCGCGTCTTGTGCTCACGCACCATAGCCCAGAGTTCCTTCGGGGGGGGCTCCGGCCGTGCCGTGCCACGGTGCCGCCACATATGGTGTGTCGTGTCACACGGGGCCGCCGCTGTGTCGTGTTGTGTGAGGGTGATCGGCACTTGTGTCACCTGTGTCACCTGTGCTGGCCGTGCCACCATGACACGGAGAGGGGGGGGGGGGCATCGGAAAGTGTGCCGCGGCACGTGCCGTGACATTCATTCATTCATTCTGTGGCGGCTTATTCCCCCGCCTGGGCTGTGACATGGGTAAGCTCCCATGCCAGCTTAATAAGATGCAGTCCACTGGCCCCTAACGCACAGGGAGCGCTAATTTCCATGGTGCCTGACGATGTGAAAAGTCACAACACCTCAGGCTGACCCCCTCTGCTGTCACATCCAACCTACAGACATATACTAAGTTGTGTACAGCCATGCAGTACCCACGAGCCTGGTGGGAACCCACCTGCCGCAAGTGCTGTTTGAAGTGAGGACTGCCTGTGGGAGGCAACACCGATCAATGATGTGCATATCACCCCTGGGGGCCTGCACTGGGCCCCCAGGGGGACGCCCTCATGGCTCCTATGCCCGCATTTCGGGCGTCCCCCACTGCCTGTCGCGTGAACATCTGTGTGCGTAGAGTATGTGGACCAAGGTTGACGCCCAGCGATTGTTTTACCTCGTGTTTTTGGCGCGAACGAACAACATCGCATGTGCGTGAAATGCTGTTTCAATAAGGATGTTGGAACCATTGTACATGAATTTTGCTTGTTAATGTGTCTCCATCAACCAACATTCGTATCACAGAAATTGTTGCAACATTGTGGCGGCTTTGTTCGAGCACTTGTCTCCGCGTGCTTGCAAACTGCCCTCCCTTGCCACCTGACGAGTGATACGGGTGCCTTGACGGCCTTCATTCCGATATCATTTATAACACACATTGCTGGTTCAATATGTTGCTTTGTACTTGCACTATGTCACACTTATATTTGGAGGTTACGTTTTTGGATCATTTTTGTGAACATGAGTTGGTGGATCATTCCTTTTTTGGAACTTACATTTTTGGATCACATTTTTTCCACACAAATTGGTGGATCATTTCTTTTTTGGAACTTGGCGAACCAAAAATGATCCAAAAATGTAAGTTCCAAAACAGAAATGATCCACCAATTTGTGTCATTTCTTTTTTGGAACTTACATTTTTGGATCATTTTTTTTACACAAATTGGTGGATCAATGTGGTGCTTTGTACTTGCACCATGTGTTACTGTTACTCCCCATTGGATCATTTTTCTTGATGACGAATTGGTGGATCACGTGTCTGCATGGATGGTCCGGGAAATCGTGGATCATTTTGCTAGGCAGTGGGTGGGTGGGGGGGGGGGGGGTTATGGGGTAGGTGATCCGTGATCCGTGGATCATTTTTGGGGGGGGCTGTTTTTGGACCCCCGCAGATCAGTGATCCGCGGACTACCTACTGCACGTTGATTGTACGCATTTGTGTGTGATAGGCAACAAAGAAAGCGACGAGAGCATGGGAATCAGCATTGTCATCCCCATCATGGCCGGTATAGCGGCGTTTTTTTTGACAGCTATCTGCGCTATTTGCGCTCTCCGCTGGTGGCGCGGGCACAAAAGGCGCAAGAGGGAGGCGTCCGCTACCAAGGAGCGTTTGGCCCCGGACCCCTATGCTCCATCAGCGCCAGCGGTATGCCACCGCAAATGGGATGAGTGTTTATGTTTTCATACATTTTAAGCATGTTTTTCTAAAGCCCACCTTACCAAAGGAATGTGGGCAATGTGTCATGTCATGACATTATGTGGATGTCTCGTTGAGGAGTGTTTTGTTGCTCCGCATAGCTCCCTTGGGCTATGTTGCTTCGGGGAGATTAGAGGGAAGAGACCGCAAATTTGGAGGCGCAAACCGCACAATTGCCCATGACCCATTGAACTTGATTGGCATCCATAGCGTCGTCTTTCATGTAGTCAAGAAGAGCATGACCAGATGGCACCCACGTGTTCAAAATAATGTTCCCACACAATACACCGCACGGACCTCGTATTTCCTACCCAGTGTGATTTCCGAATTGTGCGGCTGGCTATGACTATGCACAAGGTGCACAGTTTCCTGACATCCCCCTGGTTCTCCTGTCCAGGTTCAAGGATAACATATACCTGCTATGCGCCAATATACCCCCACACGTCCCCCCCGCGCTACGTGCAGGAGTGGGTCATTTGCTGCGCCTTGTGTACGGTGTTGCACTGAAGTGGGAGACCGGTGGGTGCGTGGTCCATTGGGGGGAGGGCAAGCTGTCGTCATCCTCCACAGGAGACATTGTGCTACTGCGCAAGGCGTGCACATTGTCCCTCACAGAGACCCAATCCGTGCAGAGTGGTATATGTGGGTGGACCGTGACAGCCCACACGCGAGGCTTGTCTGGCGGTCCTAGTTCCCAGGGCTACTGCAATGTGTATGGTACAGTCTGCAGCCCGATTCCCTCCGCGGTTTGTCATGTGGGGGGTGGGCTGCAAACAGTACCCCAACCAGTGGTGGATAGGAAGGTGAACACAAGGGACATGCGTTTCATGTACATTGTGTCTTCAGATTTGGACCAGTGATCAGCTCTTGTTTTGCTATTTGCCGCATGTCTCCTTTAACAAATTCACCTCGGCATGCGGTTAGCGCCCCCCCCGCACCTCTTGAAACTCCCCATCGTGCTTCGTCGCTTTTTCTCTCTTGCTTTGGGAAGTGGGCTCTTGGAACGGTACAATAAAAAAAATCACACTCTTGAGAGTAACCTGTTATCCGTCGCTCTATCGGCTAATGCACTTTGCGGCATTGGTTCCAACTACCTTATCCCCTAGACCCCTAGAGAGAACAAACGGGCCTCGTTTCGTGGATGGCCACGACCACACGTGCACGTGATCTAGCTCAGCCTTGCAGTAACCACAGAGACAAAGGAATTTTGGCTCAATCACCCCATGTGCGCGCCTTTTCTTTGTGCTATGGATCGGGAGAGGCTGAGACGGTGGGTGGATCTTCCCTGTGAGCCAAAGAATTCAAGGCAAACGCAGAAGCATGTGTTTGATGACCTCCCACCCACCACCAACAGGCTAGAAGGGCATGTTCAGGTGTGCAATGTACGCATTTCCCGAGGGTTCCTCATCGTTCGACAAGTAAGCCATGGCACAAGGGGAAAGGGTGAACCCACCCTGAGAAGCAAAAGCAACGGCAGTGCAAGGTTTGTCCATGCAGCCCAATGTGGATTTGGAACGCAATGCCTTGGGATATGCTGGTGGACCTTGCAGGTGAATCAAGGGGTCGGTGAAGTGGTTGCCATAGAAGCGTGGGATCCCACTCGGTGGTTTATGGTGACGGACATCGGAGCCCTTTCAATTTGGCCAGAGCGGCAAGAAAAGGGCGAACCATTGTGCACTCTTGGGGTGGGTACGTCGTTCGAGGCCATTGGTCAGTCTAGCAACTGGTTGCAGGTGTGCTTGCTGGGGCAGGTTTCTGCAACATCCCTGAAACACGCTGCCCCCCCCCCCCCCCCGAGTGCAAATCGCTCTCGTCTCCCTGCTTACATATATGCCATTTCTGGTTTCCTGTTTATGCCGCTTCCCCCCAAACAGAGTGTGCAGAACATGCGTATGATCAACCCATCCATGTACATTGGTACAAGCCCACAACGACTGTGTGTTTGACAGTAAGAGATCTGTAATGTTCGTCCGTCTGTCTGTCCAACCATCTCTGTCTGTCTGTTCCAGTGGCCATACGTCTAGCCGCAAACCACGGGGACCATCTACAAACCATGGCTCAGTGAAATCTGTCTCGGGTGCACATGTTCATCATCTGAGCAACACCCCCATGAACAATCCACCCATTGTGCATTCTATAAAGTATTTGTGCCGATGCCACAGATACATGCGTTGTAACCCGTGGCATATACCACAGATATCTCTTGTGGTCGTGCCATGACCCGACGATATTAGCTCGCAACCTTGCACACTCCCCACGAACACCCTTCCATGTGAGCCGCCTGCAAAACACATTTGTGAATGGAACAAATCCGAAACAAGGTTTCTCTCATGGAGCTTCAAGTAAGCTCTCTACAAACTGCGAAAGAATTTCAGCTGCCTCGGTGACCCAATCCTTGTCTTTGCAATGATAAATCTCGAGAGTTCGTACTTGCATTCCCAAGTATTAGGCAGCATCCACCAAAGAGATTGAGGGGTAATTTGCCAATGGCAACCCTCCTTGAGATGTCCTTGAAAGTAATCTTCCGGCCATGGACCTTTGCCACCCATTGTGCAGTTTCCCTGCTGCTCTTCTTGGTGCCCTGAGGGAGGCAGCCAATTTTTTCATGAAATTCTTTGTGATGCTGACCTAGTGAGGATGTGAATTTTGAAAATCCTCATGGGGTGCAAGGGCACAACGTCGTGGTCCTCGGGTACCGAATGGGATTCCGTGCTGACACCTTTGAAAAAGTGTTGTTGGAATGTTTCGAACTGTGCATTAAGGCGAATGGGGACAAAGTGTTGACACCTCTGATCGCCAACACCACTTCCTTGGTTTGCACCTCGTCTGTGGCATCAAGGACACGACCCCTCCCAATACATGCATTGATGAATTTGTTGTACTCACGGAAGACAATTTTGTTTGATGGTGTGATTGCGTTGGTTCCCGGCGCTTGACTGTAAACTCGCCCAAGCCCATTCACATCTGTCCGAAAATTTTGGGGCTTTTGAAGTTGCATCCTCAGTCTCTCTTCACAAAACTTGGCCCGATCTCTCAAGCAACTAGTTTGCTTTATTTTCGCTTCGACAAGAGCATATTTGCCAAGACCAACAAGCCTTGTCTGATGCATCATACATGGCACCCTTCTTCTGCTGCACCTTTTCAAACTCAAGAGCCAGATTGATGGCACCCATCTCAATTTTCATTCTTCCTTTTGGTTGGGCATTGATCTCAACGTCATCCAAAAGGTCTCCGAATATGGGTGCACCCTTCTTGTGACAGAAGACGTGCTAACCTCATGTCACTGGCCTTTTGTGTTGTGTGCTCCTTGTGCTTGTGAGGATTGGGACCCAGTGACCAGCACCCATCAACGTAACAAGAAGACCATGGTGTGCACTGAGTGTTTTATCTTGACAAAAATATCAGAAGCAGTGTGTTGAGCTAATGAACCAGTGCACCTGCGGGAGGGTATACTGGCAATAGTGCCCACTGGGGAGTGTAAACCCACATGAGCAGATCCGGAACTCCAAGTGACGCGCTGCCCCTTGGCACCATTGACTGTGCTGCAGTCAATCTGCCACTGCCCGGGGAAGGTGGACAGACTGGACAGCAAGAACCACAGGCCGGGCAGAACGCACCGGGCCGCGGAGCCTGATCGTAAGAGTGCACCGAAGGTGCTGCAATGGGTTTACATCAATGTCTAAAGTAACAAATGAAAACCGAAAAGCGCTACAATCTGGGCCTCTAGCGATCGGGTGATTCATGGCGTGCTTTTCAGCAAAATGTTACCTTCTGTTGACAGGGGCCCCTGTGTTACAGGAGGTCGCACGGTGAGTTTCAGTGCTGCCGAAGTCAAGGCAGGATGCTGCAACCCTTTGTGGACTTTCACGTACTTCCTGCCATCTCTGCCCCCGGCACATTCCAGGGGAGACAGTCTGATACGGTACGATACGATGACCACAACTACAATGTTACCCGTACAGCCACACGATGCAACACAAAAATGATGATCGTGATAGAGACGAAGATTTGCTACCACCCTGGTGCACCACAATGGAGTTGTTTGTTTTCTGCCATTGATTTGGCTGTGGCAAGTCATGCAACGCTATGAGCAACAAAAGACACCCAACAGGAGTAGACATAGGTCGTTACACAATCGACGTATTTCTTAAAAGGGAAGTAGGTACTAGTCCGCTTTGTTGTCAGATTGCCTGGTCTGGGGAGCGATAGGGGAAGGGGCAGCGTAGGGAAGGCAATGCCCCACACTCTTGGAGGCTCCGCCATCGAGCTGCAGACATATTCAACTGATGGGTCGATGGCAAGGAACAACCCCGCGACAAAGGCACAGGCGATCCCCCCCGCCCCCCCTTGCCGAGCGTCCTCTTCAGGGGACCGTCTGAACATGAATGACCTGGAAGTGTGCAGGCAGGCCCGGGCCGCCCAAGCGGCTTATTCTGAGGGCGATTTGCAAAGCCAGGTTGGTGATGTGTTAGCGGTGGGTGGTGAGTCAGTAGAGAGGCTGTTTCGGGTGCGGCATCGGACATGGAGGGATCGAGGCGGAAAGCCTCAAAGCAGCGCATGGAAATGCGCATCCCATGTTTGCTGCCTTTCTCCACTACAGCTGAAAGCAGGGGGCTGGTGCACCGTGATCTGTTCGGAAACCAGCATGCTCCGTGTTCTTGAGTGCGACCCGCCGATTTCTAGTGAGGACCGCACTGCATGGATTGACAGTTTGAGCATCGACCCTGCTTACGCCGAGATTTTGCGAACATGGCAGGTGTTGCTTTTGAACGCACTATGCGCCTGTGTTGTCTGCGTGCCACACGCTCAGTTGTCATTCCTGTTGTCACAGGGCAAATGTTCAAGGATGCTGCAATTTTTTGTGAATGTTCACCTCCTTCCTCATCAGTGCCTTTGGCGTATCCTAGGATCACGAAGGTTGATCGAGGGACAGTACCGGGACCCACCACTAAAACGGACCACAATGGAGTGCTTCGTTTTCCGCTATTGATTTGGCTATGACAGTCATGTGATGCTTGATTAGCGACCAGTGTTCTGCCCAAGAGAAGGAGAAGGAGGAAGTTTTCAGGATCGAGGTGTCGGATAGAAGCAAATTTCTCAGGAGGGAAGTGGCTGACAGGCGCTGGTCCAGTTTGTGCTCCGATTGCTTGGCCTGGTGAGGGGGAGGGGGAAGAAACAGCATGGGGGGAGGGCATCCCCGGGAGCCCATGCCAGGCCTGAACAAATTTTTCCATGACACACGGTGAACAGTCTGCCACCTGCAAATTACTTGAGGGACGGAGGAGGGGAGGAAGGGGGTCCGTGGGGAGTACGGCGAAAGCGCCGTAAAATGCAGGAGCACGTGTGGGAGCAAGTGAAGCGAAGATGATAAATAACAGTACAGAAAAGAAAGATCTGCACGAGTGAGTTGCTGGGTGGGCTTTCTTGAAATGTTGAAATGAGGTTTCCTGGAAAAGACAGGGGTTTGGGAATGACTGATTTCACGGCGGAAGCGCCGTAAAAATTTGCAGACAAAGCGCCAGAAATTGGACTATGGTCACACACAGACTGTAAAATAGCACGTAAAATGTTGTTCAACATTTTGCCGCGCATACACCGTAAAACCACCAAGGACCTGGGCAGAGGAGCATGTATACCTGTCATGTATCATGTAAACATGCATCATGCTGATATGGGGCCAGCATGTCCTGGGTGCACCCTGAGCCCATGTGCGCTGCAATCGTGTGTGTGTGTGTAGTCTAGCTGAACCTGGGGGGGCTGGCAACTCAGATTTTTGATTGCACCCTTGTGCAATCACACATTTTGCTATAATTATTGCACGTTTTGCAACATTTTTATGGTTTTTGTGGATTTTCATGGTTGTACAAAGGCCGCTGCACAGCTCGGTCTAACCTATGAAATTGCAAACACAAGTGACACATGGTGATCACACACACACACACAGATGGTGATCACATTTTCTCATTGGTGCTGGTGACGGGAGTGCCACAAAAACCCCATTGTCATGATAATCGCCGGAAACAACTGGTTTATACAGCCGTTTCAAACCACTCCCAAGACAGTATAACAGCTGGATCCCGGGGGGCTTGTGTGGAAACCTTTTGAGGTCAACCCCAGACCTTACATGATGCATGTTTACATGATACATGACAGATATACACGCTCCTCAGCCCTTGTTCATTTTACGGCCTATGCACAGTAAAATGTTGAACAATATTGTATGTCCCATTTTTCGGCCTGTGTGTAACCATGGTCCAATTTCTGGCGCTTTGTCGGTGAATTTTTTTTTCGGCGTTCCGCCGCAAATTTGACAGCACCTCTGCCGTAAAATGGCTGTGAAATATTTTTGCCAGCACGGGTGAAGCCCCAATCTTGTGCTTGAAAGGAGTTTTCTCTTATTAGCCTTGTTTGCATTTCTGAGCTTGATTTTTGGACGAGAAAAGAGCATGACTGGGTTGCATAACCGTGCACATCCATTTTCCCCTATGGCTTACAAATGTATAGAGCCTATTTTACCCCTAGCTCAACCTTCATTTTGTTGTGGTTGCAGCAACAGCGACAATAACAGTAAAGCATTCTTGAACTCGTAGTTTTGCCCTGCCTTGATATCAAAGTTGATGTTTTACCCCATTTTTTTTGGGAAACAGCCAATCGGAAAACAATATGTTTTGGCCCAAATTTCCGTTTTTATACATTTTTTTTCCGGCGCGAGCGCCGTAAAAATGCATCTATTGTGCTAACTCTCTTCTCTACGTGGATTTCATCCACGGCCTACCACGCTTCGGCGGCTATGATAGTTGCCTAGTGGTCACCTGTGGCCTATCTCGCTTCACCCGTGTGTTCCCTTGCAATAAGAAAATCACAGGTGAGCAGACTGTGAAAATGTTGGTCGAACAATGGTTCGAACCCTATGGAGCACCTAAGCAGGTACACTCTGATGAGGATGTACGCATCCGCAGTGACACTGGGTGGTACAAACGAGTGCTAAATGCCCTCAACGTGGAGGTAACCACAGGCGTGCCCTATACCCACACGTCTAACCCTCTCTGTGAGAGACAGAACCGTGTGGTGGAGCAAAACTTAAGAATCCCGATGAAACAGGAGCGTACCAAGGACTGGGTACGCCTAGTGCCCTGGGCAGTGCTGACCATGAACTCACAGCGGAGCTCCTCTACGGGTTTCACCCCCCACGAACTGTTCCATGGAGGACGACCTGCTTGGTTCTTCAAAACCCCCTTTCCTGAGGACTTCAAGAGCCCTGTGGGAGATTGGCTGGAACACAAGCAGTCACTGGCTAACCAGGCAGGGACTAACCTGAGACACATTCGTGACCGTGAACTGAGCCGACGGAACCGCCTACGGCGACCTGCCAGCTTCAAGGTTGGTGACCTTGTTTTGGTACACCATTCACGCCTACCCTCCTGGCCACGTAACTGCCTACAGGACCCTTATTTTGGACCCTATCGTATCATCAGGATGGATGGATCCAGGATCCATGTCAGGTGCAGTCCACGTCTAGGTGGTGAACTGCTGTGTGCACCTAAACAGTTGAGGCACTATCACTCCCCTGACGATTTGTCTTGGGATGAGTGGCGCCTCAGCGACAATGAGGTCGAGCGTATAGACCTAGAGAACGCTGCCAGTCCAGAGGAGGCAGACGAACTCGAAGAGATGACTGCCGATGAGATGGCAGTCGATGGTTACTACGTGGTTGCAGGTATTGCTCGCCACGAGTATAAACAGGGCCGGAAATTCCTAACCGTGTGGGATGGCTATGGGTTATCTGAGGCGACCTGGGAACCTATGTCAGCCTTCATACAACCAGACGGGAGTATCAACCCCATCTTCCGCACCTACCTCGTTGAGAACAACGAGGGGCAGCTCCTAACCCGTGCTGAGACTATGTCCCAGCGTAAAAAGCGAAACTAATTTCCCTGTGTCAGTCTACTGACAGGTGCAGTGAGCACTCTTCTGCAGACGTGCCTGTGTATGGGTGTAAGAGTAGTTGTCACAGTTGCCCCGCATTGCATCGCAGGACAGGACCGTTAGCCCCCCGTGACAACCACTCCCTGGCCGAAGGCCATTGGTTTTTCACAGACTATTGCTTACTGAGCACTGCACTGACCCTGTCTGTGCCCTGCAGACCCATGCCTATGGTTTCCAGCGTGGGCCAGGTGGCCGCTTATCAGAAATGCAGCCACCCAGCGAGTGTATGCCTTGTTGACCATGTGTTGCATGGGGACTGCCCTGATGTAATGACCTTGGGGAGCCAACGAAGAACGGTGGCTTACTACACCAGGGGGGAATGACAAGCAAGGTGTTTTGAGGCAAGGTGTGTCTTCCCTCCTTGGGGACAAGCGAGCCCACAGTTAGGACCCCTGACTGGTCCAAACCCATGGGGTTCTACCCTTCCTTACAGGGTTTACCATACCCCTATGTGTGCTACGTATGTGTGTGTGTGTCTCACTTCTCTCCCCGGCGTGGCTCCCGGAGACCGGGCTTCGCTGACGTCGGACCGAAGGTCCTAATCAGGTACTATTACCACTCCTATGGCGCCCAATTTCTGTGCTGGCGCCTATCCTTGGGGGAAGACGGCAAAAGCCCTACCTACTAGAGGGGAGGGGTGGCCAAGTGTGCTAAGGGCATACAAAACGCCCATTTTTGCTAAGGGCTAAAAGCTAACGCACTCCCCTGCCAACGTGGAAAAGCACGCGGGACAGGAGACACCACTACACTACACTCACTAACGCCAGCACCGGCCTTCGAAGGCAGGGTGAGCACTCATCACCTGCACTCAACTCCTGCCAGGCCTGCTGACCCTAACCCCTACACACGCTACTTGGTGTTGCTGTCAATGAAGTCTCGGGTCCTAATGACCCTCCTGTGAAGAAGACAAGAGAACACAGCGCTACTAAGCAACTGTGGCCTAACAGCGACGTCACAACACGTTTCCCTGCTAGGGCTTGGAGGGAAGGGGTGCTCTTGTTGCGTGCACAGCGCGGATGTCGATGGAGTCGAACTGCCCACGCCACTCCTGGCTGAGGCGCAGTCAATTGATTGGGTGATCAGCGCCCCTGTTTAGCTGGGGCAGAAAAATGGGATAGCCGCCGAAGGCAGCTGCTGCGTGCAACCCACATGTGCTTATATGCTTACTCGCATTTATGTGTTCGTTGCCCTTCCCCCCGCCTGTTACAGACGCTGTGCACGCAAAATCGCACGAGTTTTCACTGTTTACGGCGAACCCCCCCCCCCCTCTCTTTTTTTAGCCAATTCCCGAGAAACGTGCGAACAGTCCATCCCAAGCCAGTGTTTGTCCCTCAATACCAATTTTATCTCTCTGCCAAAAGTGAGGTCTCTCGATTGGGCAGTCTGGCGCGCTCGAGTCATTGTCACCGAACCTGCTGCTAAGAGATCCATTGGGCCTGAAGTCATGCGTTTTGCTTACCCGCGTGGCGAAATGGAAATGAAGTACTGGTCATCGTGGACACACTGTTGGCTGTCTACACAGCACCCCATTTTGGCCCATGGCATTGCGACAGGGTCTGCTGTCACGGTGGCATGGATATGGTACATTAGCACATCTGCATATCGTCATTTTGGACACCGAACACTTTTGTTCCAGGACAGGTCTTGCAACAGGGGCGATCGCGATTTGGCAAAGAGACACGCGTGCGGGCCACGCGGTGCGGCACTGGCGAGACCCGTCGTTGTAGCCCCCCACCCCACTCAAGCATCTGAGGAAGGGCACTGGCTCCTCCGCGAAACCCCCATCTCCCCGAGCCCATGGAGCATGGCTGCACTTTTGTCCCGGTCTGCGGCAGGTGGACCGCGACACGTTCCTGAAGTTGACCGAGGTTGAGTTCCGACGGATGAACCTGCCGCCGGGGCTGATGACACTGCAGCAGCTGCGGCTGCAAAGAGACGTCGACGGTGCGAAGCCGGAGGGGAGCGGCACGGCGCCACATTTCCAAGCGGCGGATCTGGAGTTCCTGCCGGAAGTGGAGCAGCCACAAGTGATGGCCCAGGAGGGCAGCCCCGTACAGCGGCCTGCGTCCGCAGCGAAAAGCTTTTGACGCCGGCCCTGAAGGTGGGCCGGACGGAAAAGCTTCGGAAGAAATTTCCCTACACATACCTCACAGTGATCAGTGCGTCGTAAAGATCAACATGTGTTGGACCCCCTCGCCCCGGCGAAAGGTCCGGTTTTGACCGCCTCCCGGCATCAATACAAGCCCGCCTGCGCAATAACGTTTGGGGATCGTCTCTCTCCCTGTGACTCGTTTGCCTTTTGGTCAGTCTCCCAGTGATTCCTCCGGATTCACTGGTCGTTGTTGCTGGGCAAGGGGGAAATTCTTCATTTCCGCGCACGGGAAGGGGGGGGGTCGTACTTGCCAGACCCCCCCCTCTTCAAAAAGGGCCCCCGTGACCGATTACCTGCCCGCTGCTGACAGGGCCCGTCAGGAGGCTCCGGGGTGGGGGGATTGCCATGAAGGCTGAGAGAGTATGCCGGTTGGTACTTCTGGGTGTACGGACTTCTTCACCTTTTGAGGAGGGAGCTTCCAAATGTCTGCAATTTCAAAGGTCTGTTTTTTTTTTTCGATGCCCACCCCCTCCCCCCCGTTTGTCAGTGAAGACGCAACTTACCACGGGTATGTAGATGTCGTGTGCCTGATCAATGCCCGGAGATCATCCCAGCAACGAATTCTCTGCGGACACGTGTTGTTTGATGCAACTTCTGGGCACGCGATGTGCATGGGATGGTTGGCATGAAGGCATCAGCGAGCCCAGCTATCCCCAAGTAGACATGCGTTGTTGCCGTTTCAGGGGGTGTCTGGCTCACATACTGACTCGCCATCTGCTGTACAAGTGTGTACATCCGGAAGTACCACCCAGCACATGTACTCAGCGTTTATGGCACCCCCCAAACCAGTGTGTACACCCACTAGTACCAACCTGGCTGTGCTGTGCATCCAGCCATACAGAATTGCATATTCCCCTCATGAGTCTTGTAAGGGATTTTCCTGGTCGTATTGAAGCCAATTTGTGACATGTCTGACCCAACTAGGCAGATATTTGAGGCAGCAGGGTTTCAATGGAACATGCAAAAGGGGATGTGGCAGAGGGGCGTTGGGGGAGGGGGGGGGGCTTTATATTCATTTGATCGGGGTTCGCAACACAGAAAGAATTGTGCGTTCAGAATTCGCAGGTTAGAGCCATGGGTTTCGAGGTGCAAATCAGACTTGTCTGTGCGTTACCCCGGTGAGTTCCCATCCACCCCAATCCCCTTCTTCCGGCGCGTGCCCTACATCTTCCCATTGGACAAATGAAGTAGGCCATTGCAGGCTTGACCACAGTGCCAGCAATTCAATAAAACAAAACCCTTGAAACTGTGGGTATTTGTGGGGATTCTGCACAGAGGGTGGGTAGTGGGCGCTGCACTGTTTCACATGAAATATATCACATGACTGCTCTCGTGCGTAATCACCACGAGCCTGAGGATTTCGATAAATCCAGCAAAAAGTGCGTCAACCTGCAGGGCACCCGTTTCCAGCCGCCGTTGCTTTTTGTTAGGAGCAGTCTGGTGACGGAATGGTGGTTGCGGTGGTGTGCGTTTGGCATACACTGCCATTTATTCATCATTAACCCATTACTTCGTCAGCACTCTGCAGTCTCAGGTTAAGTAGCTAGCCAGCTAAGTTACTAAGAACGCTCTTCCTGCGGTGCCTGGGGCACGCCTGTAGGAGACGTCGCAACGAAGCAGCACATTGTGGTGTCTTAGTTGGATTCACCATTTTTGTGTCATTATCGCCAGTATTGTATCTTGTGCAAATATCTTGTTTCGGTGCGGACCCTGGACTCCAACGAACGCCCCTCCCCCCCCATCAGAACCCCCATCAGAACCCCCTGCGGCCCATGTGCATCACAACCTCGACACGTATTTCTGTGACCTTTCTTCTTCATAACGGAGCAGAGCGGCCCCAGATCCGGGGCAGACGTCATGCCTCGCGTGGATTTGTGTCCCCTCAAAGGAAAACGTTGTAACGGCAGCCCTGTTCATAGAGAAAAGCCACGTGCACACGGACCACTTGCATGAGCCACACCACGTTGCAGGTGCCACAGTTTCTGCCCGAGATATGCCAACCAATGGCTCTGTCTGAAGCACCGGGGAAGCACTCCGGGGGAGCGCACTTCCGTCCAAAGGTTGTAGCAACGGCATGGTGGAGCCCCTTGGATATTGTGAAAGGACTGCCAATCTCGTTTGTTTTCTTTTTTTTTTTTTTTTAGGTTTGGAAACATTGTGGCAATTTGGGGGGGAACAGTGGAGCCAAATCCTGTGGCGTCCCTAACCTAACCTAATCTAACCGAACCCAACCCACACTGTTTGTCAGGGTCCGGCCTGGTCCTAGTTTCGGCAAACAAATCACCTCCGTTGTTTGACGCATGGGGCCCGAACCCCCCGTCACCGCTTTGCCTCAGCACGGGATCCCCGTCCGACCGTCGTTTGCCCTGACTTCGGCCGTGCTTGTGCAAGGAGATGGGGGGGGGGGGGGGGGGGCAGGGGCGGATGCGACATGCGACATGGCGGAATTCCCAAGAAGTCTCTGTTTCCAGCATTCTTCCTCTGAAAAGTGGGTCAGGGACACCGAATCGTTCCGCAATGCACAGTGGCTCTAAGGACGCTTGGACATGCATGGGCGCCTGCGCCTTTTGCCGTTGCCGAGCTGCTTGGCCTTTCATGGACAATTGAATGGAATGTGTGCAGCAATTGTGGTGAACGCTGCAGAATGCAGTCTGTCTGGGTGACGCCCATCGTCATTCTCACCGTCCAAGTCCCACTATCACCTCAGTCTTGGCAAACGGTGTTTGTTCTGGATTTTGAACAGTGCTGATCCCCCTGCCGCCACGCCAACTCTGGGACATGACGACCCCGGTAATGTTTTTTTCATAGGCTTTTCCTGGCCCAGGAAGAAGCGACGGCACAGGCTGCTGTATACCGTATACTGTTTGCCATCCCTCGCATCCACATTTGCATGTTCAACGTTCTGTGCGATCAGTTACATGTATTGCTCTGATATCTCTGAATTCTTGCGTTTTCCGTGCTCATTGTCCAAAGCGAAAATTGTATTGTGGGCAGGGGTTCTGCTGCCGAATCACCCCATCCTCAATGCGCCTTGCTTTTCCTGACCTCTTTCTGGATTCCCCTCTGCGGAATTCCTGGTGGTGTTCTGCGTGCCCTTCTGCTGTGTCTTGCTTGTCCTCGGGCTCTGGGATCGCAGCCCATTGTGTGTCTGCTCTTGAGCCGTGGTTACCTTCATACTTTCCCTCATCTCTTTCTTTACCATGAGCCTCCGCCTTTCGAAACGTATTACTGCCCCCCTCTCCGCGGAAATTCCCCCCCCCCCCCCAACTTCCTTGTCATCCTGAAATACCGATGTTGTCCCCTTGGAAGGGTGGAGGACCGTCACGTTGGTGGCTGCCACAAAAACACTCAGAGCAGGTTCAGTCCATTTCTGTGGTATCACTGCAGTTGCCTGCTTGCCATATCCACTTGGCACACGGCTTTGTTGATTTGTTTTCACTTGTGCCTGACAGGGGAGCGTACTTTCGTGAGGACAGTAGGACCCCTTGTGATCAGGGCTGACGTGGCGAGCGCGCCGTGGCAAGCCCCATCTCCCCTGTTGAGCATGTGCAACTGACAAACACCCCAATTTGGGCGGGCCGGCAGTCTCCACGGCCGAGTGGCATGTCCGGGCCTCCATATGCCCCCTGTGCCCGCGTGTGCCCTCCAAATGCCCCCCCTGTGCCCTGGATACGCCCCCTGTGTGCCCTCTATGTGGGAGGCGGTTGTGGCAAAGATTGAGGGTCCTTCAGAATGCGATGATGAGCCCCACTGTGCCACATTCTAGCGTTCACGTGAGACTGTGCATGGCCGTTGTGCGCCAGTCCAGAAGCTCGGATGGATCTCTGCGGGGGAGCTCCCCACCGCGTTCGCCGAGCGCTGAGGCCTTTTCGTCGAGCTGGGTACAGACGCAAGCGGAATTTCACCGCCTTCCACGGGCACACGCTCCAAACAACCCTCACCTCTGTTCTGCAGCCCCGTGACCAGCCCCTCCTTCCCGGCGCAACAGGCCGAAAAGCAGAAATGCAGTACTTTCTTGCTTTGACTTGCTTTGGTCAAACTTTGGGACTCTGGTTGGTCACTAACCAACCAGAGAATGCACTGTGGAGCAAACTGCACTCATTCCTGGCTCAATCATCATAAAAGTAGGAAGCCACCACAGGCGTTATGTTCGGTTGTCGAATGCCAGTACACATGCATATACTCCCACACGTGCAAGGCAATATGCAAGCGCATGTGAACACAAGCCTTTGTACAAAGCAATGTTCACATTTGGGGGAGTGTTCGGCCTGGCGCCCAGCGCACCACTTTCGCACCAAGTACCCTAGATCTTAGCCCCATATTTACCCTCCCCTTGAGAAGCCCCCAAGCAGACCAGAATCAACCCCAAACCCATCCCTGCAGAGCACACAATATCAGACCAAATCTGTGAATTCCGATTGCACAACAAATGTGTGGAGCGTACAAACCCCCCCCCCCCCCGCGATGTACCAAAAAAAAACCTTTTTTTTTCTAAAAAAAATCCCCCGTTTTGTGCCACACCCCCCCTTTTGAGCAAAAGCTACCAATTCGTACCAACCCCCCCCCCCTTTTTTACCCAAACCCCCCCCCGAGAGAAAACAAAATTTACCAAAACAACCCAATCTTACCAAAAAGCCCTTCACCCAAAACTCTTACCGAAGCATTTTCAGAAGATTGTTTTACACACACACACACACACACACACACATGCAATTTATATTGTCCCTCCTTTCCACTCCTTCTTGAAATGTGCCTTTGAGTGGTTGCGTAGGTGTCTACCCAAGGTTCCGCCTGCACCTTCGCTTAGCTCGCCTCAATTTGGTTGTACCCACCCCGGCACCCCACTGGAGGTTATGGCGATCCATTTGGCCTGGTCGTCCGGTGACAGTGCCATTGTTTGGGGGAGGAGGGAGCGATGCACGCAGAGTCGGGATGGCAAAGGGTGGGGGCGAGGCAAAGCAACAATTGCTACATCGTCAACGCTATCCTTCTAGGCCCTTCCAGCTCGTTCAATGCACACAACAAGTGGCTTACAGGGATGCTATCGGTTCCAATGCAGCGATGGAGTGGTCCTTTGACATGGTGTTGCTGCAGCAGAGATGCTCAGGTGCAGTCTCTGGGTTGTTCTGGCACACCATGCTCCAGAGGACTGCTGGGGTTGCACTGTGTTGTGTTTGAGGTTCGGGTTTGGGCTGGTGCCTGCTGCTCCCAGCCCCCAATTCTTGTACAGTGCCCCCCTTTGAAATACCCCCCCCCCCCCCTTGCAATCCCCTCCCCCCCCCAGGGGGGGGGAGACCGTTACTTCACTGGTTTGCAATATGTATTGCAGTGGTTTGTGTTCCCCATGTGTCACACACAGGTTCTTGCATTGTTTTCCCATTACTTTTAATCAGGCAGGTTGGCAAAGATGACGAGGGGGATGATGCACTCCCTTTTGGTCGTGTTGTCCGCTTCTGGCCCACAATTATCTTTAAGGGGGAGTTTCAGGGCAGGGTGCACAAAGAATGTATCCGCATCAATAGGTGCATGCCTCGTGTGGTTTGCACCGTGTCAAAGTTTGCAAAGTCCACGGAGCAACAGTTCAAAGTGTGCCGTTCTGGTACCCAGAAATTGTTCACCATTCTTTTGGACCCCCAATACCATCCGTGTTACATGAATCATGTTGGCAGAGCATCAATGCACAATTCGCTTCACTTTTGTTCTGTTTGCTTGCACCAGTGGAGGGTACCACAGTTTGCTTTGAAATACCCTTGCATTCCCCCCCCCCCAAGGGGGGAGACGGTCACTTGACGACCCCCCCCCTCTTGGGAGGTCGCACGCTATGGGGGGAGATTTCACGGGGGGGGGGGGGGGGGCAGGGTGCATCCCTTGGCGCTCTCTGTAAAGATATCTGCTGTACAGGGCTTTGCTTGACCCAGACACACAGCCAAAGGGAGCGTGCACGAACTGAGCAAGGGACGGGGACTGCCAAAGAGTTAGAACCTGTTACCAATTCAGTTTGGACTGGGTGCTTAGGGGAATGCCATGCACGCAGTGCGAAGTTTTGGATGTCTGCAAATACTCGGACCCTACTTTCAAATACTCGGACCCTACTTTTGGCCCCTTTTGTCAAGTTTTTGGTTCCATACTGGTTTTCTTTTTCCGCTTCCTATGCATTTGGGATGTGGCGCATTTGAATTGTTACCCTTTGTTGCCCATTTTCAACCATTTTTACCCATTTTCCATCCCCCATATTGAACTCTCCCCACTATGGAAACACCGAGAAGGCAGGGGTGATGTAGCCATACAAGCCCGCGGACCTTGAGGAGTTTGTGGTGCGTCCTTCATCCCCACCACATCATTGTCCTCGCTTGCCATGAACAAGTGTGTCGCGTCCACACTCAGAATAACCACCGCCCTCCCCTTCACCCTATTCGTGGTCCCCATCCCCCAAGAGACCACGGACAACGCGTTCCCCGCGCTCCGAGTCAAGGGACGCCTCATCACCGCCTCCAAGAGCAAAGCCACGGGCACCGAAACAGTCGAAGCAAGCGGACTTTACAAGGCTCAGTGGTTTGTTCACAGGGACAATGGAGTACCAAGTTGAAGGCGGTTTCATTGTTCTCATGTGGGCTTTGCTGCTTTGCGGTGCAACCAGTCAAGTGACAGGGATTGTTGGGTGAGTATCTCGGCCTCTGCGTGCGCAATATGCACGCAGTGCGCACGTGGTGCAACAACTTGGCATAGGTTGTATAACCCCCTCCCCCCCAGAAGGGTTTGTCCTTGAAATGGATGCCCCAAAAATGTGAACATCAAAGCTGTTTTGAGGGGTGTGAACAAGAGTTGTGTTGTTGCCCCCCTCCCCCCCCGCGCGGCCACGCCACCCCTCCCCTTAGGAAGGAAGAAGCATGCCCCTCCCCCACCTGCCGAAGGACCCCCCTTGCAGAAAGAAGACTCCGAGGCCGGGCCATTGGCATGGTGGCTAGGTGTGGGGGGGGGGCTGCAAGACAACTTTGCAGAGTTGGAGACATGTGCAGAATTGACCGGTGCCCCTGATGCCACCCAAATCACAGTGGGACCACCGGACAGCCACAACGGGAGGCAGGGAGCAACATGCGCCCCCCCCGGCAGCGCACACTAGCAGCGGTGAGTGCGCCAGCAGAAGAAAAAAGAGCACCCAATTGGGAGGAATGCACGCAGCAAAGCAACCGGGCACAAGGCCGCCCCACACACGGCAGTGGGATGAGCCCCAACAGGACACACAACAATGCACAGGGGGACCATGAGGTGCGAGCACTGCAGCAACCACCAAATGCGGCGCACGCCAAGCGAGCCATCAGCAACCAGGCCCCCCCCCTCCCTCTACGAGGTGCCTGCGAACTCCACAAGGGAGGGGGCTACGCCCTGCGCGCTGAGAGGTGCCGCCACGGGGGTGGCAACAGGGTTGTGACCAGCCAACCGCGCGCGGGGCAATCAACGTCGTATGGAGACGTGAAATCCCCCTAAAGGGGGGGGGCAGGCGGGTGGGACAGGAGTGGGTGTGCAAAAGTGGCACCCAGGAGCGCCAACATGCAGGGGGAGGAGCAACAGAGACACACAGGACGCGGGAGCCACACCAGGAGGGACAAGGGCGAGCACAACAGACAAGGAGGAGGGGCGCAGCAAGGCAGGAGAGGCAACTAGGATTGGAGGGGATGGGAGAGCGTGCACATGGGAGGCAGCGACAACAAGGGGGATGGCAGATGGCCTGGCCATCCAGCCTCGTTGCTACCAGAAGCGAGGGCAACCCATGCTCAACCGGCATCAGGTGGGGGCTGTCTCCCGTAGCCCAGCTGGGCTGTTTGCGCAACGAGAGCGGGAGCCCACCAGGGGTAGACTAGCCGTGAGGGGGAAAGGGACATATGATGGACGGTCGGGACAACATGTGGAGGAGCAGGGCACCTACGCCTCACGCACACGGAAACACAGCGAGGTAGGTTATGGACGGCCCATGGACAAAGGCGCGTGGACACCAAAAACAGTCAAACGACCCCGGCGACAACCAACACAACCTCATACGCCAACTACAGGGCTCTGTGAACGCGGAAACGACACCAGCAAGACCACCGGCCGCAACGGCCGACAGAATGCAGCAACCCGACACAACATGCGAAGGGAGGACGGGTGACTGTCCAGGGCCCCGTAAAGAAACAACAACCAGACGGAATGTCACAGAGGGGTTGCAAGACATCCCTCAAGGCCCCATTGTGCCATTCTCGCATGTGCCTCCCCAGCCCCCACTTGCAAAAACAGAGGAGGGCCGTATGCAAGCGAAGAGGACTGAGGACGTGAGGGTTAGGCTACAACGCAATAGACACTAGATGCTGTGTACCTCTGACCAGTGGTGCCCAAATTGGTGTAACGGTAATCATGAGACTGTGCTACCACTCAATGACCACTTGCCGCACAGCTGATTCCATGCAGCTCATTGGGCGTTATTCACTGCCCCGTGCATAATGCTCGCATCTGTAGTTTTCATTTCTTTCCATTTGCCCTTCTCTTTTTTCTTTAACATGTAGAAACACCCTTTGATACGCATGCGAAGGCATGAAATGTGACCCTGAATTTGATGGCATTTTTTGGTTATTGAATTGGGAGAGCACGCTCAAACGGGGTGCGCCGAAGTTTCATTCAACCAACATGGAGTTGAATGGTGCCCAACACAACAATTTTTGAATGATGCCAGCAAAAAATTGTGTTCCCAAGTACCATAAGCGATGGGGACAAGGTGCGCAAAAGGGTACCATAAGTGATGGGGACAAGGTGCGCTAGGGAGTACCCTAAGTGATGGGGACAAGGTGCCCAAGGCGTACCATAAGCGATGTCGCATTGCTTATGGTCTCCCTTGTGTATCGTCCGCAATGCTTATGGTACCCCCTACGCACCTTATCCCCATTGCTTAGGGTACGCCTTGCGCACCATGTCCCCATCGCTCAGGGTACCCCTTGCGCACCTTGTGCCTATTGCTTAGGGCACACCTTGTGCACCTTGTCCCCATTGCTTAGGGTACCCCCTGCGTACCTTGTGCCTATCGCTTATGGTACCTCTTCTGCACCATTTCCATTCGCTTATGGTACCCCGTGCGAACCATGTCCCCATCGCTCATGGTACGCCTTTCGCACCTTGTTCCGGAATAAAGGAAACAAAGGCAAACGACTGAGGTCTAAGAGGCGCCACTCGAACAGCTCGGAATCGGATGACAGCTCAAGGTTTTTGAGTGATTCTTCCACGTCGTTGTCTAACGATGGATCTCGCAAGCGGGAGACCAAACAAGCGGCGCCGTCGTCTCCATCGAGTCCGGCAAAACCGCCCATGATCATTGTGGACAGAAAGGAACATTTCCGAGGAAAATCGTCCAACAATTTAATCGATTGCTCGAGGCCACTGCCGTCGAAATGCTAGTTTTGCAAAGCAAACCCCTAGTATTGGGAAGGGCCAGCCTATGATTGTCCAGGACCCCGCAAGAAGTGACACCCCGTGCGCAAACACTCCAAGCGCTGGTGCAGGGGCGCCAGGAGGTTGCTATCTATTGTTGACGTGCTCAAAATGGCCCAGAAAGACGACTTCGGTGTTTCCTACGCAGCCACCGCAGCGCAGGGACTCGGTAGTGAGACGGTCAATGGTTACTCGCAGCAGCTCGGAAAGGTCCACCGAAGGCTCGCAATACAGGGGAGTCCACAAGAGAAGCCATTGAGTCTCAAATGCCGTGGGAGCTTCGTCAAGGACGCACAGAGGCCAACAGCAAAAGACTCTTTGCAGGCATCGGCCTGCTTGAGAAGTTCCGCCAGATTCCCAGCACCGTCATTCCCGCGGATTGGCTCTTCGTTGACGCGTTCCAGGCACTGCCGCTTCGAAAACAGGAGGGCAGGGCAATGCAATGGGCCACCATTCACCGCCTGCGCCAGCTTTGTACACTTGTGAAAACACGCCAAGATTGGGAAGTGCTCGCCCTTGCAGCTTTGTCATACGCACGCGGCCTTAGGGCCTCTGAGGCAATCACCGCAGCCCTAGACGAAGAGACGCTCCACTTTCGTGGGGCAAAAGGCCGGCGAGGGATGCAACATGAGACGATGGGGCCGTGGGCACGGAAGTGGGGTGACTTTCTCGCGCGCCTGCAGGCCCTCAGTGGACACCATCTGCATCGCCTGGCCTTCATCACGTCCAAGGCACACCTCAAAGGGTTGTTCTCTATTCTCTTGCAGGCTGAAGGCTGTTGCTGCCAGACAATTCGGTGGCACAGTTGGCGCAGATTTGGTGTAGCGCAGTTCCAATGTCTCGGGGTGCCATTGCACCTCATTCAAATCTGGGGGGGCTGGCGCTCCCCGGCAGTCGCGCGAATGTATGCCACCCCGCCGCCAAGCTGGATGTTTCAAAGGGATGGGCCAATGCCAGTGCCGAAATGGAAAGAAGAGGGCCCAACGTGGTACGAGCTCCAGTGGCCCACATTCGCCATCTTCACACAGTGGATTTGACAAGCACTACCATCTTAGTCCGCTGACAGTTGACCTGCTCGGAGCGTCGCACGTCCAAAGGCCGCAAAGTGGGCAGGGCCATGGTTATCCCAGCTCTACGGCATCGGGGTGTTTTTCGCCGGGTGCTTGATTCCTTGCTGTCCACTGGCACTTTTTGCGAGGCCGATGGATATTACGATTATCTGCACATTATGGAACACCGTGAGCATGTCCACAGGGTCTCCGACGACATCGCCAGGTGAGGTCTGGGGAAGCCAGGCAAATTAATGTGGCCAAAAGCATATGGCGCCGCCTTATACCTTCGGACCCGCGCAAATG
This sequence comes from Eutreptiella sp. 'Long Island Sound 2002', assembly GCA_964036045.1. Lineage (NCBI taxonomy): Eukaryota > Euglenozoa > Euglenophyceae > Eutreptiales > Eutreptiaceae > Eutreptiella > Eutreptiella sp. 'Long Island Sound 2002'. Next base: position 3,194,012 of record OZ038388.1, read on the forward strand.
CTACACGCGCGCCTCTCGCCATGCTTTTTACACGCCCGGAGCGCGTCGGCAGCCGTTTGCTCTCATGCACATGTTAAGTCTCGTTCGTGCTGACACGCGGGGGCTGCACCACACCTCTGAGCGGCCTACCGCCACAATTTTCCTTAGATACAAAAATGCGGAAAAGTGTAGGCTCCTTTTGAATGTGGTGCGTATAAACGCTAGCGACACCCCCAAAGAGGGTGCGGCTCCCTACCCTCAGCTACTTGGCCAACACTGTCTGCTGCTGCAAATCAGGTAGGTGGCTGTGTAAATCTGATTTGCAGAATTGTCATTGGAGCACCCGCTTACCCCGTTTGTGCCACAAGGTTGTTGTCATAGATGCGACCGGAAGGCGATAGGGGTACACTTGCCTACCTTTTGGCTGGAAGCATTCCCCGGCCGTGTGTCAAACCCTCATCAAGCGTGTGGTAGAGTCTGCCCTCGCTGCGGCACGTCTGCCAGTAGTTAACAAAGTGTACTTCAAGGACATTCTACTTCATGCCAAGAAACGTCGCATCCTGAGACGCGGGCGCGGGGTGGTGGTGTGTAGGTTCAGGGCGGTCCTTAAGGGACAAGATTTTTTTTTTTGCTAAGGACCGCCCTTAAGGACTGCCCCAAGGGACCACCAACCGCCAACCGCCGACCACCAACCGCCACCAACCGCCAACCACCAACCGCCGCCAACCGTTAGGGGCGACCAACCGCCAATTGCCAACCACTGCCAACCGCCACCAACCACCAACCACCAACCACCAACCACCAACCACCAACCGCCGCCAACCACCGCCAACCGCCACCAACCACCATTTGCAAACTGCCAACCGCCGCCAATCGCCACCAACCATGGTTGAGCACATGGAGTGCCCGCGGGCTTTTTTGGGAAAACTGGTTCCGGAACACTCCCCCCCCCCCTTTTTTTTCCGTTAAAGACCGCCCTGTGTAGGTTCATTCGGGCAGGTTTTATTCCTTTGTTTTTCCTTTTTTCGCTTGTGTTTCGGTGTGTCTTTGAGGATTTTTCTACTTGGGTCATCGCAGTCCAAGATAATGCGCAACATATCCATCGCCAGATCATCTCCAAGCGCGGCGTGCAGTTCCAACTCCGGGCTTCCCAAGACAGAGGGGCCCTCCGGCAGATCACGCATCCCTTTGAGATACCTTTCAAGAGACTTTGCCAGTTTGTGCGTCCAGCGTGCCGCCCCGGTTCTTTTTTTGACCACTTTTGCATGTTTAATGGTCACCTCATTGTACCGCTGCTTTTTAGGATCTCCATCGCCGGCCTCTCTTCGCTCTTGCACGTCGTCCGTAGCCATCAGTGTCGGCCCACCCGGGTTTGATGACCCTATCATCAACTTCTGGCAGAGGGCGAACACAGCGGCGGATTGATCTGGCTGGAGGTCACGCGACTACACCTCCAGACCATGGTTTCACAGCGTGTGCCACCAACCTGAATTGTGGATGTAGCATGACGTACTTCTTGTCTGTCTCACCACCACAGAACAGCTTGAAGCTGCACACATCCAAGCGATTGGCCGATTGAGTACTTGCAACATCAGCCCCCGTCTTGCACCTTTTTGTGTTTGTGTCCGAGTCGGTCATGGCCAACCACATCGGGTGTTGCACGCACCGTGCGCACGCCATGCATGCACCTTGTCACATTCCTCTATGTCGGTTGACATGGGCAGTGCGCTTGGCCCCATTTGCGGTAAAGTGTAAAGTGAGGGAATGCAACATAAATTTGTGGTAAAGTTGTAAAGTGTGATACCACGACTACAATTGTTTTCGGTTTCTAAGCCACTGCTGAATTGGTGTTCACTGTTCCAGGGCTTCGCCAAACACGCGCTTCTGAGAGGAGCCGCAAATGTGCCGCATGATCTACAGTGAGCTGGCATTGTCTTGCGCTGTGGGATTTTACAGCATGTTTTCTTGCATTTCATTGGGTTTTATGCTGTTTTATTAATTATTTTACAATCCATGACAGTGATGTACATTGTTGGGGAATGGGAGTGACAAACAAATGACGAGCAAGCGACACTGCAGTTTGCTTTGAGAATTTGTTGTAAATCTGCGGTGTTCTATTGCCTAACAGGCAGACGAGGAGGCGTTGTGCCTTGAAACATGTCCTACTAAGCTACTGAGCTAAGCCGAGTTCCGTGTCCTTTGGCCCGTGTGTGCCCAAAGTTGAGGTCTGTTTTTCACAAATTCCCAAAAAGGTGCAGCGGACAGGTCAAACACGAGTACTTTTACATGCGTCAAAAAGGAACAAGGCTGTGTGCGCCCATTAGACTTCAATGGTAAAATGTGTGCGGTGGAATCTATTGTGAATACCCGGAGCTCTCAAAACGCACACGTTGTCTTGTCTTTTGAGTACAAACCTGAGGAGGATAAGCGCCTAGTGCTACGCAAGTTGCAGTGGCACAAGGACAACTCTTTCAAGCCGCAGATGTCTACTTTTCGTTTCCAATCCGAGACTATCCATGCCGTTGTGGGTGAACAACAACAAAGTCAAATCTGCGAACTAACATATGAATACAAAATCTACTTGCCGAACATTGAACCGGCGATAGCTGCGCAAAAAGCCCGTGGTTCGTTCCAGGAGTTGGTACGTGAGATGGGCGCTTTGTTCAATGGAGCTTTCAAGTTTGCGTGCAAATTCTCTAAACTGAATAACTAGGTTCCAAACGTTGCTATGGACGATGATAATGATGAAGAGGAGGATGATGAAATGAGGCCCCTGCATGGTGATTCGTAGGTGTTGTTCTCTAAGCATAAAGTTGCCGTGATCAACGCACTAGGGGTGGCAAAACAATCAACGCTCTAGAGCTTGGAGGCGGTTTATGCAAAATGGGAACGATTTCAAGGGAAAAAACCGGCGGAGGCTAACTCACATGTGGCAAACACCAAGATCACAGATGAGATCCCAGGGGCACTAATACCCTCCCTGCTACCCCGCGCTGCAGACCATGCGGCCATCAACAAATTCAATGGAGGTTGTCTTCAAGGCACGGAATCACCTGTGGATTGACCGCCACGAAAACGCGGGGGCAAATGGCTCAAAAGTCGACGAAAGGCTCAAAGGACTAAAAAAAAAGGGGATGGCCTCATCGGGCTATTTCACACAATGACGGCTCAAAGAAGCAAGTGCCGAAAAAGAAGGATGCCGCAAAACACGCCCGCCAACCACGAAAGTCGCGCCATGTCAAGGCTTGCCCCAAACTGGGAAAGGGCACACCAATCTTAGTGCCCGGACCGTCACCGAAGTGCAAAAAAGGCCCAAAAAGAGGTGGAGACGGTTGAAGAGATTAGCTGCCAACTCTGGGTCCTCGGAGCTTATTCTCACGTCCACGAGGTTACACCATTTGGATGGAGACCAAGTCCCTGAACCACCAGCATATGTGCAGTGGCTCACAAAGTTGGGCCTTCAATTTGTCCCCTCCCCCATCCTAAGCGATTTCCGTGCTCTTTTGCAAAAGCACTTGTGCCCAAATTTCACGAGACGCGTGATTGTATGGCATGCCCACTTTCACCGCTTCCAAGGTCCACTTGACCTCTTTTCTCGATTGCCTTATAAGAAGCTGTTTCTTGCTCTCAGAATGAATCCACCCCGCTCCGTGAAGGAAAATTTGGGGCCACCACTTCTTGCCACGGATAGAGAAATAGAACGAGCGAAGGACCTTTGCCTATTGTCACTACACGACTTCGTTGATTCATGAGTAATGCAACTTGGAGTGTCCTTTCGCAAGTCCACGCTAGATAACCACGTAGATAAGACTATGATGGTTGAGGCAGACAAGGACTTGTCTTGGGGCTTGATTTCGTGGTCACCGTACTTAAGTGAGGCTAGAGCACACATGCTGTCAAAAATTTGGACTGGAGTTGACAACTATATTTTCTTGGGGACGTGCACGGACATGCGTGCATGCTGGCAGGAGAAGGCGCTGCACTGGCGCGATCTACTCAGTGCGATGGTGGTAACCAATGCCCCTGAACCACTGTCCCGTGTCCCATCGAATTTTTTTGTCGCAGCCCAGTGTTGCGTTTCCCCACCTTCTGGTAACCGTTTCCCCTCCACACCAATGGTGGGACTAAGTTTGTGGGCGTCAACCCCGTTTTCAATTTTGCGAAGTGCCTTTGGCAACATCCTCTTGAAACAAGACTATGTGGTGGACCCATCCCGGTCCCCTCTGCGTGACTTGTTTGACTTCGTCTCCGGAGTACGCCCCCTCAAGCTAAATGATAGTGTGTGCTGCTCCACGCTGCAGTTTGATGCGATGTACACATCCATCACGTGGGAAAATAATGGTGGAGGGGTTTTACTGATGGGAGGAATGGATCCGGCTCTCCCCGCAGGATCACCTAAATAGAGTCTCCACCCTAGAGAAGGACCTGCTGGCTATGATGTTTGCCCCCCCTTTCCGAGGAATGGATCAGCCATGCCTACCAAGAATTGCCCTTCCTAGGGAATGCCATGCACGCAGTGCGCACGCAGTGCAAAGTTTTGGATGTCGGCCAATACTCGAACCCTAGTTTTGGCCCCTTTTGACAAGTTTTTGGTTCCATACAAGGGTTTTTTGCCCTCCCAAGCATTTAGGACGTGGCATATTTGAATTGTCAACCATTTCCTAGATTCTTGTCCATTTTGGAATGTAAATTGTGTAAATGCCCCTTCCCTGTGGCAGAGTCTGCTGGGGCTGTGTAGCCAATTCGCCGAGACCGCCACCTGAAGATCCGTGCATACTTGAGGGCAAGACAAGGGCGACATTTCCAAAAATCATTGGGCCCCAACCGTCCGGTGCTATTGAGGAAACCGGGACAATCTTTGAATCCACGCTTTGTTGCGTGGTGCATCATGGTGACCCCCGGCGTAGGATTTGAGTTTTGATTTTGTTCCCTTTGTCGGGGACCCCCGAGAATGCAGGGGTGACGTAGCATTTCCGCCCTCTTTTGGGCCCCAACCGTCCGGTGCTATTGAGGAAACCGGGACAATCTTTGAATCCACGCTTTGTTGTGTGGTGCATCATGGTGACCCCTGGCGTAGGTTTTGAGTTTTGATTTTGTTCCCTCTGTTGCTATGTTGCTATGTTCAATTCGCCGATACCGGCATCTGAAGATCCCCGCCTTGAGCTTTCATACCCCGGCTCGAGGAGGAGGCAATCAGGGGTCTGGAGATCCCTGCCTCGAGCTTTTCCCCGGCTCGAGAAGGAGGCAAAAAGGGGCTTTCTTTCTTTCTTTCTTTCAATCGGATTGTTGTACGACGTAAACAATGTGTTGCACTGCCAACTATTGTCCTGGAGATTGCTCGCCTCCGTGCAAGCAAAAATGACCGGCTGGCAAAGCAATTGGCAAAGGCAGCGAAATGTGCAAGCCAAAGGTCTCTTACCGGTTTCATGTCTTCTCCACTTCAACGCGATGCTTCCAGCTCGAGTGCTAGTTCTAGCTCTTCCGCGAGCGTTCCAAAACCTCAACCAAAGCCCAAGCCCAAGCCGAAACCCAAACCAGCACCTACACCCATTGACACGGAAGAGGGAGAGGAACCAATCACGGAGAAGGAGATGCACACACAGTTAGACAATCAGATCTTGACTTATCTAATGCGTGTGTACAATAATATGGCACATCCACACCACCCCGACCCTAAAAATGTGAGGTGGTGGATTGATAGGTGCTCCGCCAAGCGTTCTGGCAGTTTTGTTGTTCTGATTTGGGCTTTGCTGCTTCGCCGTGCTACTAGACAGATGAGTGGTATTCTTGGGTGAGTATCCTAGCCTCTGCGTGCGCAGTATGCACGCAGTGCGCACGCAGTGCAAACACTTAGCCCTAGCTCCTAGAGTACCGGCTCTTAGCCTCCCCCTGGGCCATTGTTGAATTTTGTGTATCACTACTCCGTTTTTGAGAACCCAGGATTGGGGATGTTTTGTCAGGGGGTGGGGTGGTCCATGGGCACAAACACAACCCCAACGTGGTCGAATTTATGTCTAAGGGTGCATGAGAAACGCAAACCGCTCCCCATATAAGTTGTGCAATTCCGCTTCATTGACGATGGACTCATTTTCCATCCCACAATGCGGCCTCTGCACTCCAGGATTTGATTTGAGCAGTACACCTGGAGAATGTGACTTTCCTCTTTGAGCATTTTCCCGCCGAACTAGGGTGCGGTTCATGGATCTCCTTATCCCGAGCGTGTGGCCTCTGAAAAATGGGTTTCAAGTCAACGTATTCCTGCACGTACATACCGTGGCCGTCCAATGTGCCTAGACACATCAAACAAGCCTGGGTGCGTGCGGAATGTATCCGGTACGTACGTTTGTGCAACGATCAAGAGTATTTTGCCGTGTGTTGTCACCGACTGACCCGAGCCTTGCAGATTTGGGGGTACCCTACCAGCATATGGTCGCCCCTGCCCCTAAACTGGCAGGACCGACACGGATTTCTGCAGCTCCGTGTCAAGCCTAGGGGGGAGCGGTCTTGCCTGCATGCCTTCCGCACGACATATCATTCCCATGTTCTAATTAGCGTGTCTCGTTACGCAAGCTCGGTTCTGGAATGTCCCAGGTGATACCATGACTACAATTGTTTTCGGTTTCTAAGACGCTGCTGAATTGGTGTTCACTGTTCCAGGGCTTCGCCAAACACGCGCTCTTGAGAGGAGCCGCAAATGTGCTGCACGATCCACAATGAGCTGGCATTGTCTTGCTCTGTGGGATTTTACAGCATGTTTTCTTGCATTTCATTGGGTTTTATGCTGTTTTATTAATTATTTTACAATCCATGACAGTGATGTACATTGTTGGCGAATGGCAGTGACATGCATGCGACATTATAGTTTGCTTTGAGAATTTGTTGTAAATCTGCGGTATTCTATTTGTGTGATAGGCTGTTTTTGGCCGAAGATGAGGCATGTCCTGCTGAGCTATTGAGCCAAGCCAAGAGCCGCGTCCATTGCCCCTAAAGTTGAAGTTTGTTTTTCACAGCTTGCCAAAAAGGTACAGCGGACAGGTCAAACACGAGTACTTTTACATCTATCAAATAAAAAAGGGGGGACAAGGTGCACAGGACGTACCATAAGCGATAGGGACAAGGTGCACAGGGAGTACTAGAAGCGATGGGGACAAGGTGCGCAAGGCGTGCCATAAGCAATGGGGACAAGGTGCACACGAGGTACCATAAGCGATGGGGACAAGGTGCGCAGGGTGTACCATAAGCAATAGGGACATGGTGTGCAAGGGGTACTGTAAGCAACAAGGACAAGGTGCGCAAGGGGTACCCTAAGCAATGGGGACAAGGTGCGCAAGGGGTACCATAAGCAATGGGCACAAGGTCCGTACGAGGCACCATAAGCGACGGGGAGAAGGCCTGCAAGGTGTGCCCTAAGCGCAGGGGTACCATAAGCAATGGGGACAAGGTGCGCAAGGCGTACCCTAAGCAATGGGGACAAGGTGCGCAAGGGGTACCTTAAGCCATCGGGACAAGGTGCGCAAGGGGTACCCTAAGCCATGGGGACAAGGTGAACAAGGTGTGCCATAAGCAATGGGGACCAGGTGGGCAAGGTGTGCCCTAAGCGATGGAGACAAGGTACACAGTGGGGTACCATAAGCAACGGGGACATGGTGCGCAAGGGGTACCATAAGCAATGGGGACAAGGTGCGCAAGGGGTACCATAAGCAATGGGGACAAGGTGCGCAAGGGGTACCCTAAGCCATGGGGACAAGGTGCACAAGGTGTGCCCTAACCAATGGGGACAAGGTGGGCAAGGTGTGCCCTAAGCGATGGAGACAAGGTACACAGTGTGGTACCATAAGCAACGGGGACAAGGTGCGCAAGGGGTACCATAAGCAAAGGGGACAAGGTGCGCAAGGCGTACCCTAAGCAATTGGGACAAGGTGTGCAAGGGGTACCATAAGCAATGGGGACAAGATGCGCAAGGTGTACCCTAAGCAATGGGGACAAGGTGTGCAAGGTGTGCCCTAAGCGATGCTAACAAGGTGCGCAAGAGGTACCATAAGCAATGGGGACAAGGTGCGCAAGGTGGACCCAAAGCAATGGGCACAAGGTACGCAAGGGATATTACAAGCGATGGGGAAAAGGTGCGCAAGTGGTACCATAAGCAATGGGGACATGGTGCGCAAGGGATATTATAAGCAATGGGGAAAAGGTGCGCAAGTGGTACCATGCGCAATGGGGACAACGTGCACAAGGAGTACCTCAAGCAATGGGGACAAGGTGCACAAGAGGTACCATAAGCAATGGGGACATGGTGCGCAAGGCGTACCCTAAGCAATGGGGACAAGGTGCGCAAGGTGTGCCCTAAGCGATGGGGACAAGGTGCGCAAGGCGTACCCTAAGCAATGGGGACAAGGTGGGCAAGGGGTACCATAAGCAATGGGGACATGGTGCGCAATGTGTACCCAAAGCAGGGGCACAAGGTACGCAAGGGATATTATAAGCAATGGGGAAAAGGTGCGCAAGTGGTACCATAAGCAATGGGGACATGGTGCGCAAGGGGTACCCTAAGCAATGGGGACAAGGTGCGCAAGGGATATCATAAGCAATGGGGACAAGGTGCACAAGAGGTACCATAAGCAATGGGGACAAGATGGGCAAGGGGTACCATAAGCAATGGGGACATGGTGCGCAAGGCGTACCCTAAGCGATGGGCACAAGGTACGCAAGGGATATTATAAGCGATGAGGAAAAGGTGCGCAAGTGGTACCATGAGCAATCGGGACATGGTGCGCAAGGGATATTATAAGCAATGGGGACAAGGTGCGCAAGGTGTGCCCTAAGCGATGGGCACAAGGTGCGCAAGGGGTACCATAAGCAATGGGGACAAGGTGCGCAAGGTGTACCCAAAGCAATGGGCACAAGGTACGCAAGGGATATTATAAGCGATGGGGAAAAGGTGCGCAAGTGGTACCATAAGCAATGGGGACATGGTGCGCAAGGCGTACCCCACGGGGGGGCGGCCGGGCCCGGTCCTTGTATGCGACACCCCCCAGCCCCCCCTCCCCCCCCCCCCCTGGGTTTTGAAAGATAGTGGTGCCGGGTCGGCCACCAGCAAGTGTCCCTAGAGAAAACTGTCCGGCGCCGAAGGCGCCATTTTTTTTTCCCATACTATGTGATTATACTCAAAATGCTCAAAATTTCGTAGAGAATTCATATTTGGGCTATAGGAGGGCTGCAAGCCCTAATAGCAACCCTAATCAAGACTGAATATTGGGACCGAGCTGGTGGGGGAGGGAACATCAGCTATGACTGGTGAGGGACATCAAGAATGATTCACACATTGATGGCTCTTGACAAAGTGAAATCAGCTTGCAAGTGAACCCCATCACCACGAGGCCCACTTTCAAGACTTTTTGGACTTCTGAGGGGCCAAAATGCCCCAAAATGGGCTCAAAATGGGCTCATTTCACCCGTTTGTGCACCCCATATGGTCTAGGATGAGGTTTGGAAAAATGTGTTTTTGACCCATTTTTGACCCATTTTTGGTCCCAAAACAGCCCATTTTCAAGGCATTTTGGGATGTTCGGAGGACCAAAATGGGCCTCCACAAGCTCAAAACGGTCCAAAAACACTTGTTTTAGCATCGCACATGGTCTAGGATCATTTTTGAGAAAAGTCATCTTTTTGCCCCTACTGGACCCTGTTGACCCATTTGGGCACCCACATGTTTGGGCTTGAGATTGCAGCTTGCCGCAGCCTAGTGGGCCTAGGTATTGGGGTCTAGGCGTCCTTTGAGGCAATTCTGAGGGGTGGAAACCACAAAAAGTGGGGGGTTGTGGGTGGAGTAGGTGCCCTCGGAATCGCATTTTGAGCCATGTAGCCAAAGATATGGCCTATTCTTGGTTTGTGGCTGTCGGCATTTGGAGCTTCCAGGGGCTTTTTTGGGCCGTTTCCCGGACATATCATTGAGTCAGAGGGCCGCAAAGAGCTCGTTGACATGGGGAAGTCAAGCCACATGTGCAGTGTACCCACCGTTTCCCTTTGTTTGGCAGTTTTGAATGTGTTCCAGGGCTTTTTTGGCCCAAAAATGGCTGTTTTTGGCCCTAAACTGCAGCTTTTGAAACTGAGGTCCGCCACTTGCGAATCCCGTTCCCGGCCGCCACCGTTGAGTTTCTTGCTCAAACTTTGTGTGATTGTACTTCACACCCATAGGTATCATCCACCAAAATTTCAGCTGAATCTGAAGCACCACGACGGAGTTCTGATTTTTACCCATTTCGCGCGTGCTGCTGCTTGCTTGCTGCTTGCTGCTGCTTGCTTGCTGCTTGCTGCTGCTTGCTGCTGCTTGCTGCTGCTGCTGCTAAACCTGGTAGGTCCACCCTAGACACTAAAAAGGGTTATAAAACCAAGACTGGTTCCACCAGCTCGGTGACCCTAACCCTAATCAAGACTGAATATTGGGACCGAGCTGGTGGGGTAGTGCCTATGCTTTTGTACGTACTATGGTGGAGGAAAGTCAATTGGGGGTTGCAACCGGGGGTTGGGGGATGGCAATTGAGGGTTGCATGCATGTGGTTGTGTGTTTTGTATTCCCTCCCCTCTTTTTGTATTGGCAACTGGCTTTCGCTTCACCGCGATCGCTTTATTGCATGAATGTCACTATATGTTTAGTCTTCCCCTCCCTTCTTTTGAGTTTGCAAATGGCTTTTGCTTCACCGCGATCCCATTATCGCACGAAAGTCACTGTCTGGTTCGTATTCCCCTCCCCCTTTATGTGTTTGCAAATGGCTTTCGCTTCACCGCGATCCCATTATTGCTTGACTGTCACTGTCTGTTCTCTATTCCCTTCCCCCTTTACGTGTTTGCAAATGGCTTTCGCTTCACCGCGATCCCATTATAGCATGACTGTCCCTGTCTGTTTTGGGTTCCCCTCCCCCCTTTCGTGTTTGCAAATGGCTTTCGCCTCACCACAGTCCCATTCATTTTTGACTGCATGAGTTTCAATTTTTGACTGCATAGGTTTGCAGAGAGGATGGACATTGAGGGTTATATGCATGTCATTGCGTGTCCCAACCACCCTCCGGTTATTTCTTGGCCGCATGAGTTCCAACACTTGCTTTTGTTCGTGCTAGGGTGGAGGAAAGTCAATTGGGAGTTGCATGTAGGATGGCGATTGAGGGTTGCATGCATGTGGTTGTGTGTTCCGTATTTCTCTCCCCTCTTTTTTGCACTAGCAAATGGCTTTCGCTTCATCGCGATCCCATGGCATGAATGTCACTGTCTGTTTTGTCTTCCCTTCCCTCCTTTTGAGCTTGCAAATGGCTTTCGCTTCACCGCGATCCCCTTAGCGCATGAATGTCACTGTCCGTTTTGTATTCCCCTCCCCCTTTTTGTTTTTGCAAATGGCTTTCGCTTCACCGCGATCCCATTCATTTGCGATTGCATGAGTTCCAACATTTTCTCCTGTGCGTGATAGGTGGATAAAAAAGTTAAAAAGTTTGCCTTGTGTCATTGTGTGTTCAGTGTTCCCCTATCCACCGGATATTTGCTCATGTGCGTCGGGTCCAAAAACACTTGTTTTAGCGTCGCACATGGTCTAGGATCATTTTTGAGAAAAGTCATCTTTTTGCCCCTACTGGACCCTATTGACCCATTTGGGCACCCACCTGTATGGGCTTGAGATTGCAGCTTGCCGCAGCCTAGTGGGCCTAGGTATTGGGGTCTAGGGGTCCGTTTGGGCAATTCTGAGGGGTGGAAACCACAAAAAGTGGGGGGTTGTGGGTGGAGTAGGTGCCCTCGGAATCGCATTTTGAGCCATGTAGCCCAAGATATGGCCTATTCTTGGTTTGTGGCGGTTGGCATTTGGAGCTTCTGGGGGCCTTTTTGGGCCGCTTCCGGGACATATCATGGAGTTAGAGGGCCGCAAAGAGCTCGTTGACACGGGGAAGTCAAGCCGCACGTGAAGTGTACCCACCGTTTCCCTTCGTTTGGCCGTTTTGAATTTGTTCCAGGGCTTTTTTGGCCCAAAAGTGGCTGTTTTTGGCCCTAAACTGTAGTTTTTGAAACAGAGGTCCGCCACTTGCGGATCCCGTTCCCGGCCGCCACTGTTGAGTTTCTCGCTCAAACTTTGTGTGATTGTACTTCACACCCATAGGTATCATGCACAAAAATTGAACCAAATCCAAAACACCACGACGGAGTTCTGATTTTTCCCCATTTCGCGCGTGCTGCTTGCTGCTGCTTGCTGCTTGCTGCTGCTGCTGCTGCTGCTAAAACTGGTAGGTCCACCCTAGACACTAAAAACGGTTATAAAACCAAGACTGGTTCCACCAGCTCGGTGACCCTAACCCTAGGGCTAACCCTAACCCTAGGGCTAACCTTAACCCTTACCTTAACCCCAACCCCAACCCTAATCCCCCCCCTCGGCCCATCCGACGCCCCCCTGACCCCCGGCCAGACCCCCCCCCGACCCCCGGCACGACCCCCCCCCAGACCCCTGGTAGGACCCCCGGCCGACTCCCGGCCGGACCCCCCCCCCCGACTCCCGGCCGGACCCCCCCCCGACCCCCGGCCGGACCCCCCCCCCCGAGTTTTGACAGATAGCTGGGGGGTATGTCGCATCAGGACCGGTTGTAGTCGCCCCCCCGTGACGTACCCTAAGCAATGGGGACAAGGTGTGCAAGGTGTGCCCTAAGCGATGGGCACAAGGTGGGCAAGGGGTACCATAAGCAATGGGGACAAGGTGCGCAAGGTGTACCCAAAGCAATGGGCACAAGGTACGCAAGGGACATTATAAGCGATGGGGAAAAGGTGCGCAAGTGGTACCATAAGCAATGGGGAAAAGGTGCGCAAGTGGTACCATAAGCAATGGGGACAAGGTGCGCAAGGGATATTATAAGCAATGGGGAAAAGGTGCGCAAGTGGTACCATGAGCAATGGGGACAAGGTGCACAAGAGGTACCATAAGCAATGGGGACATGGTGCGCAAGGTGTACCCTAAGCAATGGGGACAAGGTGTGCAAGGTGTGCCCTAAGCGATGGGCACAAGGTGGGCAAGGGGTACCATAAGCAATGGGGACAAGGTGCGCAAGGTGTACCCAAAGCAATGGGCACAAGGTACGCAAGGGATATTATAAGCGATGGGGAAAAGGTGCGCAAGTGGTACCATAAGCAATGGGGAAAAGGTGCGCCAGTGGTACCATGAGCAATGAGCAATGGGGACATGGTGCGCAAGGGATATCATAAGCAATGGGGAAAAGGTGCGCAAGGGGTACCATGAGCAATGGGGACAAGGTGCACAAGGCGTACCTTAAGCAATGGGGACAAGGTGCACAAGAGGTACCATAAGCAATGGGGACATGGTGCGCAAGGTGTGCCCTAAGCGATGGGGATAAGGTGGGCAAGGTGTACCGTGAGCAATGGGGACAAGGTACGCAGGGGGTGCCATAAGCAATGGGGACATGGTGCGCAAGGCGTGCCCTAAGCAATGGGGACAAGGTGGGCAAGGTGTACCGTGAGCAATGGGGACAAGGTGCGCAGGGGGTACCATGAGCGATGGGGACAAGGCACATAGGTGGTACCATAAGCATTGGGGACGTGGTGCGCAAGGGGTGCGTGCTTTCTCAAGGTGTGCGACCAACCTGAGTTGTGGATGTAGCATAACGTACTTCTTGTCTACCTCACCACCACAGAACAGCTTGAAGCTGCATGCATTCAAGCGATTGGCCGATTGAGTACTTGCAACATCAGCCCCCGTCTTGCACCTTTTTGTGTTTGTGTCCGAGTCGTTCATGGCCAACCACAACGAGGGTGTTGCACGCACCGTGCGCACGCCGTGCGTGCACCTTGTCACATTCCTCTATGTCGGTTGACATGGGCAGTGCGTTTTGCCCCATTTGTGGTAAAGTGTAAAGTGAGGGAATGCAACATAAATTTGTGGTAAAGTTTTAAACTGTGAGAATGCAACATAAAGTCCCAGTTGAAACTGCTGGCTTCTACACTCCACGGCTCACATAAATTGCCTACCTCCGCCGTCCCGAAGCCTCTGTGAATTCTTGCCATAGTAGTTTTCACAGGGCCTCTTCACCAGGTAAAATTTATGGAAACATTAGAAACGTGCCGCACCGTGCACGCCCCAGTGCAACAACATTCCCAGCCGGTGCTCGGGCCGCAGCAGTTTCATGCAGCTCATGGAATGGCGTTTGATTGGCGTGATCATCCAGCAGTGCATACCACGCTTTGCACAATGGCCAAAATTTGGAGGTACTTGTGGCCAAAGAACCCAAAACACACCATGGAATCCATCTTCCCATTTTTGCATGCTTCGATGCTGCGTTGAATTTGCCACAATTCACTTGCCAAACGAAAGAACAAACAAGGTTCCCAGGGAACTGTGGCGGCCTTCGGGTACAGATATCTTACCCATGTTCTCAGGGTCGTCCTTCTAGTGTCAACGTTTGTCAATGCTTTCGAGGGCCCTACCCGATGGTTGACCTTAGGCTTAGCAAGGGTACAGGGGGACAAGTAGGGGAAGCAGCAAAACGGATCAGGTCACAAGCAGAGCAGGCCACCACAGAGCCAGCAACTATGCACCTCTGACTGTACATACTGAATTCCATGAACCCACGGAACGCTGCAGTGGCTACGATCCCAGCTTTGAGGGGCTGAGGGGAGCGTTTGAAAACCTCGAATGAGACCGTGTTCTCAGGGTCGTCCTTCTAGTGTCAATGTTTGTTGAGGCAAAGGCATGTCTGAACCGAAAAGGAGGAGAACGTAGATTCCTGCAAGTGGTCTTTCTATGTTGCAAAAGGTTTGCAATAAGGGGGGTAACCCGGTTTAGGGAGAAAGGGCTAGGCGTTCTATCATATACCATACACAAGGGTATACATTTTCTTTGCAAAGGGTATTTTTTTCGCGTGCAAAAAAATGTCACAGCCTCGCCCTCTATGCAAGAAAACCATCGCCTGAAGGCGTGGTGCTTCATTGAGTACCCCTTGTCATGTCCAAGCCCCGCGGCCCTGGTTTTGACTGCTCATGTGGGTTGCATCTCGTATGGGTAAGCTGGAGATCAGGCCCCTATCCCTACTGTCGCTCTGCTTGCTGGCATGACAGCCACAAGCATCCACAATGGTCTGCATACGCGACCTCAGTTCAGTCAGGGTTAGACTAGAGTAGAAACACTCACGGAAGAAGTCCACTGAGCGATTAGCACCAGTGTGACCAGAACTGAGATGGGACCACTGTAGGCACCCATCCAGTCGTGCCTCAGGCACCACAATTCGGTCCTCGTAGAAGAGGTACTGATTGTTTTTATACCACTGGTGCCCGTCAATGACACGGGGTTCGAGACCAGTGCTGAGGGTTTGGAGAATTTCTTTGTACTCTGACTGATAGTCGGTTAGACTCCAACCCTCCAGGATTCCAGCAGTGCGCATGGACAGGTCAAGCTGGACATCCATACGCTGGAAAGCCTCTCTGGCGAGCGCCTCAGAGCTCTCACCTATAAGCGCATCGAAGTTGTTGCGCGATATATAGTCAGACAGTTCATTCTTTATTCCGGGGATATGATGCACTGTCAGCCTGAAGTGGCTCAGGTAAGTCCACCACCGCTTTAGCTTAGCTTTCTCTGGTGGTGGGCCCTTCTGAAAAGACTTCAGAGGCTCCTGGTCACACAGCCAGACAATAGGGTTAGATCCCAGGAGTCGGGATTGTGAGGAAAGCACCAACATACCGGCCAGGAGTTCCTGGTCATAGGTGCTGTAATTGGAACGCGCTTGGTTCCATTTCCAATTCCAGTGTCCCAGTGGCACCAGTCGCCACTCACTGGTAGGATAGTCATGTTTCAACGAACCATCACGGTTCAGTCCACTAGTACGATAATGGCAGTGGGTTAGTTCAGCGGGGTTAAGCTCCTGCCACTGGTAGATCGTACCACCCCCCCCTACATCACTGGCATCAGTGATCAGGACTATCTCGCCCTTAGGGCGGGGTACTCCCAGGCAGTTGGAGGAGGCAATCTTCTTCTTCAACTCCTGGAAACACTCTTCCTCTCTGGCGGTCCACCTCCAGGGAGTAGTTTTCTTGATTAGGTCAGTGAGGGGGGCAGAGGAGTAAGTAAAATTGTGGATGTGACGCCGATAGAAATTTCAGGCGCCCACAAAACTCCTCACCTCGTGTAGACCCTTCTTAGGGTCATCGCGAATCTGCATGTCCTGTAGGGGCTGCATCTTAGACGCGGCTGGTTTCCACCAACCATACCCCACGTCGAAACCCAAATATTCCATCTCCTCTTTCATAAACTCACATTTTTCGAGTTTGATTCGGAGATGGTTTTCTTGACAAACAATGAAAAATTCACGGAGGAGAAGGACATGGTCCTCTTGGGTATTAGTACCCAAACTCACGTCGTCGATGTGAGCCTCCATTTCTGCACCCCGAGAAATCAACTCCTGTACTAGAGGCCTGCGCCTCAGTATGTACAAAATTTTGTTCATTAGCTCCTGGAAGAGCGCTGGGGCATTAGCCACCCCGAAAGGCATAACCTTCCACTTAAAGACACGGCCCTTAGGGGTTATAAAAGCCAGCAGCTCTTGAGCTGCGGCGGTTAGGTCCACCTGCCAGAAACCAGAGCGTTTGTCCATTTTGGTCTTGTACCTGCATTTGGCAACACGCTCCAGGGTATTTTCCATGTTAGGAATACTCCCTGAGTGGTTCTGGGTTTTCTTGTTGACCTCACCATAGTCTACAACCAGTCGTAGGGCAGTCGACCCTGGTTTGGCAACCAGGAAACAGGGACTGCAGTGATGGGGGTAGTCTCCCTTCTTATATTCTTCAACGAGGCCAGCATCTATACATTCTTGGATCTGGCGCTCGATTTCTTCAACCTGTTCCTGTGGAGCGGGATAGGGACAACGCCTCACTCGCGTCTTTTCAAATTCAGGTTTCAGTTTCAGGTCCATCTGGACCAGTTTTTTACAAGAGAGGGGAGGCGGCAAGGCGCCGAACACCTCCTCATAGGTTATCAGCAGTTTCTTCAGTCGGGGGTCAAGGTTAAGACTCTCGAGTTTCTGCAGGAAATCCTCCTCAGCATGGAGGTTGCTCTTTCCATGTTCTTTCTTTTTCTGCCGATCAGCAGTTTCGGCAGGCACAGAGCCATCGTCCCACTCAGGGGAACATTGCTGCCCATAGTGCAGAGAATACACTAGCGGTATCTCAGGATCAGGCAGCGTATAGGAATCATCGTCCTCCTCAGACCACATGGAGGATTTCCAGGTCTGTCTGAGGTATTGCAGCCGCTCTTGGCGCTCAATACCTTCGGCCTTCAGGTACAACAGCCGCCGGAGTTCCTGAGTGTCATGCTCAGACAATGGCATGTTATTAGAAGCAGGTCGCGCCAGAGCATCAGCACTCCGGGCCACGGGTTCACCTGTGTGCATAGGCTGCATGTGTAGCACTGGCTTCCCAACAGGGGAAGCGGGCTCAGGGGTTGACTCTAGATCTACCTCCTCTAGCAACATCTGGGCTAGGAAGGCACTGTGTTTTAGGGCAACACAGCTAGGATCAACAGGAGGGATAGTGCTGGCGATCTCAGACAGCTGGTCGTCAGCATCCTCCTTTACAGCTGCAGGTTCCAGATAGTCATCGGGAGACTCACACCCTGTAAGTGTGGCAGATAGGTGCTCAGGAGATCGATTTTTGAGATCAGAAAGGGTCAGGCCACGATTTTCGGCCATGACCTCTTTCAGTAGCCCCTGGTCTAGGTCACACAGGGGTACAGGATTGAGAGATCCATCAACGATGGACAGGAAACTGGCCCACTCAGGGGCCTGCATAGCTGTGTCTGAGTCCTCAGGCACATAGATGGGGCCGTCGGGGAGTTGCACTGTGCCCACGGTCATTCGATCTAGCATACGGCGCCAGTAAGCATGTTCACCAGAGCAGCCCCAGTCAGGGGTGCACATGACAACCCTTCCTCCCTCATAAGCGATTTTGGTTAGAACCTTCGCGAGCAGGGAGAAGGGAGGGTTAGCATACGCTAGGCCCATTGCTTTCCAGAAGAAACGGAAAGCATTGTTCAATTGTTTCGAGCAGTACAACTGCATGATGTGCTGTTGTTGGCTCGCAAACAATTCCACCTGGATCTCATCCAGGTTTACCTGAAGGGCCGCCAGTCCATTTTCAAGAACGTGACGGGCCAATTGGTAGTTTTCAGTACGATAGTTAGTCCTGGATGCGTAGCGCAGCCCAGACTCTTTTCGTCCTGACAGCTCCAAAGGTACGGAGAACAGCCCACTGCCAAAGTCGCAGTGCAAAGAATAGGGGCGCTGGAGTGACAGCATTTTTACCTGGGGTTTTCTTCGTAGGAAGTCTGTACCAATGACGATGTCAAAGGCCTCGGTGTCCAGCACTCTGCAGTGTTGGGTCACGGTTTCGTCGCCCAGGCATATAGTCACATCGACCCCCCCCAAGGAATGCATGGTACGCCCATCCCCTACTCCTATGGCCACGGTCTTAGTTTTCTTGAAAGTCTTTAGCAGGCGCCGGGCCACTATGGAAAGTGTTGCACCGGTGTCAAGCACCGCTCGAAAAACTTGATCCCCGATTTTCACGAGGATCCAGAAAACCAAGTCCTCCTCTTCGGAGCCGCCCCCCTACTCCTCATCAGGGAACTTGACATCCACCCCTGCAGCTATGAGGGACCTTGCCATCCAGGCCAAGCGCCTCTTCTTGGAGTTATTCCCCTCAGGGGTAGCGTTATCCCCCTGGGGGCGCTTCTTGGGATCACCTGCGGCAGGAGGGGGTGTAGCAGCAGGAGAGGGTGTAGCAACGGGCGCTGATGAGCGCCTCTGGGGGTTAGGGGGTCCATTTTTGCCACCCCCCTTGCCACCTCCTTTACCACCTTTATCCCCATTCTGGGGGTTTTTGGTGGGTGTTTGGGTCTTCTGGCGTTCGGCCTCCTGACGCTTGAGTTTATCACTCTCGCGTTTCTTTATGTGACATTCGTCTTCGTAGTGACGGCGTTTGCCACAATAGCCACAGGTGATGGTACACCTGAAATGATCCTGATGGGTCACAGGTTTCCCATCCTTGGTATGCTGCTGTCGTTTCATCTGCAGCATACAGCTACTACGTTGATCGCAGTCAGGGGCATGACAAGGCCCCCCCTTGTCATTGACAGGTTTGCAGTAGAACAAAGGGGGTGTACCTGCCTCAGGTTTAACCTCATTCATGGCACGTAGGTTACCCCTTCCTTTACCACCTCCCTGGTTGGCGTTAGTGGGATTTTTAGCCCCTTTCCCTTCGCCACGTTCGGGGGTTGGGTTACCCCCTCGACCCAAGTGCTTCTTGAGGAATTTCTCCATGTGGGAGTCATTTTCCCTCTCAAGAGCTAGCTCAATCAGGAGGTCCACCAGTTCATCGTACGAGTGAGTCCGACTCTTCCTCTCAGAGGTAGAGCGGCAATCATCCCACGTACGTTGGGGGATCTTACTCATGAGCCACAGGTGGGGTTCAGTGGCTCCGTAGGAGCCCACGTTCATCCGCGAAAACAGATACTCCAAGTCGCACACGTATTCAGAGATTCGCGCAGCGGATGGAAACTCAGGGAGCATAGGTAGCTCCTCTATCTGTGTGCGCACGCTGAGGTCAGTCTCATAGACTGGGAACGTTTTCTCCAACCTCTGGAGTACCTCTGCCCAGGTGGAGCAGGTTTTCACAATCTGTTTCACCTGTTTTTGCAAAAATTTCTTTTTGCATGAGCGTTTCAGCAGTGAGCATTTGGTGGCCACATCCACATGGGATTGGCCAGTCAGCAAAAGAAACTCAGCAAATTCTTCTGCCCATTCGGGCAGATTTTTGGGGTCGAACTCCGGCAGTTCCAGCTGGATGTTCGCCTGGGCAATAGGTCTGCCCGTCTTCCCACCCCCCGGAGTTAGGCCAGAAGGTGATACGCCGGCAAGAGGTGCCAGGGCTGACAGCCCTCTTTTCTCACTCTCTGTCACAGGCACGTCCTGTAGTTCAGCCATGGGCACTGTCCTGGCACGGGGGTGAAAGGGGCTGGGGCAGGTGACCTTAGGCAACAGCCTTGAGACCCTTGATCTCTTAAGATCTTCGGCCAGGGTACTCAGTCCGGGGGAGGGGGAGGACAACTCTGGCTTGGGTAAGGGTTCTGCAATACCCAGTTTCGCCTTAATGGCCTCCGATAGGGCCGTCACATCTGGATCTTCTGATCCAGACCGAAGTTCGGCCAGCAATTCGGCCGTATGATCCAGGGCACCGTAGGTTGGCCTTGGATGATGTTGTCCCTCAACTCGAGTCGGGCCTACTTCGGGAGCCCTTGGGGTTGGACAACATGCTCTTGGATACTCGGGTCTCGGTCGTCTGGGCAGGGATGCTGTCTCGGCTCTGTCGGACGGCGGGCCAGAGTGCGTGTAGGACCCTAGGTCTGTACGTGGTTTGGATCCGTGTACTGCCAATGGCTCCTCCCCATCTTCTCCACGAATGGATTTGTAGTACTCCTCATGGAGGATGTATTCATCCATTTTCTTCCTCAGTTCCTCGTATTCCTCAGGGCCTCCAATCGCTGTTGAGGATGATGCCGGACAGGCGGATCGGGAGACTGAGGCTGCTACGCGCCTGTGGAGATGATGAAGGCTGTCTCCACCGTGGGCCGCTAAGGCCTCGGTGGTAAGGATTGTATTTTCTTCCGCCCTTCTGCGATCTGGATCTCCTTGGGACCCAGATGCGACACTGAGATGTGGAGCTCGGTAAGGTGGTTCACTCATAGGGTGGGCCATGCTGCCCATTTGTACTTGGACAGTTCTTATGGGCCAGGTCCTGACGCTTGGCGTGGACATGATGAACTTGTTGTTGAGCTTTGTGTGCTGCACTTCTTTTCAGGGTCGGTTCAAAAGGTCACAAGGGACTGTCTCTGCTACCGGAAAGATGTCCTTGATTAATGCCCTAGATATTTTGATGAAATCCTGCAGGTTTTGAAGTTGAAAACCCAAACCAAAGCAGCAAGTAGAGCAAGAACAGGATGTGGATCGAATGAATGAATAGTTTTGAAATCCAGTGTAACACAAAAGGGCTGCAGATAGACAAAGCAGGTATAAACACAAAGATTCAATCACAAATGGATAATACAAAAGATTTTATATGAAAACTGGTCTGACTCTAGCCTCCAAGATAGCATCAAGCACTTCATGTGCACTCTTTTGGGTGAAATGGTGCTGGTTAGGAATGTGGGGCATAGATGTCAGGCCAACACAGAAAATGACTTGGCCAAGCAACTGAATTCAGAAACAGTTAAAAAGTAGAACCACAATAAGTGGTAGAAACAATTGAGTATAGGGGTCTTGGGGTGGGAGACCACTAGGCTTAACCTCCAAGGCCTAAAGCATGAAATGCCTATTTTATTTCGGTATATCCTCCATGAAGGAAGGTACCTCCGCTCAGTTGAGTGGTAGGGGTGAACTTCATGAGGGGGCTAGGGTTACAACCCTAGTTACTTTGAGAAAGTGTACTTAAGGCTTCAAAAGAGAGATAAAAATACTTAAGTTAGTCTTAGCATCAACAAAAGGGTTTTAAGGGGGGCTTGGCCTGGATCAAGCCCTCCAAGAAAGACATGGCAGTGACTTTTTCTTACTCGACGCCCACCAGAAAACAGCCCCCTGGGGGGGGGATTGAACAAGGGTTGACGGTGAAGGAACGGAACCATGTAACACGTGCCATGGTGCAATGGTGCGTAGCGGGGCATACCACGTTCCGCCTCGGTTCGTGGTTCCGGGGAGTGCTTTGGCGTGCCCGGTGGAGTTGGACTTGGACTTGGACTTGGAGTACGAGCAATGTCAGCCAAGCGCTCAATCTCAATCTCCTTTTGCCATTGCGCGTGTGGGTCGTCTGGTTGAGGTTCGCGCCATGCCACATTCCATGGGTCTTCGGCTTCTTCCATGGGTCTTCCTTCTTGCGCTTCTTCTCCTTCTTCCATGGGTCTTCCTTCTTGCGCTTCTTCTCCTTCTTCTTTTCGTTGCGCTTGAAGTTGGTGGCGTTGTCGTTCGCCAAGGCTGTCATACCAATTGACATGCCACGGTTGGGCCCCATCAAAGGCGACCTCATCCTCTTCTGCAACACAAAAAATAGGTAGGATGGAGGTAGGATAGGGAAAGCACGCATTTTGCATGAAAATGACGTGAAACGCACAACCAAATCGAAATGTTTGCAACCACATACCATCCGGGTGGGCCCACCAATATTCCGTGGGAGTCTCCGCATCCTTCTCGTACGCCTCCTCCGGCAACTCGATTTCCTTGCCTCCCTTCCCAACTTTTCCCTTCCATGGCTTCTTAAATCCTTTGGGGGGCAGCACATGAGGGTCGTGGGGCGGCGATGGGGGTACTTGGATGGGTGCGCTGATTGGGTGGGGACCCGGAGCCTGGTTTGCGGCCTCGGGGTCCTTCCAGTCCCAAGCAGCAGTGGCAGTGGCTTTGGCAGACATAGTTTGCGAAATGAAGAGCTACAGAGCGCCAGGAAATGCACATCCCTTAACCTGGCACGCGATGCATCTGTCCCCCCTGTTAGAAATGTACTGTGATAAAACAAAAAGGTTTTCAGTTCTGTCAAAATTTGACGGTGGATGCGCGTGCGCAATGTGGGCAGATCCTTTAGTCCTACGCGTAGTCCTAAGCCGTAGTCCTGCATTGGGCCCAGCCGTTGTCGATGGGGGTCCCCTCACTTGGTACATAGCACATTTGCCCTGTGGGACCTACTTTCTGTTCTGTCTACACTGATATGTTGACTCGAACATATTCTTGAGGATGTACTGCGACACATGGTGCGCCAGACCAGAGAAAAACATGCCAAAAGCCCCATGAAAAGCTTCAAGCAAGCAAGAACCAAAGCACAGGGAGAAGCACAGACACAGGATGGCATAGAGATGGCATAGCAGCAGGAGGCGTGTTTCTCTGTGCTCGCCTGCTCGATCTATGTATCCAGCAGGTTTTCTGATGCA
Organism: Eutreptiella sp. 'Long Island Sound 2002'; assembly: GCA_964036045.1. Taxonomy (NCBI): domain Eukaryota; phylum Euglenozoa; class Euglenophyceae; order Eutreptiales; family Eutreptiaceae; genus Eutreptiella; species Eutreptiella sp. 'Long Island Sound 2002'. The sequence continues at coordinate 3,216,981 of OZ038388.1, forward strand.
TTTCTATTTTACTCATTGGCTCACACGGCCCTGCCTGTACAGCCTGCAATTTGGATTAAGCGAAAGGAAAAGGGGAACAGGGAGAGCAGCAGAAGAGGATTGCCACCAAAGATGTAGCTGATTTTCTGCCTCTAGGCTGGACTGGGCTTGCACCCAGATCTGTGCAGGCCCCTGCGGTCCACCCATCAAGCATATCATTGCTTGTTAGGTCAGGATTAAGTCAAAACCCCTGGCATAGCATGGGACAGCTGGGGCCTGTCGTCATCAATCAGGTGGGCAAGCATCACAGGACCTAACCTGGGCAACAGGTCACCCCCCCCCCCCCCCCCTCTGAACATGGCGAAAGTGGTATTCGGTTGCACTTATGATCCCTCAAGGTGCAGCACCACCCAACAGCCAGTGAACAACGCACCGACCCATCAATGGTCAACAGGTGGCCAGGTGCAGTCCCTTGTAAGGGGCACAAGCCAAATGTGGTGCAGGCACAGTGCAGACATGGTGTGTGTTGTGCACTTATTCTTTGCATTTCTGTGCAAAAAGGTACCACATTCTTCTACGAATGAGTGGGAAAAAGAGGTGCTAGGGGGCACGGAAACAAGAATTCACCCAGTGATTTGGAAGGAGTGTGCACTGCAAAATCTCTGCTTGGTTCGGCACTGTGTGGCCTATGAAGTTCAGCCTAATCCGACAAAGAATCTGCAGGATGAAGAGTGTGTTGGGCTTAGCAAAACTTCCTGGCAGCCAAGCATCTGAGTACATGAGGGGAGGATTTGCTCACATCATACCTTGGCAACCCAGCAAATTCTAGGTCAGCCCCACTGTAGTCATTGCCTGCCTTTTGTTTTTAGCCTTTGTCTTTCACCATCTCCGTCAACCCCTTCCCCTACTCCATGCTCCCAGCACGGCAAAATTGTCCCCATTACTGAATGCCATGCACTGGGAGAGCCAGCAACAGGAGCCCTCACGCATGCCGCATGAGTGGGCAGACCTGCTGGCATTTTGTCCATGGAAAGGAACAGGTGCCAAGGATGTGCAGCGCGTGCAGCGCGAGGTGGGGGTATCAGACGCGATGCACACTGTGCATATACTGTTGTTCCGGTTATGGTTGTTCCGTGGACCGTTTCAGCCAATTTAGACGTTACTGCGTGCCGTTGGGGGCCCAAAAACGTTCACTATATGCATGTGCAAATTTTTCCTGCTTGTGCCACGTCCTTTGTAATTTTCCCTTGTCTGCAGGCCTATTTGTTGCACATTTCTGTCCCTTTGTCCATAGACCAATGTCTCTCTCATGGCATTTCTAACGAGTAGCACCAATTTTTTAACGCCCAATTTTGGCCCTCCCAAAAAAAAGTCCCCTCGAATTATTCCTCCCCCAGTAGACCATTTCCTCGAGAAGTTATTCAAATACCTGACGCGGTACATGCACGGTGGGCGTGCGGTGCGCGAACTCCTTCAAGGTCTCACCCATGCTAATCATTGGGCACCGTTACGGTTTGGCAGCGGCAGGGACTAAGGTTGCAGGGGTCAAGGGAACAAGTCGACGGACAGGGGATGGATTTGTTTCAGGGACACTTTGTGGACGTAAAGAGACGCCATGTCTTTCAGGGGTGTCACAACTCCCATGTGAGAGATCAGCTGCCATCACAAAAAAAATGATAGGAAATCGTAGCTCCTGCCACTTCCCTCCAGAGCTTAGCACCATGTGGCAGTGGCAGACAGAGGACAAGGTTTGGCACTGTTACGACCAGAGGTCCAACGCCGCCATCAATGCGGCCGAGGCCTCGGGGATGAAGAAGGTCTTCCTCAAGATTGGACCCCATGACACCGAAGTCAAGTTCAAGAAGGGTCACCAGAAGAACATGCGGACCGGTCGCAAACGGAAGGTAGATACCTCCCTACATTCCTCCATGCCTCCCTGGGGAGGGGGTGGGAGGGAGGGCCTGGGGCGCCTCGGCCTCGCAGCAGTCAGTATGAATATGGGCAAGACGGATGCAGGCAGCAGCCGAACCAGGAGGTGGAACGCATCAACATTAGACGGATCTCTACCAGGGACACCGTGTACCAAAGACGAGACACAGTGTCCGAAGTTTCGTGCAGATTGGTATTTTTTGGAAATTGGACCCAATGTCTGAGAGTCACCTGCCGACAGGCTCGCGGACAACTGGGCGTGTTTCCAACCATCTGTGTCACCCTCCAGCGAGGAACCTTCAGGGGTTGTGTACAACTCATGGCTTGCAGGCAGCCAAATGGTTCAGTGGTTTGGTTGTGGGGAGAAAGGACGTTTAGCCCCAATTGCTCATGGAGCGATTCAGATCGCTCCAGGCAATTATCAGGCACCTCACAATCCAGCCTTCGCAGCGACCTCGGATCCCTCATGATAATCCTATTTGGAGGTCTCACAAACAGTGCCATGCAGGGTACAGGTTATCACCATGGGAGGTAGGGGGGGGGGGGGGGGGCTCTGTGGCCCACCCACAGGCATCTTCGTGTCTCTTGTCTTGCGACAGAAAGGTACCTATGGTCTTATAGGCCACTGACGAGCCCATTTTCTTTCTGCGCTTTGTGCTGTTGCCGCCAGTGCACACGTGACATAGCCCAGAGTTCCTTCGGGGGCGGCGGGGGCTATGGTGAGCGGTGGGGGGGTTCATGCAGGCTATCCTGTGCGTTTATCATTACTAATGTGGTTATTATTGTCATTGTTATCGTTTGAAAGGGGGGACGTGCTATAATGGCTTAGTAGCCGCATTGATTTGAGTTTTCAGGAATATCTTTGGTCAGTGAAAGTGGGACGGCTGTCCCTGTATTCACATGTGCTGCTTCTGCCCTGTGGGAGGCGGGGGGGGGGGGGGGGGCGCTGACGCGCAAACGGCACACCATGCCACATTCAGCACAGCCCCAACACACCAACTACTGGGCTCCGCGAACGCGGAAACGACACCAGCAAGAGCACCGGCCGCAGCGGCTGACAGAAAGCAGCAACCCGACGCAACATGCGAAGGGAAGAACGGGTGACTGTCCAGGGCCCCGTAAAGGAACATCACCCAGACGGAATGTCACACAGGGGGGCAACTCATTGTTCCGCAGGGGGCGAAATGCAAATTTAGGGAGCCAGTGAACCTGCCCTGCAAACGCCTCGTCCTGGCATGAAGAGGGGGGGACTGGCACGAGGCCATGGTGTTGGTTTGGTTGCCTTTGGCGGCGCCTATTGGCCTCTCGCCATTGTACATTCCGACCCTCTGGGTCCGAATGTGTTTTGGTTGTGTCAACAGAGCCCCTGGATGTCCTGTTCGACAACTCCGGGATCAGCTGTCCCAAAGGGTGCCCGTGGTAAAACTTAGGTAAAAAATTTTTTTACTCTTAAATTACTTACCCAAAAAATAAGTTTTCCCACTTCTGACTGCCACTGGGCCCACTTGTGGGCTATTTCTGATATTGTCCCCCCACTCTGAAATCCACGCTTTGTTGCGTGGCCCCCCAAAAATAAGATTTTCCACTTCTGAGTGCTGCCACTGCTGATTCTGCCTCCCGCCGTGGGGACCCCCAGGCGGCAGGGATTATGTAGCCACCCGGCTCACTTGTGGGCCACCTCTGATTCTGCCCCCCCCGCTGTGAAGCGGTGGGGACCCCCTAGGCTAGGCGACAGGGGTTATGTAGCCACCCGGCTCACTTGTGGGCCACCTCTGATTCTGCCCCCCACTCTGAAGCGGTGGGGACCCCCCAGGCGGCAGGGATTATGTAGCCACCCGGCTCACTTGTGGGCCACCTCTGATTCTGCCCCCCCGCTGTGAAGCGGTGGGTACCCCCTAGGCTAGGCGACAGGGGTTATGTAGCCACCCGGCCCACTTGTGGGCCACTTCTGATTCTGCCCCCCGCTGTGAAGCGGTGGGGACCCCCCAGGCGGCAGGGGTTATGTAGCCACCCGGCTCACTTGTGGGCCACCTCTGATTCTGCCCCCCCGCTGTGAAGCGGTGGGGACCCCCCAGGCGGCAGGGGTTATGTAGCCACCCGGCTCACTTGTGGGCCACCTCTGATTCTGCCCCCCCGCTGTGAAGCGGTGGGGACCCCCTAGGCTAGGCGACAGGGGTTATGTAGCCACCCGGCCCACTTGTGGGCCACTTCTGATTCTGCCCCCCGCTGTGAAGCGGTGGGGACCCCCCAGGCGGCAGGGGTTATGTAGCCACCCGGCCCACTTGTGGGCCACTTCTGATTCTGCCCCCCCGCTGTGAAGCGGTGGGGACCCCCTAGGTGAGAGGGGATATGTATAATTTGAGCAATTGGCATTGGGTGCTCCGCTTGTTGTTGATTGCCCCAACTCGCGAATACCTTTGCCTTAAGTTTGACCCAATGTGCGACCGGCCACACATTGTTGAGGCAAACTAGGAGGAGTTGGCTGTTGTGGATTTGATTGCTGAGCGAGAAGGCGTTGAACCACAGCAGCGGAAGAAGTGGTCAAAGATTTTGGATGCTTTCGGTGCCTTTGCATTTGCAATTGCACCCTTGCATTCCACCTTCATCTGGCAGATTGATGGTATTAGTTGCCATCCGGCATGTCTCTTGACGTTGCATGGTGCCTTGTCTCCGCGCATTGTCAAGGGCCTATTGCAAGTGCCACAAGATTGATTGTGGTTGTTGCGTGAAATGGTTGAAGCTACTCTGTACTTCAGTCGTTCAAAGTCAGCCTCCACCCCAAGGACCCCAACAGTACATTGGGAGGTGGCTCAGATGTACCCCGAACCCAAATCTGTGGACCCCGTTGACACATGCTTTTCTTGTGATGGCACGCCTCACATTGCGTGCCACGAATGTAAGGTTCTTCATTGTGCCTTGCATGCGTCCATCTTGTGTCAATCGGAGATTTGTGTTGGGTTGCGCCAATTCTAGACGGCCAACCTTGCTGCTATTGCTGTTGCTTCTGCTGTTGTTGCTGCTACTGTTGTTGACACCCGTCCTAGTGTGCCTACTGTTGTTGCTGCTTCTGCTGTTAACACCCGTAGTGGTGTGTGGATCTGTCGCAAGTGGTATGTAGTGCCCCCTCAATATCCCCAAAATGCTGATGGTCAACTGAGAAATGACCAAGCATTTTGCACATTTTGCACCGAGCGGCAAGGGGAGTTGAAAACGGCTGTGTTTGGGATGTGCACCAATAATCCCACAGTGCGAGGCAAACCGCGCCATGCAGATACCAAGGCCGACTTGATTTTCAAGCGTGTCTTTTGTAACTACTTGTAAGTAGTTCCCACAGATGTTGGCCATGGCCCCGTCAGGACTCTTTTCTTGAGCCTGATTTTGTTTCTATTGCCCGACCCCAATTATATTTTGTTATGTTGGCCGAGTGCCAACTAATAAGTGTTCATGATGGTTTGGCCTGGGTGGGGCGCCACTAACAAAAGTGGCCGAGAATCGACTTGGGGGCCTTGTGCCCTTAAACAAAAGTACCACCTACCATGGAAGTGTTGACTTGTTTAAAACGGCAGCCGGGGGGGTGGGGACTTAGTGGACCGAGGTAAGACTTAGTAAATATAAATTTTTTTCAAAAACATTTTTTGAAAATTTTTTACTAAGTTTTACCTCGTTTCTACTAAGTTTTACCAAATTTTACTAAGTGTTACCTCGTCCGGTACTAAGTTTTACCAAATACCCGTCCCAGAGACGGGCTGTTGCCCGTGCCATTGACCAGGTGCATCCAGATGCACACTCTGAGTCCATGCCGGGTTTGCCAACTCCAGCACTGGCTTGTGCGCGCTGGTGTGTGCATCTGCAGGATCATTTTCCTGACAGGGCTCCGTCCCCGCAAAGTTGCAAAGTTGATCCTAGAGACACTGCATGGGGCGGCGGGCGCAAGTTGGAACAGACTGGACAGCGAGAACCATGGGCCAGGCAGAACGCACTCTACTCGGGCCGCGGAGCCTGATCGTAAGAGTGCACCGAAGGTACTGCAATGGGTTTACATCAATGTCTAAAGTAACAAATGGAAACCGAAAAGCGCTACAATCTGGGCCTCTAGCGATCGGGTGATTCATGGCGTGCTTTTCAGCAAAATGTTACCTTCTGTTGACAGGGGCCCCTGTGTTACAGGAGGTCGCACGGTGAGTTTCAGTGCTGCCGAAGTCAGCATCAAGATCTGTCGTCACAGAACAATCATTCAAGGCAGGGTGCTGCAACCCTTTGTGGACTTTCACGTACTTCCTGCCATCTCTGCCCCAGGCACATTCCAGGGGAGACAGTCTGATACGGTACGATATGATGACCATAACTACAATGTTACCCGTACGGCCACACGATAAAACACAAAAATGATGATCGTGATAGTGACGAAGATTTGCTACCACCCTCGTGCATCACAATGGAGTTGTTTGTTTTCTGCCATTGATTTGGCTGTGGCAAGTCATGCAACGCTATTAACGAGCAACAAAAGTCATAGGGTTGTTGCAGAATCGAAGTATTTGACCGTGACTGCGGCCAGGCACTGCTCCATCCTGTCGTCTGGCCCCCCCCTTTGCTCAGGTCCGCAAGGTCCCCGTGCACGAGTGCACGTACACGTGCATGCCCATCATGTGGCGCACCATGTCTCAGCCCGTGGGCTTTGGCATGTCTGCCATGTATGAGGACCCCAGTCTGGCGACTATGCCGGGGGGCCTGGACTATGTGCCCCCCCCGATTCCCACCGAGAATCCCTCGGCCGCGCCTGGGGCCCCGGCCCAACAGGCCCAACAACAACAACAGGCCCAACAGGCTACAGCCCTGGCCCAAGCCCCCGCGCCCCAGACGGAGACCGTGCCCCGCACCGTCCCGGCACCGGCACCGGCGGCACGGGGGCCCACTGGGAGACCTCTGGATACGCACCGAGCCCCCGCCGCGGAGGGGTACGGCCAATTGGACGACAGCGACACTGAGTCGAATGCGTCGGATGACCCGCTGACACGGGCCCAGTCGGTCCCCGTGTACAGGGCCCCGGCCTGAGACACGAGCGGGCGGATGCCAACCGGGGCGGCAACCGGGTCCGGTTTTTGGACATCATTGTGGCAGTTGCTGTCATCGGACCCTCCGTACGGGGGCTGCACAGCTCCAGCCGCCATCGGTTAGTCTCCAAAGTCCGTCGGTTGGCTGACACCAACCGCCGTCTGAGTCGCTTGCTCAGTACTCGTTTTTTTGCTCCGCATTGGAGTGGAGTTATATGCCGACACTTACTCAATATAATTGTAACTTGTTTGTACGTCCGTGTGTGCGTGCACTGCGCGTGCACCCGGTTTAGTGGGTCGGTGCGCGCAGGTTCCGTATGGCGCCGCGCCCTGAGGGCTGCATGCTGCGCTTGCAGGGGCGCAGCAGGAAGCCAAACCCGCGCTCTTCACTGCGGTCCTCTCTGCTTTGTAAATAGAAACACACTCTGGCACTCTGGCTCGAGCCGGAGCCCCGTCGGCGGTTGTGGCCGGCGCCAGCACCCGTGCCAAGGGCGCGTTGCGCGTTCCACGCCCGCGTCGATACGCTCTGTGACCAGGGCCTGAGCTGCAAGGCCAAGTGCACGTGTTTCAAGGGAAGTGTGTGTGGAAACGATGCAACAGATCACACGGCCCCACTGTACAGACCATCGATGTTCACCGGCGAATGCTTTTTGAGAACCCCCCCCCCCCCCTCTCACGTCATCCCAGACCGCTTTCTGTTGCCATCCATATGACCTGGAGGGGGCTGCGGGCTGAGGCCGTGGCCGCAGCAGTGAAGGGTTTAGCGCCTCTGAGGACTCTTTGTGAGAAATGTTCCCAGGGCCGCTTTGGGGGATGTCTTGGGGTGCATTGGAGGTGGTTGTACTGGACACATATTGCGCACATCGGGAGTTGTGAGCGTACACAAGTCGTGAATTTAATGGGACGGATCGCAAGGCCCAAAGTTGTGGAAGCTTGTTTCAATTCCGCAAATTTTTCGCACCAAAATTTCCGCGTATTCAAGACAGTGTGACACTGAAGGGCGGGTATCACTGCAAGTTCCAAGCCAAACGTGCAGTATGGGTAGGCATACAGCCCAGTCAGGTCATAAACCACGCTCTGCGTCCAAGAAATTCCTTTTCTTGGTTCGTTCAGCAGTCTTGATCATCCCCGGTCAGTTTGCTCGACATGGCCCTCAAACGCACACGCCATCATACCTGGCTGTGCCACCCCCCCCCCCCGCGCGCTTTTTTTTTTGCAGGTAATACCTCGTGAAACCGCCTGAAAGTTTCGAGACAGCCCCCCCCCCCCCCCCCCCCCAACCCACCCACCCATCCAATTTGAGGTTTGCGAAGTCGCACATGCCAAGGCGGACGTAGAGCTTTCTGGAGACTCACTCAGTAAAGCCATATTTTATCGCGTGTTGAGGGTTGTGTTGAGCTAGCACAGCCTGTAGTCTCACTTGTTATGGGCCAAAATTAGCGGATGGTGGGAGAATGATCGGATGTGCTGATGATCCCATTACCACTCGGTGCTTGTATCTCGTGGGATCAGTTCTTGTTCTACAGCCCTGTCAGATTCTCCGCCGCCAGAAACGATCTATAAGTCTACCTTGATATCCATCTCCCACTCATTTCATCGTCAAGCTCTTCTCAAACATTCTTTGGATTGTTGGTGCAGGAACAGTCCCTGATCAGTCTGCTTCGCCAAAAAGAGCGATTTCGCCTCGCCCTGTCTCAGTACTACTGTGGTGGCAGGAGTGTAAATTTACGGTCCTTTCCATCCTGTATGTTTTGTACCAGGTTGGTGGCTGTATTTCATGTGCCACAAGGCTTTGGTTCTGATTCCAGTTCAGAGCATGAAACAATTACAAATGCTGCCCTGATGATTCATGTGCAGTTGCCCACGGTCTTGTTGTGGAGATCTGTCCATTGGGTGAAATTTTGGTCATTCTCCACAGATTTCCATAGCAGCACCTTGCAACAAATCCCCTAAGAGCTGTGGAACAGTGCCATGGTTTAACCTGATGGTCCGTGCCCACCACGCAGGGGGTATTCAAATGAAGTGATTTCTCATAATGCATCAGCTGTGTCGGAATTTTTCTCAAAAAGAAATTTGCAAGGTGATGTCGCAATTTCTTGGTAGCTTGCTTTTGGCGTACAATTGAAGAAAGTGGTCAGGCAAACTCTCAGAAAATTGGAATCAGCCACTGAGCCCTTTGGCTCCAATCAGGATTTTTGTCAGGGGTTGTCAGGAAATTCGCATCGCTTCATGTCTCTATTGGTCTGTGATCTGTTGAAGAGAACCCTGTAATCTTTTTCAGCCAGTTTTTCTGACAGTCCATTCCCATTTTGTAAGCTCCAATGCAGCCCATGGCTTCTCTGTTCCTGCCTGCACAAGCCTGCTGCCAAAGCTTTCTCTGAACTGCGATACCATGTGCAAGCAATTTCACTGCATGTCACATCTTTGCTGGTCCTGCAGGGCAACGACTCACTGTACAAGGGTCGGTGGGCAGGGCAATCTGCTCCCTCACTCCAGTGTCAGCCCCTTCAACATCAATATTTTGGGCCTCGACAGCTGCTTCCTTGGTATGAAGCTGTGCATTTTGCTATTCACATGGCAGGCAGTGTTGGGGTGCAGGGCGACATGGCCCACAATGCTGGAAAAAATGAGCCTCTGTCACCAAAGGGCTACGTCTGTTGTAGGCACGGCCTGAGCAAAATGCTGACAATTTCGCCCTGCGCCTCGAATTGCCCAGTGTCCTCCCATTTTCTGAAAGCTACACAATGTAGAGGGCACGTTTGACTAATTGGGGACACCGACAAAGTTGTTAAAACCCCAAGCACCAATTCCCAAAAAAGGCCCTGCACACTGGCAAAATCAACTTATCAAAATTTGCACATTGGCACTTGAAATAGCATTGGAATTTGATCTGAGGCATTCGTCAGCTCAGCGAGTTGATTCTGCAAGTCCATCCGCTTAACTATTGGCATTGCCCTGATCCAGTGGCAAGATAAACTACGTTTGCAGGATGCATGAGAGCGGTTGATCTGAGGGCTGTGCAAACTTGATTCCAGGAATACCATCAAAAACGGGCTAGAAAGGCTTGAATCAAGGGGCGGCAATGATGTGGGGCAATGATCTGGGGTAACCCTGGGATCAAAAAACTGAAGGTGCTGGATCAAAGATGAATCAATCACAACACTTAATCACAATTATTCTTTGGATCAAATGCAACAACCTGATCAAATCTAGCTGCTATTGCATGTTTTAGTGGTTTAGTAGGCAAGCAAAACAGTCATGCAAGCAAAAACGTTTTGTTGTTGTTTTTGTTCTGCTCTTAGGGAATGCCGTGCACACAGTGCGAAGTTTTGTATGTCAGCAACTACTTGAACCCTAGTTTTGGCCCCTTTGGGGAGCACCTGACGCGGCACATGCGCGGCGCGAAAATTCGGCCTTCTGGCCCACCCAAGCACCCACAGTTCCTACCCCGGGGGCCCATCGTCTAGGGATTTTGGGCCTGGTCCGTGATACTTGACTAAGTAAGTCGTTTGTTGTTGTCTATTGAACATCCGCGCTAGATTGGGCAAGATGAGGCGAGGCACGTAAGAAATGTTGTTCGTTGCTTTTTGAAGATCCTGCCCTGGAAGCTCAGCCCCGGCATGAGGTAGCGGTTGGTCTGGGGCGAAACTTGTCGTTGGGCTGCGATACCGTCGGACCCAGTGCTCGTTTCCGCGGTGTACATCGCTATTAAGATCCCGTGGTACAATGGCTATCGCAATATTTGGAGGGAGCAATGGGACCACTTTTCACAAATCTATTCGCACCTTGTTGCACCTCACCCAGCTTTGTATTCGGCGCCATGTTTGCTACCCTTCGTATGGCCTTTGGCCCCACGTGCCACCTCATGTGTTGGTTGTTATCTTGTGGGCTTTGCTACTCTGCTGTGCTATCAGACGGGTGGCGAGTGATCTTGGGTGAATTTTCTGGCAGGTGCACGCAATGCAACAACTTGGCCTTAGCTATCCAAGTAGAGGTTCCCGATTCCCCATCAGCGTTGGATGAAGAAGGGCAGGTTCGAACCATGACCAACCATGCAAGCACCATGTGTGGTAAGATGAATGCGGCATTCATTACAAAAGGAGGCTTGGTGTTTCATAGGTACACATTTCTTATGTATTCCGCATTGTTTTCTTCAGTAAATGTAGCCAAAAGGTTCTCATGTATGCCCACAATAGGGGGGCCCCCGCACAGGAGCGTCCCCGGTTCTTGCTCCCACGGAGCTGGTACCCAATGGCTCCTCAGGAGCTCGTCTCTGCGGCTCCTGCGAAGCTCATCCCCGCATGCGGGGACGCAATTCGCGGGGATGGAAATGGAACATTTGACTTATCTACCACTAGGCCACTATTTGTGCCACAAAGTCTTTTGTGCTTTTGAAGGTGAAATTTCTCAGTAGAGTTGTTAATGTCTATTGACAAAAACTCCGCAACATCATCTCTTCTAAGATCAAATAAGGAATAAGTGCCCAACTCTGCATCCTTTTTTTTGTCAAAAGATTAATTTTTTGTTTTCCTCAACGCATGCACAAAATTTAGTCACACCTGTGTGTTTCAACAGCTTTTGACACTAGGTGTAAGTTGCCATGCGCGACATATCCATGGCTTCGTCCGATCGATCGGATATTCTTGACCAAGATTTAGGATTCAGGATCGTGCTGTCTCGATACCACAAATTGATCACCTGATGCATGTTGCAAACAATCCCCTTTACGGGTCGACAATTCAGCTGTTTCTTTTACGTAACACCGTGACCCATAGGTGATAAGGGAAACTTTTGGGGTCTACAAACACTTTGGAATTCCTCTTTCGTGATCTACAAGAATCTTGAACCTTGGAGCCGGTATCCGACACACCGCACATCACATGGCACAAGCCAAAAACTATAGAAATAGTAATCAAAATGTTTACGAGCAGCATACATGCACCGACTTCCAAACCCAAACCCATACGTGCAAATTGAATAGTTTTGGCTTTTTTGTAGTGTCTCGTTCATAAAACTTTGTGAAAAAACATCATTCAGCACTTTTTGGACGCATTTGTTGGAGAAAATTTTTGTAATGTGTGCTAGCTTTGTTTGGATGAAGCCAACCTTTTTTAGGCACGACGCACCAAATTTGCCCGTGTAGTGCCCGGTGCCCATTTCAAGGGTGTAACACTAGGCTTGTGCGGAGAGTTCGCGTTTTAACCCTACAAAGAGATCTGTGAGAAGATTTATGAACAATCCCGGCATCAGGAGCTTTTGTCCTGCAATCAGCTGTACAGTGGGGATGCAATTGGCACATTTATGAATTTTGTCATGAATTAGTGTGTAACATTCTTTCATGCTTTCATCATTCATGCGGTGCTTCCCTTCCTCATTCCTCACTCATCGTGCAAAAAGACAACATAGTTTCAATGTTTGAGTGTGCTTGCTTAGCTTTTCCGCGTTTTTGAGATGAAGTCGGCAATGCTAGTGCAAAATGTGCAGCCAATGCGCCAGTGGGGACACATTTATGGACCCCTCCAGCCGGCACGTGGCTTTTAGGGGATTGCTGCATGTTGGCGAACTCTTGAAGTTTTGTGTTGGTGTTTGTGCGCCCGTCGAGCTCTCCCCTATGCCTGAGATGCGCAGCCAAGCTTGGCACTGTGTTACGTAGTCTGTTCCGACTCTTGACAAACATCTAGGGCCTGTTTGCCTTTTGGCCCAAAACCAAATCTTTCGCAGCCCTTGAAAGTTCCGAACAGCAAAAAATTGTGGAGAGGCAACTTTTGGTACGGAAAAAGCTAAAAGAACAATTGCGAAAACCTTCCACGGTCAAACAGCCCATAGAAAAAAGGCGCTGCTTGTACGCCATTTCGACCATCCATCCTATTTTTTGCTAGGGCCAACCTGAAACACTGCTTTGCTTGGAAACTTTCACCGGCCAATATTGTGGCTCTCATAGTTTTGTCGGCTACCTAACAGGCCAGGGAGCTTTCTCGAGACCTAAGCCTGTTTTGCCTTCACATTCAGTTTCATTGAGTATTTGCCTTTCATTTGCATATTTGTTTTTCTCTGTGGTTGCACTGCAAATCTTATGGTAATGTAAAATTCACTCTGTCTCCGTTGTTTGTTGTGGTGCCAGATCTGTGTCGTATTCACTTAGCTATGTGCGTACAAGTTTGGAGTTGTCTTCTTTTTGTCTGTCTACACTTGTTTCATTGGTTTTTGACATAGATCACTTGACATACAACAAGGTGAAAAAATTTGCCAAAGATCCAATTTGTTTTAAGTGTGCTTGCAATTTTGCATGCATGCCTACATTAATCTTCTGTCATTTTGCAATTGTTGTGGGGCACTTTGCTTACGCATTTGCTGTTTGTGTGACCTTTTTGCGTGCATTAAGTTTTTTTGGCAGTGGTATGGATTAGATTCCACATAGAAGTGCCGACCACCTGTGGATGAATGCTCAGCGAAAGTATGTACCATAGGTAGGTATTGCACAAAAACGAGCATGCGTGTACGTGTCATGATGCAAATATGCATGGGCTAATGGGTTTGACAGTGCGGTGGGCATTTTGTGGGCACATGTCATCTTGCCTGCTGACAGCGTCATGTCTGTTGGTCATCACAATTTGAATCACCCCCCCCCCCCCCCCGGCCCTTCCCTGTCTAATGTTAATTTTATGGTAATGGTCATCGATGGGTAATTTCGTTGCATGTCACGGATTTGTGGGAATGCATTGCCAATGCTTTTTGCATGGTTGCCGGAATGTTGGCGGATGCATGCATGGATGCATGGTCTTTCGCGATTTCTAGTATCTCCTCTCAACCTGATTCTCCGTTTTCAGCCCAATCCTAGACTCTAGGCAATGAAATGTCAATAACTTTTCTGAGACCCCAAAAGTACCATTTATGGTATGTTTTCTACTTTTTATTTCACTTCCTGCCCCTACCCCTTTTTTCTTCCCACAGTGCCAAGCACCGGCTCTGGAATTAATGAAGGCCCATTAAGGGCATGTAGCAGCTGGCAGCCGCCCCTAAGGGCCTGAAGATCTGTTTTTGGAGAATACGCTCAAGGCTTGTACACCCTGTCGGTTACACAACGATTTCTGTGCTTTTGTTCGCTGCTTGCTTTGGTTTTTGTAGAGTTTTGGGTTGTAGGTGCTGAAAACTTTTGTTTGCAGTTTGGCAGAGTTGGCAGCGGGATTTTTGTTTGTACTTGACAAGTAGTGAATAATTATTTGCAATCAAAAACAACATCCCCCCCCCCCCTTGTTGTTCCTTATTGCCTGAGTGTGGGCACGTTTCAGGTGCTGCCCCAGTGTGATTTTTTTTTTCATGCATTGTGTTCTTGGGATGCTGAAATTATGTTAAAGCAATTTCTGCCCCCCAGGGGCGTACCGCAGGTTTTTTCTTGAATATTTTTTTAAGAAAATCTGGGTTTTTTCACCTGTGGTGTATCTGTTTTGTATGTCAGTGCATGTTTGCCAATTTTTTTTGGTCAGTTCTGGTCAGCAGCCCTCCCCCTCCCCCCTACAGTGTTGCTCAGTGACAGCTCTGAGCACTGTTGTCACTGCAATGCTGAATTTTTCTCAGTTCAGCACTGTTTTGGGCGGCAGGATGCTGCCCCCCCCCCCCTGTGTGCAGGGTAGTTCTGGAATTTTCTTCTGCTACCATCTGCCATTGGGTGGTTGCAATGCTGCAGTTTTAGTGCCCCCCCTCCTGCCTCAATTCTGTGACAGATTTCTGTGAGTGTTGCACTGTTTTGGGTCGTTTTAATGCTGTTTGCTCAGTGTTTTAACAAAAGGTTCACCTATGGTGCCCATTTTCCCCATGGGGAGGGGAGTTGTATAGTATAGTATATTCTACTGTGCTGCAGGCCCGCGTTTGTGTTGTCATGTAAGTTTCGGTCTTCGTGCACCGTGGGAATCATTGCGATACAGGAGTACTGAAGGATTAGCTAGAAGGTGTTCAGCGGAGATCAAAACTTTGGAGTCAAGGTTGAGGATAGAAGAAGCCCAGCTCCACTGCCAATCTCGGTTCAACAATTCAATTAATAGCAAATGTCATTGTTGAGAGATGCGCATGTGCTACATCCATCGCTTGCTCTGGATGCTGGGCACAGGCGACCACCAATATTACCAAGTTCTTTGGTAAAGAAAAAGAAATCACCATTTTTGCACATCTGAAAAATCTCTGCATATTGGACATTCATGCGTGAATAGATTCATGTGGTAGGGGAGAAAAAACCTAGGGGTACAGCACCACAACCCACCCCGGGGGGGTTTTTTCTCCCCCTTTAGGGGGGTATTTTCTCTCCTTTGGGGGGGGGGGTTATTTTCCACCATAGATTCATGCATGCGTAGGACCTAATCAAGACTGACTTTCTCAACAAGATTACAGAGATAAGCGACTGTAATGGTGGGCAAACACTTGACCTTCATGGCAAGACTGTAACCTCAGTGCAAATGATTTGAGCAAACGGCACATTGAAATGGGTGAAATCACTGAAGGGCATCAACACATGGCTTTCTACACCATTAAAATTGCACTGCTGGATCCCAGAGCAGAAAGATAAAAACCGCACACAGCCCATGAAACTTGGTCTCAGAACAGAGCAGTAAATCTCAATATGCTCATCAGACTTGAAAATATATCAAGAACACAAAGAAGAATGCTGGCACGCATTGTCATGCAGTGTTGGTGCTCTTAGCACTGATATTAATAATGGTGGTGGCAGATGAAACACATTAAAAGTTTTAACACCCGATTAAGATCATCTCAGGAATGAGACATTTCCCCAGTCGGGCACTGCAAGCTGGTGACGAGACCACAGACAGCACGCATCTTGGTCCAAGCAGAGAACTTCAATACTTGTGACAGAGCTGTCCACCGAATAATAAACAGAAAAAATGCAATTCAAAGGAGCACATTGATCTTCAACCCACAGGAAGCCTGCAACGCACCGCTCGAACATCTACACTCCTGGCATGCACAACAATGTGCAAACTCTAAGAATAACTATGATTTGTTGAGACAGTGCAAACTGCATTTTCAGAGGCCAAAACACGCCTTGTCTGAATTTGTGGGGAACAAACTGCTGGTGCTGTGCGCTCAACCAAGACATTCTTCACATTGCTTGTCTATGGGCTTGTCTGACAACATTTCTTCATGTGCACCAGAGGCGAAATTATAATCAAGAGAGGTCATGGCGAAATCCTCAACATTTAAAAAACTGATGTTCTGCTGGAGAAGCATCTTTCTGAAAATTGACACTGTTTCCAGAACGAGAAGAGCACACCACAATGATCTAAGGGGATTTTATGATACATGTGAGCTTAACATGTGAGGTTTTTTGCAGATTCACCAGGCAAACAGAACTCTGCAACCAGGCTTCTCTGCAGCTGCCGGAATATCAAGAACTTTCCAGGCAGCGAGACAAGCACTAAACAAAACTAGCAGCAAACCACCTGCTATGGTTCAGACGGCGACGTTGATGGTAAAACATAATCATTTCCAGACCCATATTCCCACTCTTTGACTTTGCACTGCAGAAGGAACCGCTGCCGTGCACTTAACCATGGCAGCTCAGCCGAACTCTCCAGCGGTGCTCGTGCAACTTTGTGAAGGAGATCATACATCCCAAGTGCTATGAAATGCCGCGTCCACTCCAAAACTGCCAGCGGACCAACCTGCAAAAGAAAGAAATGCACACAAATCGCAAAACTTGATCTATGCCATCTTCCCTCCCACCTCCGCTCTTTGCGAGCAAAAGAAAGACACACAGAGGATACCATTGCTTTCCCTACCCCCAAATGACCTATACAGGGGAAAGAATTCTGCTGCACAGAGGGGCTCTTGGGCTATCTTCCCGCACCAAAAATTTCGGACCCACTCGGACCCCAAAAGTTCTGCTGAAATGCTGCCACGTTAGTGGGTCAATACAAAAAAAAACGTACAATCCTACAGGCATATGGGGGGTCTGGAATGCAAAATCCAAAATTGCAGGAACGGGTGGGGGAGGGCGTGCGGAAGGATGGGGCCAGAAAACCGACCATTGAACACCAGCAATTGCCGTTTGACTACAGGATGATTCCGAGCCATTTTCGATATTCTGCAAAGCCAAAACAGGCTGAAGCTTGAGGCATGGCACGCAATGGCAGCCCCCTGAAGGGGCCATGAATATGCTGCAATGCGGTGTTGTGGCTTGTGTGGAAGTCGAAATCAGGGGGCACTCACAGCAGAAATTGGCCTCTTCCCATCCAGAAATTTGACATCAACACAGAACTTCAACTTCGTTGAATGCACCATCACCCCGAGAACAGCCAAACCGCGTTCATCAGTCCATCCATTAAAAACCAACGCGGCTGGCAGATCCGTGTGTTCGTGACAATACCCTGGACAAACACCACGTCTGGGGCGGTGCGCAGGTTCAGTTGGGACTGGCTTCAATTGCAGGTGTTCCTGGAGGGCCGAGGCTCATCGGCACAAGCCCAGCAGCCGCAAAGAGAAATGATGCACAGCCCTGAACGTTTTGACAATACCACACCAAACTTGGTGCTGGGGATGTTGTTTAGCCAGAAGCGAATTGCACTCAGTTTCACCGAATTTTACTCTGCTATACCGAATGTCAATCAGGTTTGCAATACGTCACCCAGTCTTGGAGAATCTGACTCAATTTTACCAAATTTCACTCAATTTCACCGAACTTGATGAAGTCCTACCGATTTCCCTTCAAAAAATCACCCCCCCCAACAGGGCTTGGGGTGAAAGAGAAAAGGTTTGCGCACCGCGCAGGGGGGTCGTTGGAGCCCGATGTCCAAACCCCCCTTCCCCTTCAGGGCTCCCGCGACGGGGACCCCAACGGGCGGACGGGGAAGGGTTTTTCTGGCTCAAAAATGATCTCCACAATGCGCTGATCATTTTGAGTTATGGATCATGGGGGTATTTTTTCTTGAAAAAAAAAGGTGGTGACTCATCACTAGTGTTTAGACTAGCCTCTTTGGACTGGCCTGTCACGACAGTCCCTCTCTCTCACACACCCCCTCCTTCAGGGGGCTCGAACGAACACCCCCCCCCCCCCGGCGTGCAAACCTTTTTTTGCCCTCCTTTGTGGCCCGCAGGCAAGTCTAAGGTTCACCGAAGCCTGATAGGACGAGGCGCCTCAACAGACCCAGTGGTCACACGATGCGCGCACGTAGAGGGCACACCCCAATCCCCCTGAGTTGCCTGACATAATTGAGTGGGGGGTGGTGGAGGCGTTTGGGCACCCGCGCGAGGTGGTGCCACGGCTGTCCTTCAGGTGAAAAAATCTCGTTACCGAATACGAGACCCCAGAAATGCGCAAGTCGGCAAGGAGAACGCAACCAGGGCAATACACGCGGCAAAATTTCAAATCCTCTAGTAACATGCCCGTCTGCAGTTTGTCACTGGGAAAGAGAAGACACATCAACCTTCGACCGCAGTTGACAGCCAATTGCCCGTGGTTTCGGCAAACCGCCAGGGGTTGGCGTTCAACTGCCGGTGGTTGGCGGTCAGGCACCCCCCCAGAGGGCTGTCCTGAGTCAAAACAGAAAAAGCCGTTCATGAAGTAGGGCCCCCAAGATCATTGATGAATGCCTTCGACCCACCACCCCTCTGCCCCCCGTAGGATGGCCGCCACACGAAGCACAAGCCTCTGCTTGCGACCATATGACGGGGGGGTGACCACAACCGGTCCTGATGCGACCCACCCCCCAACTATCTTTCAAAACTCGGGGGGGGGGGGGGGGCTGGGGGGGGGGGGTTGAGTATAAACACATAGTATGAAAAATAAATTTGGCGCCTTCGGCGCCAGACAGTTTTCTCTAGAGACACTTGTTGGTGGCCGACCCGGCACCACTATCTTTCAAAACCCGGGGGGGGGGGCTGGGGGGGGTCGCATACAAGGACCGGGCCCGGCCACCCCCCCGTGGACCATATGACGGCGCCGGCTTCGAAGACCTTTTCCAGACCACCTCCGTCCTTCGAAGGGGTGCAACCGATCCCCAAAATCAGGGAACACTGTGATCGCAGACCTGAAGCAGCACGGCAACGCCAAACAGGGGGTCGCCCAAGATCATTCCGGCGAGTGTGCGGAACAAGGGGCCGAACTGGACCACGTCTTGAAGGAACGGCTGCAACGAATGGAGGCGGGCGATGGTGACTTCTGAGTGCCACGAATGAAATGTAAAGTCCAGGTTTCATTTTTGGGTTTTGATGCAGATTCCACATAGAAGTGCCGACCACCTGTGGATGAATGCTCAGCGAAAATATGTACCACGGGTAGGTATTGCACAATAATGAGCATGCGTGTATGTGTCATGATGCAAATGTGCATGGGCTAATGGGTTTGACAGTGCGGTGGGCATTTTGTGGGCACATGTCATCTTGCCTGCTGACAGCTTCATGTCTGTTGGTCATCACAATCTGTTTTATTGTCTCAAATCCCATCCCCCCCCCGGCCCCTCCCTGTCTAATGTTACTTTTATGGTAATGGTCATTGATGGGCAGAAAATGGGATATGACCGTCTTGTGTAGTGTGTAGTGTGGCGTATTGTGGTGTGGGGATGTGGCATCCTGCGGAGTGGTGTGATGTGGTGTGGTGTGGTGCGTTGTGCCCCCCCCGCCGTCGTACGGCACGTAGGACGCAGTGCGGCTCGGACGTTACTAATATGCGGGGCTGGGGGTTGCCATAAAGGAAGTACGCCGCATGTGCACAATGGTTCGAGGTTTGGAGAGGCATGTGTGCATTGGTTTGTGCCCAGTGGAGTGGGGAGAGGAGAGTGGGACAGTCATCCCTCTGCTCACAGGTGCTGCTTCGGCCCCCATGGCGTCTTGAGCGGGGGGGGGTGTGACCTAATTAAAAAACAGACAAATGCAAACCAGAGGTAATGCACTCCACAGTCAGGCATAAGTGCATCTTGAGCGGGGGGGGGGGAGGGGGGGGACCCAAAATTTTGTACCCCCCCCCCCTTGCGCAAGCACGGCCGCGGTCCCAGAAGTCAGGCCGTGCATGCGCAAGGGGGGGGGGTACGCGCACATGGCCCAACAAGATTTTCCCTTTTGTAAAATTTCGTTCTTCCCAACTACGGCCAGTTTGGCCTGGGGAGGGGGGGAGGGGGTGTTGGGGAGGCGGGGGTCCCCCCCCCTTGGGTTTTAATTATGCTACAGACGCCCTGTTCGGCCCCCATGGCGTTCACTCCATCCACACACAGCCCCATGCTGCCGCCCCCACCGCCATCCCCTGCACACAGGGTCAACGCTGCGGTGTGTGGCCTGACGGAGCCCAAGATGGTCCTGTTCTCGACTCATGACTGCCCCGTGTGCACTGCCCTGTGTGATGTGTAAGTGTCGGCGGAGGATTGATGTCGTGCACGGGGGCTGGGCAGGACGGCGTTGAACGGCGTGTGGGGCCGGAGGGCGGGCCTGCCATTGGCGACGTCCTCACCCCTGAAAACACTGGACGTGGCATCGGTGCGTGGGGGTGGCGCCAGCGCTCACTCAGCACTTATGCCTCGTGGGCGGTGGCAGTGGCGTGACATTCACGGCATTTGCTGCGTTGCAGCGCCGCGGGCAATGTGGCACGGGATGGGGGGATGTGCGTGCGGATATGGTTCACGCCTTTCCCCTTGTTGTGCGCCCCCCGCCCGAACACAAAGGCCAAACCTCTTCTACGCTCTGTCGCTGAGATTCCGGCACCATCTGCCTGGTGGACGCTTTTTGGTGGACGCCGACGTTTCCAACAAGGGGAATCGCCAGTAGCTGCTTTGTTAGCGCTGTTCCAGACAGCATAGGCACGGTGTAAAGGGTTCGATACACTTGGTACTAAAAGCACTCATGATGAGGGATGTCATGGTAGAGAAAGAGAAACACATCTTGGGCCCACAGGTAACGCAATGCACTCGTGAAAGGGCACAGAGATCGTGCAACACAATGCACGCGAGTTCAGCACAACGGTCAGGGGAGGGGGTGAGTCATGCCTTCAACACGGGCTCTCCCAAGCCTTCCATCACCTTGAAATTGGTGGTCATCAGCTCGTTGATGAAATTGCGGTCCGGATTCTCCCCCAGAGACACACTCATGGCCTTCTGGAAGAGCCAGGCCCCGCTCAAGTTGGGCATGTAGGGGTTCAAGCCCTGAGTAACAGGAAAAACGGACGAAAGGGGGGGGCGCGTTGACGCGGAAAATTCTCCTTGATTCACGCAACCCAACCCAACCCAACCCAACAAACGCGCACATCGCGATGGAGAAGGGGGCCGGGCACTACACACAGCACAGTGTCAGATCATCCAGCGATACATCCGTCTGAAATTTGTCGGTGGTAAAGACAAGGCGTATGAGCCTTCACCCGCAGTCGGTCCGCAACGAACAAACAATTGGCCAGTAATCGCCGGCGGTTGCCGGTCAACTGCCAGCGGTTGGTGGTTGACTGCTGGGGCAGAGGGCTGTCTTGAAGGCGCGTTTAGCGAAAATGCAGCAAAAAACCTCGTGACTAAAGGACCTCCCGGGACAAAAGCGCAACGCCGTGTTCATCGCAAAATACCGAAGATTTATGTGTCGTTTGGGAGGTTCTCCAAAACGGAATGAAATTGTAAGGACGGTTACGAAAGGTCCGCTGAGCAGATCCCAGTGACGGTGCTGTACTGACCGGGTCATCTTTATGAAGGGGGGGGGGCGGGGTCTGTTCACAACCCCCCCCCCCCCCCGTGTGACATTCCGTCGGGTTGTTGTTTCTTTATGGGCCCTGGACAGTCACCCGTTCTTCCCTTCGCATGTTGCGTCGGGTCGCTGCGTTTTGTCGGCCGCTGCGGCCGGTGCTCTTGCTGGTGTCGTTTCCGCGTGCGCGAAGCCCCGTCGTTGGTGTATTGGGGCTGTGCTGGTTGCAGCAGGTGTCGTTTGTGCGCTAGTGGTGCCCAGTAGTCGGCGTACCGGGGTTGTGCTGGTTGCCACAGGGGTCGTTTGACGCTTTTCCCTGCCCACACACCGCTCAGCGGTCGTCCACCACCTGCCTCACCGCGTTTCCGTGTGCGTGCCCCTCCCCCCCAAAATGAATTTTGAACGAGAACTTGGCTCAGTTCGAATGGAAAGGGCTTCAGTAGCCACCACACGTACCCAAACCCCCTCGGACGCACCCAGACCCCCTTCGGACCCACCGCCCTGTCAGTCCGTCTCTCCAGCTTTGTGCGCCTGCACGGGCCTGGCATCGCGGATCTTCCCGGTTCATAGTGTGTCAGCATTGCCCAGGTCCGAGCTGGCCTCCTCACCACCCGTCCCTTGTTGCAGAAATCCGCTCCTCATGTGCAGGGCGGGAAGAAAATTGCTCTGCGGGGGGGGGGGGGGTGACACGGAAGCCCATTTTCCCAACCCCCCCCCCTCCCTCCTTGGCCGCCGTGACGGGAGGGGGGGGGTTCAGGGCGGGGGCGCCCAACCTGCCGTGCCGGGGGGGGGGGGGGGGCAACCCAACATCTATGGCTCAAAATGATACCCACGTCGCGCTGATCATTTTGACTACTCAAATGTGGGGGGGGGGATTATTGGTGGAAAAAACTTTTTCGGGCCAAATTTTGCGTTCCTGTGCCTTTGGCGCCAACATCCGTTCTTACACAAAACAAAGGGCCCGACACGGAACCCCATTTCTCCAACCCCCCCCCCCCCTCCTTCGGCGGGCGTCCATGTCACCCCCCCCCCCACAGAGCAATATTCAGGTCCCCCAGTCGAGATGAAACGGTTGCGCCACCGACGCCGCGGTTGATTGGAATTCGGGACTCGATTGCATTGACGGGGTTCACCTCGTCCAAAGCGGCGACAATTGCGGTCGTTGCCGGACAGCGGAGTGGCGCGGGCTCGAACTCAGGCAAGGCGCAGAATTGATGAAGAAAATCAGCCTCCCGCAGCCCCGGGCCGCACATTTCAGGGGCTTCAGCGGCTCCAGCGACCGCACGGACTCCCCGACACTTCGGGGACAAGGGCCCCGACAGCCCCCCGCCGCCGAGCGATCTCATGGGGAGGGTGTCCCACACATGCAGTGCCCATTACTGTCTGTCAGCAACACCACAGCCCACGCGCCAGTCCCACTCCTTCCTGCCGCACCCCCCCCCCCCCCCGGGCTGCTACCTTTGTCCTCAAGACAATCCCCCAATGGATTTTTTGATTCTGAGGCCTCTATCCCCTAAAACTGGATATCACTTTTTTGAGGGGGGGGGGGGGGGGTCAAAAGTTTTCGCTCAGAAGGCTCCAAGCAGTGGGGAGGCTCGATGCTGTCACAACAAACCCCGATCGAATGGTAATGCAGCCGAATGCAGAACTAAGGTCGGTGATTCGAATCCTGGATCGCCCCGTTTTACCGACGTCCGCTGTCTGCACACGCCCTCTGCCCACGGCACAGCGATGGTGCAGGCACCCTCTGCGTGCACTGCTCGCTGTGCTGTTCACGGCCCTTGCACTCTCCGTTGGTCCCAGAACTCAAATCCTTCGCTTCGGGGATTCACGGGCGCTCTCCGAATCGGTGGTTCGGGTGTCGGCCTCCGCACTTTGCGCCTTCTTCCCCAGTGACAACCATTAGCGACAAGAAGGACGCCCCCCTGCGAAGTCCTTAGCAGGCTCGTCGTAGTACTTGCCCAACCGCAGTCGACCCACCCACCCACATCAAAAATTTGCACTCGGGAACAAAATACATTTCATTGCAGGGGCCCGGAAGTGGCTGATTTCAGGTACACAAACTTTTTTTTTTTGGCCTCTGACCCCCCCCTCCCCCCTCCGCAAAGGGGTAGGGTCAGTCACACTCAGCACAAGCCCGGTCCGTAGCCCGCAGGCCCATCAACTGTCATCCTGCGCTGGCCTGATGTGCAAAAGGCACTGTGCCTTCTGATGGGGCGAGGTCTGCACCTGCAGAGCCTTTGCATCCAGTGCCTCCGCTGCCAAAGCCCCGGACACGCCATCGGAAATGCGGCCCAAATGGCGAATCATGGCCCCGAAACCTCCGAAAGACAGTGGCGACTGAATGCCCGAGGCGTCCCCGATCTGCAGCACTCGGTCGAACGACGGCGCCAAGGGGCTGTCCTTGAACGTGGGGAAGAAACCAAACAAACAGCGCTGAACTTCCAGGTCCTCTAAACGCACGTTCTGATACCCGGGCATGAGCTTCCAGTAGTCTTCAAACATCTGCGAAAGAGTAGTGTACGTTTGTGCAGAGGCAATGAGCGCGTTTGGGTTTAGGCAGGATTGTGCTCAATGGGGAGGACAGCAGGGAGGGTCTCCAGGGGGGGCTGGAATGGATGGATGGATGGATGAGGGAAGCATTCCGGGCGTCACATCGCGAGGACACAGGCTCAAAGGCTCTGACCGCTTGCCGTCCCTGACCAAGCCAAAAGGCATGTTTCGGGCAGCGACAGCACACTGGGCCCCCCAGTGTGCCTTTACGGGGCGGGTGGGGTGCAGGGGTGGGGGGCAGGCTTGTGACCCTCCCCCCGGCGAAAAAAAAAACAAAGCTTGTTTCGTTTTTGCGGATCTGCAAGACATCGCAAATCCTGGGGCAAAGGGCGCCCAAAAACAACTTCTGCACAACAGCCCTTCCGCTAAGTCAGCAGCTTTGTGTGCGCGCGTGTGCGTGCGTGTGTATGTTCCGCAGGGGCTCGCAAGTATTGAGGAGACGAATCAGCGCAGACGATACGCAGAACAGGACCAGACACTACGCCGCGGCCGGGGAAGGGCCACAAGAGACAGTGCACTTCCTCCAGAATTATGGGAGCGTGGGGGTGACCCACGAGCCCACCCGCACGACGAGGCACCACTGAGAACAGGTCAGCACGGGCCGTAGGAGGTGCAGGGCCAGAAATAGGGCACACCTCCTCAAGAGACTGGCGGTGGGGCGATGCATCCAAATACGTGAACATGTACGTGGTCCGGTCCGTCGGGCCAGAGCTCGCAGGGAACGCCTCCCAAAAGTATTGCCCCTGCAGAACATGTGCATGGGCAACGGCAGGAGGGAGGCCAACACAGGCCCTGTTGACATGGTCACGGCCCCCAGGCTTTAGAGGGCTCCACATGGTCTCCGACCCAGCAATACCACCGGAGATAAGAAGGAATGGTGTTCCAAACAACAGCACACTGATGGCGCACATGGAGGCGAGCAAAGATCCATATTTTTCCCCACATCAAAGATGGCACATTGAGAAAATGTGGCGACATACGTCTGCAAAGAATCAGACATTGCACGATCATAGCTTTGGTGCATGAAGGATGATGTTTGTAAGTCTGCACAGCGCAATACAGCGCAACAGGACACAACACGATATGAGTGACACATGACACAAGCACAGTACAGCACCATACAGCACAAAATATGGTCAGGGCCCAACCTGCAACGTTCCAGATGAATCCTCAAACATGGGACTGCAAGTGTAAATGAGGTCTCCGCTGGTGTTGGACTCTGCAGGGAAGCCACTTGCCATCGTGCCGACCACCATACATACGCCGTCTGGCTTCTTGCCCCACCGCACCTGCAGAGAGGACAGCAATTCAAAGTGAGACTTCAGACTTCACGGAGTCACAAGCCATGCTGGAACTCTGTCACCCAAATTGTCGCAGGCCGTTAACTGTTGTAAACGTCTGGGCTCAAATTGCGAAATATCCCAACACTTTGGCGTTTATTTCCAGTTTTTTCGCACTATTTCATGATTGTAATTTAGCCTTGGGGAGAGCGGCTACTGCTATGCATGCACACTCCATCTCCAAAAAAATACCAAGCTACCAAGAATGACCAAGAAATTATCAGGCTACAAATTGAGAAGAATAACAGGGCGCATTGTGCACATGGGGCTGGAGTTGGGATACAATAGCAAAATCCCGTGACTCACAGCGCCAATTACTGGCCAACCTCTGGCAACCCACCCTAACAATTTCAGCTTGCCGCAATTGCTCGAGCATTTGCCCCATCCCAGCACCACACATTGCTTGATGCTTGCAACACCTATTTCGTTCAAAGGGAAGCACAATTAGTCAACAAAAACAGATTGATAAGCAGAGACAAAACAAACATGTCAATCAATTCTGGCAACATGATGCAAAAGACGCCAAAATGGGTATCCAAGACAACAAGGGCAAAGTGGGCAGCACAATGCAAAATTTAATGGGTTTGAGCTGCAGATGGAAGGTAAAAGAATGTTTATTGGTGCCAGAACTTGCGTTTGCAGTATCATTGGATCCTCTACAGGGGTACCAGAGGGTCCCCAAAGCCGCCAAACCCGCCGTCTTAACAAAAAACAGCCGAAAACTGCATAAAATGCAAACGCACTCGTGCCTCAGAACCACAGAGCTGGGACCCAACAAAAATTTTTGGCTCAAAATTCTATTGCCTTTGGCAGGTCCAACTCGCAGAGAATTGGCCACAACATTGACCAAACCATGATACAAGTAACTACTTTGCAGCAGCCTACTCTATGGCATGTGCGGGGCTGCCACACTGAGAGGTTTGTAGTGCAAGATGTTTTGGCTTTACCGTGCTAGCGTGTGGCCTCCCTGTGAAGGACGTTGGCCACCCCGCAGTGAGGGCAGCTTTGTGGGAGTAAACTACTTTTTGTGGGTGGAATGTGGAACAAACAATTCTTTGCGCTTGCAAGATGCTCGCCATGAAGAGAAGCTCCTGGGTAGCCCGTCACTTTCCTATTCAATGAAAGACTGATGAACAGTGTGTGCCAGTTTTGGGGGTGGCTGCATTAAGAAAACTGGATCACGACATTCATATCAATTTTTGGAGGGGATGGGGGCAAAATGGTGTCGACCAGAGATTGAAGTCGGAAGTGCCCTGATCTCCACACTGATCTCCACACTGGCTATTTGGACTTGGGGGGATTTCCCAAAGATTGACTGTAGGTTCACACTTCCAGCCCGCGTTTCATGCATACTCGGTTCACTGCCGGCCAAATTCCTAAAACACAAGAGACGCAAACACCAAGACACCCCGCTCAACCACTAAAACTGCAGTGTGTAGCGCGCGCGACGAATATAATGTACGTGTCACAGCACAGCTCTTGGCCTACCCCCATGGGGAGGGGGGTCAACCTCAGGAGGCACCCACCCACAACCCACCTTTGCTCCCTGTGCAGCATTCCCCAGACGTTCTCTGTGCGCCTGGGACTTCAAGTGTTCAAGCACGGCATTGTCGTGGTCCGAAACCACCATGCCACATTTGCATGTTACTTTCATGGTGAGCTGTCACAGGGAACAGCAGGCACAGGTCAGCACATCAGGCACAGGACACAGCACAGCATAAGCAACACTCAGATAGTTCAGGGCCCTGACGCCGACATTCCTCAAAGGGGACAAAAAACAAAGGACCCACCAGTGACCTACCCCTACCCCGGGGGGGGGGGGGGGGTCCCGGCTGAAGGAGGCACCCAACTTTTTCGAAAATTTTGGTTGTGTCAACGGAGCCCCTGGATGACTTGTCCTGCTTGACTACTCCGGGGTCGGCTGTTCCAGAGACGGGCTGTCGCCCGTGCCATTGACCGCATCCAGATGCACACTCCGAGTCCATGCTGGGTTCGCCGACTCCAGCACTGACTTGTGCGCGCTGGTGTGTGCATCTGTGGGATAATTTCCCTGACAGGGGCTTCTAACAACCAATGATTCCCTTTTGTACTTTCCTTTGCCTCCTTTTGCGCTCTGCACCATTTTTGGCGAGCACAGTCTGCCCTGCCCTGTTACCTCCCCTTGTGTTTCCCTTTCCCCCTGCCCAGTTTCCTCTGCGCTCTCCTTGTTTGTCCTGTCCTGGGGGATAAAGGGCGGTGGGGAAACGTGTTGCTGTGGGGAGGGGGAGGGGGAGGGGGAGGGGGCGGGTGAGGGGGGTGATCGCGCCCCGTCCCCTCCAAAGGGGGGAGGAGGGTCTCATAATTTTTTTTGGGTTTTGGGGGCATTTTTGAATCCCCTGTTTCATTTGCATAATTTTGAATATACACAAGTCGGAGGGTAAAATCTCCTTTTACCATTCACGAATGGGGGAAAATTGGGGAAAATTGGGGAAATGGGTGGAAACATTCTGTGCCCCGGTCCAGAGAAGCCAAAACAAGCAACAATTTGGGGTGCAACAGTAGAGTGGTCGACGACGTCGCGCGTTTGCTGTGCAACATCTCCTGGCATCCATGGGCACATGTTCATTGCCCAAAGGGCCTGTCTTGAAATGGGGATTGCTGTGATACGGGGACTGCTCTTCACCATGACCATGCTGCCACCTGCAGCACATTTTCACAATGCCATTTGGGCTGCCGTGAATTGGCAAATGCCACTGGGTGATATCTATTTGATGGTATGCCCTGAGGAGGACCACGGACCACGGTACCTTGGACTGTATGTGCTGAATAATCTGCAGAGGTGGCTGATGTTGCAGCTCCACCAGCTGGTCTGGGGCCAAAGAGCCACGGAGCCGCACTTGTGGCATTGTATCCGTTGTGCATACTCACTTACACCCGCACACAGACCTGTCGCACAATGGGACTTCCAAAGCCCATGCAATCGACTACCAGCCGCGCTGTCACCTCAGATCCATTCTCTCCACTGATTGGCAAGCGTACTCCATCGGTGCACACCTCCACCCCCTGCAATCCTGTGCGCTCCAGCACGGTGCCTGCAAGGAAGCGGGATCTGAGGGGGCGCAGCCTGGACGGGGGGAGTGTGTGAAGGCAATCCAACAGCAGGGCCAAGAACTACCCTCTCCATACGGCACATCAACTTCTCGCTTAATGGAATGGGGGCTAAACTGGTGGCAAAATGGAGGGTGACACTAGCAAATTTGCGAAAACAGTTTTCCGCAGCCCCCCCCCCCCCCCCTTTGTCCTGTGTCCCCCATTTTCCCTCAATCATCTTGCTCATGCCGGCCACTTACGCCCCGCTTTCAGAAGTCCAGAAGTCCAGAATTGGGGGAAATGGGGGGAAATGGGGGGAAATTGGAGAACTGTTGGGGTATTGTGGAAAATGGGGGGCAAATCTGCCAGAGAAGTACAAAAAACATACTTTTTGTGCTACGTATGGGTGTGTGTGTGTGTGTGTGTGTGTGTGTGTACTGTCGATGTTGTGATTCATCCTCAACCCAGGTCAGCCGTTGTTGATACCTTGAAAGCGGTCAACGGCTGTTGGTGGTTGCCTCAGGGCGGTTGGTGGTGAAATGGCATTTTTTTTGTGATCCGGCCGTTTCGCAAGGAGACTTTCTTTTGAGGTCCGCTTCAAGGAATTCCATCAATTTGATGCACTGATGTTATGGTACAAAATTGTGTTGTCGTGACCCCAATTCAGTCGGAGTTGGTTGGCTGACCTCACAGCCTGCACGCCTGAGGCGTGGTCTGAGAGGCACAGGGTGCGCACGGTGTGTGCGAGCGCCTTGTGAGATGAGGCCTCTGAGCGGCGCTGCAAACTCCAGCGGCGACCGTGCGGACCCAGAGCCTCGCTTCCCAAGTGCCCGTGGAATGCAAGTTAGCGGACATACAACACACAAGGGGTGGGGGGATTCAGTCAAATAGTGCACGCTCCGGCGGGACACAGCCCGAGCCGTCTGTGCCGCATGTGGAGACTGTGTCTGTGTCTGTGTCTGACTGCTCCGGGGAGAACCTAGATTTTCCCCGACCAACTTGTCCCCTGGCTAATTTATCATCCCCCCCGGCCCTGTGTGGGGTGGGTGTGGAGGGTAATGAGGCAGTGGTTCGGCTGGCAGGAGGGCGGACTCATTGCAGGGCGGCCAGGGAGGTCCAGGACATATGGAATGAGCTTGGCCTGGAGGAAATGGCCGAGCATGAGGAGGGTAGGGAGCACTGGGAGCCTAGACACGCCCTCCCAGTCGCTCCCCGCACGCCCCCATGCGGCAAGCCTGCACCCGTCTGGGGCAGTATCCGCACCGCGCGCGCACTACGTCGGGTATTTGAACAACTTCTCCAGGAGATGGTCTACCAGGAGAGGAGTTGTAGAGGGTACCTGGTGGGCTCTGAGGCGTTACCATTCCCCCTGATTGGCTCCGGATGAAAGGGTCTACGGAACAACCCCAGTACCCGCACCGCGCGCGCACCGCGGCAGGTACACCCCCTTTGGCGGCCTCCAACCGTTGCAACTCCCCAGCCCCTCTGGTTCCCCAATCCCCTTCTCATCGCCCGCTACGGCTGCCCGCTTTCTAGAACTGGCAAATCCTCAGGGGCTGTCGTCGCACATCAAAACGAAAGGAACGTACCGGAGCAGTTGGTGTCTGTGCGGACGCGGGGTCCCCGGTGGCAGTTTGAGCGAACTCGTTGGCGCTGGCGGCCTAACCGATGGCACTGCAAGCCACTGGCAGTTACAACACGTGCAGGCGGCCTGCTTCCTGCTGCATTACGGGTTGTTGCTGGCGTGACAGGGGGCTACAGGCAACCACAAGGTCACATTGGTGCCCTGTGCTTGAGAGCAGGAAGGGGGGGGGGGGCTTGTGGGCCAGTGACGTCTCAACCACCGTCTGAAGGGTTGCAGACTGTCCAGACAGTCCAATTCTGCTTTGAACCGCCAGCGGCTGCCAGGTACCATTCCTCGAACCCCAGCCCTCACCCTGTCCGTCCGCAAAGCCCTGGGACTTGGCTGACCCCCTGTCAGGGGCTGTGGTGCAGCCCCCAGTCCTGTGTGCGGGAAACAAACGCGTTTACCATCCACTCCATCAACTCTGCACCATTCGTTTCAGGCACTGAGTTTGCTACGCCTTTCCAAAGGAAACTCACGCTCAGACCGTGACCTGAGGCCAGAACTCAAAAAACTGCAGCAAAATTCAGTTGTACGAAAACCGCTGTGTTTGTGCGAGTCTTCGGGTGAGTCCCTTGTGCCCACCATCAAACAGTTTTTCGGCAAAACCCGCGCACGTCCCACTTCACCCCCTGTCGCAACGCAGAGCTGTTCTCAGGGAGGGGCACTACCGCCCAACTCTTCAAATCGGGCCCGCAGCATCGCCAGCAGCTTGTTCGGCGCCACGCCCAAATTCAGCACGTCCCGCACGTTGACGTCCGGGCCGCTCCCGAACCCACAGCGCATGGGATTGAACTCCACAACAATAGCCTCCTCGATCTGTTCGGTGCTGAGCAGCCCCAATTCCACGAGCTCGTTCATCTCCGACCGCGACACGTTCCATTCCTGCTCTCTGCCCCTCAGCAGCCCCTGCAGAAGGCAGCAGGACTGCGCCATGTGCACCACCAGGAACCTGCTCTCCGCGCAAGAGCCCCTGAGTGGAAAGTGTGACTGCTCGCACTTGGGGGGGCATTGGAATCGAAACACGGGGGGTTGGGGGACTGCGCTGGGAAGTCAGCAAAATATACCGCAATGAATTCCGTGTCGATCCTGAAAAACAAGGCATCTAATTATGAACCACCCAACAATCCAATTTGACTTATGTTCCATTTGTGAGAGGTGCCAAACCCCCCACCTGAATTGTCACCAAAATTGCTCCCTGCTGCAGCCCCCCCCCCCCCCCCAAAGCATTTCCAGCAACCGGCTCCCTGTACACTCTGACTCTGCAACTACACCCAGTGTGGTTGCAATGTTCTTTCAACATGTGCACAACCCACAACCCAACGCAGTAGTGCCAGCAAATTGAAGTCCGGCCGCCGAACAACAGAACTGCATTACAGAAAGTGATATTTCAGTGAGGGGGGGGGGGTGCATCGCAAACCCACTTAGCAACTCCCGTCCCACACAACGGTGACCATTCGTTCCGATTGTGAGCCTCCTCCGTTCCCCCCGGATATCACTCAGCAGCGGGAAACAGAGCTGAGGGCTCTGGTGGTGGGCGGAACAAAGAAGGGGGCAGGGCACATCCCAACGGGACTATCACTTGGTGCGACGCTTGCTCGTGGCGGCTCGTTTGCACGCCCTGCTACAAAGTCTCTTAGTCTCTCGGTTGCCCGTGCGTGGCCTGAGGATGAGATCAGGACAATGATGTGGCCCTTGCCCCAGGGATGTGCGAAGACAGGCAGAAGCACCTGCTCTATGACAGCGACCTTGAGGCCCTTCTTCTGAAGGGCAGTTGCGGCCAAGATCCCAAGAGTGCCACCGCAGACCACGACGTCATATCTGTGTCACAAAGTGACGTGCAGGTACCCGGCAGGACACGCCACCCGAGGGGGAGGGGGGAAGGGGAAGAGGGATGGGACTGCAGATTTCAAAAAGGGCATTACAAGAGTTTACAGCGCTGGAGCACAATTTCTTTGCAGGCCTCTTCACTAGTCTCCATTTGAGAGGCCATGACTCGGACGTTTGTGAACACATCCATAGAACTTTGGCCATCACGTTGGCACGAGGACATAGAATGGGATTCCAAGTCAGCTGGACGCCAGGATATTCCCTCACGCAAAACAAAACAGAAGAGGCTGCTTTGGCCGATTCCTGCTTGATACGCCAGCTGATGGCGGTTGACTACCAATTAATGACAGTAGACCACCAACCGCCGGCGGCTGACACCGCCAAACGGGCCTCAAACTCTCTGCATACTCAAAAGCCGAGCCTGCCAATCCATTTGTGAATGCTGAGCTCAAGACAAGATTCTCGTGGATGTTGAATGGTACCCTCTCCCGCTGAGGCACCACGTGGGGCCATTTGCTGCACGTGGTTGCAGCAACAGAAAGTTGAACACGGACACATGTGAACAGCCAAAAATCCAACGATTGGAAACGAACCGATGGCAGGGGGTGGGGCTACCTAACGGCGGCTGGCGGGCCATGGCTGCGCTTACTGCGCACCGCGGGTGCGCCACGGGCGCGCCGCAGGGTAAGGGTAATTAGCTTTAGTGTACACTGTGCTGAAATATACACCGGAACCAAAAAATTCCGTGCACCTTGATCTGTTGACACCATCGCTCTCGGCCGGCAGCCAAATGCTTTTGGGGGCAGGGGGCCCTCCCATCTCATGGTTTACACCCCCCCCCCTTTCAGACCCCCCCTCCCCAAAGAGGGGTGATGAGATGGGATGGGGGCCAAAAAATTCCATTGCCTTCGGCAGCGCACCTCGAAGAGAGGCTGACAGTCAGCCAATCAGTCAGTTAGCCAGGCCAGCAGTCAGTCAGACAGAAACACGCAGTTTGGGTTTTTTGTCAGTGGCAGACGCGGCCCCAAGCAGTGGGGAGAACTTCTGGCTCAATAAAAAAAGGCAAGCAGTGGCTGAATGGTAATGCGGCTGACCGCAGACTTTTTGGTTGGCGGTTCGAACCCTGGCGAACATGGCGGCGCCGGCACCGACGACGACAGTCGACCGACCAGGTGTCGAACCGCCGACCTGAAACTTTGCGGTCGGCTGTGTTACCATTCGAC
Organism: Eutreptiella sp. 'Long Island Sound 2002'; assembly: GCA_964036045.1. Classification (NCBI taxonomy): domain Eukaryota; phylum Euglenozoa; class Euglenophyceae; order Eutreptiales; family Eutreptiaceae; genus Eutreptiella; species Eutreptiella sp. 'Long Island Sound 2002'. Next base: position 3,250,234 of record OZ038388.1, read on the forward strand.
CGGCGTTTGATGTGACAGCAATGGGCCACCCCACCGCTTGGAGCCTTCTGAGCGAAAACTTTTGACCTCCCCCCCCACCCCCCCCCTCTAAAAAGTGATATCCAGTTTTAGGGGATAGAGGCCTCAGAATAAAAAAATCCATTGGGGGATGGTCTTATTGGGCAAAATAATGATTTTACAAGGGGTTGGACATCAAATATCATGCCTTGGGGTATGCTACGCGAATGACCCCAAAAAGGGGGGTATACGACGCCCGCGCCTACGCTTGATCTAACAACCTCTCTTCGAGGTGATTTATCAAGGGAAAGCGTATTTTGATGGCCAAGTCTAAAGGAAAAAATTTTGTTGTTAATGAAAATCCCAATACCTGGGGTTGCTAGATGGATGTTGTTCATCCATCTAGCAACCTCATCCTTGGCAGTTCCTCGGTTGATGCTTCCGATCCAGTGCGTTTTTTTTTGTTTGGGCCTCCTGTGTGTGTGTTTGGGGGGGGGGGGGGGGTATGGTTCATTCATTTTGGTGCCACTGAAAAAGACTTGGGGTATTTTGGACTCCGGGATTGCAGTCCATTCCTGCACAGGCATACAAATGTGGATGAGTTGGACTATGGGATTGCAGTCCATAGCACAGGCAAAAAGATACCGTGTAAAAGTGAAGCAAGGGAGGCAACAAAGAAAAGGGAGGGACCATGCAGCACAAGCGTGCTCAACTCAAAGTCAGGCTGTGTTCAACCAACAACACCACTCCATTGCAGCTTCACACCAGGCTCTGTTCAACCGACAACACAACTTCTTTGCGACCTCCCTGTCTCATGGCAAACCCCCACCCCAGTTCATGCCAAGTCACCACCTGGCCCCTCCCATCTCATGGCAAACCCCCACCCCCATTGACAGCAAGTCACCCACTTGGCCCCTCCCATCTCATGGCTTACACCCCCCCCCCTTCAGACCTCTAGGCATCGGCCGGGCGTGTCCCCCCCGCCCATGCGGCGGGGCACGGGTGGGGACCGGGGCCCCCACTGGGAGCACCCAGGCACCGCGCAGTGCAGGCAAGGTGTGGAAGTCGGGTGCATTACGAGGGTGTGGCACACCCCCGAAAGCCCCGCAGGCCGCTGCGAACGCAGCTAAGGGCAGGGCGTGAGGACAGCCACACGACCACCACCTCGTGATGTCACAAGAGGAACCGACCCGTGTTCCTCCGGGAATCTGCGATCGGAGGTGCAGACGACCTTTGGGAGTCATCGGGCTCGCCATGTGGTGCCACTCCCTCGAGGTGCACTCGACCCTTGGGAGTCGTCCGACTCGCCGTGCGGCGACACTCCCTCACGGAACCGGTGCAGTCTCCACGGTACAGCCGGTTCAGTACATCGGTCATAGCGTGAGTCTTGCACGCGGTGGGTCGGTGGATCGATCCCAGCTGGTAGCATTGTCTGGAGGTGCATCCCGACCCTTGGGAGTCGTCGGACTCGCCATGCGGCGGCTCTCCCTTGCCGCGCTAGTCCGTTTCTCGTGCTTTGGCGAGGTGACAAGGGGTAACTCAGTTCGTCGTGTATCCCATGAGAAGGTAACCACATATGGAGTTAAGACCTCCGGAGTACGTGCCTTAAGTGGGAGAAGCGGGCTCTGAGTCCCCCTGTCACCGGGAACCATGCAACTTCTCGGAACTTGCCTCGGCTCGTAGGGAAAAGATTGCATGCCCAGTTCCCAACCACCCCACGACGCAAGGTGGTCAACTGTGGGGAGGGTGGGCCCCAGCCAGGCCGCAGCCCATACCATCGCAGGTGCAAGTCCTATAGACCCACCACCACCACCACGGGGGGGCGACTACAACCGGTCCTGATGCGACGCCCCCCCCAGCTATCTGTCAAAACTTGGGGGGTGTCGGCTGGAGGGTCTGGGGGGGTTGTCGGCCGGAGGGTCTTGGGGGGGGGCGGCCGGGGGGGGGGGGGTTCCCAAGGTGGGGGGGCCTACACGCGACCCACTACTACCACACGCATACCTCCAAGGGGGATGTGTGTCTGGGGCGGGTTTGGGGAAGCTGCTGGTGGCTGTTGTGAAGCAGGGGCTGCAGATGGGCAGGTGTGTCCACAGTGGTTGTGGTGATCGTTCACTTTGCAACAAATGACATTTGTTGAGCGCCTCGTCTTGCCAATCTGGCGCTCAAAACATAGAAGGTTTTGATGAAAGGGAAGCATGCACAAAAAAACTTCGGCGCCGTTGGTGCCATGGCCCCAACACCACTATCTCTCAAAACCCGGGGGGAGGGGGAGGGGGGGGGGGGCTGGGGGGGTGTCGCATACAAGGACCAGGCCTGCCCCCCCCCCCCCCCGTGACCACCACCACCTTTCAGCCCCCCCCAAAAGAGCTAGATGAGATGGGAGGGCCCTACCCCCCCATAACCAAATGGCGGAGGAGACTACTGCACTGCCACATCGAGCCGGGGCTGAGCTCGAGGGCAGGATCTTTGTTGAGCAACAAATGACATTTGTTTAGTGCCCCGTCTTGCCCGATCTGGCGCTGAAAGCACTCTTGCACACCGCCATAGGTTTCGTTTAGCCGAGTTCAGCAGATTACCTCCGAAGCCCACAAAACTCATGGTTCCGGAGAACAATTTTGCGGTCGGTAGAGCCCCCCCCCCCCTTTGGGGTTGGGTCCTGGCTGGCAACCACCCCCATGCTACCTAACCCTTGCAACCTCAGGAGTGCCCAAAGCAGGGATGGCTCAAAGTTTATACACGGCCCATTCCATAATGGGGATGGGCAGCAAGTGCACCATTTGTGGGGAAGAGGCCCAAAAAAGTAAAAAAGTGACAAAAATAGGGCAAAAAGGGTGTGTAGGGGTATGCGTTACATAAAAAACGCATGTGTGTATGTACCACTATATTGTCTCTGTTCCAGGATAATTACCCAAATTGCGCGCCGCAGGGTGCACCGCAGGCGCCGCAGGATAAGCACCCCCCCCCCCCCATGACTGCAGATGAATGGCCTTTTTCTGCCGGGCAGTGTACAACAGTCTGTAGATGGCTGCTGTTTTTTCGCCGTATGCCTGAGTCAAGGTACTGCTGCAAATGCCAGGCTGCACACGGAACACGAAAATGCAGGCGGATGCTGGTATTGCAAATGCACCTGCATGCAGTGTGCATCTTTGCTCGTGCAAGTGTGTTTCATACGTCCACTGATGCGTGTCTCAGCTTGAAATAAGCAACCAACTACCACACTCTTACAGCTGCACAGCTTGTGGCGGCGCATACTTGGCAAGTACACGCACAAAGATATGCACCACCATAGACACAACCACAAACTGGAGGAGCACCTGGTTAATACCCGCATGCATTGCGCTATGGCGTGTCTCAGCTTTGGTTACTACACGCGTCCCGGCATGCAAACAAACAACCCATGCGCGTGCAACTGCACAGCGTGTGGTGGCGTATCATGAATGAGCGGAAGCACAACGACATGCACGACCAAAACCACCAACGCAGGCAGGCACAAACAAGAACACCCAAATACAAACGCACAGACAGGAGCGTCCGCACCAGGACCACGTCGAATACAAGCATGCACCAGCACAGGCATGGACACATGCGCCATCACATGCCAAACCGCAACCACAGCCGCCACCACAATTCAAACGCAAATTCCGCAACATCCGCCAAAATGGCACGGGGACACACCCTGGGACAACCCCCAGGGGCTGCGAGACCTCCCGCACAAATTGCGGTGCAGGGCCTGCGGCATCCCCCGTCGGCATCTCCCGGATGCCTTTCCATATCTTGTCCGCACGTTGCAAAGCCTCGTATGTCGTAGCGCCGCCGGCCCCCGTGGCCTGCTGCTGCCTGCTGGTCATCTCCTCCATGATCCGCTGGGTTTGGCTTTGGACGGGGGTGCCCGTCGCGGTGTACATTGCGATGGGCCCGCAATCGGCCGCCGCCAGTGTGGCGAAGGACCCCGTCGGGTGCGGACGGGCGTAGTGCACCAGTGCACCTGCCGCTGCCAGCAGAGCTCCTGCCAGCCACAGCAGGGCTGGCCCCGACTGCGGCAGTGCTGTGTTGTGGGCTCCTGCAAGGGCCGTGCGGCGGGCAGGGGCATCGGGGAGGCTCTTCGTCGTAGCAGCATGCGCAACGGCTCGAGGCCCCTGCGAGGGGCTTGAGAGGGTGGAGCTCCGCAGCGGCAACCGCATTGCAGCAGGGCTGCGTGGCGCAGTGTGCGTGGCCTGGCTCTGGGCCCAGTTGTGGGAGTGAGCAGGCGCAGTGTGGGCGTATGCAAGGCAGCCTGCCAGGGCGGCTATGGTACAAACTGTGGCTTTCAGCCACAGTGACTGGGTGGCCGCCGGGGACGTGGACCGGGAGGACGCATCCAAGGAATAGTACATGTGCTGAGGCACATCACCAATGAGGGGGCAATGGCCCTGGGTCGACTCCGAATGCTGCAGCATGCTGCAGCAGCTGCACAAGAGAAAAGAAATGCACACGGAGCACCGATGGGGAACACTGGCACACCTTACCGGCTGTATCTTGCAGACACCCACAAAGGGCACGTGGCAGAGGTGTGTGTCGCTTCATGCACATATATGCCTCCAGCACTGGAGAAGGGCTTCAGCGGTGCACGTACAGAGCTATCCGTGGGGCCAATTAAGAATACAACCTGGCTCCCGCAGTTGTGTTCTTGTAATGCCGGGGATACTACTGTGCAAGTATCCAAGAATGGTCGTTCTGATGATCTGCATGACGCCCCCCTGGCACAAACCACAGCAAAAGCACCAAAATGTGCGGAAACCGCACCTCTTGTGGTTTAGACACACCGGAGCAGCATGTAAAATAAAGGAGAGAAACGCACACCGACACAACGTAATTTGAGCCCATGGCAGAACACGTTGGTGCCCATTCTCCAATATTGGATTTGATCGCACCAACTCAGGCTGTTGGGTCGAACACGTCTGATTTGTGTTGCTTGAACGTGACATTGCTACGCTAACAATCCGTGGGCAAGGTGGGTGCTTGTTTGCAAAACATGCCATGCCTCCGTTCCTTATAATAAATGTGGGAGATGTATTCTGGAAGGATAAGGGGTGGTTGACTCGACAGGGGCACTCAGACGGTTAGAACCCTCGGAGCCGAGCACCACCAGCGCCCATGAGTATCCTTCCCCTTCAGTTCCTTTCCCCGCACTACAGCATCTTAGGTGAGAAGCCCACACCATGCAGAAAACTATGAGGCACCTGTGCATGGTGCACCCCAAGATTGTCTGTCCAGGACGCTGTGAGGCCCCACCTCAAGCCCCTGCTGGTTCTAAAACAGGCTGGTTTTCTGAGTCGAACCATGCCTTCAGTCATGGGAGCCGCTTTTCCAAAAACCTTTCCCCCAATTCTGGGGCATTGGACCCCCGCCTACAGGCACGAAAAGAGAGCACGGCGCAAACCCCCCTCCAAAAAAAAAAATCAGTAGAATTTTTCAACCGCCAATGGTACACAGGGTAAACACAGGGGTCAGGGAAGAGAAACATGGCACTGTGTCCACCTACCCCTTGTTTGCTAGCTCGCTATCTCCCTTACCAATCCAACTGGGCAGGGGGGCTATCAGCCCGTTCTCCAAAGTTGGCAATGCAAAACTAGAGAATTGCAGACGTTGTGTGCTACAAATGGACACGGTCTCCCGGGTATAGACAATGTTTGCATGCTGTAGATGAGACTGCTAGTTGTGAGATGTAAAGTGTTGTAATGTATGTGAGGTGCAAAATGCCGTACATACTTTAGCATATCCAACCCTGGTGGGCTGCACTAAATCTGTTGGCGCAGGGGGAGTGCGCTATTGGTGCATGGTTGAGGTTGACGTTGCTGAAAAGCCTTTAGGGGTCGCATCCCGCGGGCACAGGCACTTGACCGCTTCCCACCCTAGACCTTGCTGGGAGGGCGTTACTTGGGGACTCTTGGCACTACAGCCCCCCTGGAAGCGCCGTCATCCTAACTGTTGGTTGTGCTGGCACATTGAGGCGCAGAGGCCCCCCCCTCCACGCCATCTTGTCCGTCTTATGAATTTCTCTGGCCAATTTACGGCGACCAGGGCCCCCCGTGGGCGCCGCCAGACTTCCTGCAATCAGACAGCAGACCGCAAACAGGGCCCCTCTTGGACGCTTTCGTTTGGGCAGCTTTTGGGCCAGCCCCCCCCTTTCCCAACTGCCAGAACCCTCTTTTCTGGTGTGTTTGTGATGGCACAGGCCATTTGAGCTCCTACACTGCGGCAATATCACCGGCCCCTGGGTTTGCTTGGGCATGGGGGCTTTTGGCGCATGGGGCAACAAGTTTGGCGGAAAAGCCAACAGATTGTTGGCACACAATGTGAATACACTCGAACTGGCTACAGCATGGAGAGGGCGGGAGGACAGGATGGTGGTATTTCCGATTGAAGGCCAAGAGGTTGTTGGAGAGATTGTTGGAGCCGCTTCCCACGACGCAATTCCTTGTAAAATCAGTGTCCAGCATGAAATTCTCTGAAGTTCGTACATGCCATCCTACAGTACAGCACTTTGCACCTCACATACGGTGTGGTGCCCTGCACCTCACAACGAAGAACAAAAACTTGCCACGTCAACAATCCGTGAGCAGTGTCTACATTTGGCACACCATATCTACTTGGGGCACACACAGCACACTACTGTCCACAAATAATAGGCCTCGTGTGGGGCCCAACAAGGGTCAACCGTCCCCCCTCCTGTGTGCCAACAATGTGCCAGTCTCCCCTCCCTCCTGGGCCAACAGATGTTGGCACACCAATTTGGCCAAAAAAATGCGCCTCAATGCCATCCCATTGGGATGACCACTTTTGCAAGCCCGGGGCCAGGCTACTACGCCAAGGACGGGTCAGCTGGGGTGGTGGTGTGGTCAGCGAACTGTGTGTGTTGGGGATGTGGGTAGGGCTGGGGTTACTATGACCAAACCAGAATTAAGCACAGACCAGAAGGCATTTGGCCGGTGGCCAGCAGATTGTTTATTTGGGTGTTTTTTTTGTTTTTTTTTTGTGAAGAAAATGTGTGAAAAATAACAACTCTCAGCAACATTACAAAGTCCCTCCAAGTGCAGCTGCACCCTCAGGTGCAATTGGGCCAAGGCGGCGCATCCATACATCAGACTGCATCCCGAGAATCAGCAGGGGAAGAATGTCTGAAATGTGAACAAAATGACAAAAACACACAAATTGCACTTCAAAGAGGCCCAAAACCATCATCAAACAATGCACAACTATCAATAAACATCAATAAACATCGACAAACAATACCAGTTTCCCAAAACCCGAAAGATAAACCAATACACGCATTTCTGTGCTATTTGGCCTATGGCATAGCCTACACGTAATTCTACTTTGCTTATGACTTGCAGCTCTCAAGAGGTCATGGTTTTCATGGTTATACAATATAAGTCGTTCCAGCAGCAAATGTGCACACTTGCTGCCGGAACAACAGTGTCCACACAGTGCACATGCAGTACACAGTACACAGTACAGCACACACAACCCAGTGCATAGTTTCCCCCTTTGACAAAAAATTTCCCCCTCCCTCTACTCCTTGTTTTTGTGCGTTTTCTATTGAGCGTATACCACCAAAAATGCACCAAAAGCACAATTCATCATTGCCATTTTCTGTCGAGGCATCTTCATCTGCCCATAATCTACTGGTTTTTACCCAAAGCTGAGCGAAAGCTTGAGCTAGGGGCCTGCTACTTCTGGCAGTACAAATACTTTGCTGTGCGTGCAAAGGGTCCCCAAAGTCCAATGCAAAGATGTGTATTTGGCTGGCATTTTGGTGCACAATAGGTTTTGTTTGTGGTGTGCGGGGTTTCCCTCTTGCCAAACATGCACATGTATGCCCTACAGTTTCTTCATCGCTCATGCACCGAGGCATGCATTAAGTGATGCACCTATGAAGGAGACATAACAAGGTGACATGACCCTGCGCATATCCGGGTCCCCCAAGCAGCTCCGACACTTCATGCAGAGTAGGGTGCTTAGTGGAAGTCGCCCATGACTGCTCAAATAGACAGATTCGTTTCTGTTTAGGAGAAAGGGGTGCGGCATGGGTATGAAATGGAGAGGGCATTTGTGCAGCCCCCTCCTCCTACGGTGTACGGCCATTCCAATTCTTCCCTCCCCCCCCCCTGCCCTGGGCTCTGCCCCGTTGGTGGCCCTGAACAGGGCAGTGATGGTGTTGCTGTGTCAGAGGGTTGCCCCAAGTATCGGGTCAGGGATGGCTATGAAATGGAGAGGCTATTTGTGCGGCATGGGTATGAAGTGGTGAGGGTATTTGTGCGGCATGGGTACGAAGTGGAGAGGGTATTTGTGTGAGGGGCTATTTGTGTGGCATGGGTATGCAATGGAGAGGGCATTTGTGCGGCATGGGCATGAAGTGGTGAGGGTATTTGTGTGGAATGGGCATGAAGAGGAGGGGGTATTTGTGCGGCATGGGTATGAAGTGGTGAGGGTATTTGTGGGTCATGGGTTTGAAGTGGAGGGGGTATTTCATGCAGCATGGGTATGAAATTGAGAGGGGATTTGTACAGCATGGGTATGAATTTGAGAGGGGATTTGTGCGGAATGGGTATGAAATGGTGAGTTTACTTGTGCCGCATGGGTATGAAGTGGAGAGGGCATTTGTGTGGCATGGGGGACACTGTGTTTGCAATATTCCCCTTATTGTGTGGCAGATAAAACACTGTTTTCTGGGCAATTTCCACCCTTTATCTCCTGTTTCACCAAATTTCGGGAAAAATATGACTCGTAGCAATTCATTTCTCCTTCTTGTTCCTCGGCCCAGTTATTCACATTGTGTCCTGGCACTGATCCGAAAATAAGTATTTCTCTGGCCTGTGGAAAAGATGTTCAGTTTCTGGGAAGGCCAGGCTGGATCCAGTTCCGCCCAAAAACCACTTGTTTGCCGCGACAGCATAGGCACAGTTATAGCAAAGGAAGCAGTGCATGAAGTCTGGAGTCAAAAAGCAGAGCCCAGTATCAGGCTGTGGACAAACTGTATTACTCCATGCGAGCATGTGAACGACGTGCATTGTTGCCCCGTCCAAACTCGAAAGCCTCATTTATGTCTCCATTTGCACACCTCAATCCGGGTGTATGCGGCATCAGGCGCATGCAAAGCCGCATTGAGAGTGGCTCCAGTAGTACGTGTCAATCGGCACAACCCCATGGCGACAGTAGCAGCAGCGGGCTGCGTGCTGTCTTGGTACCCCCATTTTCCTTTTGCATGCCATGCACCTGCCCATTATTAGTTAGTGAACACCAACAACAGCGCAACAAAACTGCGGCAGCTAACTGGAATGGGTGGAATCAGTTCCACAAGCAATCCATCTCCAAAAACTACGCGGCCCCCAAAACCCTTCGTTGTCCCAACCGGAGCATAATGCTGCCACTGCTCCGGTACAACTTTCTCAACAGCACGCTGCAGTCAGCCAGCGACTAACGCCCCCCCCCCCCACCACCACCCCAGTAACGTAGCTGCCCCAACACACACAAACCCACACAGACTTTGTAGCCCGCCTTCAGAAGATTCATCACGTAGCAATACTCATTCTGGAATATCCAATTCACTCCACCTCCTCAGAGACATGGGCCCAAAAAAAGAATTGTGCCCCAATTTCAGACTTCTTGGCCGATTTGTCTGATCCTACAGCATTTTCGAATCTGTGTGTTTTGGGGGGGGGGGGCGGGGGGCGGTGTGTGTGTGAGTGTGTTTCCGTGTGTGTGTGTGTGTGTGTGTGCCAAGGCCGCTATTGCGGATTATGCTCAAACTGCGAGAGGTGTGTGTGTGTGTGTGTGTGTGTGTGTGTGTGTGTGACGCCCAGATACATTTAAGCAATCTCATAGCGTTCGCTATCATAAATCACCTCTCTACACACTTCGCACTGCAGTAATGCTTGGAATCTCCGCCCCATGCGGCTTTGCCTCCCTCTCAGCACGACATGTGTGTGTGTGTGTGTGTGTGTGTGTGTGTGTGTAAGATCGTAGGGGCTCGGATGCCGTCCAGCTCCCGATTCGCCCCATCTGCTGGGGCAATGCGGGAAACAGCAACTTGCAATCACCCTTCCCCCAGTATCTAAGGGGGATGGGGGAGCAAGGGTCCCTGCTGGCTTTGCAACTTTGCCCAAAATGTGTGGGGTCAGTTCATACGATAGGCACATTGGCCGCCTCTATGCTTGTTAACACATTGGGCAAGATGACGGCAGGGGCAGCCGGGGTCGAATGCACCAAATGACAATTGCTGCCGAGCGCCACTGTCACAAAAGCGCATCAAGCCACTCCACAATCAGTAATAGTGATGGCCTCAGTTGGTGCGCCATCTTTGGGGTTGGCGACTTCATCCATGCGAGCCAACAGTGGCAGGCTTTCCGGGACCAACTTGCCGAACACGACGTGTTTGCCGTCCAATTGGGGTAATGCTTTGAGAGTGATGAAGAACTGCGAGGTGTTGGTGTTCTTCCCAGAGTTGGCCATCGACACCAATCCTGTGATGAAGATGCAGTCAACCCGTCGGCTGAGGCACGTGTTCCTTTCGGCACACGACATGGGTATGCAGCACTACACGGAATACAGTACAGACGAATCACTACGCCGGCACACATAGGCACCTCCCCCCCGTGGTTGCGACATTGTGCAGGAAAGATGTGCAGTCTTTAAGACAGTGACACTGGCCAAAAGCTTCCTTTGGCGAGTCTGGTACCTGCCGCCCGAAACACCACTCGCTTGCAGGCCGAAATGGTTGTGGGCCATATGGGCTATTGAAGTGCCGACGGACCCGAATCCAGGAGCCTCCTGCCAGCCTCTGCACCCTCAGCCTGTGCCCCAGCAGGCGACTGTGAATTGAACGGTGGATTCAAATTTGCGCAAAACACTGAGCAACACATTCGAGTCGAACCGCACGCTCACGCCGTGGGTGGTGCCACCAGCTCTGTGCCCCCCACAGGTTGTAGATGCCACAACCAATGCACCCTGTGTTGGATGCATGCTTGATGAAGCCACGCAGGAGACAAATGACAAGCCTCGGCGACATTTCATACGACAAGCATCAACGAACACACCTTCTTGATCATGCTTGATCTTCAGCCCAGGCTTTTCATCATTGAACTTTCCTTTGTAGATGGAATCCCCTGATGCAAGCCACACACACAGTGCACCGCGGCTCCAAGAGACACAGCAGAAACACCGTTCAAACCCTGGCACTAATGGAAAGCCAACCCCGAAGCCCTATGCATAGCCCCGACTCCATGCCCTTAAACCCGCCGGCCCCTGCCCTCCGTGTCAACTTAGGACCCGTCCAAGATGCCCTCCAAGACCTGGCTCAGAACTTCTTGACCGAAGACTCGGATTCCTGAATCAATCCCAGCGGGAAAAATGTGGACTTGCCTTTCGTGCCTGCAGCCCCCCCCCCCCCCCCTTAATTCACCCTCCCCAGCGTTGCAATGGACCGTGCGGGCCACACAGAAAGAAGCCGTGGGGCTTCTGCAGACACATGTGATGCCGATTTTGTGCAAGATCACTTTTTTGGAGCAGATTCAGACGTCGTGCGATGTTTTGGTGGACCCGGCCCTTTGAAGCCTAATTCACAAGGGGAAGGGGTCTGGGAAACAGGCTCAAAGCCCCCCCCCCCCCCCTCTTTGCCCGTACTCCTCCCCTCTGACGTCCTCTACAACCTCTGGACCGCAGGTCCCTGAACCGCTGCGGAGGTAGCCCCTGCGAGGCGCAAGAGGAAGGAGGAGAGGAGGAGGAGGAGGAAGAGGAGGAGGTTGTCCTTGCATTCTCGGGAGCGAGCACCTTTACACCACCGAAACACAGAAAAGGGTGCGCCGCCGCACACCAGTATGGTGAGAGGGGGTCGGGGGGTATCCCTTACAACCACGTGCAACTCCATGTGGGACACGAGACCCGCAAGGACATCTCTTTCCCGAGGCTGCAGCTCCGTCACACGGAAGCACGCGGCAGCGCCACTGAGCGTTTCCCCTCAAGGCGGTCCTTGACACAAAAACCTTCGTTGATTTTAACTCAACCCAACAAATGCGTACATCGACATAGAGAAGGGCACTGCAGTCTGAAGTTTGTTATTGGTACAGAGAAGACGTATGGGCCTTCGCCCGCAGTCGATACTCAATCCGCCGACGGTTGGCGGTGAAAAAACCCTTGAGGGGCGGTGCTTAGTGGGGGAAAAAAAATCTCGTTGCTGAAGGACCGCCCTGATGTGCAGTGCTGGTGACGGTGCCCTAGCATGAGCTCCTGTGCACGCCCCGAGCACTGACAGGGCGGAGGAGGGGGGGTGGGTGTTCCCCATGTCCACGCCAGTCCATGCCACGGGCCGTGCCCCCGCGCGCTCGCTGGGCACCCGTTTCGCTGCGTGGCTTCTGGGGTTTCTTGGATCTTGATAAGCCTGACAAATCTCATCATATCACACACTTGCAAACAATAAACAAAGATCCCACTTCTTGGGGTCCTCACTCTTGAGGTGCTCAGCAGTATTCCGCTTCTGTTGGCCCTGAAGGACGGCTCAAGCCCGGTCTGCGTACGGTGCTCTGCAACCCTCACCCCTGACAGTAAGCCACGCCAATACCTCCAGAGCCATCTCCTCGAGTGATATCGCCTCCCTGTAACAAGGACCCTTTGATGCTCCGGTGGAATCCCCAGCCTTTGTAGTGCAGATTTTTCCCACTCTCCTTGCCCTTGCCTCCCTGTGGCAGACAGACAGGCGGGGTACAAAGGAACAGTACACGTGCGATGCGTAGAGAGTTGACGCAGGACGCTTATCGTCCGTGTAGGAATGCGTTGCCCCGCCGTGCGTCGTCCGTCTCTGCACTCATAACTTACGAAAACATGGGGATCTTCGACGTTATAGCCCTCGCAGGCACAGTGGTCGTTTATGCCGCCATGCGGGATCCACTCAAAGCGTGTCGTTGGCACATTTTGCTGAAACAAATGAAAGCCTCACCACAAGGTCCACCTTTTTCATGCACCTCGGTGTCCCTGGCAAACTGAACATGCCTCTGTCCTATTAGGAATCTGCTCCCTGAGGAGGCCCCGGATGGGATGGCTCAAAGTACCCCCCCCCCTTTGCGAGAGCAACACTGAAACCCCAAAATCTGATGGAAAGAACACCTACCGTTGCTGTGACAAGGGGGGGGGGGGTATTTATGAAGGGAAAAGTAGGACATGGTGCCAAAGTTGCGGAAACAACACCTGCTGTTGCTGTGACAAGGGCGTTGCTCTTGCAAGGGGCCTCAATATGGTCAGGTTGCAGTGTCTGCATTAGGCTCTGGCCGCGCCTGCCCGGCGGCTGTCATTGCCTTCTGTCCTTCATGCCAATGTTCGGCGCTTCCGCTGAGTGTTAGTTGAGCTCATGTTCATCCTGCGACCCTGCCTCCGCTAGCTACACTGGCGCTCCGGGCTCTACCAGGTTACACGTGGATACTGGTCAGGGGTCACTCCCTCCTCGTGCTGCTATGTTAGCTGGCCCCTTTTGGCCACATGTGGTTGGGCTGGGGCCATAGGTTGAAAACCCCAATGGGTTCAGGTATGGTTCATGTCAGAGACACACAACACGAAACATTCAAGGGGTGAAGCAGCACGACCCTTCTGTGCTGCATGACACCGTGGAAGCCGTGGAGGGAGAGGCCGGTGCGGACATGTCCGAGCGGGCCTCTTGTGACGAGGTGGAAAATGCCAGGCTGTGGGCAGATGGGGGTTCCTCGCCCTCCATTGCCACCAGCTCTAGCGATGCCAGCAGTTGCACGGACGCTTGGGGGGACAGAGGAGAGTATGGATGGGGGTTGCAGAAAGTCGTGCGCGTAGGCACCGCATGATATGGTGTGGTGAGCCGCCTACACGTCGTGGGTGTCTTGTCCACACTGTTTACCCTGCAAGGCTTTGCAGTGGACCATGGGATCGCGGACCCTAGTGTGGGCATCCTGGCCCTCTTCTTTATCTGCACCAAGGTACACATTTCAATGTCCCGTAGCGGGGCTGGTGATGGTGGCTGTGACTTATCCGGCGTGCTTGGTTGCGTCACCTGCGGTGTGTTGACACCCATGCTAGTTCGTGGCGCCGACTCCGGCTGTGAGATGATATCAATTCTTCATCAGGATGGTTGGAGTCCTAGTCCTCCCCGGGGGGGGGGGAGGGGGGTATGGATATGTCCCCAAACAGCAGGGGGGAGCAGCGCCGCCCCACGTCCGCCAAGTGGTCCGCCCGCCCGTTTCCGATGTAATGCCGATGTGTGAAGGCACGTGTGACCATTTCACTGCGTCCCCAGATTGGTGGACAAGGTCTAGTGTTTGTGCCCACAGGTCCATATGTTTCACTGCACCGGATGTATTTTGCCATTGTGCCGACGCCATCATTGTGCCCAGCCCAAAACCCCATTGACCACCAACAATGAGTCCGGACAGATCAGGGAGTGGTGGCCTACCCGATGCCCCTGTAGGCTGCAGAGGGCAGCCCGTAGTTCACCCCGATTATTTGTTTGGTCCCCCCCAAGGGGGATGTACTCCGCAACATCGCGCTGGTCGCAAAAAGACGCCATATCCCCCCCACCCAGCCCATTTCGGGATGCTTTTCTGAGGAGCCATCAGGGTAGATGATGTCCCATCCCTGGTCCCAATATGGACAGATGATGGTTTCGTACTGGGCTACCAGCTCCTCAGTATTTTCAAATTTCTTTTTCTATTTGCGTGTGGGGACATACAACTTCGGGGGCAAGCGGGTACTGGACACTACCACCCTGGGGTGTTGCATAACCGTGTTGTCGCTCATGGACTGTAGCGCATGCACGAGTAGGGTGATCTCTTCCCTGGGCAGTGTCGGGGTGGGGTGCTCTTCCCACCCCCACAGTACTTTCATCCACAGTGCCAGGAATTGGTCCCATGTTGGGCGGCCCATTCAGCTGTGCAGTTTGTGCATGCACCTCTGGGACCACGCCGCCCTGACCACCGACCACAGCGTGACTCCCAGGGGGCTTGTGAGGGATAGCTCTGGCTGATCCCATAAGATGACGGTGGGGTCCGTTTCTGGGCCATGGTCAGTGGACGCCGGGCCCATACACTGTGCGGCCACATGTACTGCTACAGAAAAATACTTGCATGCTGCCAGGGCATGCTGTGTCGTTTCCAGCTGCCCGCAGATCAGACACGCAGTCCCCGTGGGCTGCCAGTTGGTGAGGCAGGTTCCTATCGTCAGCTTTTTCCACAGTGCTGCCTGTATGAATTGTCCATCTGCCGGAGCGAGTAGCAGTTTGTGCCACGCCTGCCACACCTCCGGTCGCTGGCGAGGGGTCTCTGGTGTAAGGGCCCATGAGATACCGGAGCATGGACCGCTGGTTCCAGTTTAACCAAAAGGAGGGTGTTGCCGCATTTGGGGTGGAGGGTCGGGGTTTGGGTGGGCTGATTGCAGGCTCAGTCGTGCCTGGTACACTGGGCCCACGTGCGGGGGAGGGTCAACCCCCCCCCCCCTTTCCAGGGCCTCCATATGTGTCACTGTCTGCACCCCCCACCTGATCATCGCTGGAGAGTAGTACGTGTTTTCATGGGTGTCTCGAAACCATGCTGAGTGCCACAGGGGGGGGGGGGTACAGGTACAGTAGCCTGCTGCTACCCTTCAACCTCGCAGGACCATGGCGTAGGTCCCTATGCATGTCATGCGTTCCTTTCGGATCAGAGAGAGTGGGAAAGATATGACAGAGGGTAAGATGGGGGTGGATGACTGGAGGGGAAGCGTTTGGGGGGCCAACCCAAACCCAGGGACACAGGCAACAGATGCTAACCGCTCTCAGTCCCATCCAAGCCTCTGCGTTTCGTGAGGTTCCGTCACAGGAGTCCCATGGGATTGGAACTCAGACGGACCCTTCCCCTCAACGGCAACAAATCTGTTTTCACTTGTGCTAGGGTGGCAGTGGGACCATTCATATGTGCATTAAGAGGCCACAGGCACACCTCCCCTGTACACAACTGCCGGAAATTTTCACAGGTCTTGGGGCAATTGTCTGTGAACAAATCAATGACAATACGCCCAATGTTCACGTCTGTGGGGGCCTTGGTTCGCAGTGGTCCCTGTGAGGCGCAGAAGGCACGATTGGGTCGAGTTGTGAGCGCTCCACATGTGCGGCGGGCGTAACCAAAAGCTTCAACATGCGGGCAGGCTTGGCTTTGCCCCCCGGTCGGTGTCCAAGGTGTGCAATAGGGTGGCACACCAACACGGTCTCAGTACACAAACGAAGAAAGAAGAACAGGAGCCGCGGCATACTGTGCATGAAATGCCTACACCGAACTGAAATGGGGGGTACTGGGGCATCGTCATCTCTCCATCCGAAATCTCATGCTCTCTCCCCAGAAACGGCAAAGCACTCTGCCTGCCACCCCTGGCCCCTTCCTTCCTCGTCCTCTTCAAGGAACTGCTTCTGCCTGCCTGGATCCTTCCACCACACAGCAGCGCGAGCCGCTGGAGCCACAAGGGCCTCAGCTTCAGCGGGCAGTAGGCAGAGAAACAAGGGCACTCACACCATGCAAGCGGCAGGGTGCAGGGCAAGCACGACCGCGTTGCACGCAACGCGCGAAAATGCACGACCAACCGGAGCACGTTGACGGTTTTAGGGCCCAGCAGGAGTTACGAAAAGGCCTCAAAAGGTCAGGCGTGGGCCCGCCACGTAGCTCGAGCCACGCCTGTCTTCACACAGCCTTCATTGCTGTTCGAACAGTTCCACAGAGTGCGGTGTTCCAGTCATGTTCTGATCCCTGCAATCCCTGGCTGGGAACAAGCATTGCCTTTGTTCTCCTCCTGCCGCGAGTTCGTATGATCTCACATCCACGAGGGGACGTCCGCATGCTGCCGCGGTTGCTTCTTCAGCTGCGTACCTGCTATCTGCGCTTGGCTGAGACGTCGTTGCATATATACAGGTTGCAACTACTGCTGAGGGCGGAAAGCGTCAAATTCTTCCCATCGGTTGCGCGACTACACGGAATGCGTGCAACGCGGTCATGCTTGCCCTGCACCCTGCCGCTCAGCTTGTGCGAATGGCATGCCAATAAAAGACTGGGAGGTGAGCCACACCATCGCTGCATATTTTGGATCAGCATCATACGCATCAGTCAATGTGGCGACATCCTCATCACTCAACTCCTCCATTGTACTGGCTAGGCCATACATTTGCCCCTTCTCCGTCAAAAACTGTTGGCCACGGTCATAGGCCGCCTTCTCGGCCTCATACTGTGCAATATCCCCAATGGCTATGTCCAGAAATACCTTCATTCTGTAAGCTCAAGGCAAGTATTTCTGACAAGAGATTATGCATATCCATGCTGTGCTCCATTGGGGATGAGGAAGGTGGAGGGTTGTGCATTGCTGTGCCTGAACCACCTCGAACCATCTCCACAGCCTTCTCCAATTCTGCGTGACCCTGCACATCCCTTAACAGTCCACAAAATCGCCCGCATCCTCAGCAACCTTCTTATTCCAGCCCTGTCTGCATGCATACCAAAGACAACCAATTCAAATTTTGGAAGTTCAATAGACAAATGGATACCAAGCTTTCAACAAAGCCCTGGGCCCTCTTCTGAGCCTCCTTTGCTTCCAGATGGCTGGAATAGCAAAAAGGCCAAGGATAGCATTATTGTAATGGGGGAAAAAACAACGTTCTGGCCAATTCCACAAAAAAAAAGGCAAAACAAAGCAAGAAAACACTTTGTTAAAAAAAAACACAACTCTCGGTTTCCAGGATTCATGGCCGATGTGAATGCCATTTATCACAGGCTTTGTACAACTCGGTGCGCTCAGCTTGTGTATGAATCCAACTTGAGCAGCTGAGGCGAGCATCTACACAGCTATTTATTCTGGGATGGTTGCTATTTATTCTTCGTGGGTTGTTGTTTATTCATGGGGGATGATGTTTGGGCTTTGGACTGCGATTTATTCTAGGGGTATCGCTGTTCATTTTTGGAGAGTGCGTCAATTCTTGGTGGGTTGCTGCTTTTTCCTAGAAGACATTGGTGGTCAAACGTGAGGTTTTCAACGCTCCCCATAGCCCATAGCATGTAGTGGGAATCAAGGCAAATCTGTTTAGTCTTCACCATCAACGAATATCACGGGGGCCGCCGCCAGCCAATGTGTGACCTCGAGGGGTGTGCGACTGTTTTGGGGGCTGTAGGGGGGGGGGGACCCCAACCCCCCCTTCGTTGACCCAAACCCAGCACCTTTTCCGTCAGGCACCTCCAAGCGCGCAAACAGACAAAGCTAACAAGACGCACTGTGACCGGTCATAACTCATGATTGTTTTGCTGCACTGCAGCACTTTCAGAGCAGTACCGAATGTTGCCTTGAGTTCGCCCAAAGGCTATCAAATGTCTCTTAGGCTGCCTTGGGTCAGCTCTCTCCCCCCCCTGTGGAATCCGGTTACCGACGCATGGTCGGTGCAGTGCTCTTAGTAACCGTGCATGCAAAACGGGTTATGCCGGTATCCACTGGCCCACAAATAGTGTCCCTTCCCCTTGTCACAAACCACAGACACACACACACACACACACATATATATATAGAGAAGCGAAGGGAGGGGAGGGGCCTCAAGCATCGGAATCATCCTCCCACTCGTCGCGTGCCCTCTTGCCGGTACTCTTGGAGCGAGCACGCTTCTTTGGCCGGGCTGCTTGCGATCTTGTGACCCGGCAGGCTGCCGGCCCATCAGACATGGATTCCGATGGCACATAGTCACTGCTGCTAGAGGATGCACTCGTACTGGAGGAGGCATTGGTGGTGGAGCTACTGCTACTACTACTGCCACTACTACTACTACCCTGGTTTGGCCCAGAGAGAAAAGAAGGGAGAATAGTGGGCAGGGCCGGCGGCGCAGCAGGCTTCGCCTTCGGTGGCAATAGGGCCCGGAAAGTTTTTTTGGCTGACTCCAGAAGTTCAAAGAGTACTCAAGACTATGCTTGGGAAAGTGGGCGTCTCCAGCATATGATACAATGCATCCCCGCAACGCGGGGCACATGGCAAAGATCTAGAGTTCACATGCGTATACCAGAGGGCTCTCTGATGCAGTAGGCAAAACCGCCATGCCATATGGCAAGCCTATAATGCGTAAGATTTAAGGGGGTTAAGACATGCTGGATCACGCGTGTGCCATTCCCCACAGGTCCTCAAGAGTGACAAGCTTTCGTCGCTTTGCGGGGGCCATGTCCGGTGGCGGGCGTTGGCCTAGGGTGCCGGGCCTTGTGCGGCAATGGCGTTTAGGCAGAGGCGACGCCGCCCGGTGGGCGGCGCGCTGAGATGCCCACAATTGGCTCATCACCGAAAAGAGCTGAATCCTTCACTTATGCCGCTAGTAGTGCTGGTCTGCGGAGGTGGTCCACACTCTAGCACGTCGCAGGAGGGAGTGCCAGTGCCGTGATTGCTGCACCAGATCATCTAGCATGTGGCGGTATGAATCGATCAGTGAGGCCCCGAGAACGGCATGCGGATGCAGAAACCAAGGCTGGGCCAGATACTGTATTGCCGAAGCTACCTGTTGTGCCCCTGGGTCTGCGGCAGTGGGACAAAGGCACTAGCCGAGATATTTCACCGCCCATGACCTGGTGTGGTACGACTGCGGCCGGTGCCATGTGCGCACCGCTCTACGGTGGGACGTCTCTTGAGAGGCGCGGCCATCCCGCCGCGATGTTCTCTCCCGGGGCCCTGTATACCCTACTTGATTGCGGAGGACAGAGTCCGTGGGGTTCGGTCGTACAGCTCGTGGGCGCAGCTTTGTGTACCATGCCGGCACCGCTGTGGATAGCGTGGGCGGCACCTGTGGGTCGCGGGGGGGCATGGTGAGTTGGCCGCGCAGTTGGCATACGCCATGTAGGGCGTGGTACTGGTGCCAGGCCACACGCTCCCTGAGGTCTACCCGCAGTGTTTGGGGGATGTGTTCCCATAGGGACTGTGGTATGCGAAGGCAGGGTGACATGGTGTAGGTCCGCCGCCGACGCCAGGTTCCACCATTCTGTTACCGTATCTTGCCACGGTCCCCAGGTGCTAAGCCACATGTTGCGAAATGCGACTTTCCAACGCATGCAGTGGTTCAGGTGTTTGTGGACAGTGATACCGTGATGGAGGGGACATATGGGGCATTTGGGGGTGGTATGGTCCCACGGCGCGCCCGCCCCAGCCCATCATACCTGGCCCCAGAGCCATTTAAGCCAGAGCATACGTCGGTCCCCGCGCATCGGCAGCAAGGATACCCAGTGCGCACCGTCGAAAGTGACGACACGTCTCCGGTGGAGGATCCATTTCCGCACCGGAGTGGGGGCGGGCCCGCCGCACATTGCAATATCTTCGGGGCGCCGGGGGTCGTAATCCGGCACGGGTAGGCGCGTGGCCATCTTGGCGAGCAGGTCTACTTCCCCATTGCGGCGAATTTGTTCGCGTTCCTGCGCGTTACGGGCCTCCGTCTCAAGGCGGTGGCTGGAGATCCACTCCTCGGTGACGCGTTTGTGTTGCACCTAGTCGCACACTTTGTGGCGGATGTTGGCGTCGGAACATTCGTGTGTGGGTCGGTGGTGTGCGCATTTTGTGACGGCCATGTTGTCGATGTATTGAGTGTCACCGCTGGATGCGATGGCTGCGCCAATGGCTGCTCCGTACATTTCAGCCTTGTAGGGCTGCTGTGGGCCCGCCACCCGGGCGAGGATGCGAAGAGGCCCTTTTGTCACTGCTGCGCCCGCGACCTAGTATTCCGAGCCCGCAATCTCAACTGCTTGAAGGCTGCCATCGAAGTATAGGGACGTTCTGGTTGGTGGTTGCTGGTTTGAGTAGCACAGTATGCCCGCGATGGTGACAGGGCGGTATCCCGCAGGCAATCGGTGGCAATGGGGCCCGGAAATTGTCAGCGCCTTGCAACACCTTTGTTTTCTCCTCTTCGCTGCACCCGGCATAGTCATGGGACACACCGGGGTGTGCTTGTGCCATGTGGTGTGGCATGGCGTAGGTGCAATGCCATTTTCGGCAATCAAGCCCCTTGTAGCGAACCGGCAGGTTGGTGCTAGGGTTCATCGGTTGGGGTGGCCGCTGTTTAGCCATAGCCGATGGTACGCGAGACTGCAATTGTTGTCAATTTTCTTGCCGTGCACACTTGTGCTGCACTTGCCATCTGTGTTGCCACACCACAAGCAAAACGCGCCTTTATCCGCACCGTCTTGGCCCGCCCACCTGTGGCCTCGCAAAAAATGCCCGGCAATATGCGACCGCATTGAAGCGTGCATGAAAAATTGGTTGCAATTCGGAAAAGGGCACGGCACACGTTTTGCTCCTAGAGCATTCCTCAGCTGCTGACGGTACTGAGCACAACCCAACGCCGCATACGGCACAAGTGGCACTGCCGTTGGCAAGGGGACATGCATCAGGAAGCGCGAAAGCTGTTAAACGTCATTCTGCGAGAACTGCCACAACCTCTCCACTGTTGCAGTGGATTGTGAGTCCCTAACCCCAACTCGAGGGGCCACACAACAAAGCGTGGATTGTGAGTCCCTAACCCCAACTCGAGGGGCCACACAACAAAGCGTGGATTGTGAGTCCCCAACCCCAACTCAAGGGGCCACACAACAAAGCGTGGATTGAGAGTCCCTAACCTCAACTCGAGGGGCCACACAACAAAGCGTGGATTGTGAATCCCTAACCCCAACTCGAGGGGCCACGCAACAAAGCGTGGATTGTGAGTCCCTAACCCCAACTCGAGGGGCCACACAACAAAGCGTGGATTGTGAATCCCTAACCCCAACTCGAGGGGCCACACAACAAAGCGTGGATTGTGAGTCCCTAACCCCAACTCGAGGGGCCACACAACAAAGCGTGGATTGTGAATCCCTAACCCCAACTCGAGGGGCCACACAACAAAGCGTGGATTGTGAGTCCCTAACCCCAACTCGAGGGGCCACGCAACAAAGCGTGGATTGTGAGTCCCTAACCCCAACTCGAGGGGCCACACAACAAAACGTGGATAGAGGAACTTCTTGCCCCACGTGTGCCCCGCCATTTTCCGTGGAACCTGCCCCCACAAAATGCTCCCAAATAGCTCACAAAAGGCCGGCGGCATAGATGTCAAGGTTGTTATAGCATCAGCTCTCCCTATGCGAACCCAATTCAATCATGTTCTCACCAACATGGACACAATGAGAAATGTGTCAGCTCTTCATAGCATGAAGATTGGTAACACATTTGCATCAGCTCTCCTTGTCGTATGCATCTAGCAGCCTCCAAGAACCAGCAAAACTGCTGATAAGCTTGAGACTGATCGTTTATGTACAAGGCTAGACGCCCGTTTTGTTGACCCCCAAGCTGCGTCAATGCAGACAACCCTTTTTTTCAAGTAGAGCGATTACTATTATCTGTATGAGTGGCACACGTGATTTACGGATAATTTGATTCTGTTTTCGCTACCAGTGAACGGGGAACGGGTTTTTATCCCACTTGTGTGTATTCAAAATGCTTAGAATTAAATGAGGAGTTCAAAAGTGCCCCCCAAAAACCAAAACATTGACATCTTCTCCCTCCCCTTGTTCTGAACACCCACCTCACGTAAAGCAATAGCCTTAGTTTGCCTTAGTTGGGGTGGGTGGGGGTGACCTGAGTGAGAGGCATACATCAGTGCATGTGTGTGAGGGCAGGTCAGAAGTTCATGGCAAGCAGTACAAGCAAAACAAGTCAGAACCTGACCTATACTCGGATGCAACTTTTACCTATAGCGAGGGTGGCCTTGAACAAGCATGTGATGAGAGCAACAGGGCAACTAGGAGCACAACTACGCGGGGAGAGTAATGATGAGGGATATCGCTGAAGGTTTTTCCAATGTACCACTTGGTCACACCTTCCCCTTCTAGAACGCAATGCATTAGCAACAGGGCCAGGGCCACCGCTACATGGTCGCAACCCAGTTGCCCGATGTGGAAGTTCCATAGCAGAGCATGCCGACAGTGTTGCACCCATTGCTGTACCATGAGCAGGGACTCCCCTAGATGAGAGGAACCGAGGAAAAGTATCAAGTAATAGCAGCCATGACCAAATGGGTGCAATGCCTATAGACAGGAGCTCGCGGTACAAATCCAAGCCATGCAAAATGCACCAGGCCAAGTGGCTATGGGATCGCACCATCGGCCCCTGCCGCCAGGTGCTGCACCGGGAGACCTAGATCTGTGGCACTTTCCGGGCACGGAGGCCAATTGATCCACCTCCAACCCCCTCTGTGTCCACCTCAACCCAACCCACAGCACGACCCCATCGGTCACAAGGGCACGTGACGCCGGACCACGGCCCCTTTTGGGGCCACAGCCCAGTGCCATTAATCCCCCCAATCTGTGATGGAGGGACCACAGTCACCTTGCCGCCCCAGGCGTGCCCAAGGATCATCCCTGGTCGAGGTGGTGAGTCATGTATCTTGGGAGACCACCCAACCACTAGTGACCATCCATCCCCTCAAGGCGTACCACTAACCTGAGGCATCTGTTGCACCTAGCATCAGATACCGTGTGAATGATGCGTGGGTGGGGCGTACATGTCCTTTGGGCAGTAGGGTGAACACCCGGAGCGCCGACTACATCTGCATTTTCACCTCTCCTTACCTAGTGCCAACACACTTGTTGCACATGTTGTGGTACGCATCATGCACAGCGGCGCATCACAAGCACATAACACACACTCACCCTGAGCGCTGCACATCCGCCCGCACTTCAGCTTGCACGTGGGGCTAGAACGAATTCATGCACAAAGCACACAGGAAGTCACTTTCGCCCCATGCACTTGACGTACTCCCCTACACGCAAATGCTGCACCCGCAAGCACATGGAGTCACTTGCACCCTTCAAGTTGTGCGCCAGTCTGCATCTAACCTGGCGCCCCCACACACGCATGTTGCACTTACCTAAGACACACATCACGTGTAGGATGAGTCGCCTTGAACCATCTGAATACACACTAGCATGTACATCTGCAAAATAAATAGTCTCTGTAATTCACATCTAACCCCAACCCCGGCTTTGGCTCTCCACCGTGAGAGCGTGGCTGAATACCAGGCAGCTTCCTCTGTAGTGTCATTAGGAGAAGATAGTGCCCCCTCTCTTTGCAAGGGGTAGGCCTATGTTAAATACGTTATATGACTCTGGTCTTGCACCACAATGTAACATACCGCAGCTAAGAACTCACCTTCGCAGCCGATGGACGTTGTTGAATGGGGGGGGCGGATCCAAAGGCTGTACCCCTACCCTACCCCACCCCTACCCCAACCCTACCCCAACCCTACCCCAAAGATGTAAAAGCGGACCTCATCTCCTCCAAGCGTGTATTCTGTGAATATACATACATATAAAGCGCACACGTGCCCACACCAAGATATGTGTATAAAGCAAATATGCACAGGATGGTTTGCCTTGGATGAGGTGCCAGTTTCAAGAGTGGCTGGAAAAAAATTCCCGGAGATATTATGCCCTAAGAAAAAAATACCACCTGCGGTCGACCCCACCCCAAAATTTTGTGCTTTCGGGTCAAAGTTGGGTAGAACCAAGTGAAACAAACTTGTTAAAACAAGTTTTTGGGAAAAACTTTTCCGGTACTACTTCATTTTCACTCAGATTTACTAACAGGGAAACTTACTACGTGGGGCGCGTGGGGCACTCTTTCAGGCACATTGTTTGGATCTGGCCCTGGAAACGTAAGCCGATGTGTTGATTTGGGATGCTTACCATCCCTCGCGTGCGCACGGGGATTTCTTCGATTTTGAAGTTGGTGCATCCTACGGCGCTTACAATGGGCGTGTGCATGTTGTTGCATTCATTGGCAGAAAATCTAGTGCCCTCTGGTCCACATGTTCATGTTGAGGAGCAAACGAATGAACCAAGAGGCTGAAGCATTTGGAAACATTTGGTGACATCTGACATCAACATTGCAACAGAAATATGCACAATCTTCGGTCAGGGTTAGCAGCGTGGGTAAGCTGGGGTGCGTTTTTCAGGATTCAGGGCATGATGTAAGCACCCAAGTATTCATTCAAATAAATTACATTGGAGTAGCTGAGGCGGTGGAGCTGAGCTGTTCAATTATGTGACGCTTATCAATCCCATTACTATCAACAAGTAGTCAATGATTGTTCCCGAAAGCAACAGATATCCATGCACGGTACGCCTCCCCCCGCAAAAAAAAGGTGGCCCAGCATCATTACCCCCAAAGAAACTCATCCAATTGTTACTCTTGTTGAGGAACGCTGGGCAAAGAATACTGCCACCACAAACACAAGCAGAACGCAGTACATTGACGACATTCGTTGCCGGATGAGGCAACATGTCAAATCAATCAACTCGCAAGAAAAAGCATCAGGGAAACCTGGTTTGGGTCAGAGTTGGCACAAATGTGGGCAGAAATGGTACGGTATCGGGTTTGACCTTCCACCGGCAAAACAGAAGACCGACAACGCTGTGTGCGCACGTTCCGGAATATTGTGGTCAAAGCGGTCAAAGTGTGAACTAAGAGAATACGAATGAAACCACCTCCAATTACAACGAGCTAACAGTTACACATGTGGTGACACATGAAACTTGGGAACCAACCCTTTTGGCATGAAAGGTGCGATGGCAGGCTTGTATGGTGGCGTCACATTCAGATGTATACTGCGTGTTGAGTCGGACAAGTGGAGCTCGTCCGCGGTGATTAAACTCACATATAAACACTATTGTGGGCGGTATTCTGACGGGTGTGGTGCAGGGCTGCGAGGCAGACTTCCAAAATTTGGAAATACCAAGGCGAAGAAAATTACAGGTATACCACGGCGCAAGAACCCTGGTTCTCGCAGTTGGTGAAGAAGCTCTGTGTGTGATGAAAGAGGAAGCGGGGGAGTGAGGATGGTTAATGCATGTGTTGCAGTTGTAAGATTATCTTCCTGACCATCGTTGCACCAGACGTCCTGCTTCCCAGTGCTCTGTGCCACGCTGCCTGTGCATGACAAAAGACTGCATGTTGCAACCACGGGCAGATTCTCCTGGAGTACCTCAGTGCGCAAAGAAGTGCTGCCCGTGCGCAACCGAGTGCTCCCCGTGGGCAAAGAAGTACTGCCCGTGTGCAAAGAAGTGCTGTCCATGCGAAAAGAAGTGCTGCCCGTGCGCAAAGAAGTGGCGTGAAGTGGCCATACCGCCAGAGGCTGATACTAGGGAGGTTCCGGATTTGTGCACTTACGAACAGCGGTCGGTGCTGGGGCAATCGCAGGAGCCTGTTCAGCATACCATGCAGCTAATCATGTTGTTGTGCCATCAGGGTTAAGGGATGGGTGGAAACGGTTTCGACAGTGCATGATTTTTCGTATTTGTTGGGTTGCCTCTGTGCTACCACTAACTCGTTTGGCTGTTTGCATGTCATTGGAGGGGTCATTCCACTCAACTTTCGTTCTGGTCGCAGATGGTGCACATCCCCCAAATGCATCAACCAAATGGGTCCATCTCCCATTGCAATTGGTGCATCGCATGCATGTTGTGTTCGGTTCCAGAGGGTAGATAGCAGTAGTGTGTCTGCCCTCTACTGCACGGCACCGACACTCAGCTGGGGCGGAAGTGCCCAGCGGGTGGAAAGCGTCCATCACAGACTTCCTCGGCCCATCCGGACCAGGGGTCAGGGAGACACCCTCCAGCAAAGAACATGCTCACATTGCCCCAAAGACTGGGCACCAGCACAATATCACGAGCAAGTCCAGTGCAGCTCCTCATTCTTTAGCAGAATCAAAAAGTGCTCAGACGCTGGCAAAGCATGTCCTCAGGGTATTGCCTGCATGCCCGACACGCTCCGCCTCCTTCCATGTCTCATGATTATGGCCCCCACACTCTCAAATCTCCGGTGCTAAAGACAAATTGCCCAGAATGGCCCTTGTGAAGGACATTTGGCTTCGGGGGGCCAAACGGCTCCTGGGACTGGGCTCGTCGTTCACGCCTTCTTCGAAACTGATGGATTTGTTTGCGCCGGTGCTGGAGCTCTGGTGCGAGTCAGGCTCGTCTTCGGGGCCCTCAATGTGCCCGATCCTTCCCTTGAGAGCTTCTCGGCGAGCCGTGTCATACGCAGTCCATATGTCAAGGACTTTGGTGAAGAAATTGTCACGGGGATGAGCTACAAATGCTTTCTTAAGAATGGGCGATTGCGCCAACCCCTCCTCAAAATCGCCAACGCTGATCTGATAAGCGCTTGGATCGTACTCAGCGCCGTGCCGGCGCCAATCCCCTCGCTCCTGCATCATCTGCAGGGCCTCAGTCAATTCTTCCAGCTCGTAGCCCCTCCTTCTCCAGGTAGTTACCAGCTCCTGCGCTACAGTCTGATACTCCAATTTGTTGATGCAGACCAGCTCTTGAGGGGACTGGTACTGCCACGCCTGCATCGCCGCCAGCGCGTACTTGCCCAGTGCACTGGCGTCGATGGGGTCGATGCGCAAAAATTGGAAGGCGAGGCACCACTCAATAACTTGTATGGACCCGCTTTTTTCTGGGTCAAACATGTACCAGACCGTCGACAAATCTGCTGCGGCCAAGGTGGGGAATAAGCGGCTCATGACCTGGGTCCAGTGACGCCGCCCTATGCTCCACCTCTTCGTTTGCACAAACATGTCCTTGTTTGAGGCGGGTCTTTCCAGCTGCAACTGTTTGTCTGCAAGAAATGCTTCCAGTGCCTCGTCAGCGATGCACGTGGGGATCACTGTGGCCAGGTTTGTGCGTCGCAGCTGCTGCATGAGGAGCACCCTGCGCAAGAGGGTATCGCCGCCAACCATGCCAGGACGCACTGGCTTCGCATTGACAATCTGCGACAGTTCTTTTCGTGTCACAACTTTTGACGACAGCTGCGAAATATATGGCTTGCCTTTGTTTCCGCAATCCCTTATCGCAGCCATTTGGACACGCCGTTCCGCGGCCGTCTCTATCATTTGGGCACATTCCTTGAGGTGCTGCTGGTGCCTGGACGTCTTCTGCTTCTCCTTCAACTCCTTCAAGACCGCGTCATCCAGAAACGGGGAAGCATCGGGTTTTCCCTTCATGATCTTTTTTTTTTCGAGGGGGTCGACCCACACGTCAGAGCACTCCAACATCTTCCATTCGAACCAGTCCAACTGGTCGTTGGTAAATAAGCTCATCTGCTTCCGCCCCGATACAGATATTGGCCGATTCGCATGGGCGGGCAACTCAACAGGTTTTGATGCAGCCCTACTAATCGGCCGCTTGCCCATGCTGCTTGCTGATGGGCAGGATGGGGATGTGCTAACATGCAAATTTGGGCCATAATCCCGGAGGTATTTATCGCTACGGTGTTGTTGACCGTCACGTGAACGAAAATTAGGCGAGGTGAAGAAGACAAGGGAGAGGCCGGGGTACGGGTCTTTCTTGATCGCATTCAGCGCGTCCGGGGGGAAACTCTCAGACAGCAAGTGCATACGTGTCTTTGACGGCATGCTCCGGACCAAATGCGGCGCCTTTTTCTTGCTGATGGTCCGGTCCTCTGGCAAGATCACAGTCCTTTCAGTTTCGAGGTAATTTTTGAAGCGCCCTTGAACTTTCATGGAATACGCCATATCCATCCTGTGCTTTTGGGAACCCTGCATGGGTGGGTTTTCCATTCAGGCACTCAACATGAGCACTGCATGCAAAAAACAAATAGACACTGAGATAGTGGAGATTGAATGTTGCTTAGTGGATCCAACCTTGTTCACTGCTTCAGGAGGAAATCACCGTTCAGCTTGCTTGAGCGGTAATCATTCCTGGTCAGGATGCCACAAATGAAAGTCACATGGAACTTCTTTTCTTCCTGCCCAATCCTGCGCCCAATCTCCATTTTTTTGATCTCTGTCGTCACAAACTACTGGCATTGAGGCCAGGGCAAATGGCGGGACAGCACCATTTTTTTTAATCAAATTGGCCAAAACTGAGAGTGCCAGGGCCCTTAGGGCAGGTTCATCAATGTACAAATTTCGGCAGTGCCTGGGTCTGCATACGGGATTTAGCTCATGACTGGTCCCCCATGGGTCCCCTGTTGTCTGTGGCGTCGCTGGATCTCCGTTAGTGTCGACTAGTTAGTTAGTGATCGCCGTATGTCACGGCGGGTATGTCATGGCAAGACAGCACCACCAAATCACCACCAACAGTGACAACAATTTATGTTTCGTACACCTACACAGTGTGGGACAGAAAGACCACAAATTAGCATAAGACAAATATTTCTTGAACACCCCCTCCCATATGCAAAGAGCAAAGCACTTTCCAAAAAAAAATGGCTACTTGGCTCATTAATGGATTAAAAACTGGTGTTTGACAAGTTAAAAGTGAACTAGGCTAGACCAAAAAAAAAGGGATGGACAATTGCATGCGAAAGGAGAAATGTCGAAATAGGGTGAGAACAAATGTTGTCCTAAGACTTCCATGCCCGTAGAAGGCATGCGTAACGTGTGCACAACACAAGCACTGCTATAACTGCCAAACCACCCCTTGTAAGATCCTCCACAACCCTCCAAACCCTCAGCAACCTGGAATAGGCCAAACCACCCACCCTCAAAAGCACAATTTTTTACACCCATCAATGACCATCTAAAGCCCTTGTTAGCGCTTCACAACCTCCCAAAACCCTTAGCATTGCAAACGCCAAATAAATAATGCTAAATAAAGGCACAGCCCTTCACACCGCACCACATTGCTCTGAAACCACCAGTATTTGTTCACAACCTTTACACTTTACACTGTACACCGCACATCAAAAGGTGGAAACTGCAAATTCAACGTTTATGGATGCATCATGTAGCGGGTTGAGGGGATGCGGTCGCTGGCCTCCATTGCATTCACTTCACACCTTTTCTGAGTTGGCAGTGATTGCAAACATCATCAATATTTAAAACCACTGGATGTTCCTCTGCCAACAGGAGCAAAACTTTCTTGTATCTCAAGAACAGCAACCCACTTGTTTATACGCTTAGGGTTTGGTCCTTCCATCTCCTCCCTTGAATGTAAACCATGTGGACCCACTGCGAACAACATAAAGGTATTACATGATTGTATTCCCAATCCATCAAAGAGTGGTACAAAGACACGCAGACCTTAAGGTAAGCCACTGTGCACTTGACACCAGTTACACTTGCCACATAACCATCAGTTCTGACAACTGACAATCTGAGGATGGACCTGCAGCCAACTTCCATGCTTGGTTAAGAACATGTACTTGGTTTTCGTGCAGGCCCTACAACTGGGTCTTCTTCGTTTGTTTTCATAGTGTGACCACTAAGAGAAGCGTCCCTTCCCCGTATGTGTCCCCCTAGTGTAGGCCTTACACGTGAACCTTTGTATCTTTTGAGCACCAGGGAGATGGGGTGCACTGAGATAATAAATTTGCACCACACACTGTGCAGGGTTTTGAAAAAAATCGAAGGCAAATGGCGTGCAATGGCTAGCATTTTCATAGACTGGTCTTCGTCCAGCCCAGGAGCCTTCCTATCTTTACCGTGCCGGCTCTGCGGAACAACCCACATACACGCACCATGCACCCACATTTCCTACGGCACGCTTACAGGTGTGCCACAAGGGGAATACTTGCGATGCACACCATACTTTTGCGGCAAGTACACCCGGCACATCCTGATTTTTACTGCATCCCAAAATGGCCCCTAAGGAGTGCAAACACCTTGGCCACAATATTTGTAATAAACACCCCTTCTTCCCACAAACATAGCACAATCAAGAGCACGATGCAATTGGCACGCACTTCACAATCTTTGAAATGGCCCTTGGCCCATCATGGCCTTTCGTGGTTGCAAAAAAGTACGTCTGCAGAGGTGCCCGGTGCAAGGAGACACTACCAAACGACAACACAACACCTTTCCCATTGACGTCGCCAAATAGCCACGCTGCCCACGTAGTGTGTTAGGCACTCCCCCACAAGATGCCACAAGCGTGCAGCAGGATTTTGCTCATTTGTCCTTTTGGTCTTTGCTTGTGTGTCCACTCTTGAACCACCCGGACGCCGCCATCCCCAGGTCCTTAGACCCGGTCCATAGTTCTCTCTAAGGCCATTAGGGGCCATTTGGGTTCATTGGTACTCAATATCATCCTCTTAGGGAGTATTTGCACCATGCGCGAACCGTGCACACACCGTGCACTAGTTGAACGATTACTCTCGCAAAAGGGTCCACACTGAAAGGTCCCATAAAGGCTATAGGATGCAGCTTGGTGGCTAGCCATTACTTTGTGCATGCTTGCGACTACTTGCTTGAGGAGTCATGGTGCCTTTTGGATGCTTTGGGGTACTTCGTCGTGCTTATTTGCTAATATTTGCTGGTGGTGTTTGGATGTGTGCTGGTAGTTCCTGGTAATGTCTAGTTGTTTGCTAGTCATTCTTGGTGATGTCCGGAGGTTTGCTGGTAATTCTTGGCAATGGATTGTGCATCTGAAGTTCAATTTGATATGTAGGTGATGAATAACTTGGCCATTAATTTCAAACTTGATCGCGACGAACAACCCACACTCAGACACCGCTTGAACATTAGCCACAACCGAGGCACCAGTAGAATGTGTGTACGTGATAGTCACACCACTAGGAAACCATGAAAGAGACATTGCTGCAAAGAAAAAGGTTGTGTACACACAATTTGTTGCCTTTTGCCATACCAATTGCATGCATTACCCTCTAAAATAACGGAACTAGTTCATGCAACCACTTGGTACAACTTGGTACCGCCTCTCAATTCAACCAAATTCATTTCGGATTTTCCATCGCTCAGTTTGAGAATATTTTGCACTTTTGCGGCCCCACAATCCGTTGTGTTTCCCTATTTTTCGTGAGATGACCCATGGTTTGGAGAAATCCGCATGCCTAAGGGTTTGGTGTGCACAACGTGCACTGGGGATGGGTGGTGGCTTGGCATAGACAAGGCTCACGGCCATGAAGCAACAGATATTGAGCTCACATATACCCCCGTGTCACAGGCATATGATCATTGCTACAATCTCAGTTTGTTCTGCTGCATTGCAGCCTTTGCATATCAGTACTGGGCCTTGCCTTGCGGCTTTCAATTGTTTCATGCACATGATTGGATTGGGTTAGAGGTGCTCAAGATCAGGCTGGTCACTGCATTTTGGTCTCTTGCGGGGTTTTGACAACAACGGACAAAAATGTATGCGTGCTACTCCCCCCAATCTTGCTTGCGGGCCAAAAACCATGTTCTTAACTTGGCTCAACACAGCTGGAGTTGCATTGGTCCACAAATAGTGTCCCTCCCCCTTGGTGCTGACTCCTATGACTAGGTCTTGTGCCCCTTACCTGCACCCTGACCTCCCACCCATAAGGATGGTGCCGTGTGTGTGTTTTTGTGATCCATCGGACCCCCCCTTGCATACTAGAGGCGCGTCCTATGACAATGGGAGCAAAACACAGAAAATGTCTTGCTCACTTAGCATGATCGGACACCCGCTGGCCGTCACGAATCCAATCACGTCTCCTCCATTATCATTCCATTGACCTCCTGTTGTTCATGCCGTCTACGAATATCCACTATGCTGGCTCGATCATCACTTTCTGCTGCAGCTAGTGCTCCTCTGGACTCCGCCCAATGCACCTTGAATTGCAGCCGCTCCAAATAGCCCTTCCCCTCCATTGTCGGGCCTCGTCAAAGGTAGTTGCATAAAAACATAGGCAGTTGCATAAAAACAGTGCTGCATGCAGCGTGTGAGCTGTGACATCACATGGTCTCACGAGCACAGCCATCACTTCGCCCTTTCTTGCAAAATTGTTCTCATTTTCACAAGTCAGTCTTGGTCAACCCCAAGGTGTATGTAATAAACCACCTCTGTTAACACTTCTTGGAGCAGTTGGTACAAGGGATCTTGGTGTTGTGTGGGGCCGAGGTATTCATACAACATGATTGGGACTCTGATCCGATTCCATGCATGTGGTGGCCGTGTGTGGATCTTCATGTGTTTTGGCATAGCTCAACAAAAATTTGCTAAGAGGCACACACTCAGTTCACACTCTCAACTCCCACTCCCCTGCTGGTCAGCTCTTACCCCTCCCGTGGGCACCCATTTGCTGGCACTTGATCTGCTCGTTGTCGTGTGCCCACCCAACGCTCCACTTGATGTCCACAATTCACTTTCACTCCTTAGGCTTTCCGTGTGCCGAGGACAGTTCTCGCCGAGGACTTCTGTCCCTGATGGTATTCCATAATTGATGGTTTGTGTCATCCCACTGCGGCCCCATGGAGCTGAAACTTGCTGAGCCTCTCACAGTTTTGGGCAGGTTTTGCACCTCGATCGCATGCGGGGTGCTGATTTTTTGGAGGATGAGCCGTGCAATCCTATCTCCATGCCTTACTTGGTACTCACTTTGGAATGATTGTAGACCAATATTCCCACGTTGTCTCTGTAGTCGTAGTCCACCACTCCGGCGCCAATGGCGTCGATCCTAGCCTGAGGGGCTAGAATACCCAATGCCCCATAGTTGACACCATCTAGCCCCACTCTAGTAACACAGCAAATCATGCTTCAAGCACATTAGCACATGAGCCTTCATTCCATCCCCAATTGACCTCTTCTAGCCCGATCTTAGCGCGAGAAAAATGCCATTGTTCGAAACCATGCGGCAAACATCACCGGGATCACGGTGAAGCAAAAGCAACTTGCAGACACCAAAAGAGGTAGGTGATATGGAACACCAAGGGGGGAAGGGGATGACTTGAACCCATGCGGCAAACATCAATGGGATCGCGGTGAATCGAAAGCCACCTGCCAACACAAAATGAGGTGGAGAATATGGAACACCAAGGAGAGGCGGCGCGGGGGGGGGGGGGGGGTGCACAGACAAAACAATTGCACAAAACAAGGTACATGAAATGCAAATTTAAAACACATTTGACACATCCACTACCCTAGATAATTTTAGTAAACCCGCCGCCCCGTTGTGCCATGTAAAAAAAACAGTCCCATTCATGCAACCTCCAATTGACCTCTTCTGCCCCAACCCTAGCAAAAAATCACTGTTAGTGGAAACCGTTGAGCAAACATTGATAGGATCACGGTGAAGCGAAAGCCACTTGCCGATAGAAAAAGAGGTAGAGAATATGGAACCGCATGGCGGGGGGGGGGGGGGGGCATATGTTGCACCCTCACCCTCTAGTGTTCCTCCCGCACCTCTCCCCTATCACCACCGCAAACCGGCCCACACACGGACAAACCCGTACATAGCAATAGCCAGACCGCCACCTCCAGCACCACCCACACCAAGAAACCCACTGACACGCCCGCCCACGGCCGCCCAAACCAACCGGGCACCAAGCCACTGCCAACACCAAGCACACCGGCCCTAGCCACCACAACCAGCAGCACCCACACCGACAACCACGCCCCAAGAGCCCGGCCACAACCACCCACGCCAAGCGTACACACCGGGGAACAAGCGCCCGGAGGCCAAGGACACCACACACACAACACAATGCAGCAAGCGTGCACACCGGTGAACAAGCGCCAGGAGGCCAAGGACACCGCACACACAACACACCAAGCGTGCACACCGTTGAACACGCGCCAAGAGGCCAAGCACACCGCGCACATGACACACCAAGCACACACACAGGTGAACTCGCGCCAAGAGGCCAAGGACACCGCACACGCAACACAGCACACCACACATGCACACCGGTGAACAAGAGCCAAGAGGCCAAGGACACCGCAAACACAACGCACCAAGCATGCACGCCGAAGCGCACGCACCAAGAGGCCAAAAACACCACACACACAACACACCGGGCATGCACACTGGTGAACAAGCGCCAAGAGGCCGAGGACACCGCACACACAACACACCAAGCACGCACACTGATGAACAAGCGCCAAGAGGCCAAGGACACCACACACACGACACAGTAAGCGTGCACACCGGTGAACAAGCGCCAAGAGGCCAAGGACACCGCACACACAACACGTCAAGCATGCACACCGGTGAACAAGCGCCAAGAAGCCAAGGACATCGCGCACACAACGCACCAAGCGTGCACACCGGTGAACAAGCGCCAAGCGGCCACGGACACCGCACACACGACACCCCGAGCGTGCACACCGGCGAACAGGCGCCAAGAGGCCCAAGACGCCGCACCCACAACGCACCGAGCGCGCACACCGGTGAACAAGCGCCAAGGGGCCATGGACACCGCACACAAACAACACCCACAGCACACGAGCAAGCAGGGAACAACCCACCGCCAGGAAAGGCCCAGCCCACACCGCCCCACAGGAAAGAATAAACGCACCATGGCCGACACCACCGTCCAAGCCCAAGACAAGCCACAAGCCAGCGGGTACGAGCCACGGCGGAGGGAGGGCAAGCAGGGCAGGGCGAAAGGGGACGCCCACCCCCACGACGGGGGGGGGGGGGGAAGCAGGAAAAATGGAGCCAGACCCCCCCCCTCCACCAACACACACCCCACTGCCGCGCACCGAGGCTGCAGCCGGGCAACAAGAACGCCCGCCACACAGCCAAGCGGTCCCGTCAAAGAGGGTGTGTGTCCCCGCGCTTGCTCCATAGCACGCCCAGGCAAGGAGCGCGCGCCACACACGGGCCAGGCAGGGCACACGCGCAGCACCGCACAACCGCAAACACCAAAACGCAGGACACGGCAGCACCACGGCACACATCCACACCCAACGACGAGCCGCCGCGAGCAAGCCCCGCAGTCCCCACAGTACAACGGCCGCCGTCCGGATGGACGAGTGAGCACCCGGCAGAACACCCACCGCCTACCGGCTACAACCCCTAGCCAACCAGCCGCCGTCCGCATGGACGTGTGAGCGCCCGGCAGCAACCCCAGCCCCTGCCGGCTACGCAAGAGCCGCCGTCTGGACGGACGTTTGAGCACCCGGCAGCGAACCCACCGCATGCCGGCTATAACTCCCTGCCTGTGTCCGGATGGGCATGGGCCCCCCCGCCGGCCGGAGGAGCGAGTGCCAAACCACCGCCATCCCCGCACTCAACGAAGCCCAAGCCACCACTTCCGGCAACACCCGCACCGACAAACACGCCACAAGGGCCCGACCACAACCACCCACGCCAGCCAGACACCGCACCATCGACGACGCCCACCGCCCACCGGCAACAACCCCCGCCGACGCCTAGGCGGACAAGGGTCACCGGCCGCCCGGAAGAGCAATGAGCGAGCAAGGAAGGGTTTTGAGAGTGGAAAAGTGGGGAAGTGGCGGGAATCGTTCCTGGTGTCCCTTACATGCATCCTGATTCGACCGCGTGGCGGATATTCCCTCCCCCACCAGCTCGGTCCAAAAATTGAGCCTTGGTTGGGGTTAGGGCCACATCTGCAAACACGAGGCGGACGGGGTTGGGTTAGGTTGGGTTGGGTTGGGTCGCGGGTTGTGCCCAAGGCAAGGGTCCCAAGGCTTGTGTGTCCTTCCCTCATTAGCACAACTGGGCCTGTGCCTTCGGCTGTTTGGCCTCACAATCACCTAGATTGTTGATGATCACCAAACCCCACCAAGGGCTAGTGGGAGGGAGATACCGTTGTACTTGTGTGTATTGTCAGTGTGCATCCTGGCAGGGAGGGGGGGGACCTCTAGGAGGTGCCTAGCCTGGCGTGTGTCGGGCCCGTGCTATTTTGCGTGTGCTACCGTGTGCGAGGAGGTGTGTGCCCGGTGCTCTGGTCCCAACGGTGGGGCAGGGGAGCCTTACACTAACACCGCCGGGGAGTCTATGAGTCAAGTGACCTGTGGCTTCCTGCAGCTCATTACTGCACCCCTAAGGGGTGCACAGGGCGTGGCCAGGATGGGTGTTCTATGGCACTCCTTGACTGACCCGGAGGGCCACAGGTGGCGCTGCACAGAGTGCTAGACCAGCTGGGGGTGTCCCGGTGGATGGAAAGTCCTTGGGCGTGCTGAGCAACTTCCCTACCCCAAGAGCAGTCGAGGGAGCGGAGACCTGTGGTGAGCCCGCTGGTGGTCACCTCAAACGAGATGGGACCCTCAAGGCAATGGGAGGGGGGGGGGGTCGCATGAGGCTTGCAATTCCGTCGAAACAATCATACGACCACACTGTTTCCAAACCTCAAAGAAAATGAAAACACTAAGATTGGGAGTCTTTGCACCGCTCCTAGGAGGCCCTGCCACGCCGTCATGACTCAAGCCTCTGCTTATCGAAATTGTTCTCAAGCAAGCCGTACCCCCCGAAATCCCCCCCCATTTGTCGAGCCGATTCCCCCCGTGTGGGGGGGGGGGAGGGTGGCGCAACACAAATATGTACCATAGTATCACAGTGTAAATCAGCTTTGGCGCCATCGGCACGTTGTAAAATTTTCTTTGGAGCCTAGTATTTCCTATGCTTTCAGAGCCCAGGTGACGGTTCCCCACTTGGGGGGGGGGGGTTCAAGGGGGGGGGTTTCAAAGAGGGGGGGGGGGGGTAGCAATGAAATGCCTAGCAACATCCTTCCACTCAGCATATCCGTGGGTGTGCAACAGTCAATGGTCTCAGAAACTTGAGATTGCTTTGGGGAGAACTTGAGGTACTATGCTGCTTCCTGGTCTTGAATTGCCTTTGTCACCTCAAAGAATGTACTGGGCCCCTCATCGTCCAATAATTGTGGACACATTCACACCATGCAAAGACAAATAAATGTGTGGTGTGGTTACATGAAGCATTCTCAGAGGGGAGAAAGGGAAAGCAAATGGGGGGGGGGGTTGGCACAAGGCCTCGGTATTAGGTTGTTTGCCTTTGGCGGTGCCTATTGGCTGCTCGCCACTGCTCATTCTGACCCTCTGTGGGTCCAAACGTGTTTTGGTTGTGTCAACGGAGCCCTTGGATGACTTGTCCTGTTTGACTACTCTGTTTGACTACTCTGGGGTCGGCTATCCCGGAGACGGGCTGTTGCCCATGCCGTTGACCGGGTGCATCCAGGTGCACACTCCGAGTCCATGCTGGGGTTGCCGACTCCAGCCCTGACCTGTGCGCGCTGGGGTGTGCATCTGCAGGATAATTTTCCTGACATGGGCTTCTAACAACCACAATGATTCTTTCCCTTTTGTCCTTTCCTTCTCCTCCTTCTGCACTCTGCAGCGTTTTCGGCGAGCGCGGTCTACCCTGTCCTGTTATCTTCCCTTCCTTGTCCCTTTCCCCATGCCCAGTTTCCCCTTGGGGCCTCCCTGTTCTTTCTGTCCTTGGGGGTATTGGGTGGTTGGGGAGCGTGTTGCTGTGGGGAGGGGGTAGCGGAGGGGGCGGGGTATGGGGAGTGGGAGTGGGTTTGTCGCACCCTGTCCCCTCCTTCCCCTTGAGGAGGAAGATCCTGGCTTCAGGGGGTTCCTTGTTGGTGTCTGTGCGCTTGGTTTTGGTGGTTTTGGCTACTTGCTTCTGCTGGCCCACATATCCCAGTCTGTCCTGGGCGTAGTTGCATGGTGTTTGATTGCATGTTGGCCTTAGCTGGCGCGGTGGTGGTAGACCATGCATGTAGCGCCCACCGTCAGTCTAAGGGATCGGGACAGGGGCTAGTTCCCCTTTGTACGTGTCCCTGCAGTTGGGGCGAGGGAGGAGTCCACAGCCCTAGCCCCCACCCATGTAAACTTTCTGTTGGCACATCACCCAGGGCCCGTGGTGCCCCAGGCGTCTTCTCTGGGCTGTCCTGTGCTGTGCTAGGCTGCCCTATATTGTTGTTGCATGGTGTGCGCGTTCCGCCATTGTTGGTGTCAGGATTGCTGCGGCGGTGGCGGAGTTGTAGGGGTAGTCGCTGGGGTGTGGTGTGTGTGGGGGGGGGGAGGGGGGTTGTCCATTCCGAGTGGTGTAAGCGTTGCAGTTGGTGATGTGGTTACGTGCGGCACTGGCAACCAAATCAGTCCCAAATCCCGAAGCCTGACAGGGCTGCATCTGCTATTGGTGACCCTGTCCCTCAGTTGCCAGATCACCTGTGGTTCGGTCGCCGCCAACATCAGTGCCCTACCACTCTCTGGTCTCCCCCACACCTCCACGACCCTGTGTGTTGTGATGTGCGGTGCGGCCCTGGTAAACAAATCAGTCTCAATCACTGAGTCCTGACGGGGCTGTGTCCGCCATCGGTGACCCTGTCCCTTGGTTGTCGGATCATCTGTGGTGCGGTCGCCGCCAACGTCAGTGCCTTTCCACTCTCCACATCTCTGTGCCCCTGTGTCCTTGTTGTGGTGTGTGGTATTCCATGTTGTTGTGTGTGTTAGTGTCCATATGTTCTCAACCCCAGCTCTGCTGCTATGATATTTGCGTGGTTTCGTTGGGCCATGAGTCTGACTGAGTTGTCCACTATGAAGTGCATCCCTTCTCCTGCGATAAACACTTCAGATGCCCATATCCTTTCCTCTGGTACCCACGCACAGCCTGCCACTACCTGCACCAGGTAGACTCTGTCTGGTCCCAGGAGGTCCATTCGTGTTCCTCCATTCGGGTAGTCTCCTGTCCAACCCCGTCTCCTCTTTTCCCTCAGGATGCGGTCCCCTGGTAGCCTGAGTAGGTCTGCTGTGTACCACCTGAATTTTTCTCCAAAGGGCAGTGGTCTGGTCGTATAATGGGGGGGGATCCACTCCCAAACACGACATTTTTATGTGGCATACAGGGAGCACCGTACGAAATTTACCCCCCCCCCCTGAAATCTCGTCCCTTCTGTGCATTATCTGCACAGTGTGGGTAACTTCATGAAATACACGCATCTCCCTGTGGGGAGCAACCGAACAACGTTTTCGAAGAAAATTGATTGCAGGCGCAAAGGTCAGTGGCGCGGAACACAATTTGCCCTGCCCACAGGCACTGTATGGGGAACACTGTCATCTGAATGGTCTGGTGATCGTCGTTGGGACTGAACTTATCACTGTCGTGGTCAACAACGTTCTGACTGCTGGACTACTGCTGAAGATGCATGAAGACGGGTCCATAGGGCAATGGACCGATGGCAGTAGCCAACACTTGGGCACCAAGAGTGCAGGAGTGGTGCCACATATGGTCAGCTTTAAAACACACAAAAACCAGAATGCCAGGAAGATACACATAGCAACAAGATACACAACACCTAACTCAATCACTCAACAAAAACTCAACAAATGTGACCTCCGATTGGCTATTGTGTGCTGTCCAATCACAAGCCGGGGGTTGGGGTGAGGACAGGGTATACCCCCCCATGCGTGCGAGCGCACGCGCCGCGCGCATCAGTGTGACAGTAGGGACCAAACAAGGGGGGACAGTTTCGTGCGGACAACCGCAAAATACGTAAATCATTCCCTCAGAAAGCGGTCGGGAAAGCGCAACACAAAGCGCAAACCCGTGCGTCGCCGAAACCAGCGCCACAAAAATACATTGGGTAAAGAGTGCGGTCCGACGGGGCCCCAAAGGGGGATAAACGGGCCGGGGCTTCGACGGGGGAGGGGGGGCGGCGGGATGCATTGGAAGGGGGAGGTCCCCTTTGATCGGTCGCAGCTGCAGCCCAGCCGCTCCCTCCCCAGCGGCCCTCCACCGAAGGCGTATGCGACGCCCTGGACCGTTTTGCCAACCCCCTCCAACTACTTTCCCAACTGATGCTGCACTTCAATGCATCCCTGGCGGGTAGCCTCAAGGCATAAATGAAAGCACACCGGCTGCGACATCCCGTGCAGAAGGGAGGAGGGGTACCTATCTTTTTTTTTAATCCACTCTAGATGCCTGGTGCAAGCCCTACCACGAGCCCTGTGACGCGTTCCCTGCGAGGCAGCCAGCCAAAGACTGGGCAAACCAATGCAAACGCAGTCAACAGGCAGTTGAGGAGACCGCGGGGAGGCGCAGGCACGCCATTGCTGCTCAGCTAGTAGTCCACTAAATGGTGACAGACTAGCTTGCGGCACGCGCAGTGCAGTAGACAGCTGTCAAACGGATAACAATCCTCAGCAAACTGGTGTTCAGCAGCCAACTGGTTGATAGTCAGCTGGTTGTGCAGGTGGGGACTGACTCACAAGGATATCTTGATTTCGTCAATATGAACACAACGTTCGCCCGCCGCCACTTGGGATCGGTTGACCGCCTTGACTGGGCATTGGTCGTGCCATACTGGCCTGCAACGAATAGGTTGGCACAGGCCACCACCAGAGGATCGGTTAGCCACGACGAGGACTGGGCTGACACCATAAGGGGAGTTGGCCAGCCACGACGAGGAATAGGTTGGCCAGCCACAAAGGTTGGCCCTGAGACACTGGCTGACAAAGTTTAGTGTGCAGTCGATGCACATCTGCAGTGATTAGCACTGGCGGGCCAGCCAGCAAGTAGCTTATGCACTTGCACAGGCATGCCAGTGATGGGGTTAGAGGGACGGCGGCGGCGCTTTCCTTGCCATGGGCATAAAGATCAGTTCGGCGACAATCTGCCAAAATGTCAGACCTGGGAAAATTCCGGTCCCACAGAACAGGCGCAGACCGATGTTGACCAGGCCCCAGACCAGACACCGCAACCAGCGGCAGGCGGTCTCCACAGACTACCAGTCTCTCATAACAAGGCTCGCCTATGGCTGTGCTGGGCAGAGGGTAGGGAATATAGAATGGGGAAGTCTGGCATGAGAGGGCACTTATTGTCTGGCACCTGCGGCACCACTTTTCACGCTTGAGTTGGAGCCAGATACACAAAGAACCCATTTTCCCGACTGCGATGCCGTAAGGCAGTGAGTGGTTAGAGGGTACAGCAAATGAGGCAGGCTGCAGTGTGTGTTCTGCAAATAACAGATACGAGTTGGAAATATGTGAGAGTTGTTGTGGAGATGGACCATCCCACCCCACAACCCTGCCTACATCAAAGAGAGGCCATTTCCCTTATTTCCCTTGGAAGCAGAGAAGAGTGTAATGGACCCCCCCCCCATCAGCGAATTTGGACTCCAATTATTCATCCCCATTCTTACCCTATGGGAGGGGGGGGGGGGGCTGGCACGAGGCCAGGGTGTTGGTTTGTTTGCCTTTGGCGGCGCCTATTGGCCTCTCGCCCTTGCACATTCTGACCCTCTGTGGGACCGAACGTGTTTTGGTGTGTCAACGGAGCCCCTGGATGAGTTGTCCTGTTTGACTACTCTGGGGTCTCCTGTCCCAGAGACGGGCAGCAGCAGCAGCCCGTGCCGTTGACCATGTGCATCCAGATGCACACTCCGAGTACATGCTGGGTTTGCCGACTCCAGCACTGACCTGTGCGCGGTGTGTGTGCATCTGCAGGATCATTTTCCTGACAGGGGCTTCTAACAACTCCAATGATTCTTTCCGGTGAAAGCGTAGCTCAATTGGGGGGAAAAGCGCAAGTCACGCTTCTTTTTTGTGGCGTAAGGCGCATGATTTTTTTTTGCCGTAAATCGGGTTTTTTTTTCTTCCACCAAACTTTTTTTTTGGTGCAAGTTGCGCAAACTTTTTCTTTTGGCGTACGTCGTTTGTGGGGAAAAGAACCCTTTTTTCAGAAAAAGGAGATTACCTAGAAAAAACACAAGAACCACCCAACAACCGCCATTGCTACCGGAGGAGGTGAAGCACATAGCCCCCACAGACATTTTGGGCACCTCCGGCACAGGTAAAGCAATGGAGCCGTGGCGTGAAGGGTGATTTTTATACTCATCGCCTGCAGATGGTGGAAAGAAAGAAATAATTTTGGATCATCATGATGGCAAACGAAAAATGCAATTTGCCCTTCGGCCTTTGGCAAGCGGTATCAAAATGACTAAATTGCTGCCGGCGCTACCGGATGTGAAGCTGAAGTCACTGGCCTTCAAACTAGACTTCGTGTCTGATGACTTCGGCTTCACACGCGGATTGTTGTTCCGCGCACAAGCGTCACGGATATCCTTCACAAGGTGC
This sequence comes from Eutreptiella sp. 'Long Island Sound 2002', assembly GCA_964036045.1. NCBI lineage: Eukaryota > Euglenozoa > Euglenophyceae > Eutreptiales > Eutreptiaceae > Eutreptiella > Eutreptiella sp. 'Long Island Sound 2002'. The sequence continues at coordinate 3,293,064 of OZ038388.1, forward strand.
TTTTCCAGCTTTTCAATAAATTGTTGGTTGTTCACCCACCGACCCTCTAAGCCTTTTGGGTACACTCCAGGGACCTCAAATGCCTTCCCACAGATGAGCCGTATGGGCGGCCGTCACCACTTGTGCGGGGGTTAGAAGACACAGAGGACTACGGGGTTGGTGGGGGAGGCGTCAACATTGCCCTTCACTGACTGCCCATCTGAGGGAACATCCTCAGAGTTGGAGGCTGGGAAGGCAGGAGATTCTCCATCTTTCAGCTCCGAGGAGGAGGTAGCAACATTGCCCTCGGGTTGCGAAAGAGGATCCTCTTCATCAAAAAGGAGGGGGGAAGTCGATGAGGGCGGGGGCCTGGAGTTGAAGGCTAGGGCAGGAGGAGATTCTCCAGGCTTCTAGCAACTCACTTCCTCCTCCCATCCATTCTCCGGGATAGTGCCGGGGACTAGGACGCATTGATGATGCACAATGCTTTCAGCAAAGCAAGGGGGGGGTATGTAGTTTAGTTCTAGACACCAACCCCCACGGCGTGGGCGGGGGGTTCCAGAGGAGGGGGGGGGGTCAAAAAATTTTTCCCATTTTGGGGGCATTTTTGAGTTCCCCGTTTCATTTTGAACATTTTGAATCTCCACAAGTGGGCTGAATTTTGGTTTTACCACTCACAACAAATGAAAAATAGTACCCTGTTCTAGCAGAGGTACACCCCAAGCAGCAAAGGCATCCCGGCTAGCAGAAGACGAGTGGCAACATCAAACAACTGCCACGAGGTCCATGCTTTCAAATGCAGCGTCTTCATTCCATCCTTACAAACACAGCCAAACATATATATGTCCTTATATGCATGAACAATTTAATTGGGCCGGGTGTTGCGGGGGCCCACAGCCCATGCACAAGTGCACTTGGGGCTAGGATGGCCACAGTCCTGACAATGGGTTCGCTTATGCTTTGCCATTGCCCGCACCCTTACATCCTTAGCCCACGCTTTGGCGTTCTCACTAGGTGGCCTTGGAGCGGGTTTAGGACAGGGCGGAGCTTCCTCATGGGCAGCAAAGCGCCTTCGAGGCTGCTCCACATCAGAGTCATCACTCCATTCACGCGCTTCCCAGACTGTGTTCCCCTCCTTCCCCTTCCCCTTTGCAGGTGTTGTGGTCCGCTTGCGCTTGTTACATTGTGCCCGCATTGCAACAACTGTTGGGCCTGCATCCGGCACATCCTCAGAGGGCACAAACTCGCATGCACTAGACGCACTACGGGGCCGACCGCTACTTGACCAGGCACTGGACATGGACGTGGAGCTGGACAACGAACTGCTGCTCGAACTGGAGCTCGAACTGGAGCTCGAATTGTTATCCGCCGGAGGCACTAGTGCTTCCGGAGGGGTTCGAACGGCGGGGGTGGGCAATTCGGTTTCCTTGTGCATTACAGGTTGCCCTCGATGTCCCGTCCCAAAACATTTGACCACTGCTGCTCGCTCCTCCTCCCCAACAATGAATTACGGAGGTGCCATAATGGGATGTGCCGCTTGCATGTGGCTATACAGGGCATACGTGCACAACCACTTGGTGCAAATGACCCATGTGGGCCAAGTGCAAAATGTCTGGGTTGGCAATTCCAACCACATTCTAAATATTATGGGCCGGGGGGGGGGGGTCCAGAGGGGCGGGGGGGGGGGGGTTCGTGTTAGGCCTCACAAGTAAGCGCCCCCCGTGCAGCAAAGGCGCCAAGATAACATCAATGTCCTCTAAGCTTCCCTAATGGCCACTCACCTTGTCACAAAGATGCAACAATTCAAAGCCACATGACCAACCATCCTTTTGAAACCCCAAAGCCCGAGCATGTGTGGAAACACCGTTACACTGGAGGTGGTTCAACATTGGCCGGACCAAGGAAGTACCGGGAAGTGGCTCCCAAACAGGCACCAACGGTTCCCCAAAAAAATTTGGTGTGCTGCGGCATGCTGCGGCATTCTGCGGCATGCTGCGGCATGCTTCAGGCCGTTGGTGGGGGTAACCTAATTTTCGAAAATGCTTGGAAGTTGGCAAACCGCTACATTAAACACAAAACAATGCACCTCTTGACACCCTGCAACGATGGACACAACATAATCATTTCATATGTGGTCAAATTGCTACTCCGCCTCGTCACATTTCCGCTTTTTGTCCATTTTATTGACATACATGACTGCCAAATGGTGCAATGTCTTATAATTCATATTGAGACGATCGTGTGTTGGGATGTGTCCCAACAAACAGAAGGCCCTCTCGACATGGCATGCAGACCGAGGGCGGCGGACAAAAAAAAAATACAGCAATTGACGACAAAATAGGAAAATCAGGAGCTTTCACTTCCCACCAAGCAACTCTTGCAGAAGTCGTTTCTGGCAGTGGAGATGGAGCAGGTAAAACAATGTATCGCACCCATTCAGTGCGAGGAATCTCAAGGATGTACTTGCTAATCTCACTGTGTGACAACATGCCAAGCGTCTGCAATGTCTCGGGGTTGAAACATTCAATGGCCCTTTGTGTTTTTGCCTGGTTTTTGATTGTTTTTCTTTGTATAAATTGTCGGCCTTGTTGCACATCGCTTGTGCTTGCGCAGCAACGGTGCGTGCTTGTGTAGCAGACAAACCGTCCAAACATCGCTGTACAGGGCGATCGGACTTACCACCCACTACAAGGCCCATATTTGTTTTGATGATGATGATCATCCAGGCACTTCAAAGGGTTTGCAGGTCCCCCTGCTTGCTTCTTAAAACTGCCAATAAGGTCAAAAATAGGTTGCATGTAGTGGGCCACAAAGGCCAACTGGGTCTTTATAACCTTCATGTTGCTTTCTGTCAACAAGGAAAGCAATTTATTCACGGTTTCGGGGGCATCGTCCAGAACCTGAACCATATCAATCAGAAACTGTTTGAAAGGCACAAAACGACCTCTCCAATACATATAGGCCAAGAAAACTGCAGCCCAATGAACTTCACTGGAGCGCACAACACTCTTAACCAGCAACAGTTGCTCCTTCTCATGCCGCTCTTTGACGTCGCCAGACAACTTCTCATGGACCTTTGTCCAATTTTCCATGGCTGCACTCTGAAATTTACACCACTTTGTGCGCCAATATGGCAATCGTGCGAACAAAAGTTGAATCAAGCGATGGAACTCCTTCAACTCAGGAAGGTAGGCACCGTCAAGCACCACTTCTGGCACCTTGGCAAACAAGTGGGGCCAGCAAGGCAAATGCACGCAATTAGAATAGCCCTTCGCAGATTTAAAGCGTTCAGCAGCCGCAACCATGTACGGTGGGGTATCATGGACAAACAAACGGATGTTCGACTGTTCCACATAAAAATCTCGACAGACGGCGTCAATGGCATCACTCACAGTCGTGGCATCTACCTCGTCAGGAAATTTCAGGTCCAAGTGGAACGCCAACTCCCCCGCACTCTCCGATTTGAAAACCTTTGGTAGGAGTAACACATTGATTGCCAGCTGGTACTCCTCAGTTGGCCACGGATCATCAGACTCAGCAGCGAAAATCACAACAAAATGTTCCCGTTTCCGAAAGATCCGCTCAATCCTGACCCGTTGGTCAGAACCTACTTTTGGCAACCATGTCCCACGGTAATTGTTGGGATGGACCAAGGGATATTGTGCCAATTACTTGGCAAAAAATTCCTTCATCTCCGGGTGTCCCAATTTCTCCAGAGGAATGTTTGTGGCCGAAAACATCCGGGTGAGTTCCATTTGGAACTCCTGCAGGGCGGCCCCCTTTTCAAGCATTGCCTCCAAAACAGAAGCACCGGATTTGGACTTTTGCTTATTTGTAGGACTCGACGTTGTACTTGACGGGGCCTCAGACAATAGTTGTTGTGGAACGTTGACAATAATTGTGGGAGGTTGCGACAGCTGTTGCCCTTGTTCAGGTTCAGGGGCAGGTGCAGTTTGCAGTGCAGCTTTGCGGGCACGTGTTACACGCTGACGGGCATAGGAACCAACCGGTTGTTTCTTGTTTTTACCCAAAACATGGTCCTTCAAGATGGCACCCTTTGACGACAGCCACACTGCACATAAAGTACAATACAGTTTCCCATTTTGACTTGCACCCTTGGTGTCTGTACAACATAGGTACTGCCCAACGCCTTCTGCAATTGCCCACTGCAAACAGTCTGTGGTACTCCTGGTTGTCTCCTTGTTCCTCTTGGGTTGTGTTGTCCCCTTGGCAATGGGTTCAACAGTAGACATCAGAAGACAAAGTGAAGATAACAAGGGCCTATCAAAGCACAACATCACAAGAAAGGAAAAAAAAGGGGGGGGAATCCGCCAGCCTGAAACCCTGCTGTCCCTGCCAGCAGGACATCGTGCTGACATTCCTGGGAATTGAACCAGCGACCTTGAAATGAGAGCCACTACATCTACCCACTAGAGTACCACCAGTCTTGTCAGCACTGTTGCTGAAAGATGGTATCAATATTTTGATCTGAGCCGAATTTTTAGTGTGCTGCGGCATGTTGCGGCATTCTGCGGCATGTTGCGGCATGCTTCAAAACCCCCACTAAAAGGCCCCAAAATCACGTGCTACGGCATGCTGCGGCATTCTACGGCATGCTGCGACATGCTTCAACCATTGGTGCCTGCTCCCAAATCCAGACTTTGAAGGCCCATAGTGGCACTTTGCACTCCATGTCACAAGCAAACCAATGGAGCCCTTCGCGATCGTCACCTGTTAATAATGACTATGTGCCGGCGCCTCCAAGCCAAACCAACGATTGTGTGACCGATTCCCTGATTGCCTTTGTACTTCTTCATGATGTTCAGGCGGGACACAATGTATGTCACCGCTGTAGTCCAGACCCGTAGCTCACCGATTTCATTGCGATTGTGTGACTGTGGTACAGTTTGTGGTTGAGCCACACAATAATGTCCTTGTCGCTCAACCAATCTCCCACGACAAGAGGTTTGGTTACATCGATAGGCATACAACGGGTAACCTTCCGTGCTACACTCACAGGGATAGCAATATCCTCCTCCTCAAAAATGCCGGCATCCGACAGCTGGCTACTCTGGGCGGGGAGTCCTCCTCATCAAACAAGGAGGGCGCCTCATTTGAAAGCGCGCTCAGCCTAAACCCTCCCCAAAAAAATTATATCCCCAAAAAAATTCATGCCCCCCCCCCCCAATATTTATACCCCCCCTAGGCTTATTGGGCGTTTTGCCAAAATCTGTACCCCCTTCAGCCCAAGATCTGTTTCTGCTCGCCGTTTTCGTTTTTTTCTGGCACCTTTGTTATCAGTTTCACTAGCATCATCCGCCCGTTGCACGTCATTAACATCATGAATGTCCGCACCATCAATGTCATTGCCACTCTCCACATCATCACCGTCACCCTCTTGCCCACCGTCGCATTCCTGCTGCTCCTGAGAACCTCAGAAGTTGTCTCAAAACAGTCATTAGAAAACCCATCAAGGTCTACCTCCTGCAGTTCAAAATCGGATTCCAAATCTGAATGTTCCATGCCGCCAACACAAAAAAAAACTGAATGACAAGCGAAAAAGAACATGCAGCACCTCCCTCCCCCCCAAAATTTATACCCCCCTGGCCTTACTGCGTGTTGTGCCGAAATCTATACCCCGGGGTATACTTTTTTTGCGGGGGTTTACCAGCTAATACCAAAGTTTCGTGTGTGTCCACCTCGTCCTCAATAGGACCACCGGGCAAGGTTCTAGGAGGGGATCCATGTTAACAATCTATTTTCCACTTCTTAAATATGCATCCTCATCGGTAAGAATGCGGCCACCCATTGGACACTCAACTGTGGTCAAGCAAAAAACACACCTCTCACAATGCACGAACCACAAATACACTTTCCTGTCACATTGCCCACAAGTCCAACGGGGACGAAAAAAGTTCAACTAGTGCCACATCTTCCTATGCAGGGCAGAGTCGCCTTTGGGGGACACTGCAACAGCATCCTCACATCTCACGTTGCCATCCATATTGGTGCGTGGATTTCGTTGTTTCACTCCCTTCTTGCGGGCTTTCTTTGAGGAAGATTGTTTTTGTGGTTCCGCCCGTGCGGTGACTAAGCGTTCCACACAACCCAACTTGAAGGGCCGTTGGGCAATCAATCCCACAAGTACTGAGTGGGCACTTTGAAGCCTGGAACCTTCACGTTGTGCCACAAAAAGACGCTTGCGCACATGGCATACGTGCCATACATGGGGCAAGTGCAACGCTTTGCGGTGACCGGGTGGATTGACATGAAACCAACAAAATCCTTCAGTTGCAACGATTTGCCTTTCTCTATCTTTCGCAATGTCTTATTCCACAATGCCACTGTTGAGGCATCAACAAGGGGTATGTGTTCACCGGTTCATCATTGTGTGCGCCGCAGCTAGGGTGCACAATATTCAACAACAACAACAACAACAACAACAACAACAACAAGATTCGGTTCTTTTCAGAGATGGTATCTCCGGTGCCATTGTCGGCTATCCAAATCGGTCGACCAGGCTACATAATCCCCCCGTCTGGGGGGTCCCCAACACTTCAGAGCGGGGGACAAAATCAGCAGTGGCCCACAGGTGGGCAGATTGGCTACATAACCCCAACCGTTTGGGGTCCCCACACTTCACAACGCGGGAGAGGTTTTTTTGTTTTTTGGTGTAAGATGCGTTCTTTTCTTTGAAAAAAAAAAAGCGTGAGTCGCGTATTTTTTGGGGGGAAAAAAAGTGTCACCTGTGTCTTTTTTGGCGTCCAAGTCGCGTTATTTCTTTGTTTTATGATTAAAAAGGTGTAAATCGCGTACTTGTTTTAAAAAGCATAAATCGCGTAATATTTTTTGGCATACGTCACATGATTTTTGTTTTAGGCGCTGGTCGCGTCACAAAAAAAGCGTAAGTCGCTTGCCATACATTTTCATGTTTTTCTCTCTGCTGGGCTTGTGCACAAGCCAGTAGTGACTGCCCTGTCCAATGATGTAGAGAATATGAGAAGGTTCTGTGGTTCTGTACATAGGCGACCGGAATAGTAACAGACATGAGGAGACATGCGACGACAGAAGCGAGGACAAGACGTACGGCCGGAGTCCCTCTTGGGCTTAAGCTGGGGATCAGCCCATTGCCATTCACCTGATACCACCGCTAAGGCCATAACTCTGCCCCCTGTGTGCCTGTGCTCGCCTTACAACCGCTGCACTTGGAGAGGAATTCGCACCGCAACTTACTCGAACTGGTTAAGTGGCAATCTTGGCTCGTCTGCCAATCGGACTTGTTCAAACTTGTCAAACCACTGAAACACGTTTTGCTGAGAAACCAGCAAAATGAGAGTCGAAACACCAAGACACTGCATCACACACAGCCTCCCCTTTCCGCAACACGCACACCCCCACGCCCACCTCTGGTCACTTGCATGTCCTCATTGGACGCCCATGTCATGCGCAAACAGCCCTTTTGGTGTGCATCAGGAGTCTAACTTTAGAGGCTTTGCTGTGCGTTCGTGGAGCGGTGCTGGAGGTGCAGGCGGAGGGTTCGCAGGCAGCGACAGTAAAGGGATTCCAGGTTCATCGGACAGCCTCCGGTGCTTCGGTGAGCGACCCGAGGGAGAGGACCAGTGGCCCCGGGTGTCCACCTCGCAATCTGCATCGTCCTCCCCCTGAGTAGCTGCCTTCGAACGTTTTCGGAGCTCCTTTTGCCTGAGATGTCTGAAGAAAGTCAAAGCAAAATTTGCGGGTTGACCAAGGTAGAACACCGATTGCACTTCTTGGGGGTCTGGTATTTGGGGACAAGGGCTCCCCACATCTTGAGAAAATTTGGCCAGCAGCACTGGAGCGATCCTCTGGGAAGGGGGCAAAATGTTGGTAGCAAAATTATAATACAACACTAAAGTGCATACCAGGGTAAGAAAAACATGAAACAGGCACTGTAGGACCTCCGCAAATTCAGAGTGGCGGCAGTGAGAGGAAAAAGGACATTTTTGCAAGCACTCAAGATCTGGCCAAAAAAATTGCTTCTTGCACCATTTTTTTCACCTAAACTGGACCCAAAGCATAGAGGAGGTTTTGGGATCAGATGTCACCTCCTGCAGCCAGTTGGATCTGTGACATTGTGGCATCGCAAATGAAAACGGTTGTGGCCATCGCTGTGCCTGTGCCTTTGGCATGGAGAGAATTCTTTCATACTGCTTACCTTCCCCTCATGTGGACGTCGTCCAGAGGAATGAAAGCTTTCATGGGGCGAAGGAACTGGTGTGAAACACTGCCGTAGAGCCTGCGACGTGCTTTTCAAGAGCGTTTGCATCTGGCCCGGCGCCTATGCACAGGCCTGAATACACATTTGTTTTCCTATGGCAATGAAGCCCCTAATTCCCAATTCATACTTGGAATAGAACCTTGAAGATGCACCACTTGACAACAGTTTACTTGTGACATGTTGCCCAGTTGCAGGGAAACCGGGATTGATTATTGCCCTGCAGAACCATTTTGACGTACAAGAATTTGCAAGGATCATGTTTCGTGCCGAAGGCACCGGGGTGTGCGAAAGTCGAACACGATGGAATCTCATTCCATCATCACATCATGAGGCTGCACCTCATTCCCATAATAATGTCATCATGCCACATCTGCAGATTGCGTCGGCGTCCCCTTTTTGGTCAAGGATGATTTGTCGAGGTGCAATGCAGCAGCAGCAGGACTTGGGCCATTTTGAATGGACGTTCTCAGCAGCCCAACCTCAATGGCCGCGGCAACATTTAACAGTTTTTACAAATCCTCTTTCAAGAGATATGGTTTGGTAGTTGTCACCTGACCTCGCCCTGCAGCGTGCAACAATTCGGGTCTGCAAAGCTGACTGGGGTCGGCTGGAACCCTGCCCGGTGTGGGTGCCACAGGCTCTTTCAAGATTCTTGGATCTTGAAAAGTGCGCGCTGCACATACATCTGTTGATGCCCCAACTGCCATTTGGCAATTCCGTCGCCAATTATGCATTGGGCCTCAGAATTCCATACCCGAAATCAGAAACGCCCAAAAACCAGGTCAAATGCACTTGCCTGCTGCGTCCACTTCACTCTTACTCTTATCTTGGAAACGAGCGTGCGGCCTCCCTGCACAACCCTTCTTGCAACCCTTTGCCAAATCCAAGCAATACATCATTCACTTGGACCCCATTTCAGGGACGATACTGCTACCAGTTTCTGCCACTGCCAACATTCTCCTCCCTGTGTTTGGGAAATAGTCTTTCAGCAAAAGACTGAGAATCCCTCAATCGAAATGGGGCAATGCAGTAAGTGCCGCACACCTGAGCAGTAAGTTTTCGGTATCTGTCTGGATGACTTGATCTGCAGGTGGTTGTGTGCTATGTGTGCACACATAAGAAGGCAGGACTGGTTGGTAGACACGATGCCGGCGGGTCATTTGAACAAAGCCTGTGAACATGCAGTACAAGAGCAAAGTGCCGGAACTCCAGTAGAATAGACACATGGGAGCAGTGGAGCAGGTCACCCATGTAGGATGGTCAGAACTGTGGAAACAGCCCCCCACGGACACATTCAACCACATGCAAGTAGAGGCAGCAACACATGGGTGCTGGTGCACATTTCCTACTCACTGCATTTGTTTGCCCATTGCTCACTGAGGATGTACGTTATCTTTTTTTTTTAATGGGGTGACTGCACCGGAACCAACCCCAAAATTATGTAGCATTTAAAACACCACATGCATAGGTCAAAACCTGGTAATAAACGTCTTGGACCATGATTGGACCAGTGCAATGTTCATGTCCACATGGTCCTTGAACACAACTTCGTGGCTCTTGATGCAATGTACAAAGACAGAGGGGGGCAGCGTTGAAGAACACAACCTCAGAGGATGTTACAAATAGGCATGCAACTAATGTATAGATAAAAGCTACCTGACCCCCCCTCTTGTAATCTCCCCCCAAATGACGTGACGGTTCCCCCCCAAGGGGGGAGGGGAAGTGACGATTCCCCCAATGGGGGGGGGGGGATTGCACCACCAAACTGTAACACTTCAAAACTGCAGCTGTGTATGCGCAACACCAGTAGTGTGAATCATATTGAAACATGATGTTGCTTCTGTGCGCGTGCCCTTTCTACAGGCACTGTGCGAAACTTCTTTTTGCAACTCCAAACAACCTTGAAATCCTGGACATGCTAAGTGGGCAATTCAGGTACAGGCTGAGGATTGGAAGACGAGGTAGGCTGTACAGCTCGGTTTCCAGCCCTTTTGGAGAGCACAGTACAACCAACCGTTTCCAGAAGAAATGTCAAAGTGACGTTACTCCCCTTGGGGGGTGGGGGGGGTTGCAAGGGGGGGATAAGGTATCTGCTGAACATTCTGCCATGGATTGTGTTTGGCACCCTTGTGGTGGTAATGATGAAGGGGATCACTTTCAACCTACTGCCACGCAGTCAACACCCTTCAATACCCCATTGGCATCATTGGAGTGGTGCAGCCAGCACAGGCATGTGCTAGGGTAGGGTTACCAGGGTCACTGGTGGGTCCAAAAGTGGTCAAAAGTTGATGTTTCCCAAAATTGCTCCTGGACCACTTGGGGTGCTCAAACAAGTGGTTTACGGCCATTTTCAGCCATCTCTGACCCATATTAGCCCATAAAAGTTCCCAAAAAGCCTTGAAATGGGACACTTTTGGAGTGGCAGTGCAGTACAGAGGGGTCTCGGGGAAATGTACGGGGGATGAAATGGGAGGGGTTCGGGAGGAGGGCCTGGGGGACATGTCTCTCAACTGAGCAAAGCGAGGGAGGAAGGGTTTGGGGGATGGTTATGGGGGGGGGGGGTTATAGGTGGGGTGCTGGGAGGAGTGCTGGGGGGCATGTCTCTCAAGCCAGCAAAGAAGGGTTTCGGGGGTGGTAAATGGCGGGAAGTGGCGGGAATCGTTCTTGGTGTCCTTCAACATGCATCCTTATTCAGCCCCATAGCTGATGTCCCCTACCCCACCAGCTCGGTCCCAACATTCAGTCTTGAGTCTTAGAGTCTGTCAACATGCTGTCATAATTAGCTACACAACATGATACCTCATGCTCCTCCAGGGGGTTACAAATTATGCTGTGCTGCCGGTTCATCTGGTTGACAAGATTCTTGTTGGGGTTTGATAGGGTGACAGAGGAGCTGATGGGGAAGGGCTCCTGGTAGCAAAGTCCCATGCACTAAGGCACCTTCACTCCCACAGACATCATAACCTGTATGATTGGGCAATCCCAAAACAGTTGCTTTCATTGCTTGCCCAATGAAACGATGGAACAATGGTGGAAGACTGCAGACCAAGGTTTACCAGACAGAGACTTGTGCCTGAGAGCTATGAGACAAGTTGTAGGCAGTGTTGTAGATCATCGGGCAGTGCACGCACAGTGGATGAGACTTCCTGTTGGTACTGAATCGGGATTGCCAACACACTGATGTGATGCCAGGGACAAAGTAACACTCAATCAAATGAGGACTAACGGAATTTGAGCCAAACTGGTAGATTCAGACCATCTATGGCATCTATGGGATTGACCCAGAATTGGATATTGCATATTGAGATGAGCACGCAGACCAAAATTTCGACCTGCCATACGCATGTGGCAGCTGCTGCTCAAAACCATCCATTTGCTTGCCCTACACACGTGCGACACCTTGACAGCACTGCGCCAGTCCTCCGCCCCCTATCCTCGTCGGCCGAAGGGAGTACTGCAGATGACTATGGCCAGACCGGCTTCCTATTCAACTGCTGATGGGGGGACTAGTCGATAAATGAAGAGCACAATGCACACATTCCACCGGCCAAAGTATGAAGCAAAAATGAATCACACGAGCGACTTTCCATTTGGATTACCCTCACACAACGTACATGAACCACATGCTGCATCCACCTCTACACCTGCCTCAAAATGTCATTGGAGATTGCCCCACAAACCAACTACTTTTCGATCGCCCACTTCAGCAACCTGACGACATGGTCTGACAATGTAGCTTGCAACTTGCAGCCCCATGCGTAAGCCAATTCGTGACCGATCATGCCAATGCTCATTTCCAACAGAGGTCAGCTAACGTGGTGTCGCACATTACTTCTACCATGCTTGCCTGTCAGTTTTGCCCTTAACTGCCTTCCGCATATCCCATGGAACATTTGCAAAAGGCAGGTGGTTTGTTTCTTGGGTAGGGGTCTGGAGTAGGCGTCACTGACATTGCGCGCACACACGAGCACAGCACTAAGACCGCCACAGCTACTCTACCACAAAAGTGGATACTCAACCGCAGCAGCGTTTTTCTGTGTACGCAGAGTTATGAACTGGCTTTGTGCCAAGGTCAGGACTGTTTGCTAGATGGGTTCTGTGTTGGTATGCAAGCATGCATGGATTATGCATAGTGGCCAGGGTTAAAATCAAGAGGTTTGAAGGTGACGTTTCTCTAGCAAACATTTTTGTGGGATTTTACAAGTGCTGTTCGCCAAGAGGGGCGCATTTAGGGCGGGCGGGGGGATGCAAGCTGGAACGGCATTAACTGGATCCAGCGTAGACGACCCTGCTCATATGGTGCAACATCATGGCACCTGACATATGACAGCATGGGGTGCTGGGTGCGATGTGGTTGTGGGGTGGAAACAATACATCATATGGTGGGAGCTGGAACCCAGCGCAACGACCTCAACCCCCTTTATTCCTCCACCCTTAACACTGCAGGTCACTGTCCGTATAAATATGACAGCGTTTCTGCAATGAACACGCTGAAGCGAAACTGTCTGCCGGCTGCTCCGCACACTCTGTGACCTCAGGCGACTATAGAGTAAAGTAGAGCTCCACAACCATAAAATCAGTGCCATAGAACGAGTGCCGCTGTGGACCCATACTTGGCGTACGCCCGAAACTGTGGCAATCAAATGCTGGTATTGGCTAGTTGGAGGTACCATTTTTGAGGGACACCAGACCTGTGGAAGCACATCCCTCCATGAGGATGGAAGGAGATGGAATGCCCTGCATGTGAGCAGGGATCCTGCCAGTCAAATGTTGGCGTGCAGTGAATTGTGTGTACAACACACAGAACAGATTGGGTGGGCAAATTGCTGTAGATATGTGTTGGCAAAAGAGACAAAGGCAAGGACGATATCACAAAGGAAGCCACCAACAGGTCACTGCAGGGAAACAGGCAATGTTTTCGCACCGCATGCGCACTACGTGCATATTTGGCAAAACCCACCAGATAGGAGACTCTCTGAAATAACCCACCACCTGCATACGACAGGGAGAATTTAGCAACACAGGCAGGTGTAAGGTTCTGTCAGCTTCAAATGTGCGCCAAGGTTTCTCCACCTTGCATGATGACCTTAATAGATATCTGGTTGTACATCCTTGAGGCTGATGCCAATGCCTGCCTGAGCACTGTAGTAAACCCACAGATCTTGCCATGCATGAACAACCTGGCCATACATGGCCGTTGCATCGTGAATGTACCAGCCATCACATGATTCCCCATCATCATAATTCAATCTCCACCTAGGACAAGATGGGATGAAGGTGGGTGCATGGGGTGAAAGGGGGTGTTTCTATAACCCCCTTTCCAAATTCTTATCATATGGATGTCATCAATAGAATGAGACTGGCTTTCCACCCAAGAAACCCAGTAGCTTGCAGAAAAAGCCCAAAACTAAGCTTCAGGTGGTGGTCAATGCAGGACACCTTACACAACATGTGCACTGCGTGCACAACATTCCCTATGACATTATGTTTGATACCATCAGAATGATGAGAAATACCGAGCAAGAGGTTGGTGGCAAGAGGCATTTGCCACCAACCATCTACATGTGCCCAAGTTGCTAACTGTCCCCAACTCAGCACATTATCAAGACCCAGGAAGATTGTCAATGACCCCCCCCTCCCCCCTCGCCACCATATGCCTGTGTCACGGGGGTATATGCGAGCTCAGTATCCGTTGCTCATGGCCCCTCACCCCCACAACCACATGCCAACCACCATTGTGTGGCTGTCAACGTCCCATTTCATCTGCCGACCCCAACTAAGAGCAGCTTTGGATGTACTGCATGAAGGAATGGGGGAGAGCATTTTCCAAGAGTGTTGGGCAACTGTCGTCTCAGCGTTGTGTCAGGAAATTATCATCTACATTGCTCCCACCTGTCAGCCAAAATCACCTTGAATTTGGGTTATCGTGTTTGCGCGCAGCAACATCAAATCGTCACAGAGCCCAGCCCTTCCCATGTTTAAGCAAACTTTCAGTTGAAGAAATGGTATTTTAAGAGCAACAGAACCTAGGCAAACCTCAAGTGGGCATTTCAGTTGGCTCAACGTCGAAACTGAAGCCCAATGAAAACTGGACGTTTCATCCAGTCCGCATCCTCGCTCAAAGACCAGTTTACTGCTCAAATGTAGCACACTGTCTGACATGGTCTTTCCCAGTCTCAGGGAAATGTGAATTGCACCTGACCCTTGCAAAAGAACGCCAGCCTTGCAAGCTCTTTATCCACCCATGCTCTTCACTGTATCTGTCACTCCCCTTTTTCCTGCTGGGTGTCTGCCTAAAAATCACGAGTAATTGGAGCCATTCAAACTTGTTTTTGGAAGAGGCACCCACATTTGGATGCAGCATAACGTGGCGAGTGGCTCTGAAGCATCGGTGCAACTTTGGCAGGCATGTCACTGGGAACAGAGAAAACAGGAGCACCACCACCTTACACTCGGCAGTGTGCCGCACGAGTCCCCGTGCGCATTGCCCCGAGGCAGTGCCGCAATTTGCCGCAAGAGTTCCATTGCCCACTGCCCCCAGGGAGTGCGGCAGTGTACCAAGGAGTTCCACACTCCACTGCCCCCAAGCAGTGCAGCAGTGTACTGCAGGAGTTCCACGGCCCACTGCTGCTAGGCAGTGTGGTGGTGTGCCGCAGGGTTCCCACTGCCCGTTGCCCCCAGGGAGTGTAGCAGTGTACCACAGGAGTTCCACTGCCCACTGCCCGCAGTGTGGCTGGGTGCCGCAAGAGTCCCCCTGCCCACTGCCCCAAGGCAGTGTGACCACAGGAGTTCCCCGTACGTGGGTTATTCAAATATGTTGCTGAAGGGCAAAGCTGGGAGGGGTTGCTATTCAGATCCTGCCTGAGCACATGGGATGGAATGCACTCAGCCAACAAATACATAACCGGGATGCCCCTGACCTGTTTGAATCCTCAGCTTTGGTCACCCTCTGTGAAATGGGGTCAGAAAATGGAGTGCGACTGGGACCAATGCACCATCCACCAGCCAGCCCCTTTACGTTAGGAGAAGAGGATGCCAACGCCCAGAAAAGGCGAGCCAATTCATCACGGAAAGGCAGGCGGGTGAGTTGTAACATCTCAGAATCAGTGAAGCCTGTGAAACATTTCGCAAGAAAACGCCCATAACTTCCTGTGACATTCACAGCAAAAGTGTAAATCCCACTGATACAGCGACTCCTTCGGGATTGTGATTTTCGACCTGTTGGTTTCGACTTTAGGCTTACTTCCTGGCATTGTAGATGCAGTGGGGCGGCCCTGAACGAGGCCCACAGCTTCTTACCGCAGCACATCTAAAGTAGTAGCACATCTAAATATGCTGTCCTGTGCGGGCGCGGTGTTGCCGGTGCGCCGCAGGGTCCGCCTCAGGCTGGGCACCTCCGCCGTGGGGACTCCAAGGTGACTCCAAGGAGTGACCCAAGCGGTGATACGCATTACGTCCTCCGGACTGAGTTCACGCAGCGTCTTCTGATGTCGCTGCCGAACCTGGTCGAGGGCCACCTTGGCCCGCACTCTTGGTGCCACATCGACAGCCGCCGTGAACCAGGGTTGAACCGGCGGGTGTCCAGAGCACTTCCTTGCATGCGCCCCTCCAAGCAAAAGCACGACAAGCACCCCACAAACTCGCACGTGCGCCGTTGCCAATCCGACAGGTGAAACAGGCTGCAACACGCGTGACAGGGTTAAGGCAAGAGGGTTATTCAGTTTCTACAAATGGAAGCAAATGGCCCGGGGGATGACCTACATCCAAGATGATTTCTTCCTAGAGATGCTACGCCACGATGTAATTTGTGTTGAAAAGGGTTCTGCATACTGCTGTGCTGTCCACGAATGCAAGGCTCTGCCACTTCTTGCTGTGCTGTGCTATGCCATGATATGCTGTGCTGTGCTATGCTGTGCTGTGCTGTGGGTGTGGTGTGGTGTGGTGTGGTGTGGTGTGGTGTGGTGTGGTGTGGTGTGGTGTGGTGTGGTGTGGTGTGGTGTGGTGTGGTGTGGTGTGGTGTGCCGAAGGCGCTGTTACCAGAAGGCAATGGCCGGGATGTCTACCCACGGGTATAGGGTACAGGTAAACGGGAGGGCTGTGTGTCTAGCGCGCACGCCGTGTGTAAGTGTGTGGTTATCAGCGGAAAGAGGGGTGTCGGGGAAACCTGGGTGTCACGCTCCAGGCAACTGCTGTCATCCCAGAAGTTCCCGTTGTACTCCCTCTCTCTCCGCCTATTGGTGCAGGCGTAGCTCCTGCAACACCCACGCCATCGTGCTGCTCGGCCCAGGCGGGCCTTCGGTAACGTGGCTCGCGCCTTGGCGTGGGCGTACCAGAGGTGTGGTGTGGTGTGGTGTGGTGTGGTGTGGTGTGCCGAAGGCGCTGTTACCTAAAGGCAATGGCCGGGATGTCTACCCACGGGTACAGGTAAACGGGAGGGCTGTGTGTCTAGCGCGCGCGCTGTGTGTAAGTGTGTGGTTATTGGCGGAGAGAGGGGGGGTCGGGGAAACCTGGATGTCACCCACCAGGCGAATGCTGTCATCCCAGTAGTTCCCGTTGTACTCCCTCTCTCTCCACCTACTGGTGCAGGCGTAGCTCCTGCAACACCCACACCATCGTGCTGCTGGGGCCCACGCGGGCTTTCAGCAACGTGGCACGCACCTTGGCGTGGGCGTACCAGACTCTGATGGACTCCTCAATGATAGTACGTATGAACTCAGTCCCCAGCGTGTGGGGCCCTGAGCACTCCATGTTGGCTCGCTGCATGGAGGGGGTACGCAGGGCCGCCGCCCACTGTTCCATGACAGCCGGCTCCCGCAGCCGGTGGCGCGCCGATTCTGCCCGTTTCCCCACCTTCTGGTCAAGCCACTCCGCGAGCCGGCCCCCACTCATGGGACTGGGCCGAGCAGGCCCAAAGGTGGGGCGCTGTTTCGGGCTGCGCCCCATAGAGGAGGCACGCGGTGTCTAGCACCGTGTTCCGGTGGGTGGACCGGTGCGCCAGGACGGTCATCGTGGGGATGTTATCCATGCGGTGCGCCGTAATGTGGCGCTGCTGGTCACTATCGAACCAGTCGAGGGGGAGTCCACTCCCCGACATGTAGTTTGCTCCCCATCGGGCCTCACAGCCGGCCCGCGCCGGTATGGAGGCCCGATCCTGCAACCAGTCGCTCAGCGCCGTTGGGGAGAGCTGGCACTGGTCCCGGTAGGTCACCAGGGGGAGAAAGAAGAAAGGGCGCTGGAGGAGCCACGTCGGGTCCACCTCTGGCGGCTCCCGCGTCGCTGCATCTACACGGACGTTTAGGTCCGTTACCCAGTGCGACGGCGTAGTAACCACGTTTATGGCCGAGGCTGGGGAGAGACGTCGGCCTCCCAGGACCGTGGCATAGAGGTGGTGTATGCCATCCCCACAATGGCCTCCCTCTTAATATGTCCGGAGGGCTCCCACTGCCGCCTCGGAGTCCAGTACCAGCCAAAATACCCCCGGCTGTTGCGCCAGCCAGCGGATGTATGATAGGAGTATCATGGCCTCCCCCTCTTGGGAGGTGCCCACCCCGGAGGCCACGTGGGTTTGGTAGGCCTCGAGCCCGTTCTGGGCGACCCCCGCCATCGCCATGCCGGCCGGCGTGGTCCCTGCATCCCCCGCGGCTATGGTGGCGCAAAGGGTTGCCAGCGCCGGTAGGTCATGGAACCATATGCCCGGCTGGACTTTGGGGGCCAGCACCTACGGGAGGTCGGTGGCCAGGCCGTGCAGCGCCAGGAGGACCAGGTCCCCATGGTGCTCACGGAGGTGGGTTCGTAGGGCCGGGTTGAGCTCCGCTGGCACCGTACCCGCCGTGCTGAGCGAGTAGTATAGGGGCCCCTTATGCGGGTGCCCTGGGCACCTGTGTGCCACACACTCCGCGGGGTATTTGAATTTCGCCACCGCAGCCGCGGCAATGGCTATCCACGGCCACAGTGGTAGCACCGCGGTGACTGTGATCAGGGGGGCTGGCGATGCCTGGGCCCATTGCCGACACGTGTCCGCCGGTGGTTCCGACAGCCAGACGATGGTGGGCGCCCACACCCCCGCGCCCTGTATCCGGCCCAGGGACGCATGTTGGTGGTCGTCCCATAGTTGGGCGTGTAGGGGCGCGTTGACCTGTACTTGGACACCCAGAAGGGCCTCCAGGAGGCGATGCAGCCGGGTATGGCTTGGCAGCGTATTCGGGGGCTGGCAGCACACCCGGAGCTCCGGTGCCCAGTCTTTGGCCTCCATGGTGTCCTTCATGGCAGTGGTCACCTTGATCGCATATCCCCTGTGGTACACGGTCTCCACCCGGGTGGTGTTGGCCACCCGGCCTCCGATGACCGCTTTCGCAGGGTACGCGGGCACTACGCTCGGGATCCAGTCCTTGGGCATAGCCTGCCACCGCGGCGGGGGTACCCGCAGGAGGGGCGCCAAGACAGCGCTATGTCGGGCGAGCCACGCCTTGAGGCCGGGGATACCTTTGCGGGCTGGCGCCCGCTCCTTAAGGGCTCGTTCCCCTTTGATCCGGCGGTCTGCCGCGTATAGGTCAACCAAGTGCTGGTACCCCAGAGCCTGCACCGTCTCGTAGACGGTCGGGGGGATAACCACATGTGTGACATCACCATACTGGGTGGGGTACACCTCCACCCGGGGGGCAGGGGCCGCCATTGCCCCCGCTCGTGGTCCGCCAGGGCCCCGCACCAGGATGGGGTTGTCCCCGAGCACGGGCCCGGCATCCACATGGGCAGGGACACCTCATCCACCACCCGCTGCAACGTAGCGATGAGGTGGGGGCACCGTGGATGGTGGGTGTATTGCCCTGGGGTGAGCACGGTAGGGCACCCCCCTCATCGCTTGGTGGGCCTGGAGGGTATAGGTCTGGGACTCTCGAAAGTCCTCTTTGGCCCAAGCACCGTGCTGGACCCATTCTCGGGCGACCGCGGCTTGCCACGAGCGTGAGGACCGGGTCAAACCCTAGCGGCCATGCTCCCAAGGTCCCCAGAGTGCATCGGTGTGGGCATGGCGGGAGATTCCCGTCATGTGGTTGTACCCCTGCACCATCAGCGCGTCGTTCGCCGCGTGCACCTGGGCCGTGGGGCGGTAGACGCTGGCTAGGGGGGAGCAGTTTACCTGGGAGATTCACCATGAGCACCATCATGGCCGCGCCCGGCGAGAGTTGCTGGGGGCGGTGCTGCTTCCACCCCGCCGCCCGCACTTCTGGCAGATTACGGGGGGCTATGGGTGTGCCCTGGAGGTAGATGTCTGTCCCCATATAGCGGAGGACCCGGGAGGGCTGGATCTCCGGGGCCCCGGCCAACGCCTCCTCCCGTTGCTCCGGGCTATCCGTTACCCACGTGCGGCCCACGTGTCGGGCTACGGCTGCCAGAGTGGGCGAGCGTAGGGGTTGGGGGTCGGAGGTCGACCCGTGCTAGATCTTGCGGTCGGGGACATCTACCCGCAAGATACCCTGGTAGTATGTCCGCTGATCCAGCACGACGTGTGGACCTTCTGGATGGTGCCCTGGGGGGTACCCAGGAGCTGTGTTAGGGTACTCGACTGCCAGGGGCCAAGGGGTAGGGCAGACGAGAAGCCCTCAGTGTGGGTCGCCAGGTGGCCAGCCTCTCCCAGGCCCACACGGGCTCCCACGATGCGGTGGACGTCCTGGGCGATCACGTCGAAGAATTTCGCGAGGTCGGTCATCAGGACGTGCACTACGCAGCGTGGAAGTTTGGCGAGGTCCAATTTCATATGCACCGTGCGGTCCACCTCCTTGAGGGATAACCCCTGCATACCTCCTACGAGGCAAGGGCCCCCCAAGGCCCGCTCGTATATGGTTGTCACTAGGGCGTAGAAAGCCGTGGGCTCCAACTTTGAGATGTGGGAGGAGATGGTTATGCCCCTGAGGTTCGCCTCCTGGATGGGCTGGTCTGGGTTTTTGAGGAGCAGGGTGACCCGATCACGCCTGCCCGCCGTGCGGCATACTTGGGGGCTGCGCATGACCGCGCACAGGGTCACCTGGTCCGCCTCCCTCAGGTGACGGTACTAGGAGATGTCGATGCAGACGTGTGCCTTTGGCAGGCGGAGGTGTGGGCTCCGGGCATTTGCCGGATTCTACCTCCTAGAGGTCGCGAGGCCGAACATAGTCCGTCCTGGCCGGCGGGGCATGCTGGTAGGAGCTCCAGGTATTGTTTGAAATGGGCCCACCGTACGGGGTCGTCCCGGATACGGTAGCTGTGGCCCTGAAGCCGCATTCGGCTGGCATATAGAGCAGAAACGGTCTCTCTGGGGTTGAGGAGCGCCTTGCTGTCCAAAGGGATTTCTGAGATATCCCGCAGGGGGCTCCGGCTGCGCCGTTGCACCTCTCGCCACTGCTCCGGGGTGCGCCGGAGGTTTCGGGTCTCCTGGGCCCGGCGCTTGATTTCCCGGAGGCTTTGCTGGCGCTGAGCCTCTCCCAACGCCGTGAGACTTCTTTTGAGGGCGTGCTCCACCGCCGCAGGGTTGCCTAGCATACTCTGGGCAGTTGCTGTGAAACGCCCCACGGAGGGGAGCATACTGCGCGCCAGGAAAGGCGGCTGGGGGATTTTGAGGGGGGGGGGGGGGGGGGCGGTCCGCCGGGCGTGTCCGGAGGCAGTAGTGCCGGAAACGGAGGGCCCGGACCCTGCCCGTGGGGTGGGCCAAATCATAGATGGCTCCTTGCAGGCCTTTCAGCCATCGGGTCGGGGCGAGCCAGGGGTCGATGTCCCTCCTGCGGAGCACCGAGCTCTAGAAATCGGCCGTATCCGCTAGGGATAGGGCTACTGGGCCCACGTGGTACTCCGGTGTGCGAGACACCGTATTGGGGCTGGGCTTGTCCAGCCGGGCCACCGGATTGGTGACGGTGAAGAGGAGGGGGACATGGTGGCCCGACAGGAGGGTGCTTCCCCAGTAGTGGTAGGAAGCTATGGCGAACGTCGCCTCGCGGTGGCAGGTGACCGTGTCGCTGCGGGAGCGCGCTGCCCCGTGAGAGCAGGAGTATGTCTCCGGCGGGACCGGGTGCAGGTCTACCAGGTCCCTGAGGTTGAAGGCCCGCAGGAATGCGCGATAGCGTGTATCATCGGGGCGTGGGGTCCCCCTGTCCGCTGGCCGGGCCGCCGAGTTGGTGTCGGTCACTACCAGAACCGACGTCGGGTCCACGATGCGGGGGACCTCGCGCCAGATGTCCGCCCACCATCTCACATATGGCTCACAGCCAATGTTGATTTGGGGGGCATGGGCCGCCAACACGTGGTGTTTCCCCCAAAGGGTCAGTACCTCCATGAGGAGGGTGTTAGCGTCCTCCCTGCCCCAAAGCAAAGTGGCCCGGGTGGTAGTCCCGGTGCGGACATACACATCGAGGCCTGCCCCCGTCTTTCCATGGGCGGGGAGCACGACGTGCCGGGCATAGTCCAAAAATAGGGGATCCTCCGGGCCCACCCTGGACTGGGCTTCGGCCAGGATGAGGATTGTGGGGCGGTGTGCTGCCATTTGCAGGGTCTGTGCCAGCAGGCGTTGCCACAGGTATCTGCCGTGGACATTGAGCCACAGATATCCGACGGCATGTACGTCCTCCGGCGTGCCCTCAATTCCTGGACGGCGAGAGGCCTTGGTCCTCCGGCGCCGGGTCCAGCTCCGGGCCAGTAGGAGCAGGCTCTTCCTAGGGGCCCACATCCGGTACCGAGGTGCTGGCAGACTCCTGGGCCGCACGTAGGTCGCGCCCTATGAGGCCGAACACCGTGGAAAGGGATGGGGTCCCCGCCGGTCGCTCACCGTTGACTATCCAGTCCCGCAGGGCCTAGGCCTGCGCTCCCAAAACTTTGAACCCCACGGGACGGGCCTGCTGGAGAGCCCGGACATAGCTTTTCCAGGCAGCACTCCAGCCCTTCCGGAGGTGTTGGGCCCCTAGGGCCCAGGGGACAAGGACCAGTCCCCCTCGGGCCTTGTCGTAGGTGGCCTTGGTCACCATGGGCGTGCCGATGACCAAGGGCGAACCCCCGGGCGGGGTGAGGGTGGCCCTGTGGTCCCCGAGGTCCAGCCGCGCCGTGTCCACCGGCGCATACCGATCCCCCCGCTTGATGCAGACCTACACCAGGGGGGGGGGGGGGGGCTAGGGTACCTCGCGGGACATGCACCGAGCAGTGGCACACCAACACTAGAGCGCGGGTGTCCGGGGGCACCGCTCGGGGCGGGGGTGGGCAGACCAGGCATACGCATATGCCATGGACTGGAGCCACCAGCCGGGGCGGGTGCCCCCGTCGGTGGTTGAAAGGCGGAACTCCACCTTCCCCTCGATCACGTAATAAACCGTGATCCGAGTCCCAGCGGGTGAGGGGCCGGGATCGCATCTCCCTCCCAGCTGGAGAGGGAGAAAGAGGGGACCCCCAGGGTGAAGCCAACGAGCTGGAGCAGTTCGCGCGTTCTCTTGGCATACTGCGCCAAGTGGGGGGAGAGGCCGTCACTCTCGGGGGAGTGGGGGCCGGGGATGGGGGTGGCCTCTTGGCCCGCCGCTAGCATGTGGCGCCCCACCGCCAACAGGCGTTCGCTGTCCAGGAACACAGCGACGTCCATGGCCCTGCAGGGGTTCACCTCCTCCAAGGCAGTGTCGGCGATGAGGGCCGCAAGGCGGGACTCGTGCTGGCCCATATCGCCTGGGGGCCCCGCAGCGGGCGATTCAGGGTGTTCATCTGACGTGTCCATAAGTTGCGAGACGCCAAGGAGGCTGAAGCCGTTAGCATCATCCCCCATGAGGTTGGCCAGTTGGGTGGCCGTGCCCTGGGAGGCATCCACGTCAATGTGGGGGGGCCGAGGGGCCATGTCGGCGCTTTGGGCCTCACTAGCCGAGGCGTCCGGGACTGTCTGGGGCCGACCCTCCCGAGGAGGCTCACGCGTGGCACCAACGTCGGGGGCGGGCCTCGCGCTGGCCCCTTAGGGGACAGGCCGCAGGGGGCACTGGCCACAAGGGCCGGGTCGCCAGAAGTGGCAGGCTTCGCACCACGCCAAGGCCGGCTCGTCCGCGGGGCTTCCCGGTGCCGGGGGAGCCGGTGCCTGGGCGCGGTCCGGGGCCTGGGGCCGTGGGCCGGCTATCCGTCGGGTGGGATTTGGCCACGGGGGCCGGCTGGGCATTAGCGGGCGCGGGCTGCCGGCCCACCTCAGGGGGATCCACTTCCATAAGGGCCTGGGACAACTCGGTTCCCGCCGATGGCGGGCATTCGGGGGGCCCCGACCCGAGGCCATTCGCTACCTGCTTCACGGGCGCGGGCTCATTGGGGCCTTGCCCGGGGTGGGGGCTGGGGGCTTGCCGTGCTACAATGGGCGGGCGCCGGCGAAGCCGGCTGCCTCAGCCACCCATGCTGGTCGCCTTAGGCTTGGGCGAGCTGGCCGGGTTTTCGGGCCGCTGTTGCGGCAGCTCAGGCGCTGCATGATGGCTTGCCGGTTGTGGGCGATCAGGGCCCCGGGACGAGGGCGTGGGCTGCCCAGGAGGGCTCATCGGGGGGGGGCGGGTCCGTCAGCAGGGGCTGCACGGCCTTGCCGGCAGCGTCAGCTACCGGCTGCTAGGTGGTCTGCCCCACTTGTGCAGGCTTCTCCGGCGGCGGGTGACAAACGGCGTCAGCTATGAGGCGCCGGACGTCCGCCTCTGTGAGGGGGGGCCGATTTGCGCGCGGGGGGGGCGCCTAGGTCAGCAGCACCTCCTGTTGTCCCTCCGTCGTGGCGTCGTTCCGTGTCTACACCGTGAGGCCGCGTATGACATCGCAGTGAACACAGTGGACCGCTCGCGGCCACTCCCCCTTGCGGTGCAACCATGCCCAGGGCAGCACTGACCACAGCGCAAGCAGCCACCGCTTGAGCGTTGGAGCGGAAGGTGAGGTATCCATGATTCTCTCGCCCCGAGAAGGCCACCGACACTCTTACCGCTCCATCCATCCACATAAAGCGGTCCGCCAAGTGGCGGTGGGACCACCCCGCCGGGGGGCCTTGCAGATGCAAGACGGTGGGCACATCCCTGTTGCGGTGCTCTTGCGGGGCCGGCTATGCTCTCCCGAGGGGGGCATCTGCCGCACCCAGGGTGGTTTGGGTCGCCCCGGTTCGCCTTTTTGGGGCGTTCGCGGGTGTCCACCCCGGGGAGACTGTGTCGCTTGTTGGTGGCGGGCCATAAGGACTGGCGTCGTCTGTGTACCCGTAGGGGCCTGGGCAGGCGGCCCGGGCGGGGTCCCAGCCGATGGCTGGGTCTCCGTCTGCCGGCCCCTCTGGCGTCCGCGTTGGCGTTTGCGTGGGGGCTTCTCCTGCGTCATATGAGGAGGGCGGGCGTGGGGAGCCGTTGTGGGCTCCCAGTCAGGCCGGCGCCGAGTTTCCGCTGCATCATAGCGCAGACGCCGGGCTGTTTTCAGGCAAGGGGACCGACGCCGACGCCGGTCGGCGTCGTCCCGCCGCCCGTGGGGCCCTCTTTCAAGGGCGGTACTGGGTGGGCCACGGTGGAGGCGGTCGTCGTGCTGGGCGGGGGCACGGCCGCTACTACAGTTGGCGTATGCTGGGCCACCGGAGGTGCGTCTCTCCGGTCGTGGCTCGTCATACCGTTCCGGGGCACGGTAGGACCGGCGGTAAGCCGTACGGCCGTCGCTGCCGGGACTATCATAATCCCGGCCCCGGTGGCGTCCCCCGTGCCCCCTTCGGGGGGAGGGGGGCCGTCGGTGGGCGGGTTCCGGGGGTCGTCTCGGCGCCTCGGCGGGCGACACGGGATGGCGATCATCCTAGGGGTCGGCCGCGCGCGGCGGCGCTGCTTGCGGCGCCGGCGCCGTCCCTCTGACCGTGTCCGCAACGAGGTCGAGTCCAGCGGCCTGGGGCGCCAGCTGCGCGGCCCCTTGGGGGGGCGTAGGGTTCTCCGAGTGGCGGTCTAGGCCTACCAGATGGCCCCGCAGGTAAGCCAGCTCCAAGTCCCGCTGATAAGGGGGCGGCACCATTGGCAGTGGCCCAACGCCCCAAGGCGGAGAGGCGGTGAAGAGAAGGAGTACCGCAGCCCGCTGCCCCAAGGCAGCGAGGTAGTGACCAGAAGAAGTGCCATTGCCCACCGCCCCGGGGCAAGGAGACGGTGTACAAAAGGAATGCCACTGCCCACTGCCCCAAATCAACGAGGCGGTGAACAAGAGGACTGCCACTGCCCACTGCCCCAAGAAAGTGGGGCAGTGTACAGCACAATTTCTGCTACCCACTGCCCCGGGGCAAGGAGGCGGTGTGCAGAAGGACTGCCACTGCCCATTGCCCTAAGGCAATGAGGCAGTGTGTAGAAGGAGTACCATTGCCCACTCCGCCAAGATGACACACAAAAAATCCGCCTGCCGCGACCCCACCCCACTTCAGATCCCGGAGGAGGCGACACTCCAAGAGCCCTGGTTGGGCCCTGGGTAAGCACACACGGAGGACATCCAGCCACCTATCCCACTCGCCGGACCGTGGGTGCTCCCGAACCCACTGACCCGTCTCCAATCCTTCTGGCAACCGCTGCTTTGGCAGCCTGACCCACAATCCTTGCCGGACCTGTGCCCTTGCGGTTGCCCAAGACGGACGCGACCGCACCCGTCCTGTGGGCTACAATTCGCAGCCTCCGGATGGGATTCGGCATCCACGTCGATGACCCCCCCCCCCACTCACCGCAAGTACGCTCGGGCCCCGAGCATCCCTCAACAGGCAGGGAGACGCCTGGGACCGTTGCGCACTCGCTGACAGCACCACCGGGCTCACTGACTCCCCCAAAGGCCGTTGTGTTGTGTCTCGCAAGCCTCCCCGATGATGGCTCTGATCTCCTTGGGGGCTCACTCGCACCACCTCGCATTGGCCCTCCATTGAACTCCCCGACGGGGCCGAGATCAGTATCCGAAACACAGAGGTCTAGTAACTCCGCCGAGAAGACATCCCTGAGGGACATGACCCTCTGTTCTCACTCCATCTCTCTGGTCTTCCCCGGCCATGGTAACAAGACGTTGTCTGTCACGACAAAGTCATCCGGGGCCTCGCCGTAGTGGGCAGCCAGCGACTCACAGAGCCAGCGGCCCCACCAAGCGGGCCAACGGACCGGTGACCCTAGCCATCGCAGGGCCGCCGCCCCGCCCCTCATCCATGCATGCCATCTAGCATGGGCGCTCTCCGAGCCGCCGAGGGCCCCCGACCATTTGGAGGAAGGCCGGTCCTTGCGGGCAGAAGTGCGCCACGGGCACCGCAGACGTGGCCCCCGCGGCATTGCTTTGGGGCAATGGGCAGTGGATGTCCTTCAATGCACTACCCAACTGCCTGGGGTAGTGGGCAATGAGACTCCCTCGGCACACTGCCACACTACTAGACAGTAGGGTGCATCGAGGCTCCTTCACGGCAATGCCACACTGCCACGGAGCAGCGGGTAGTAAGTCTCCCTCATGGCACCGCCACACTGATGGAGAGCAATGGGTAGTGGAACTACCTCTGCACATTGCCACACTGGCAGGGAGCAATGGGCAGTGCGAGTTCTTCAAGGCACTGCCACATGCCACAGTGCCGGGTGGTGGGACTCTTGCTAAACTCCGCCACACCGCTGGGGAGCAGTGGGCAGAGGGACTCCTTTTGTACTCCCCCACACTGTGGGGGGCAGTGGGTAGTGGATCCCTGTCTGTTCACCGCCACCCTACCAGGGAGTAGTGAGCACTGGATGATAGCCCCCAAAAGGAGCGGGTCCAGGGGGCGGGGGGACAAAGTGTCCAGCCGTGCGGGTGGTTGCAGCTTTCGGGGCATTTGCGGGGGATGGTAACCCCCCAAAAGGAGCGGGATCACGGGTCGGGGGGATGGATGGTCCCACCATGCCAGTGGTTGCTGCTCCCGGGGTGCCTGCAGGGGATGGTCGTCTCCCAAAAGATGCGGTTTCACGGGCCGGGGGGACGAAGTGTCCCGCCACGCCGGTGGTCACAGCCTGTGGGGCGCGGTGTGGTGTGGTGTGGTGGGGCGAGATAGGGTGTGGTGTGGTGTGGTGTGGTATGGTATGGTGCGGTGCGGTGTGTGGTGCCATCCCAATGCTGTTCTGCGATCCATGCTGTGCTGTGATGTGCTGCTGGTTGCACACATGGCCATGAGGGCCTGAGTTGTGTCGCACGAAAGCCTTGTCAGATCTTGCAAGCCTTGGGTTCACGGTTTTGGCCATGCCTTGCAGCCATCCCTCAACTCATCTGAAACAACAAAAATAGAGGACTTGCGGGTTTCAAGGCATGATAAGACTGATATAAGATCTCGGATTCTGGTCAGGTTGGTGGGTCAGGAGTCGTTGCATTGCATCCACAAGGCTCCAAGCATGTCCGAATAAAGGTTTGTGTGTGGGGGGGGGGGGGGGACAGGCTTGAAAGACCAAGTGGTAAAATTTTCCATAACGATGTGCCCCTACAAGGGTTTGCTGAGGGCAAAAGTGTGGTACACTACAGGGACCCTTAGCAGGCTAGTTGGAGGCACTGTCACACGCCAGTAGGAGAAAACAAGCATCCAGAAGCCTCCAGGAAATGACTTCAACCAACCAAAGGCCCATGGGAAATAACAACACCATTCACAATCTGTGCTTGTTGTGCCACAATCTGGAGATTTTGAACCAAAAATTTCCATGGTATTTGAGAATTGGTGTCTCATTTCAAAATCCTGTGGCAACTATTAGGAAGCCTCCGGGAACATTTCTGGTTGGGGTGCATCGGCAATGGGCTGCCCCTTCCCCCAACTAGGGGGTAGGTAGTGTGAACCAGTGGGTGCAGCACCCTTCCCCAACTAGAGGCACTGCGCATTTGAGGCATGATGCTTGGAATGTGCGTGTGGGGTCACTTTGGTGAGTCCAGCTCCGAGAGCCTAATAAGGGGGCTGGGGACAGGCTTGGAGCCCATCCCCCCCTCTTTCCCCAGAATGCAGTGGATCCCAGGCCTACAGAGGACTTGCCATGTTGCACGCCGAATGCGGCCATTCCTGCGCTCCATTCCGGAGCGAGCCACATCAAACCCTGGTTCTGCTGTCCATGAGTGTGCGTGTGGTTTGGGGTTTGGGGTCTGTGCAACAAGTGACAAAAGCTGCATTGGACTGCACTTGTCTTTGGGCAAAAAAATGATCATTTGAGCGCAAGTGGTGGTTAAATGTTTCATCGGTGCTTCATGTGGCACCAAGTTTGTAACTCATGACAACGGAAGTGGAAACTCGAAGGCAGAAAATTTGATGTCGGAGGGGAACCTCACATGCACGGGTGCCGATTTTGTGTGTTGGCACCAAGGTCAGGGATGTGGGTACTGACAGTGTGACCTATTTTGCAGCAAGTGCGATCATTGCATAGACGCACCGATATAGACCTATTTCACGCATGTTCATCACACAGATGCCACTTCTTGAAGCCTGGCTGCATGCTCTGCCATCTTTTCAAATATGATTGATAATTAAAATTTTGAATATGCATTCATAACGCAATGAGGAGGTGTGGAGAGGGTGTCGAACACAGCAGGGACACATTCATTCATCATTCATCGTTTGCGGCACCTGACTTGTCCCGTCTATCTGGAAGCAAATGGTGAACGCGGTTCGATGCAATACCGAGTGAACAGCTGCCACCGTGAACCTCAGCTCACGCCGCAGCACACCGGACACCACTACGAAGCCAGCGCTGAGGGCAACGTGCTCACACACGTGCAAGCACACAAGGACACACCTGTTGCTATCCTGTTAAAACAAGGTGTGCAATGGCATAGAGCATGTTGCCCAGAAGACCCACAAAATACCCTGTGAAGCAGGTGAAATGTTTGCAGCAGGAAGTTACCATGCTGTGCAGCATGAGCACCAGCATGAGCACCAGCACAACATAAAATATCCGAACCATGCTCCATTTGTGAGGGAACGAAGACATGGTAGGGCATGTGGTGAGTTGTGAGCAAAGACCAACAAAGAGCAACAAGGGTGCTACGGCAGTGAGGTGAGGGGGAAAAATGCTAGTATGCCTTATGTTGCACCACTGCACAGGAGTGGTAATACCACCCACATGTAAAGAAGTACATGCACGTAGCCACACCACAAAACGCGCTCCTTAGATATGGGTGTGGAAAATCAGAAACAATAACACAACATTGATGAACAGAAATGGTGGTACCGAACAAAGATACCCTACAACCGGCTCAGAGAGAGCGCTTATAGGTTCTTGGAGCTCCTAAAATGGGGAATTCACACACACACACAATGCAGCAATGCAAAGAAAGAGACTTTCTCAACAATAATTCATGTACCTGAAGTGTGGCCAACGAAAAGTGCAATAACAGTAAGTCGGTGTAGATTAAATGCAGGCATTGACTTCACTCAAGAGTTTCGGTCTCCAAAATAAAGATGCACTGATTCAAGCAGTGACATCAGCGAGTCAACGTATGTAGTATGTAGTATGTAGTCAACACACACACACACACACACACACACACACACAATGCAGCAATGCAAAAGGAAGGAGACCACAACAACGAATTGAAACAAGAGGATGTTTAAGGAAGTCTTCCATCGCCCCAAAATTGCATTGATTCAAGCAGTTCACATCAGCAAGTGAA
Organism: Eutreptiella sp. 'Long Island Sound 2002'; assembly: GCA_964036045.1. Lineage (NCBI taxonomy): Eukaryota > Euglenozoa > Euglenophyceae > Eutreptiales > Eutreptiaceae > Eutreptiella > Eutreptiella sp. 'Long Island Sound 2002'. Next base: position 3,322,876 of record OZ038388.1, read on the forward strand.
AGTGTGTCACTGATACCGGTGCAACGTGAAGTCAAAAGGGTGACGACCTCGGGTTAGGAAATGGTGGGGGTACGGGTGACACGTATTTCCGATGGTGATATCATAGATGAATGGTGCTCTAGACTCATTACAACCAAGGTTCACCCAAGTTTTCCCTCTCCACCATTGAGCACCTTGGTGTGACGTCAATGCAAAATGCAGCAATGCAAAAGGAAGGAGACCACATCAACGAACGGAAACAAGAGGATGATGAAGGAAGTCTTCAATATCCGAAAACTTGCATTGGTTCAAGCAATTCACATCACCGAGGTTCACATCACCGAGTGAAAATGTGTAGCACTGATACCGGTGCAAGGTGAAGTCAAAGTGGTGATGACCTCAGGTTAGGAAATCACATTTGTTAGATACAGGTGTAGAAAAAACAACCACAAAGCATTGATGTACGAAAACCAAATTTGTGATCCCAAACAAAGTGCAACACGTAGTGAAGGCACAAAGAGCAAGCGTTCTCAAACAGCCATAACCCTGTGTGAGTACAGCGTGTTCTCATTGTCGGTTGACTATAGTTTGCGGAGACGTGCAGATGCATGAATGTAATGCGCATGGGAACACATTGTTTCAACACACACACCCTTCATGGTGTGTACGGGCGCCCCATACAAAGGCCCCCTGTACATCAGTCTGGGCTTTCTGTACTTCTACCTAGCCTCACTGTAGCCGCTCGACGTCACAGGTACACAAAGTGTGCTCCTCATATGGTCCTTGCGCTAAAAGAAAAATGTCCTCGGCAGTGAACCGGTGACTGGGCCGGTAAATACCTGGCCCGCTGTGTGTAGTGTGGCTATTCATCTATGTCACTAGGCTCTTCGTACATCTCCCGGAGGTCTCGACGCAGGAACCATCGCCTGGCCTGCTCTGAGGCAACATCCAAGATGCCCTCCCTCCACATATCCATGGGGGGTGAGGCGACATTCAGGTAATGATGGTGGAAATCATGGCGATATTTTACGTAAAACCATTTTTCCTCGCCGCTCAACGCGTCGAATTGCCGTGCATCTCCACTTCCCAGGATGAGTACCTTCCAGGGCGCGATTTCAGCACCCCACCATGCCCACACTTCTGCCCGCTGGTGGGGAAGGGCATGGGGTCCTGGTGGGATGTCGGACTGCGGTGCTCGTGGCGAGGGTGGTGGGTATGGCATTGTGTGTGTGGAATTCGTGGACGAATCATCTTATATGCAAATCACAAGGGGGTGTCGCAGGCCGCTGCATCGCACGCATCCGCCGTCTGTGGGGCTTGGCGGAGCGGTCGCGTTTAGGGCCCCCCCATGAGCACTTCCCGGGATTGCGACTTCTGGGCCGTGTGTGGGGGGCACTGTGGCTGGGCAGTGGTGTGTTGTGGTGTCGTTTTGCTCGGTGTACCGGCCGCGCGTGGTGGTCTGCCTCGTGGCTTTGGTGTCTTTTTTGGTGCTGGTTTTGGTGTAGGTGGTGTGTGATTTTTTTGGTGTTTCTTTGCTGGTGGCTTTGGGGGGGTCTCAGATTCGTCCTGGCGGGGACACGGCAGCGACACAGTCAGACCCCTAGGTATATCATACAGCATGGGCACCTGGCGCTTACTGCGCGTGATGCGCCCAGGGCGCAGCTCCACTGGGAGTGGAAGCCTACTGGCTTTTTTGTTGTGTGGGCGACGGGTGCCAGCCGATGTCGGCGACGGCATGCCCTGGTGGGAGGGGGGGGGTGTCCGTTTTTCTGCCTGTACCTTTACCACAAGATCAATGTTCAAAGAAGCAAGGTATTCTTTCAATGTGGGTAGGGGTTGGGGGGTGCACAACTGGAACCATTTTAGGGAGATTGGGGTGGACAGGAGAAACCACTTAGGCAGTGGAAATCCCCCGAGATACACGTGTTCAGGAGGGAGAGGACACATCCACAGGGCTTTCGTCGTCACCTCTAGCCACGGGATGGACCGCAGAGGCGATCGAAAGTATGCTGACCGAAGCGGTGCTTCCCACCAGCCCTGCGGGTACTGCTTGTGGCGAAACTCCCATATTATATGAGAATAGTTTGACAGGAGTATGGCCGCTGCGGTGCATATAGCAGATGCTTTATTGGCTAATTCACAAGCAAGGCCATGGATGATTTGTGATGCATGGGGTTCCCCGACCTCCATGGACGAATGGTGCTCTAGACTTGTCACAACCACTGTTTCACCCAAGTTTTCCCTCTCCACTAGCGAGCACCTTGGTGTGATGTCAATGCATTCGCCTCTGATATCATTATCGGACATACGTGTCGCCTGCACCACGAGGGTAATTCAATTGTGCCCCAACATGAATTCCCCACTTCAGGAGCTCCACGAAACCCGTAAGCTCTCTCTGTGAGCCGGTTGCGGGGTATCTTCTTTGTTCGGTATCACAAATTTGGTTTTCGTACATCAATGCTTTGTGGTTGTTTTTGTTGTTTTTTCTGCACCTATATCTAACGAATGTGATTTCCTAACCCGAGGTCATCACCCTTTTGACTTCACCTTGCACTGGTATCAGTGATACACATTTTCACTTGGTGATGTGAACTACTTAACCCAATCCTCTTGTTTGTGTTAATGTGGTCTCCTTCCTTTTGCATTTTGGTGCTTTGGACTCGTTACAACCAGGGTTCACCCAAGTTTTCCCTCTCCACTAGCGAGCACCTTGGTGTGACGTCTCACTCACCCAGAGATAATAGCATAAAGCCCGGCACATACAAACACACAAATGAGAGGGGTGAACCTAGCCATGGCGGCTGGTGGCTAGTGGGTCGAGAATAGGGAGAGACCCCCCCCCCCTTGCCCCCCCCCTCTAGACACGGCTAGCCGCGGCTGGGGGTGAATTGCGATGAGGCCCCGTGTGGACAAAAATATTGAACAAACGCTTACCGTAGGGCGCTCCTAGGGATGTCAAGCAAATCAATCGGATGGAACACAATGCAATTGGACATGCATGCACAGGAGGTACAATAACAAAGGCAAATGGACCACGACTTCTCACCATATCCCATTGTGATAGCCCAATACAACGGGCCACATGTTGGAATGTTGGAACATAGAGAAAGTGACATAATGGTTTAGCACTTAACATGTTGCCAGTGGCAGGTAAGACGTAATGGTCATGGAGGTACCCCGTTGTCCACATTCGTTGAAAAACATTTCGAATGGCAGTGCAAAGGCCGAGAGGGGTGGAGTTTGCATCCTCCCGTGTTGGATAATTGGAAATTCCAACGAAAGTGTGAGTTATGGTTCAAGGGGCAACCCATCGTTCGAAATACTGGAAAAAAAATGCAGATGGCTTTGCAAAGGCCGAGAGGGGTGGAGGTTGCATTGTCATATCAAAGAGGATCTCCCCATGATTATGAGGGTGGGTGTGTCGACTCATGCCATTGCAGCAGGAGCATTGCAGAAAATGAGACAAACAATTTCCAACATATGTTGTTCAAAAAGAATTGTTCCAGTAGCATATCATGTGCTATGTGGTGCTTTGTGGCATACAAACATAAAGCAAGACAAGGTCTACACCAGCCGGCCAGAGGATCGAGAATAGGGGGAGACCCGCCCCCCCCCTCCCCCCCCGTGGTCGGTTTCACTCCGGAAAGCCCAACACATGCGGGATAATACCCAAAACACACCTACTTTAAGCTTCAATGGCGCTGGCACAATGAACATCTGATGACAAAATGATGAAACACGGGGGAAATGCTACTCGTGTGTCACTCATGTGCGAGGTGCAAATCAACCACCGGAGTGAAAACTCGATTGTCGGGCTTGTGCATGATACAAATATCCTCACGTAGGTTCGGTATTGCAAGGGACATACCACGGGAATGACCAAGAACCCAAGCAAGAATCCACAGCACGAGCCAATGAACATTTCCCAATCGGTTCCAATGATACTGCCCGCAAGGAACGGCCCCGGTTCTGCAATGCGAGGTTTTGGAGGACCCCCTTCCCATCCCCACCCACGTCTTGCCCATGGGTTACTTACCATGTGAGTTATTTCATCACACCCAATCCTACCCTACCCTCAAAGCCACACCCACACCATCGTGCTCCTTGTTTGTGGCACTTGCTTGTGCACAAGCAAGCAAGCTTGGGACTGAAGTCTAGTGCTAGTGGTGCGTCGGATTGCTCGGCTGCTCCCTAATGCTCTACATTGGACCCATCCACAAAATTTCCCTGTGATCTAAGCAAGCCCTTGACGCTAGTGTCAATACTCATGGACGAAGGGGTATGCCACGTGGCCTTTTTAATCCTTTGGGATTGCGCCCACAATACAATGCAGCAAACATTGATGATGGAGGTAGGGAGGGGGGTGGAGTGGGGAGATGCAACGTTGAGGGAGAGAGGGGGGAGGAGGGCAAGCAAGGCATAGTGTGCCCTCTTTCCCACTCCACTCAACGGTCCCTAGATGGCTGAAGGGGGTACGTTGGGTCATGAAGGGGGATGGGATACTCGCTACTCCCCCCCTCCCTCCCTCCGACGGCCGCGTGCAATTGATCCCGTTTGCTCCAATTTCTTTGCACTCCCTCCTCCCAAACTGCTCTCTCTCTGTGTGTGTGTGTGTGTGTGTGTGTGTGTGTGTGTGGCACGGGCATTCGACCTCTTTCTTTGCCTTTTTGCCGCCCTCCCTCCTCCCTCGTTGCATCTCCATCGATCGCAATGCAACAACAACACGGACAACCTCCGAATTCGTTTTGGCCATCTCGTGCACGTGCTTCGTCGGGGTCCACTTCTCTATTGACCCAATCATCCTCCATTTGCAAGAGTTCGTCAGCGGCTGCATGAGTCGGGGTGCATCGTAGCAAAGAATTTTGATAATTAATGGCGAACACTCACACCGCATCCCACGTTTCTGCGACGCACAAGGTGGATGCAATTCCACCAAGTTGAAAAAGAAACGAGACACTCATGTCGTCTACAAGAGCTTTGCTCCTTGGCCACGGTTAGATCATATGTTGAAGAATTTATAACGGCGCAATCTTGTGGAGGCGTGGCTCAATACGCTACATCCGTGTCCATGTGCTGTACCATTACACCCACTATCATGGACGTCTAGATTGTCGGGCGGCAGGCAAAGGCGTGGCGTGCACAGGCAAAAGGCACACGATGTGGTTCGGCATGATAGACGAAGGGACATACAAATAAACCGATCGGTTGTCCGGGAAGCATAGAACTGTTCCCGCATATTGTTGACCTCGTCTTGCGTCAAACCCATTTCAATGAGTGTATCGAAACCACGCCGGCGTCCGGGTTCCTGTGACTAAGAGGGATGAAATATTAAATTTGGGTGTCGGCTCGGGCATGCAATGAAATCACCATGTCCATTGTCTTGTGCCACTATCGCCCGCATCAAGGTCAAGGGCTAAGCAACCACAAAAGACAAGACGAGGGAAGTATCCGCATTGCAAGAGGTGAGCACCGAAAAAGCAATCATTCGGGCTTTGACGGAACTGAACCAAATAGGTCCTCGAAATTGTTTGCGAAAATTACAAAGGCATGCAACGAGTCTTACCAGAGACGGGCGCCTTGGTGGGTGCCTTATCGTAGCCAAATCACCTTCAGACACCGTCGGGGGGGCTTGCACCATACAATAGATTTTGTCGAATTCGCTGAGATGGTAAGAGGCCAAGGGACACCACTCTTCCAACGTGCGGCCCTACGAGACAAACGGTTGGCGCCTGGGTGGTACACAGACACCAGGGCCATTCGGGTCGGTAATGTAATGGACAACATCAAGAGCGAATTATTCACCTTTGAGTACCACAAGGTCCCTCATCCCCCTGTTGGTGCATCGAAAGAGGAGTGCAAGGCGGTCGAAAACCACACCTTTGCAATAAGTGTCAACACTTTATCCTCCAACGAGTTTGCCAACTGCATCCCGAGGATCTAGAGGATATGATGGACGACGTCACGAAGGAAGACGAAAGATGACAAGCTAACGAGGTCCGGTTGTGCCCTTGATGAACGCAAAAGTGATTAGATGACTGGAATGACGAATGACATTGTTGATAGCGGGGCAACCGGGTCATGACTCGTTCAATCTCAAATCTCAAAAGTTTTCGCATTTTCCGTCCATCTGCGTCTGAGTCTTCTATTTGCGAGAGGAGGCACGTCTTTGTCTTTCTGGGAGCTACACCCACCTGTTGTTTCAACTCGGCAATGGTCTTCTCGGGTTGAAATATCAATTGAATCTCTTCTTGCAATTGGCCCAAGTAAAACAAAATTATCGTCAACACCATCATTTGGAGGAGCGTTTACAGCCTTCGAACGGTCGTAGCGAGGAATCCAATCTACAATGAGACAAAGACCTCGAACTCTACTCTCTTGATCATGCCATTCACAAGGAAGCGCCCTACATAAAGCAAAACGACATTTTAATGAAAAGCCAAATTCTGATAACCGAAGACACATGGTAATCTCAAAGTTTTCAATCCGTCTGAGGTTGGGGGCAAAATTTTAGCATACTCACTCCCATCCTTCGAAGCCATCAAGAAAACCGGGAAGCATTCCGCTCTCTGTGGAGATTATCTCTCTTTGAACAAACGAATAGATTCGAATTCTACAATACCTCAAAATTTTTACTTGAATTCCAGTTCACTCACAAATCCACGCATAATATTTTGTGATTCGCGCTGTCTTTTCGGTCATGTTCATGCGACCGCCCACAAACATTCCCCAATTTGAACATGCCACAAGCATGAACATCGAAATCGTTTATTTTTTGGCAACTGCACTTCAAACTATCCACTTATTTTTGAACGTTACCCTCTCGATTTGGGGGTGGATTGAACACTGCACAGGCTGTGCGTAACAGATCTGGGGCCCGCATTAGGAAGGAGTGCCGAGCATCGTGTTTCGATGCATCATGGTCAAATCTGGAGGGGCTCCTGCAGCTGAAGCAAGAGACAGCAAGTGACAGAACAGCGATGTGGTCCGGTGGGCGGATGAAAGCTCTAGTCCTCTCTTTTTCTTAGCAAATGCCGCCCAAAGCCCCACCGAAGCCATGTGGTGTCGAGTTTCCCGAGGATTCAGAGGGAAAACGTCCCACAACGGAGATAAATCGAGAGACATTTGCGGTTGCGATTGAAGCCATCAGACCTGATCTGGCCGAGAAAGTGCGTGCTGAGAAGAAGTGGCGTTTCAAGTATACAAAGCACGTGGTAGACCAAGTTGAAGCTTCACTTCAGACCCCCGAGGCGGCTCTGGACGTCGCCAAGGCAGGGTTGCAATACCTCCATTACACTATGGAGTTCCTACGAGATGACAAACCATATAGTATCAACGAAGCCATGTCGAAGTTTACAACAGGTACTTTTCAGACCGGTGTTGTGCAGGGGACCGCCGAGCCCCGAAACGAGGCATACATTCCATACAAAGGAGGGGTATTACGCGGCACCGCACTCAAGACGCAAGTGGACAAGTGGGTCCGAGCTGGAGTGATCGAACTCAGTTGTGGGCAAGCTCTCTGTCAAATTGCGGACAATCGAAAATGGCTGGACCTCTCCGACCAAGTATTCGTGATGCTTGGGGCCAGTTCCGCTATGGGTCCTTTCCCCTTGCTGATGGCCCTTGGGGCAACCGTCGTCGCTGTAGATATCGATCGACCCCACATTTGGAAAAAGTTGTTTGCAATTTGCAAGGCTTCTCCCGGAAAACTTGTGTTCCCCTTGAAGCAGAGCCAGGACACCTATGCGTCCGAGGATGAACTTGCCGCTGGTGCGGGTTGCAACTTGTTGACCGAAACGCCAGAAATCCGAAACTGGCTGCTGAGTGTGGAGAGCGGTCAGGACATGACGGTCGGTGCTTATGCTTACCTGGACGGTCCCCTCTTTGTTCGGATCTCAGTTGCTATGGACGCCATTATATCCGACCTCGTGGACAAAAGAAAGGCGGGCGTCGCGTATCTGTGCACCCCAACGGATGCTCACGTTGTGCCTGCGCCAGCCATGGCTCACAGCAGCGAAATTCTGCGGAGGTCTCCTCTGTGGCAAGCGCTTCTTGCCATGTGCCTCAAAGGCCCGCAAGCCATGCGGCCCAACAAGCGCAAACCAGTGACAGCAGAAAACGGTGATGAGTTCTACGTGTGCGATGCGATCGTTCCCGACCAAGGTCCCAATTACATCCTTGCCAAACGCCTTCAACATTGGAGGGTGATGATTACTCGCTCAAAGGGGTGCGTGGCCTCCAGCAACATTGCACCCTCCACTGCCACTGCCTCAGTTGTATCGAACAAGTCATTTGCCCTGGCGTACCAAGGGATGCCACAGTTCAAGCCCATCGAAGTATTCCAAGAAGAAACTTCGAGTGCAGTGATGGGGTTGCTGCTGGTTCACGACGTCCGTAACGTGAACAGCGCAGCGAACCCCAACACTGAACTCCGCAACCCTCTTGAAGTTTTCACGGATTCATCTTTCCACGGTGGTGCTTGGCGTTGTGGGTACAAGTTTGGGTGCATCGGTGTGGGGTCCGTCCTTTCGGCCCTCTTTACCAAATACGTGCTCCGAACCTACCTCGCCTTGTATAATGGAGCTCAGGTGGCTGGCTGGTCTCGTGCATTGTTCGACATCGCAATGTATGCATCAGCTCCCACCTCCAACAACTTGTGGGATGTCGCTGGCCCGACAATTGGATTTTTCCAGTGGTTGGCTGTTTTGGAAGTAGTCCATTCGTTGCTCGGTATGGTGAAATCCCCAGTCGGCACCACAGCCATGCAAATCTGGTCGCGGGTGATGCTTGTTTCTGCAATCAACTACGTGCCTGCCGTTCAAGGCAGCGACAACAAATTTCTGTGGGCTATGACTGTTGCGTGGTGCATCACTGAGATTATCCGCTACAGTTATTACGGTTTGGGCTTATATAAAATCAATGTGGGGTTGTTGACGTGGCTCAGATATACTCTATTCATCGTATTGTACCCGACCGGCGTTGCTGGAGAGATGGGCTGTTTGTATAAATCCATGCCGGGTATGATGGACGCACCTCCCAGTGGCGCTAACCCCATCGTGTCTTATTTCTTGCGCCCCATTTTGAAGAACTCTCTGGGGTATTTCCTGGCGATTGTGCCCATGTACGTCGTTGGGTTGACGACACTGTATGGGCATATGCTGGCACAAAGAAAGAAGGTTCTTGGTGGAGGTGGTGGTAAAAAGGTAAAGAAGGAATGACGTCTGCACTCTCTAAAGCTTCTGCACATCGCAGCCAGATGTATGAGCAGCAATCTATTTGGTAGTGTGCACATATTTACTGCACACAATACGAATCACTGACCATTTTGAGAAAAATTGCGGCAGTTTATCCTCATCAGGAACCCACAATGTCACCACATCCATATCTCACGCCTTGACACAAAAAGAATGGTGCATTGTGCCAAGCCATGAGCACATGATACTCGTCCGACGGATTTAAACGTATCAAGTGGCGAAGCTAAACCCAGGTCATCCCAGTTCACATGTGTGCTGCTTGTGTGTGCATGCTTTCACGTGGCATTGCCTGTGCCCATGCCTCTCTGCCTGTGCCTGTGTGTGTGTGTGTGTGTGTACGTGTGCTTGCAGCTTTGTGCCTCCCAGTGTTTGTACCTCAGCCTTTGCCCGTGCCTATTGCCGTACGGCCCGTGTACTCCCTGTGTCCCTGCCTGTATGGAGCTGCTGATGGACTGTTTTCTTTGAATTTCGAAAAAGGCTCATACAAAAGTTCAGACATCGAAAGCCCTCATTTAAACTGTCATTAACGTTGTTTGATTTACCATGCTAAACCAAACAAAAAGGTGTTTTTCTCTCAACCAGGGATGGATGAAATATTGGTGTAGTTATTGTTTGGGTTGGGTGAGCGGGGGGGGCAGGGGGTTGAGTTTGTGATGACAAATTACGTAATTCCCACATGAGCTCTGCAGTCTGAGGATTGGTGATAAGTCGTGATGTGGGCCACAAAGTTGTGCAAGGAAAAATTTTTCCCATGATTCTCATCATATGAACTTCGAAATGATGAGCAGGCATCATTTAGGAAGTTATATTTTTTTACGCCAAGCAAAAAGAGTCTTTTTATTTGGTCCAAACAAATTTCCAAAATGGTGTTGAGCAAGTGGTGCATGTGTCAACAAGAGGGTCTTGGAGGGAGTGTTAGCGCGAAGGACAATTTTTGGGCTAATGCCGATCTTTACCCCTATGGGATCTTTGAGAAGGCAGCGGTTATGGGGGGAGCCTTAGTGCGCTAGGCAATTTTTTTTACCTGTGCCCCACTGGTGACTATTTTGGGGGTGCTCTAAGGAGGCGCGGTGCAAGTATATGGGCGTGTGGCCATATTAGAGAGCCATACTTTGAGATATCAGGGGCATCATTGTTGCCTCTAGCGTAGGTTTTGATTTCCGAGTTTGTCGCCTTGGGGAGCCACAAGAAGGTAGGGGCTAAGGAGCACTTCCGCCTTCTCTTGGGCCCCCGAGAAGGCAGGGGTGAGGTAGCCAATTCTGATTTTGTATTTTTGCTTCGGGGACCCCCGAGAACACAGGGGTTATGGAGCATTTCCGCCATCTTTTGGGCACCCAAGAAGGTAGGTTGTGTGCATTTTGTTACACTTTCACCAATTTTGCATTTGCAGGCAGGTCCGTTGTCCCCCGTATGGGGCCAACACTGTTTATTGAACAAATTTGTTTGTTCAATGTGAGTGAACAAATTTGGTGGAACAAAGTTGTGGAGGTGATTTATATATGCTTTTCTTGTTCAATGTTGTGCATGGATGGTTTGTTGCTTCATTTGGTCGGCAAGAAGCAACTATTTGTTTACCCGTGGGCTTCATGCGGTAATAGTAAACTCGGGGCTCAGTCTGAGAAAGTCATCATAAAAGTAGCGGGCAGGGCAAACAACCCCATTTTGCCGATGCAAAACAAAAAAACATACAAATTTTTGTGATGCTCCGACATAGGAATTTTTTTGTTTGCTTTCACATGTCGAGGAATGACCAGCTGCCCCTTTTCTGATATATAGGTTGAAATGTCTTTTCACGAAGCTTTTTGCTGGGTGAGGCTACCACCCTTTTTGCTTCTCGTTGGATTACATTGGCATCTACATCCGACAACACTTGCAGCCCCCGTGGATCTAGGATGTCTTTTTTCCAAGCCGATGCATGTAACTATGCCTCAAAATTCATATGTGTTTGTCTCTGTTTTCTCTACCTGCACCATGCATAGGGAGAAGGGGGGGCTCATTAATGCAACCATATGTTTGAAGTTTCATATTTCTTTTGCCCCTGTGATGAATTTTCCATCGTCTCTAGTGATGTCTTTTGTGGTTGCGCCATTTAGGCCGAACCATCCAAATTGGCAGGTTGCAATGATAAATAGTTGTACAAAGGTGTTAGTATGAGACCCGAATGATATATTGACACAGTGTTTCTCTTTGATGATGCCAAGCCATCTTCAAAGACCTATGGTTTCTTTTCATTCATGTACACTGCTCACTGGACGGCATTTTGTTCAGTTGAATTTATCGTTTTAATGTCGGTTGCATTGGAATGCAAAAGTTTGCATAGTTTGGAGCAGGTGTGTTTTGAATAGTGGAAAATGATACGATCTACCAAGGGAGTCCTAGGCGGCTCTGTTGTTTAGATTGCCAATGTAGCGGCAACAACATTTTCAAAGGGGTCCATGTTGGCCAACGGAGAAGGGAAAGGAATCTTTGATAATATGACAAAGCACTACACCGTGCAATCAGTTTGTCATAGAGGGCATACCTGCAAGAGCCAGATCGACAAAACGGACGCACACACGCGCACAACGCACACACGCGCACTCAGCTAAGCGCAAATTGACGTAGGACAAAAAGAAGAGAAAGGTTCTTTTGTTTTATTATTAAGTTTCCTATGTTCTGATTGTACTATACTTTTACGGTATGCATTGTGTTCATATGCACCTTCAATTTGTAGGCATGCAAATTGAACACTGTTAATCTTCATTGGTTCAACCATGGATTTACGTGCTCCGTGATGGTGCGGATACTTGGCAAGTGGAGGATTCACTGCATTTTCAACAATCCCAAGGATTATTGAGATTTTTGGGAGATCACCGGATCAAAAATATCCACAGATATTACATTCAATTTGCTACCCGAAGAGCAACAACAAGGTTTTCGTTTTCGTGTTCTTTGAGGAATGACGACAAGCCATGTGTTAGGAGTTCGCAGAGCACGGAAACAGTGAACAAGGTATAGCCGAGGCTGAAGAGAGCCCCACGAGCAGCACTGAAGATTTGAAGGACTTGCGCGATGAGATGGCTACAACACAGTTTGTTGAGCACCTACGCTGCCTGTGGGTAAAACACGCAAAAGAACAACAGCAACGTGAAGAGTACAAAAAGATATTGAGGATACCACAGGCGGGAGACAGGTACGCCACCAGTGCAATGTTGTGCAAAGAGATATATGCACAGCAGGAGGCTATACAACACAACGCGAATATGAGGAGCTGCGCAGTAGGCTACGGACACCAGGGACAACATCGCTTGTGGCTAGCGCAGTTGAGTAGAGCAGTGTTGCGATGCATCAAGACACGCTAATAGTTGGAAGGTATGCACGACAGCATTCACAAAACACCGACAGTACCAACAACGCCCAACAAAAACATTCGAGCTTTCGACGCCTCACCGGAGATTACGCAAGCTCAGTTGATGCGGCACGGAAGTATAGAAGTCCAAGAAGAGCCGGACGAGAGGGCACGAGCTCAAGACATGCCGTACGGGAGTACACAAGTCGAGAAAGCGCGGGATGAGAATACACAAATCCAGGAAGCACGAGACAAGAATATAGAGCTCCTCGAAGCGCCGAACAAAATTAATGAGGCCAAGGACCCGCCGAAATTGGAAGCGATCCACGAAAGAATCAGAGTACAACAGACACCGTATGACACCAAATGGTCAACAGTGTGCCAACGCCAGCGACGACGAGAAAGACAACCTGCACAGGGCTGATGTAAAGGGCTAGTTCATTGTGCCCCATTAGCCACACCAAATGCCACTCTATGACAAAAATTTTCTTTCAACTTGATTATCACACTACTGAAGTACGGCTGCCGCCAGAGCAACCATTGTGATTGAGGCATTAACCCCATGTCTACCACTGAGCGCGGAATGATCACATTGTTGAAGATAGCCAGAGCCCGACTATGGATTGCGATTGGGTGCCAACCGACACACAGACACGCAAAGGGAGACCATCCCTCCTTTCTTTATGCCAAGGCCGTCGCCACGTCTGGCGACGCCTGATAGCTGGGGCAGAAGAAGGTCTGGATGGATGAGGAGAGGAGAAAGTGTTACCCCCAAGGCTGTAGCGAGGTACTCTTGCAAAGGGCCCCCCCTTTTGCGCCGCGCCGAAGTGTGCCTAAGGTGAAGCGGATTGCTGGGGGTCACGCTAGACACCCTCCTTGGCACCGCCGGCCTTGTTGCCTTTTCCCCGAGCTCTGGTGCTTTCAGTCAACTGATCGAAAACCCTTCGCCTTTGCGATGTCGATTTTTGACCAAATACTCCTTTTGCATTTTCTCCAAAACTTGTGAAACAGTCCAGTTTCTTGAAAACCCTTCAATGTTGTCCTCCATCAGCATAAGACACGGAGCATGAAGACCTTTTTAAGCAGATTTGGCTCAGTGTTGCACAAATTCTTGTACGGGCCTTGCCCACCCGGACACATCCTGAGCTGCAAAATGCAGGGAGGACAGAATGTATCAAAATGCATACAAAACACAAAATGTATTTACATTTCGTAATCAACGGGCGGTATATGCGAGTCCCTTCTTTTTTCTGCTCTGACGCTGGCACAGGGATTGCGCGTCCCCTTTTGCGGCGCTTGCGCGCGGCTTGCCTGTCTGTTGCCGAGCCTCTCGAACAGCCATTTGGTGGCCAGCAGGGAGGAATACCGATTCTGCGTCACCCCCCTCCTTAAAAGCTTTGTGTGGCGCTATGCAAACACACATAGCTCCAAGAAGAGGCGAGGCTCACTGCTTATGCTCGACCTCTATGGAAAAAAAATTCGACTGGATACCCCATGACTCGAAGGTACACGGCTAACCACCATGCCCAGTATGCACCAAGCACGGGTACAGAAACCCAGCGGCACTGTGCAGAGCCAAAGTGGCACTGAAGCCATCTCCTGGCAGCCAGGGTGCTACTAAAATCGGCCCAGCTATATATGCGCCCATCTGGGCCATACACGCACATATGCTAAAAAAAACCTTACCAGATCTTATCTCCCAACCAAGTCTCCGTGCGGGTCTCATCCAGCGCCCTGATACGCTGGTCCTTCCTCTGTGTCTTGGGGCCTGCTCCTCATTGTAGAGGGCAACACCCGAGGTCTTGACATCGGCCGCACGCTCCGTGGCCTTCAACTGGAATCCCACGTCCAGTCCTTCCTCTGTGCCTTGACACGGCTCCAACAAATTGGTACACCGGGCTGGGACTTGTGATCGATCGTGCTGCATCGCACAATGGCTCGTCGTCAACGGTGGCGCCTGGTTCGGACCTTCGCTGGCGCTGCCGCGATCTGCCGTACACCCAGGTACGTACGCTGACACTGATCGTCTGGGCACATCTCTACGTATGGGCTGGGACGAGCGGACGTCGGTGTACAAGAATTTTGAAGCGGATTGCTAGGGGTCATGCTAGACACCCTCCTTGGCACCGCCGGTCTTGTTGCCTTTTCCCCGAGCTGTGGTGCTTTCAGTCAACTGATCGAAAACCCTTCGCCTTTGCGATGTCGATTTTTGACCAAATACTCCTTTTGCATTTTCTCCAAAACTCGTGAACCAGTCCAGTTTCTTGAAAACCCTTCAATGTTGTCCTCCATCAGCATAAGACACGGAGCATGAAGACCTTTTTAAGCAGATTTGGCTCAGTGTTGCACAAATTCTTGTACGGGCCTTGCCCACCCGGACACATCCTGAGCTGCAAAATGCAGGGAGGACAGAATGTATCAAAATGCATACAAAACACACAATGTATTTACATTTCGTAATCAACGGGCGGTATATGCGAGTCCCTTCTTTTTTCTGCTCTGACGCTGGCACAGGGATTGCGCGTCCCCTTTTGCGGCGCTTGCGCGCGGCTTGCCTGTCTGTTGCCGAGCCTCTCGAACAGCCATTTGGTGGCCAGCAGGGAGGAATACCGATTCTGCGTCAAAGGTGCGATGACAGTCCATGAATAGGTGTGCACCGAGACAACCCCCATCTAGGGAGCCCGGCCATGGCAGACAGTATCGCAAAGCGGCAAGTTGCGAACTAAAGTGAGGGTAGAATTCACCCTAGCCATCCAGCAGTACCAGTGACCATGGCCATGGACACTACGCGTATGGTAAGAAAAAATCACTGCCATGTCTTTCTTTGAGGGCTTGATCCAGGCCAAGCCCCCCTTAAAACCCTTTTGTTGATGCTAAGACTAACTTAAGTATTTTTATCTCTCTTTTGAAGCCTAAAGTACACTTTCTCAAAGTAACTAGGGTTGTAACCCTAGCCCCTCCATGAAGTTCACCCCTACCACTCAACTGAGCGGAGGTACCTTCCTTCATGGAGGATATACCGAAATAAAATAGGCATTTCATGCTTTAGGCCTTGGAGGTTAAGCCTAGTGGTCTCCCACCCCAAGACCGCTATACTCAATTGTTTCTACCACTTATTGTGGTCCTACTTTTTAACTGTTTCTGAATTCAGTTGCCTGGCCAAGCCATTTTCTGTGTTGGCCTGACATCTATGCCCCACATTCCTAACCAGCACCATTTCACCCAAAAGAGTGCACATGACGTGCCTGATGCTATCTTGGAGACCAGAGTAAGTCCAGTTTTCATATAAAATCTTTTGTATTATCCATTTGTGATTGAATCTTTGTGTTTATACCTGCATTGTCTATCTGCAGCCCTTCTGTGTTACACTGGATTCCAAAACTATTCATTGATTCGATCCACATCCTGTTCTTGCTCTACTTGCTGCTTTGGTTTGGGTTTTCAACTTCAAAACCTGCAGGATTTCATCAAAATATCTACGGCATTAATCAAGGACATCTTTGCGGTAGCAGAGACAGTCCCTTGTGATCTTTTGAACCGACCCTGAGAAGAAGTGCAGCACACAAAGCTGAACAACAAGTTCATCATGTCCACGCCAAGCGTCAGGAGCTGGCCCATAAGAACCGTCCAAGTACAAATGGGCAGCATGGCCCACCCTATGAGTGAACCACCTTACCGAGCTCTCATCTCATCATCACATCTCAGTGTCGCATCTGGGTCCCAAGGAGATCCAGATCGCAGAAGGGCGGAAGAGAATACAATCCTTACCACCGAGGCCTTAGCGGCCCACGGTGGAGACAGCCTGCATCATCTCCACAGGCGTGTAGCAGCCTCAGTCTCCCGATCCGCCTGTCCGGCTTCATCCTCAACAGCGATTGGAGGCCCTGAGGAATACGAAGAGCTGAGGAAGAAAATGGATGAATACATCCTCCATGAGGAGTACTACAAATCCATTCGTGGAGAAGATGGGGAGGAGCCATTGGCAGTACACGGATCCAGACCACGTACAGACCTAGGGTCCTACACGCACTCTTGCCCGCCGTCCGACAGAGCCGAGACAGCATCCCTGCCAAGACGACCGAGACCCGAGTATCCAAGAGCATGTTGTCCAACCCCAAGGGCTCCCGAAGTGGGCCCGACTCGAGTTGAGGAACAACATCATCGAAGGCCAACCTACGGTGCCCTGGATCATACGGCCGAACTGCTGGCCAAACTTCTGTTTGGATCAGAAGATCCAGATGTGACGGCCCTATCGGAGGCCATTAAGGCGAAACTGGGTATTGCAGAACCCTTACCCAAGCCAGAGTTGTCCTCCCCCTCTCCCGGACTGAGTACCCTGGCCGAAGATCTTCAGAGATCAAGGGTCTCAAGGCTGTTGCCTAAGGTCACCTGCCCCAGCCCCTTTCACCCCCGTGCCAGGACAGTGCCCATGGCTGAACTACATGACGTGCCTCTCACAGAGACTGAGAAAAAAGGGCTGTCAGCCCTGGCACCTCTTGCCAGCGTATCGCCTTCAGGCCTAACTCTGGGGGGTGGGAAGACGGGTAGACCTATTGCCCAGGCGAACATCCAGCTGGAACTGCCGGAGTTCGACCCCAAAAATCTGCCCGAATGGGCAGAAGAATTTGCTAAGTTCCTTTTGCTGACTGGCCAATCCCATGTGGATGTGGCCACCAAATGCTCACTGCTGAAACGCTCATGCAAAAAGAAATTTTTGCAAAAACAGGTGAAACAGATTGTGAAAACCTGTTCCACCTGGGCAGAGGTACTCCTAAGGTTGGAAAAAACATTCCCAGTCTATGAGACTGACCTCAGCGTGCGCACACAGATAGAGGAGCTACCTATGCTCCCTGAGTTTCCTTCCGCTGCGCGAATCTCTGAATACGTGTGCGACTTGGAGTATCTGTTTTCGCGGATGAACGTGGGCTCCTACGGAGCCACTGAGCCCCACCTGTGGCTCATGAGTAAGATCCCCCAACGTACGTGGGATGATTGCCGCTCTACCTCTGAGAGGAAGAGTCGGACCCACTCGTACGATGAACTGGTGGACCTCTTGATTGAGCTGGCTCTTGAGAGGGAGAATGACTCCCACTAAGAGAAATTCCTCAAGAAGCACTTGGGTCGAGGTGGTACCCCTACCCCGGAACGTGGCGAAGGGAAAGGGCCTAAAAATCCCACTAACACCAACCAGGGAGGTGGTAAAGGGAGGGGTAACCTACGTGCCATGAATGAGGTTAAACCTGATGCAGGTACACCCCCTCTGTTCTACTGCAAACAGAAAAGTTTATAGTGATTTCAACACTGTGTTTGTGCCTCTCCTGCTGCTTGCTGCTGGTGTAGGGTTTCTTGCTGCTTGTTTTTGAAGATGAAAAGCTTTTGTTTGCTGAAATACAATCAATCCAGGATAGCCCAAGCCAGAGATATGCAAGTAGAAGAGAATCAGGATCAAAGCATGAAGGGCTGCAGTGTAAACAGTGAAAGATGAAAGGATATTCACAGTCACTGCAACTCAGGTCAAATCGGATTGCATATTCACAAAGATAGCTGAAATGTTTTGGAAAAGAGTCCGAAAACTGCCCCATGGTCACTCTATCTCCATAGTGCCATCTCAGGAGATGTGCACTCTTTGTTTTGGGTCCAATATGTGCTGAGGTGGCAGGGCATGTGGCGATGAGGTCACGGCCATGTCACATGGGATCTTCCTACTTAGCTAGGCTGACCGGGAATTGAACCCAGGACCTCTCAAAAAGAGGTGCCCAGCCCCCTAGGGTGCATACCACTAGGACAGCTAAGAATTCATGAGAAAACGTAGATAAATCCATAGGCTCTGCCCTGGATATGTCAGTTCTCAGTCAACTCCGGAAAAGATGATTTGCCTCACATTGATAGGGGATTCAGGGGTCCACTCCATATCCTGATTGGGTGGTTGGTTCCACAGGTCAAAATGTGTTATCACCATTTTTGGTGGGGCCAATACTAAGATAGAAATGCCTGGATGCTCAGTGCATCTCTAATACAACTAGAATATGCCTCAAAGCATTGGAAAAGCACTTTTTCTTACTCCCCCCTTGTGCTGTGGTGGCCACCACTGTCGCATTTTCACGAAAAAGGGATTTTTTTTTTCGCCTTTCCTTGGTTTCCACATCTACTTTAAAATACCTATAGTTTCCCTCACACCGAAAAATGGGCGCTCACCATGGCTGGCGCTCTTTTGCTGCTCTGTTTGTAACATTTCCTACAGGAAGCTCAGCGCTCATGGCGCTGCCGGGGTTCCTGTGGCTTGGCTGGGTTAGTTTGGGTGCATGCCATAAACATGTACATGTGCATCCCTCCCTCCAAGACGCAGCGCGACATAAACCCAACGCAAGACACAATATACACACTCGCATGGGTTTCGTAAACCTGCTGGCGACCTGTGACCTGTCTTAGGGCGAAGGGAGTCGTTAAAAAAATTGAATTGCCCCTTGGTGGGGTCTTGGGTTCTGCTCAGTCTCATGGCTGCTGCTTTTCGGCCCGAACACGGCCTATTCAGCGACGCTTTCGCGAGGATATCTGCAGAGGCAGGAATGGGAGAATTATGGACGAATCCACGCAAACGCGAAGCGACAACACCTAAATCCGTCAAATGACGGCGTAGAATTTTTCTAAGACAACACACCTGAGCAGAATCCAATTGTGCATCAGAAGCACATTTTTATAAAAATTATAGTCATCTCTAGATTTTTTAAATCAAGAAATTCCTACGCATAAAAAGGTGGCGCACAGGAGCGGCTCCTAGCGAAGCGCCGGAAAATACAGAAGAAATGGAATTATAAACGTATGTCTCACGTAACTCGGAAAATGACGAGACACACATTAATAAATAAACATACAGATTCCACCCACACTAATAGAAGAATCAAAAATCCAAGAATTCGAAAATCAACGAAAAGACTTCAATGAATCAGGTATAAACCACAGGTGTGCTCGTCTCGTATGCACCATGCACATTGCTCGTCTCGTGTCTCCGTGAACGAGTCTTGTAGCAGCGCTAACAACGATAGAACGCGATAGAGGGATTGATTAGAAAGATTGCAGATGATTAGAGGTCAGCTCAGGGTGATTAGACATACACACAAGTGCATAGCGACGTTTTTCGCGTGCGCCCCTCACTCTCTCTCTCCAGCGGTAGGTAAGGTGAGTAAGCGCCCCGTTTTTCTCCTCACCTTGCTTCACTCTCCAGCGGTAGGTAAGGTAGGTACGCCCAGGTGGGGCCACCCCCTGGTGGAGTTCGTGATTGTGGTTCAGATGGGCAGGTTTGCCCAAGACTCTCGTGCATGCTCGTGCATTCACACACACATTAAAGGGTAGGCCACGCGAAATGCGCACGGTAAACCTTGTTTAGGTTACCCAGGGGCTCCTCGGTACTTTCTTTAAGAGAACCTGAGGAGTTGGCCTGGCCAGCCACAAAAGGCGCCGTTCAGTGCAAAAAGAGAACCTGAGGAGTCTCTTAACGCTTGCTTGCTTGACAGGGCGTGTTTGCGGACAGTGTATTATAGGTCACACTGAGAAGCGTATAATACGTGGAGTGTGGCTTCGTTCCTCCGCCGCAAACACCCCTTCATTTGCCTTTGCTTTACAGGTGGGCAGGTAGGGTGATTGGTGCAGCAGCATACCATTTTTTTTTCCCTGCCCTGCTAAACAAGGGCGCAGATCACACAAACAAATAACTCCGCCTCTGCCTGTGGCAGAGCAGGGAGTTCGACTCCATCAACATCTGCGCCGTGCACGCAAAAAGAGCACCTCTTCCCTCCAAGCCCTAGCAGGGGAAACGCGTTGTGGCGTCCCCTGTTAGGCCACAGTTGCTTAGCAGCGCTGTGTTCTCTTGTCTTCTTCACAGGAGGGTTGTTAGGACCGACGACATGTTCTTCAACCACACCCAGTAGAGTGTGCGTGTAGGAGTGGTAGTCCTGAGTGGGGGCTTGAGCCAGTTGCAGAAGTGCTCGCCCACCAGGATGGTGCTACTGTAGGGTGTGTAGGACCTGTAGTGCGTGTGTCACTGTCCCACCCGTTTCCTGCAATTTTAGCAGGGTTGGTGGGCTGTGGCAGTGGTTAGGTCAGTGTTTTGGCCACTTAGCAAAACGGCGTTTTCATGCCTTCATAGTTTTACGCCACCCCTCCCTGTAGTAGACAGATAGGTAGGGAAAACAATACCTGGATTAGTACGCTGGGTATTCCCCAAAGGTTTTGCGCCAGCACAGAAATTGGGCGCTTAGGGGAGGGGAGACCCGGGGCGTACCCCGTGGCATCAAGAAGCCAACCCTCCAGGTTTAGCAAGCGTGCAGACCTGGGTATAATTAGGACACCACTTCTGCGGCTTGCTCTCAGGACCTTAGGCATAGCACACTCACACATACGCTTTGGCAGGTAAGGGTAAGGTTCAGTCCCTAGCTTTAGTCTTGGAGGCAAGCGTCTCAGCGAGCCTCAGCAACTCACCAAGGTTGTTCTGGGACAAGTAGTCAACCAGAACTGAGTTTAGGCGTCCGTTAGGTAGAACAAACGCAGAGAAGGGCTCCCAGGTGGCCTCTTCGACTCCAAACCCTTCCCAGAGGGTGAGGAAGCGCCAACCCTGGCGATAGCGGTGGCGTAGGACAGACTTCACCAGGTAGAAGCCCTCCTTAGCCATCTCCTCGGCGTTCATGTCGGGGAGTTCCCCTTCAACTTCCATAGGGCTGGCAGCCCCGTGTAGGTCCAGAGCGGCGATTTCCTCGTCGTTCAGCTCCCACTCCTCCCCACAGAGGTCTTCAGGATCATGATAGCGCTTCAGGTGTTGAGCAGCGCACACCAGGGTCCCCCCTAGACGGGGAGAACACCGCACGGTGATACGGTGTCCATCCACTGATAGAATCTTGTACGGCCCGAAGTATGAGTCATCGCTGGTAGAGCGTGGCCAGGCGGGTAGCCGACTGTGGTGCACCAGCACCCAGTCTCCCTCTTGGTAGGTGGCCTGTACTCGGTGCTTATTCTTCTTGTTCCACTGACGCTCCCTCACTCTGTGGAGCATAGCCTTGGCCTTGTCCACCTTCGCTTGTTGCTCTTGGACCCATTCACCCACAGAAGAATGGGTGTCCTCTGGATAGGGGGCATGTAGGAACCATGCCGGGCGCCCTAGGAATAGCTCATGGGGCGAGTAGTCAGTAGCTGAACTCTCTTGGGAGTTCATCATCAAGGATATGACGGGGAGTAGTCTCACCCAGTCTCTGGTGCGTTCAGTTTTGCACCATATCCATACATTCTCCTTCAGGACACGGATCTGTCGCTCACATAGGGGGTTGCTCATGTGCGAGTAGGGAATCCCCGTAGACACCTGGACATTGAGGGATCTCAGGACCCTCTTGTACCAACCGGTATCTGAGCGTACTCGTACGTCCTCATCGGAGTTGATCTCCTTGGGCGCCCCGTAGACACAAAACCACTCCTCCAGGAGTATCTTGATAGTCTCCTCCCCAGTAATGTGCTTGGTACATGGGAACACCCTGGTAAACCTGGTCAACCCACAGGTTACCACGAGGGCGAGGTTATAGCCCCCGAACTTCGGCATCTCCGTGCAGTCCACGTATAGAACACTGTTAGCACAGTGAGGGATGGGCAGGGTCGAGTAGAGACCTCTGTCCCTGATATCCCCTGGCTTACAGGACCTGCACGGGCACTTGTCCACGATAGGCTGGAGGGTTTTCCGCAGTTGGTCGTCAGTCCACGTAGTGTGGAACCACTGCTTGAACAACCTCAGGGTACGGTCAGCACCCACATGACCGCTGGACTCATGGGTCCACTTCAGCAGCGCTGGGACTCTGTCACTAGGCACCACAATGCGGTCCTCGTGCCAGAGGTAGCTCTTGTCCCTCTTCCACTGGTCTTGGTTGACCAGGAGGGGTTCAAGGCGTTTCTCCAGGTGCTTGTAGATATCCCCAAACTCCTTCAGGTACTCCGATTGTTGGAGTCCATCCAGGGGGCGTATCATCGTCATGTTGAGGTCCAAGTGGACATCCATACGGCTGAACGCCTCCTTAGCCAGCCCTTCAGACCGGGCACCAATCAGGGCGTCGAAGTTGTTGCGGCTGATGTAGTCTGCACACTCGTTGTTCACTCCCTGGATATGGTGTACCGTCAGCCGTAGTTGACTGAGGTAGGTCCACCAGCGCCGTAGCTTGGCCTTCTCAGGTGGGGGCCCCTTCTGGAAACTGCGGACCGGTTCTTGGTCGCACAGGCAGACCACAGGGTTACTCCCCAACAGTCGTGCTTGTGAGGATAGCACCAGCATACCCGCGAGCAATTCCTGCTCATAGGTGGAGTAGTTCCCCCTGGCCTGGTTCCATTTCCAGTTCCAGTGGCCCAGAGGTACCAGGACCCACTTGTCGTCAGGGTAGCTGTGCTTGAGGGTTCCATCTCGGTTGAGACCTTCCGTCCCCCATTGGAAAATGGCCGAGTCGAACTCCTCCTTCTCTAGTGCTTGCCATTGGAACGACGTTCCACCACCGCCCACATTGCTGGCGTCGGTCACCAGGATAATCTCCCCTTGTGCCTTAGGCACGCCCAAGCACTTAGCGTTGGCCATCTTGTCTTTGAGTTCGTCAAACGCTTGTTGCTCTTGTGGGCCCCAGCGCCAAGTAGTACTCTTCTTGATCAAGTCCGTCAGAATGGCGCTGGTGTAGGTGAAGTTTTTGATATGGCGGCGATAGAAGTTGCACGCCCCAATGAAACTGCGTACATCATGAAGTCATTTCTTGGGGTCTTCGTGTCGTACCTTAGCATCCATCAGGGGTTTGGCCTTAGAGGCCGCTGGGGTCCACCACCCATAGCCAACGTCAAACCCCAGGTACTGCATGGTCTCCTGCATGAACTCACACTTCTCCAGCTTGAGTCGTGTGTGGTTCTCCTGGCAGACCGCAAAGAACTCACCCAAGAGGATTAGGTGATCCTCCTGGGTATTGGTCCCCAGGCATACATCGTCGATGTGAGCCTCCATCTGGGCCCCACGGGATATAAGCTCCTGCACCTTAGGTCTCCTTCGTAGGATGGACAAGATCTTGTTCATCAGCTCTTGGAATAGAGCGGGTGCGTGGGCCACCCCAAACGGCATGACCTTCCACTTGAACACCCTCCCCTGAGGGGTGATGAAGGCCAGTAGTTCCTGTGCGTTGGGCGTCAGGTCCACGTGCCAGAATCCGCTCCTCTTGTCCATTTTGGTCTTGTAGCGACAGGAGGCTATCTTCTCCAGGGTAGACTCCATATTGGGAATGGACCCTGAGTGGTTCAGCGTTTTCTTGTTCAGCTCTCCGTAGTCCACTACCAGCCGTTTGGCTGTAGACCCAGGTTTAGCCACCAGGAAACAGGGGCTGCAGTGTAGGGGGTAGTCCCCGTCCTTGTACTCCAGCACTAGGCCAGCGTCGATACATTCTTGTATCTGTCGCTCAATCTCGTCGGCCTGCTCTTTGGGAGCTGGATAGGGTCTCCTCCGGATCTTGTGACCCACGAACTCGGGTTTCAACTTGAGGTCCATCTGTACCAGCTTGTCATATGAGGCTGGAGGGGGTAGTTCTCCGAACACCTCCAGATAGGTCCTTATAAGCTTCTGTACCCGCGGGTCCAATACCTTGATCTTGTCCTCCATGTCCTCGTCAGAGTGTAAGTTGCTTGCCCCCTGAGTAATAGACGTCGGGAGGTGGTCCTCCACCGACTCTTCGCCCGTGGTAGTGTCCTTCAGCCCTTGGTAGGCATATAGAAGGTCTTGTTCAACCATCTCCGGGGGACGATGGCACCATAGGCACGATCGAGGGGGTTGACATACACATTCCTCCGAGAGGTCGTCCTCCTCTGGGGTCCTCACATGGGCGCCCCACACGCTCTTCATGAGCTTAACATCTACCTCCCTTTGCCAGGTGGTGATCTTCTGTTCGAGGTCCTCCTTCAATTGGGATAGATCTCCCATACGTCCTTGCTTCAGTGGCTATGAGCTGCGGGTAGGCTTCACGTAGCATAGCTTTTTAGCCACCAACTTCCTCTTGGAATCCACATACTCCCTTGGCCTGGAACGAGGGTCCAGCTCTTCGTCCACGGGGTCTTCCACCCTCATGGAGAGTAGGGGTTTCAGTGGGGCGACGTACTCGGCGTTCTCCACTTCCTCCACACAGGTCTGCACGAAGAAGGCGTCGTGCTCAGTTTCGTCATCTGAGTGGATAGAGCTAGGTAGCTCAGATAGTCCACACTCAGAGACTCCATCAGGAACAGGTACATGGCAGGGAGAGTTGGGGGCGTTGGTGTCAGTCACGACGTACTCTTCTCCTCCGGGTAGAGTCTCAACAGCATCTTGAGGTCGTAGGCGATCCTTCAAGTCACCCAAGGCGAGTCCATCGCTTTCTCGTTGTATAGCCTGGACCAGAGTCGGGTCCAGATCCTCCCAGGAGATGGAGGTAAGACCTCTGTCCACCACGCTGAGCATACTCCCCCATCCGGGTTTCCCAATAGGCGTCTTGCGTCCCAGAGGCACGTAGATGGCCTCATCAGGCAAACGAACAGAGCTGATAGTCAGCCTGTCCAGGAGGTTTCGCAAGTACTCGTTGCCCCCATGGGCTCCCCAATCGGGGGAACACAGGACCATACGGGAACGTTCCAAGGCCACCTTGGTCAGGACCTTCCCCAGTTCACTGAACCTGGGGTTCCCGTAGGCCATCCCGAAAGAGGGCCAGTAAAATTTGTAGCTGCAGTTCTTCCCCTTGCTGCAGTAAAGGTCCAGCACATGCTGCTTGTCGCTGGCGAACAACTCCACACTCAGGTCTTCTCTAGAGTAACCCAACTCCTTCAGACCTTGGTCTAGGACTTCCGCCAATAGTTGATAGTCCTCAGTTCTGGAGGCCGCCATCATGTTCGAGGGCTCCTCCTTCGATAGCCTCAGGTAACTCGAGGTATGTTCCGACTGCTCCAGTGGCACAGACTCTCTGCCACTGCCGTGGTCCACGTAGAGGAGGTAGGGCGCTTGCAGCGTCAGGGATTGTATCTGGGAGTGCTGCACGAAGAAGTCAGTTCCCAGTACAAAGTCAAAGGCCTCAGTGTCCATCACATAGAACCGATGGGCGATAGTCCGGGAGCCCATAGGTACCTCCAGTTCACAGTCCCCGCAGCTGTGCACTACATGTCCGTCCCCCATGCGTATAGCCGCGTCGGTCATGGTGTTCTTCAGGCTCCCAAAAGGTAAAATTTTCTTGGCCACTATAGATATTGTGGCGCCAGTATCCAATACCCCCAGGTATTCGCGTCCCCCTAGTCGGATACGTACCCAAAACACCAGATCTTGGGTGCCACCGGAGCGTCCCCGTCAGAACTCCGCGGGACAGGTCACCTCGAACCCCTTGTTCCGCAGTTTGCGGGCCATCCTCATGAAACGGCTCCTCTTCTTAGCGTTGCCGTCATCACCACCTTCATGCTCTCGCTTGGCTCCTTGTTCTTGCTGGGCCTGCGTTTGTGAGCGTGTGGTAGGACCAGACTGCCCTCCAGAGGGCTCGTAGTTCCCCCCTGGATTAGGGTTGGGGTTGCCTCCGTTCTTGTCCTTGTTATTGTTGTTCTTGTCTGGCTGGCGGTTAGCGCATCCTCCTTTTCCACCTTGACCCTTGTCTTGCCCTTGTCCACGTCCTTTCGACTTGCCCTTGCCGGAGTCGTTGCCTTTGCCTTTGCCTCCACCTTTGCCTGAGCCTTTGCCAGGATCTTCACCCTTAAGCTTCGCCGATAGGCGTTGCTTATGGTAGCACTCATCCTCGTAGTGCTTCCGCTTCCCGCAGAAGGCACACGTGATGGTGCACCTGTAATGATCCGGCAGCTTCGCTTTGGCGCCGGTGTTCTTCTCCTGCTGCTTCCCCTGAAGTACGAAGCAGTCTCGCTGCTCGCAGTCAGGGGCGTGCTGCAGGTGGCCCTGCTCGTCTCTGGCATCACACCAGAAGAGCTCCTTAACGTTCTCGATCATACGGGCGTGGGCGTGTTTGGGGGTAGTCCCCTGCCCAGGTCGGGACCCTTGGTACCCTTTGCCATGGCCTCCAGAACCTCCACCACCAGGACGGTAGTTGCTCAAGTGCTGGTCGCTTTCCTTCTCCAGCGCCAGCTCCAGGAGTAGCACGCAGAGATCCTCGTAGCGGAGGGATCTAGCCTTGCGCTCTGCCGTCGAACGGCACTCGTCCCACAGCTCACGAGGGAGCTTAGCCACCAACCAAAAGAGCAGGTCGTCGCTGCTGTAGGAACCGGGCGTCAATCGTCCAGCCCAGTGATCCAGGTCAGCCAACAGCTCAGAGACCCTGCCAGGTTTGGGGTTGTTGGGCAGCACGGGCAGGTTCTGGATCTCAGCCCTGATGGAGAGGTCGGTTTCGTAGGTCGGGTACTGCCTCTCCAAGGCAACCAACACATCGGCAAAGGTGGCGGAGTTAGTCACGATCTGCCTGACCTGCTTCTCCAGGTACTTGGTCTTGCAGCACTGCAGGAGCAGATCGCACTTGACTCGTCCACTAGCGTGGGTTTGGCCGGTCAATCGGAGAAACCGGCCAAATGTAAGTGCGGCTAGCCCCATCTGCTCAGATTTTCAGACATTCTGCCCAGATTGGCTACATTTTGGTCATTTTCTTTGCTTCGGCGGAATTGCCGCCTCGCAGCTCAGTCACAGGATATTTCCTATATATTTCTGATATGCCGGATTTGATTCCGCGGTCCATTTCCCGTAAATCCGCCGCATTCCGCTATTTTAGCTGGAATCGCCATTTGCCGCTGGCGCGCGCTCGCGGGCCTGATCGGCCATACAATTTTACATAAATGGATTATTTAAATTCATTCGGACAGTTTTGGACACTCAGATGTATTTAGAATAATTCCCCTCAAATTTCTTCATAGACTGGGATTTTCTGCCGGACCACAATCAGCATGGACCTTGCCTCTGTTGTCGCTGCTCTCGCCTCCGTTGGTGTTCGTGTATCCGGTTCCAACCCCAATAACAATATCCAGGGAGACTCCTCGCGTGCCTGCCCCACTGGTCTTGCCGGCCCCGAGCCCTCCGGCACCCACAACGACCCAGGGCAGCACTTTCATGGTAGCAGAGGCTACCTGAATGTTGTTCCTTTGGTGTCCCAACCACAGCTAGCCCCTCAGTATGTCCCCGTAGACTCCGCCACCTCCGGAGACGTAACCATCACGCTCCCGTGGTGCTGTGCGAACGAGGCCTTGAGAGGAATGCCTTGCGCAAGCCCAAATTGCCCAAGAAGGACCCAAATCAGCAGCTGTGGAGGCCCAGATTACAATCAAGATCCCAGTCGAAATTGGCCATCAAGTAGCTGGAATCTCCCAGCCTACGCTCATGGCAACGCTCCGGTGGACCTTACGGAGCTGGCAGGTACCCACATCCCTTACCAATGTCCTTCATTCGAGACCATCGAAGCCGACATTGACGACATTGAGATGGGTGGTCCAGGTGAGGTACCTACCTATAATCGACCAGACAATTGGGCACAATGGGACAACCATTTGTCTTCCGAAGTGACCCGTAACCTTCAGAGTCTTGAGGCCCTGTGTCTATTAGCCACGTCTAAGCTGATAGGACAAGAAAGAATCGCCTCTGATTTTTTATTTGAATATTTTTTCCTCCTTCAAGAAGAAATTAAGACCAGGATGTGGTGGTGTTCTCAAGAAGATGAATCTTTTGCCATTTTCTTGCAGATCTGGGAGGCAAGCCCCTTCCCGAAGGAGAAGACCAAGGCACCTGTTGCCGGGCCCTCCGCCCCTCACCCCTCTGTCTCCATCCGTGACGATCTAGCCGCCGCGGTTGAGGAAGGAATCTTAGAGGCAGCTAGGCAGGCAAGCCTGGAAATTAGGACTGAAGGAGCTCCCCAAGTGGACTCCTGGCTGCGAACCACTGAGATTAGCGGTCCGACAGCCTGCTCAGGCCCTTCAGGACACGGTATGTACTGTCCTGCCGACTGCTCTTGCAGATCTCAGCGAGACTCTGAGCTCCAATTGCTCAAAGATCAAATGCAACTCATCATTCAGACGCTGGGAATTAAAGATCTTTTCAAGACCCACATGAGGTCTGAGGGCGCATCATCGGTGGATCAGACAACAGAACCGTCGGAGGAGGCGACAGAAATTTTTTCGATTGCTCCTTCGGTGGACTCTAAGACCACCGATGCACGGATCAGCAGGACTAAGCTAAAGGAAAGGGTTACAATCTCTCGATCACAGAGTAGATCGGCGAAGGCTAGGACTGAGGTTCAGAATGCCAAAAGAACTGCCTCCCGTACTACCCTTCCTGCTGTTGATTCCAGTGCAATTGCCCAGATGTTGCTCGCCCAGACCCTCGCCGGAGCTGGTGTGGCTAATGATGCCGCCAAGGTGTCTGCCATTACGGCCGGTGTTGGGCTGGATTCACTCCTAAATCCTACTTCATTGCGACTTCGTCAGGTTGCCAAGCAACCGAAGTATAATGGGAACCCCAGACGTTGGCCTCAGTTCCAACGGGAATTTAAACTGTGGGTTAAGACTCAAAAACTCCAGGATGATCAGTTCCTGATGGCCCTTCTGGACTGCCTTGAGGGAGCGCCGGCCAACACTTGGCTCAGAACCTGGAGTGATCGTGAAGATTCAAGTTCCCCCCTTACCTTTGATGAGGTGTGGGAACAGTTGGAGGTACGTGGATCTCGACTGCCAGAGGACCATTACCACCAGATGTTGAAGAATTTTCCTTCGTTCTCTCGATTAATCTTGCATGAGGTGCAGGACAAGAGACAGCGCTTCTGGAATCTCGTAGAAGAATCTGAACATTCAGGCGAAAAATTTTCTAGTGCCGAGCTGAAAAATCTGATTTTTGACAAGATCCCCTCAGAAACCGCCGCCACCCTTCGGAATCGACAGTCCGAAGAAAAGGTCAAGACCTGGTGGGCGGAGATCGATGGCTTTGACGCCTCGGCCAACCGGTTCACCGTCAGGGAGGCACTTCAAAAGTGCGCCCCCACGTCGTTTACCAAGGTGAAATTCACTGAAAACACGTGGAAAATCAAGTTCAATGAACACGAGGATCGGGACTTGTTTGTCCAAGTCCTCAATAGGGGAGTAAGTTTCCATGGCAATCGCCTGAAGGCCAGGAACTGGGTGTTTTCGTTTACTCCACAGGAACTGTGGGAAGAGGTTGAGAGGCTCGCTGACGCCGCCAATCAAAATTTCCATGAGGGTCTTGGGGGAAACAGGAATACCCAGCAAAACACCCAAAATGGGGCCCAAAAGGGCAACAAAAAGGTGAATGACACCCGGAATGTTCAGGATCATTGTAGCATCTGTCTTCTTCTAGGTTCTACGAACCGAGCTAAGACGCATTCCACCGCTAATCACCGATGGTCTGCTTACGATCACAAGGTGATTGGTGAAAATGTCAGTAATCCTCAGAATTCAGACAGGAATGACAGACAGGTGCATGGTGCCAAGGGGGGAAAGGGTAATTCGACTCCCTCCGGTGGGAACAAAAATACTGGAGGCCCTGGCGGGTCCCAAGGCAAAGGAAATCGGACTCCATCCGGCTCCGGTGGGCAGCCAAATGGCCAGACAGGACCCAATGTCAACGCCGGAGGCGGAAATCGAAATCCAGGCCAAACCCCTCAATCCGGTACAAACAAAGGAAATGCTCCAGGATCACAGGGTAAGGGTAAGGGAAATCCTTCAGGAACCCCCTTCTCTGGTAAGGGCAGAGGGCGTGGCGACGGTGGTGGCCCATCATCCGGCGGCCGTGGCCGTGGACGTGGAAAGGGAAATCATCGTGTGGATCAGGTCTCAGGTGCAGATCAGGTGTCAGATGCGGATCGAGATTATGTCGAAAACGCCCTGAATCCAGCGGATGATCCGTTCCAAGATGAATGGATCGACGAAACAGGCTGTGTTCACAACGTAAATGCAGCCGCTGGAGGTCAGAACGCCTAGGGGAGCCACGAAAATCGCCCCTCCCCAGGCGATTTCAGGCATGATCCCCAAATTCCTGATCGACCATTACTTGATGTAGGGTCGCTTGTCTCCTCTCCCCTGGATCCGGCAACGGATCCTTCTGCTGTAGTGGACGAGGTTGGTGTACAGTCCAAGCACAGGGCTCGTCAGTTTGTCACAAAGCTGTGGGTCTCTGATTGCAAGGGAAATTTCCACCTCGCCACTTGTTTGTGTGATAATGGATCAGAGGTAAATCTCCAATCCAATGCATTCTTACCCGACGACTGCGTGTTCGAGTCGCCTCATCCTGTTACCCTCGAGGGAGTTTCTGGACATTCTCTCGCAGGTGGGCAACGCGGTTGTTATATGTCCACCCATTTGGTCGCTCAAGACCTTTGGGAAGAGCAAAATGTGGAAGAAGTTGTCCTTAAGGATGACTACTTCTACCGTGCTGACATAAAGTATGACCTTTATTTGGGCCATCCTTGGCTTCGCAAGAACAGGGTAGCGCCCGTAGGTCATCGTTGTTGTTTTTTGCTGGAGTCAGGTCCTTTGGAGCGTCCTGAATTTCGTTTTTTGCACGCAGGGTTTAAAAGTGCAGAAGAATTTTTGAAGCAAAAAGTGACACCCAAATTTGGTGAAGATGTCACCATTGCAGAGGTGAATGGGGGTGCCGATTACTCCCAAGAGTTAGAATGTCTTCGTAGGGACTCCCAGCCACGACGCCCTTCGCGCTGGCACTCTTCATCCTACAGAGTTGTCGACAAATGGCGCGATGCAATTTGTGAATACTTTCATGAACATCATTCTTTTTGGCCCCAGTATGATGCATTTGCTAACCGCACGAACAAGCGCTTTGATAAGCACTTCAGCGACGCTTGGACCCACAAATGGGACAAGAAGTTGTGGATTAATCCTCCGTTTCACTTAATCCAGCAGGTCATCCACAAAATCAAGCAAGATAAGACCCAGGCAATTTTAGTTGTGCCCTTGTGGGACGACAAGCCTTGGTTTCAGGAATTACAGGACATTTGTGTTGATTACATCGAACTTCCCAGGAAGATTAAGCTGTATGCCAGGGACGACACAGGTCCCCTGCCACAGCGGTCCTGGAGTTCGCTTGCATTCCTGGTGGATGGAAAGCTTTCTGACTCTAATTCTGCTGATTCTAGTACAGATTCCTGTGTTGGGTCTGAATCTGAGGTTGAGCGTGGTACTGATGATGAATCTATTTTTTCTGATTTTTGTCCGTCAGATACCCAAGGTGATTCAACGTCCAATGGATCCGCCTCGTCTCCCTCTTCCCCAATACGGTCGACATCGAAAAGAATCTTCAGTGCACGGGCGAGGAAAATTCCCCAATCGCGCCGCAAATTCAGAGTTTTTTATGAAAAACCCCCTGTGGAAGCTTTCATAGATCCTTTCGAGGAGCTGGATCGCGAGGAAAATCTCTGGGATTTCGACACACGACCCACCTATCTTCAAGAGGCAGTTGATACGGACCTGTTTAGGGACATCCGTAAGAAGATTCTTCCTGCCAAAGCCGAAGAAGTCGCCAAAGTTTTTTCAACAGTAATTCCTGGCGATCAGGTGGACACTGAATTGTGTTCGAGGTCAAGAGAAAAGATTTTTGAGGAACGGAAGGACACAACCCTTTCAGGGAAGTTGATCAAAGATCCCCCTGTCCGTGGACAGTTCGGTGAAGCCTTCATCGAGCTTCGTGAAGGGTACAAGGCAAAAAAACAGCGCCCTTATGAAAATCATGGACACAAACATGAGATTCTCAGAAAAATCATTGAGAGAAATCTCAGGGAATTTGGTTGGCTTGAGGGTTGTATAACCAGCGAATGGTGCTGTTCACCGTTCACAGTCCCGAAGCCACCGCCTGCAGACCAGAACACTATAGATGGTTGGCGAATGGTTGTTGATTTTCGCAATCTCAACGCCGAAACCAAGGCGGATTCACACCCCCTACCCCTCATTGAGGAGGAAATCGCCAAGAGGGCGAGAGGTCGTTTGTTCTCAGTGCTGGATCTCCGTCACGGCTTTCACCAAATGCCGTTGAGGAAGGACAGCAGACCTCTCACCTGTATGTGCACGCCATGTGGCCCAGTCCAATGGACCGTCATGCCCATGGGGCTGAAGAACGCCCCCTCATTTTTTCAACGAATGATGGAGGATGTGCTGTTCACAACCCATCCGGAGCTTCGTGCCTTCGTGAGTGTGTACATAGATGACATAATCATCGCGACGGAGGGGGAGGGACTGACCGAAGCCGAGCTGGTGGCCCTACATGAGAAGCAGCTGAACCAAGTTTTGGACATTCTTGACGCCAATCAGTTGATTTGTGGGCCAAAGAAGGGAAAATTATTTTTAAAATCAGTCGAATTTTGTGGTTCTCTCCTAGAGAATGGCACTCGACGACCCAGTCCAGGGAAGCTCGTCGCTATTCAGAAGTGGAAGCGCCCTGAGACGATCACGGAGTTGAGAGGATTCCTGGGTTGTTGCAATTTTTACCACACTTTTGTGCCGAATTATGCCAAATTTGCTGCCCCCCTCACTGAATTATTGAAGGTAGGGAGAGATGCAGGCAAGGCAGGTTCAAAGGTTCGTGTCAAGTGGACTGACGAGTGCGAGGAGGCCTTCCATCACTTGAAGGCAGCCCTCTGCGAAGTCGCCACGTTGCATGTGCCCCAATTTGACCGACCCTTCTACATTAGAACCGACGCATCTAGGTACGCGATCGGAGCTGTCCTTGAACAGGTTGATGAAGCCACCGGCGATCATTACCCTCTTGCATTTTGGTCATGGAAGCTAGCCCCACGCCAAATGCAATGGTCGCCGCGTGAGCAAGAGACTTACGCCATCATCTGTGCTTTAAAAAAGTACCAATCGTGGGTTGGCACCAATCGAGTCGAGGTCCTGACGGATCATCGATCTCTGGAGTATTGGGCCACCGAACACATTGATACTGTCGCGAGCCCAGCTGGTCGACGGGCCAGATGGCACGAATTTCTCTCTCTGTTTGACCTCCATGTGTCGTATTTGCCTGGTAAACATAACACGGTAGCGGATGCTCTGAGCCGATGGGCTTACCCCGCCTCAGAGGGGCTGCAAAGTACCAACATCCATGGTACGGAGCAGGACCGCCATGTAATCATCGAATGGGATCAGGAAGAAAAGAAACTCATTCGACGTGCATGCATGCAGTGCGCTGTTAAACAGCACGCATTGCCGTGTCACGACATCACGGCCATCTCAGATCCGGCGCATGCTCACGAGATCTGCACCAAAACACTGAAAGTCGTGGAAAAAGTCACCGATCCCTCCTCAGGGAGTGTGAAACGGTTTGATTATACCCGACAAGTAAGTCGATTTCGGTTGATCGAGGGCATTAAGCGTCGCGATCCGGCCAAAACTCCACCCCTGCCTAAGGATTCCCTGATCATCCGTGACTGGACGTCCGATTACCTGCAGGATCCCATGTTTAAAGAGGTCTTTGGAAATCTCAAATCCAAAGATGCTCACAGGGATGGGATTTTTGCAGAGTACTCGTTGGATGGGGGGAAGCTGTGGATGGAGGGTAAATTGTGTGTGCCAGACGCCCTAGCCCCCCGAGTGTTAAACTGGTGGCATAAATGGGAGTCCCCCCACGCACATGGCCGTCGACTGTGGTCGATGATTAAGCATAGGTTGTTTGGATCGAGGCTCTACACTCATTGCATGAAAGTAGCTGCCGGATGTGCCCAATGTGCTGTCTCGACGCCTCCCAGCGCGAAGAAGCACGGCCATCTGAGGCCTCATCCTATTCCGGAGCGTCTCTTTAACAGAGTCACCAGTGATTTCTTCTATCTCGGTGAACTCGATGACGAAGAGTGCCATTGGACTAACAAAAAAGTCAATGGTGTGCTCCTTATTCAGTGCCGTCATTCCGGCTACATTCAAGTGTTGCCTTGCAACATTGAGTCGATGACTGGCAAGGCTGCCGCCAAATGGTGCGCGCAGACCTGGATGGGAGGCTGGGACGTCCCATCCGAGGTGGTCACGGACTCAGGCAAAGAGTACACCTCCGAATGGTGGAGAGAATTGTGTGCTCGCCTTGGAATCCACCACCTCAGGTGTGAAATCCACTCGCATCGAGCGCTGCCTGGCGAAAGAGCCGGCCGCTCTGTTATAAATATGCTTCGTAAGGAGCTCGCGAGTGAGAAGGATTTCCACTGGCTTGAAGTTCTCTTCGCATTGCTTCGCCGTTACCACAACACGCCTTTGTATCATGGCCTTTCTCCAAATGAAATTGTCTTTGGACGAAAGAAGTGTTGGTGGAACATGCCGTTGAATAATCCTCGCCCCTGTAAGGATGCTTCGCTGTTTTTGGACGAAGTCCAACGAGCAGATAAATCTGTGTCGAAATTAATCGAGAAGCATCAAGCTGACTGGCTTTGGGTTCAAAATCAAGGTCGAAAAAACCCCCACAATTTTGAAGTCGATGATCGAGTTTGGCTTCGAAAATCCGAAACCACCCTGGACGGAGATGACAAGCTTCTTCCCTTGTGGGAGGGGCCATTCGCTGTTACAGCGCGTCTTGGGGAGAACAGGTGGAGGATCCGTGTGGATGTCAGCAGGGAAATTGACGTTTCGGGCGATCGCCTCAAGAGAGAGATCCCCTCCCCCAAGGATCGAGTTAAACCCCTTTTTTGGACTGCAAAACACTTGTCCGATCGGGTAATCGAAGGGGGAAAGTACGAACTCAAGAGGATTGTTGAAGCAAGACGTGACGCCAAGGGCGAATGGGAATTTCTGTGTGAGTGGAGGGGCTTTGATTCCAGTCACAACAACTGGGAACCAGCCCAATCTTTTGTCCATGGATACACCAAGGGGTTCATTGACTTCCTGAAGAAGCACCCCGAAATTGGTGTACTCCTGACAGATTGCTTGTCGAAACCAGACAGACAAGTGGAGAGCGACGGAAAACGACCTGTGGTGAATCGAGATCCAGCCTTTTACGGCCCTCAGCAGCCACATTCCAGGGCTGATCCGTCGATCCCCCCTCCTGTGGTCAGGCCAGCCCAGGAGCCAAATGAGGACCAAGCTTCGAGTTCGGCCGCTGATTTGCAGCGCCCAAGCCGTACCAGGGCCCGACCAGACAGGTTGGTGGTCACCTGTATTCGTGCTTGGCCGAATTGAGAAGCCATCCTACCACATTCTGCTCAGTCCACTGTTCATTCTTTCTGTTTATGTCATGATGTGGAGAACTGTGAATGTTTGATAATTTGACGTCAATCAACTTTTCTTTGGTCTTCGTTCGGCAGACAAGGCGTAGATACGCTGACGGAGTGTGCTGCCGTGTTCAGAAAAAACCAAACTCAGGCTTAATTCAGGCAGATTCGGGGTAATCTTGTCTCTGTTGGTCTGTGCATCTTTGGAATTTGGCTACTCGTGCAGATGGAAGCAAATGTACATAATCAAAACGCTGCGCAGCGACATTCACCCCTACAGGCAACCCCTGTAGTACTGGCTGCCCTAGAGGCGACGCCAGGAACTCAGATCGTACCTTCATTTGCTGTGATGCTAACGCCAAAGTCCAGATTCAGATCCAGGATCCTCAAATTTACCTTGAATTTCTCAGGTTTGTCCATCATTCTGCCACTGTTGTACGAAACCCAGACGTCAATTGTTCAGACAATCTTCATCTAGGAGCTCTAGGGACTTCTAACAGCAACCTCTGAAGTCCGTAAGCTTCGTTGTATTTTTGGCACACGCCAATGTGAGCTCAATTCGACCAGAAACTGTCGAGAATGGTGAATCCAAGTGTCTTGTGGGACTCCATCGAAGGATTGGCCTTGTCCAAGTCGATTGACACCACCGCCACTGTAAATTCGGTGTCTCTCAGTTATATACTGTCAGTAAAGTGCCTTCAGCGAACCTTCGGCGCGTTACATGCCAAGGATCCAGGGCCAGCATGTCCCATCATGATGCATCATCACATGATCCACACTTTGATAGAATCTGTTAGATGCTCGCGAACCAACGTGCCGGAAAGCACAATTGAGCTGAATAAACGACAATATATATTAACTTTAGTCTAAACGAAGGTGTTGGTAGTTTCAGTTGTACACATTCCGCTTCATTTCACCTTCATCTCAGGGAATGTACTCATGTTAGGACAATTTAGATTGATTACCTTGTCATCTCCCATCATTCCTCGAAGATCTGTTTAGATCTAAGTGAACAGAAGAACATCTCTACCTTCGGTGGTTCACTTAGGGTCTGTAGACTACATGTGTATTTGTTTGACCGCTCTGTGATTGCTTAATCCCCTTCATCTCTGCCCAAATTCACTCTCATTTTTGCTGAATCTTGTGATCATCCACCAGATGCGCCAAATCTGAGCCACATGCTGTACTTTTCAGAACGAGAAAAGCGGGATAACACGATGTAGAGTTCGGCGAGGACACCGTAGCGTGCCCGCGACAGCGGAACTGTGCCAGAGCGCTGAGATGTCACTCCATTTCTTGATCCCCCCACTCAATCCATCAATAATCTACCTCATTCTCAACCAATGCATGGTTTGGTATCGATTCTCGATACGTTTACATGCTTTTTAGCCCATGACCTAATGTTTTACTGCACGGAGGACTGTTCGTCACTTCTCATTCCGTCTCATTTCAGGTTCATCCAGCCTGATTCAGTGTCAATTCAGCCCAAATCAGGTCAGATCAAGCAGATTTCGCCTCATCGAGGTTACATTTCTATGTTTTTCTGGGACGTACCCGCACTACGTTCTTCGTTGACGTAGCGACACACCCCAGTGTGTTTTTGGAGGGGGAGTGTAAGTGCGGCTAGCCCCATCTGCTCAGATTTTCAGACATTCTGCCCAGATTGGCTACATTTTGGTCATTTTCTTTGCTTCGGCGGAATTGCCGCCTCGCAGCTCAGTCACAGGATATTTCCTATATATTTCTGATATGCCGGATTTGATTCCGCGGTCCATTTCCCGTAAATCCGCCGCATTCCGCTATTTTAGCTGGAATCGCCATTTGCCGCTGGCGCGCGCTCGCGGGCCTGATCGGCCATACAATTTTACATAAATGGATTATTTAAATTCATTCGGACAGTTTTGGACACTCAGATGTATTTAGAATAATTCCCCTCAAATTTCTTCATAGACTGGGATTTTCTGCCGGACCACAATCAGCATGGACCTTGCCTCTGTTGTCGCTGCTCTCGCCTCCGTTGGTGTTCGTGTATCCGGTTCCAACCCCAATAACAATATCCAGGGAGACTCCTCGCGTGCCTGCCCCACTGGTCTTGCCGGCCCCGAGCCCTCCGGCACCCACAACGACCCAGGGCAGCACTTTCACCAAAATTCTCAGCGAACTCGCTGAGGTCCTTGCCTGTGAACTCAGGCAGGTTCACCACGATCTTGGAGGTGGCAATAGCCTTCGCCTCCTGAGACCTGCGTCCCTCAGGGCGTCGGGTCTTCTTCTTCTTCTTCTTCTTCTTTCCCCTTGGGTTCTCGGGGTCTCTGGGTCATCGTCCTCCGAGGGCGAAGCAGAAGTCATAGACGGCGGCTCATCATCGGAGGGGTCTCCGCCTAGATCACTAGAGCCATAAGGCTCCAAGTCCACCATTGCCCTCAAGGCTGTCAGCCCCAGCCGGTCCAGCTCGGCTCTCGTAGAGCTCGTCACGTGGCTGTAGGGCGGCGGGGCTGTTCTTGGTACGAAAGGACTTCTCGGTATCGCTACAGGAGTCGGCATCGGTCGGCTCCTCAGGCTCCCCAGGGTGTTTGTCAGCCCTGCCGCCAGGTGGTTGGCCTGTACTCGATGGCATGACATTCCCACCGTGGTAGGTGACGCTTGGGGCGGTATCATCAGGGGCTCCAGTTTCTCTCGGATCTCTTGAATGAGGTCGCCCACGATTTTAGAAGTGGCTCCTCGGAGCACCTCGTTGATCTCGGACTGCGTCAGGGACCTGTTGGAGGATATCCCCGATCCTCTACTCCTGCCTCCAAGAGACTCAGGTCCTCTCCTCAACCCACTCAAGGTTGCATATCCAGGTGCATACCCAGGAACATCCACATAGGTTCCCGTAGCGGGTAGAGGATGGTGATAGTCAGCCGCATACCATCGCGGCGCAGAACTGGAAGCCACCGGCTCACTGGCAGTAGTTGCCTCAGGAAACGCAGTGGTAGGTGAGCCCAAACCATAGGCAGGATAGGCAGGCATGCCAGTAAAGCCTGTGCCCTCTGCGATAGGCGGGTTGGTTATGGGAGTGGATGTTGCAGCGGCTGGGTCTGGAATTGGGAGTGTGGTGGTTATAGGAGAGGGTGATGCGTGGAGGCCAGAAGCGCTTGGTGCGCCTTCCAAGGTAGGGTCATTCGTCAGGTCTTGCCCTTGGTCCTCTCCTTTGTCTGCTTCGTCTCGAGCATCCTTCTCGCTCTCTCTCTTCCTCTTCACAGGCTGAGTGACCACCTTCTCGACTGAGAGGGCCCTGAAGGCCGGCTGGAGTCCATCCAAAGAGTCCTCAGCCACGTCCACTGGCCCATGTAAGGGCTCCGAAGGTACAGCGCTAGGTCCAGGTCCAGGTTCACCAGGTGCTGGCCTTGCTGGTGCCTCAGGCGCTGACTTCACGTCGGTGTCCTCCTTCTTTGTGTCCATCTTCGTTCGCCCTTCTGCTTATACATGACTGTACTCGGCGCACTGGATGTACGGCACGGGGTTGCTGCCGGTACGCAGAGACAGTCTGCCTCTTGCTACCAGAAAGGTTTATAGTGATTTCAACACTGTGTTTGTGCCTCTCCTGCTGCTTGCTGCTGGTGTAGGGTTTCCTGCTGCTTGTTTTTGAAGATGAAAAGCTTTTGTTTGCTGAAATACAATCAATCCAGGATAGCCCAAGCCAGAGATATGCAAGTAGAAGAGAATCAGGATCAAAGCATGAAGGGCTGCAGTGTAAACAGTGAAAGATGAAAGGATATTCACAGTAACTGCAACTCAGGTCAAATCGGATTGCATATTCACAAAGATAGCTGAAATGTTTTGGAAAAGAGTCCGAAAACTGCCCCATGGTCACTCTATCTCCATAGTGCCATCTCAGGAGATGTGCACTCTTTGTTTTGGGTCCCATATGTGCTGAGGTGGCAGGGCATGTGGCGATGAGGTCACTGCCATGTCACATGGGATCTTCCTACTTAGCTAGGCTGACCGGGAATTGAACCCAGGACCTCTCAAAAAGAGGTGCCCAGCCCCCTAGGGTGCATACCACTAGGACAGCTAAGAATTCATGAGAAAACATAGATAAATTCATAGGCTCTGCCCTGGATATGTCAGTTCTCAGTCAACTCAGGAAAAGATGATTTGCCTCACATTGATAGGGGATTAAGGGGTCCACTCCATATCCTGATTGGGTGTTTGGTTCCATAGGTCAAGATGTGTTATCACCATTTTTGGTGGGGCCAATACTAAGATAGAAATGCCCGGATGCTCAGTGCATCTCTAATACAACTAGAGTATGCGTCAAAGCATTGGAAAAGCGCTTTTTCTTACTCAAACCTGTCAATGACAAGGGGGGGCCTTGTCATGCCTCTGACTGCGATCACCGCAGTAGCTGCATGCTGCAGATGAAACGACAGCAGCATACCAAGGATGGGACACCTGTGACCCATCAGGACCATTTCAGGTGTACCATCACCTGTGGGTTTTGTGGCAAACGTCGTCACTACGACGACGAATGCCACATAAAGAAACGCGAGAGTGATAAACTCAAGCGTCAGGAGGCCGAACGCCAGAAGACCCAAACACCCACCAGAAATTCTCCGAATGGGGATAAAGGTGGTAAATGAGGTGGCAAGGGGGGTGGCAAAAATTGATCCCCTAACCCCCAGAGGCGCTCATCAGCGCCCGTTGTTACACCAACTCCTGCTGCTACACCCGCTCCTGCCGTAGTTGATCCCAAGAAGCGCCCCCAGGGGGATAACGCTACCCCTGAGGGGAATAACTCCAAGAAGAGGCGCTTGGCCTGGATGGCCAGGTCCCTCATTGCTGCAGGGGTGGATGTCAAGTTCCCTGATGAGGAGTAGGGGGGCGGCTCCGAAGAGGAGGACTTGGTCTTCTGGATCCTCGTGAAAATCAGCGATCAAGTTTTTCAAGCGGTGCTTGACACCGGTGCAACACTTTCCATAGTGGCCCGTCGCCTGCTAAAGACTTTCAAGAAAACTAAGACCGTGGCCATAAGAGTAGGGGATGGGCGTACCATCCATTCCTTGGGGGGGCTCCATGTGACTGTATGCCTGAGCGACGAAACCGTGACCCAACACTGCAGAGTGCTGGACACCGACGCCTTTGACATCGTTATTGGTACCGACTTCCTACAAAGAAACCCCCAGGTAAAAATGCTGTCTCTCCAGCGCCCCTATTCTTTGCACTGCGACTTTGGCAGTGGGCTATTCTCCGTACCTTTGGAGCTGTCAGGACGAAAAGAGTCTGGGTGTAACCGCTGCATAGTGGCGGATCTTTCTTGTAATTGCGAAGCCTGTAGCCTTGATGCCCCAGGGGTCGTAACGCCCGACACTGCCCCTGATATCTCCGAACCCAACTGACCCTCTTCAGACCCATATCCAGCCTCGGGGAGCGACATATGCGAAGCACTTGTAAGTCCATTGAACTCCATGGTGGAATATGAATAGTCAGAAAACCCGGTCTACAAAAATGAAGCAGACATAGAATCTCATTGTGCATCCATCGCACATAATGACACAACGTGAAATCATTCGAAATAATTTAAATAAATCCGATTGGGAAATCACGAAAGACAAATGCGACTCGACGCGCGCTCACGGACGACATCTGGCGGCGAACGGAAAACATGAAAACAAGCGGAAAATTTACTGCACTAATGTACATCTGAGAATCATTGAAATTCTGATCACATTGATGTATAATCTGAGTGCTGTCCCTGCTGCCGTTGCACTCCCCCTCTGGAAACATACGCCAGTATGTCAGGCTGGGTCAAGTGAAGTGAAAGAAACGGCGAAAGTGACGAAAAACCGACTAATCTATGACAAAATGTGAGAAAATGAGCTGAATTGAGCAAAATTGTGCTGAGATCTGTGTTTTGCGATGGCCATCGACTTGAATGAAACGCATAGGTACCTTAGGGCACACAGAAATAGCTTCGTTCAAGCTCGAAAGTTCGAAAATTGAAAGTCTGAGTGAAGAATGTACATGCATGATCAAGATCCATGATCCATGATGAAATCAGGATCTGACATCCCACTGCCAGAAAACAGAAAACGAGTGTCGCCATGTCGTCGAGCGTCCAAAAAATAGGGTATCCCTTCATGGAGTCCAAGATATGTGAAACTGGTCGGTGTCATTTGCAGTCATGAGACCAGATGCCAGATTATGGTACAAAATGTGACTGAATTGAGACCAAAATCAGTGAATCGCACACGGATTGAGGGCGGCGAAGTCTGCAGCAAGCCAATATAGGTCCCATTCATTGTCGATAGATACTGTGTGTTGTGCTGAACGGAAATCGAGTTCTCATTCATAGCCAATCCAGGTCAAATCCTCATGATGATGATGAATCCCATGATGGAAATCCAATCATGCAAGAGTAATGATAGCCAAGAAAACCCAGTGAGTGTACACCACACTGTCAGTATTGTCTCCAGGGCTTCACCTTTAATCCAGTATGAGCCAGAAGGGGTAATTGACTCATTATAGTCCCAGCATGTATAAGCATCCAATGCTTGGTACCAGGAATTTGCCAAAATTGAGCTGATTCTGAGGGGGATTCCAACACACTCCACAGATGAACAGCGAGTCGACACAAGTAAGAACACCATCGTGCCCACTTGGTCCTAATAAGCCCTTTGACAGCGGTCGATTGGAAAACAAACCAACAGTCTCAATGTAAGAGCTGATTGAAATAACATTCCCAGCAGATCCGTCAAACACATGAACTGCATCAGGCTTAGTCATGTGCCAGAATCTCTGAAATGAGCACGAACTCGAACGAATCCTTCCCAAGGCGAGTAGAGGGGCCCAGTCGACAGCAAAACACGAGAGTGTCGTGGTGGTTGAGGATAAAGGGCTTTCGGAACTTCCGATTGGAATCATCTACGATGAAGCACATGATTCACATGATGACCATGATGAGAATGATGGACATGATGACCAGGATGATCCCAGAATGTCCCATCATCTGTACATCGAACCACATAGACGATGCTCCAGGACTGTTTTGTCTCAATGCCAAGGGTATATGTAGACCGTAAACCTATTCGAAAGTTTCGGCGATTTAAATTCTGATCAGATCTTGTCTCGAATGGATTCTGCCACGATTGGAGCTTCTTCTTGTGCTTGTAAGTCTTCCTTGGTGACACAATCTTTGATCAGCTAGAGCTCACGGTCAATCTCAGGGTGCTTCTTCAGGAACTTGATGAAAGTGTCCGTATACCCATGGATAAAGCTTGAAGCTGGCTCCCATTTGTCTTCTTCTGGACCGAATCCTTTCCATCTGCACAGAAAGTACCACTTGTTTCGAGCATTTTTCTTGTAATCAAGGATCTTCTCCAACTCGAAACTGCTGGTGACCATCTCTCTGTCGCTCAGGTACTTCGAAGTCCAATACAGAGGCTTGAACCTTCCTTTGGGGCAGGGTACTTCGGCCTTCAAACGGTCACGATGTACTTCTTGATGTCTGCCCGGTTCAACCTGAATGTTGAATGTAGTCTCACTTAGTTGACCACTG
The DNA here is from genome assembly GCA_964036045.1 of Eutreptiella sp. 'Long Island Sound 2002'. NCBI lineage: Eukaryota > Euglenozoa > Euglenophyceae > Eutreptiales > Eutreptiaceae > Eutreptiella > Eutreptiella sp. 'Long Island Sound 2002'. The sequence goes on from OZ038388.1 coordinate 3,366,157, forward strand.
ACTTGGAATGGGCCTTCCCACAAAGGTAACAATTTGTTGTCGTCCTTCAGGGTCTCGTCTGACTTACGAAGCCAAACTTGCTGGCCTTTCTCGAAGGGTTTTCCTTGTGTTCTCGACTGATTTTTGAATTTCAACCAATCTGCTTGACTTTCCACTTTGGCTTGGATCCACTTGGACTCCAAATCCTTGATCCTCTCAAACCATTGTGAGGCGTCGTAGCCCTGCCTTGGATGATACATCACTGGTCCTGGACCCATCTTCTCACGACCAAAAACAAGCTCATTCGGACTTAATCCAGTGTAATTCTTGGTCCGATGGTATCTCCTCAAGACACAGTAAATTGTCTCCAACCAATTGTAGTCTTTTTCAGTCGCCAGGAATTTTCTCAGAATGTTGATAAGAATTCTTCCAGCGCGTTCAGCAGGGAGAGCTCGATGGTCGTAGAGTCGGGCACGAAGATGATGAACTCCCAATAGAGCACACATGTTCTCCCACCAAGTCCCAACGAACTCCTTCCCACTGTCCGTCAGAATTTCACTGGGAACATCCCAGTTACTCATCCACTGACTTGCAGTCCACTTGGCAGCCATTTCAGAGGTGAGATGCTTCGTGTTGCAAGGGAGGACCTGGATGTAGCCACTGTGGCGGTCTTGAATTAACAAAACCCCATTGATTGGCTTCCTCGTGTAGAGACATTCCTCTTGGATTTGTCCCAACTCGAAGACATCCGCCGTCACCTTGTCGAACAACCTCTCAGGAATTGGTAATCCCTTCAGTAGTCCTTCTGCCTTTTGATTCTTAGGGATGTTCGCCTGACATTGCTTGCATCCTTTGGCAACTCGTTCACAGGCACTCTTGAGGTCCCGTGTGTACACTCTGTGTCGTAGCTCCTGCTCCAGAACACGAGAATGTCCGTGAGATGTCTCATTCCGATGCCAATGTTTGACATATTGGTCAATTAGACAATCAGGAACACAAATCCGTCCTTGCCAAAATAACTTGTCGCCTTGGATTTTGAAATCAGACGTCTCTTCAGAGTCGTAAGGCTTGTCCCCTTTCAACTTGTGGTATACAGACCCAAAGAACCTGTCCTCCTTGTACATCTTCGTCCAATCCACATAGAGGAAGGAAGTTTCCTTGTCCTTTTGTTGTGGAGGGAGCGTGGGTTTCGCCTTGGATCTTGTCACTGGAAACACGTTAAGGAGTGGCAGCAGAGACTCAGAGTCAGAGTTAACCCTTTCAGTCTGATCTGCCTTGGTAACCACCTTGCATCTGACCAATTCAACCTTCATCAGATTTTTAATCGAACATTGGAGACAATGTTTCTTGATCAGTGCTTGTTCCTCCTTATCAAACTCGATCACTTCAGCTTTATCCGTCGCTGTCCCATGAAAACTCACTTCAGAGTAAGCCTCTGAGGCTGGGTAGGCCCAGCGACTCAGGGCGTCCGCCACTGTATTGTAGCGACCCGGAATGTAAGTCACATGGAGGTCAAATCTGCTGAGAGTTTCATGCCAACGGCCTCACCTCCCAGCAGGTCCACCAGGGGTAATCACATGTTCTGTCCTCCAGCTCTCCAGTGACTTGTGGTCAGTCAGTACCTCAACGCGATGGCCCAAGATCCAACCTTCATAACGCCGTAAAGCACAAAGGATTGCGTAGGCTTTTTGTTCCCTTGGACTCCAATTTTGCTGTCTTGTTGTAAGCTTGCGAGACCAGAAAGCCAGAGGATGATGTGACCTTCGTCATCGACTTGTTCGATCGTAGCACCAATGGCGTAACGACTGGCGTCTGTACGAATATAAAAAGGTCTTCCATCCAACCACGGAGTCTTTAATGTAACCACATTTGCCAGTGCTTCCTTGAGACCAGTAAAGGCCTCTTCACATTCTGGCGTCCACTTGAGCTTGACTTGAGATCCCTTCTTTCCTTCTACTTTGCCAACCTTGAGTAACTCTGTCAATGGACCAGAGAACTTGGCGTAGAGAGGAAGGAACTCGTGGTAATAATTGCAGCAGCCTAAAAAGGCACGAAGCTTTGTGATGGTTTTAGTCCTTTCCCATAGCTGCAGGGCAGCCATTTTCCCTGGGGCCGGTCTTCTTGTCCCATCTTCCAAGACAGAGCCACAAAATTCCACGCTCTGGAGGAACATTTTTCCCTTCTTGGGTCCACACACGAGCTTCTCTTGTCGAAGAACTTCGAGAACTTTGCGGACTTGTTCTTGGTGCAACTTCAGGCACTCATCAAAGTTTTTTCCCAACGGTGTGGCAATCAGAAGGTCGTCAATGTAGATGCTGCAGAATTCTTGTAAATCCAGAGACTTGTGCTTCTGAAATAAAATAGTCTCCATCATCTTCTGGAACATTGACGGCGCATTCTTAAGACCCATCGGCAGTACAGTCCACTGGACAGTGCCACAGGGCGTGCACATTGCCGTCAAATGTCTATCATCCTTTCGAAGTGGCATTTGGTGAAAACCATGGCGCAAATCCAACACAGTAAAGAGCTTACCTTTGGCTCTCGCGGCGATCTCCTTCTCGATGAAAGGAAGAGGATGCGCGTCTGGTACCGTGGCGGCATTCAGAGCTCTGTAATCCACCACTAGACGCCAAGCATCTATGCTGGATTGGTCAGCAGGTGGGGGTTTTGGCACAGTAAATCGTGCTGAACACCACTCAGAACCAGGGTTGGGATAAGCGAGCGTTTAGCGACTGAACGGTCGTTTGTTTGTTACGCTTAGGGAAATTTATTAACAAACGACGTTTTAACAAACGACGGCCCGCAGGCCCCTGCCGCGGCGTAGCGCGCGCACTTCCTGTGTGCTGTGTCCGATGTTTTGCGTTGTCAGAGCCTATGAACTGAAGGATTTTAAAATGCACAGGAGTTCAAGGATGACGACGCGCAGTCCACTGAGGAAGTGCGCAGGTCCACGATCGAGATACGAAGAATGCTGAGTGACTTCGGAAAAAGGGTATGTGCCTTCGAGCAAGAACTGAGCCGTCATCAGTCACAAGCAAGCGGCATGGAACAAATGGGGCATAGAAGACAGCGCAAGTTTGAGAACGCAAGTTTCTCCCATTGTTTTGTAGCTCCCGAAAAAGTGAAGTGGGCACCAAGGCAGAACGAAGTCAAGGTGGAGAATGCAACGAGAACCGAAGTCTCAGAGAAACAAGCTTTGCGAGGCCAAAGGGAGGAGTTGCAACGTGGGAGTTCCAAGAACGCGTGGAGTCGAAGTCATCAAGAACGAGACCAAGCAAATGAACGTAACCTACAAGGAACCGCGAATCAAACAAGCAGGTACCCGAACACGGAAAGTGCGAGTAAAAGGTGGCGCGGCCAAAGAGCAGGACGTGCTGTGCAGCGGCGCCATGCAGCCGTCAAGCTGCTCGAGCTTTTTGAGACAATGGTGGGACCTAAAAGGTGGACTTGGCTGTATCAGGGCAAGAGATCCAGTTCACAAGTGGCAGCGTGCCCACCACGCGAGACGTGGGGCCAGGCTGTACAACCACGAAGATGCGAGGACACGAATAATCCTTTCTCGTAAGGAGTTGGCGCTGACAGCGCTGTGTTCTCGTTCTTTGCACCCTGGGACGCTTCTAAAAGCGCGCTATTTTGAGCAAGTGTGGCGCCCCCTGCGAGCCCTTTGTGGCTCTTTGTGTATCTGGAGCGCTGACAGCGCTCAACTTTGACAGCTTTTGGCGCTGCGAGCGCCTTGTTATGTTTTGTGTGAACAACCGTGCTTTGCACAGTGTACAGCCTTTTGGGCTGCATATATGCAGGTATTTGATTTAGATTCGCTGGCATGTACATTTTCAGTATGTCAACGAGGTCTTTTTTGACCTCTTCGTGGGCGCCGAGCGCCTTGTTTGGTGGCACTGACATGTGCCTTTGCTTTCTTTTTCGTTGTAGATGCTATTTTGAATCTGCAATGAGCAGTGGTGGGGTACACCCTGCTTGACACTTTGAGTGAACTCTGGTTTACTCAGTTTTTCAATTCTGTTTTGCTTTGCACCTGCCTGCTTGTGAGCAGAGTGTCTTTTTTGTTTTTCACCTGCTTTTGTTTTCAAAGAAAAGCAGAGGAGTTTTTTTTGTTTTAGTATTTTAATACTAATTTCTTGGGCCTTTTTTTTTGAAAAAAAATTTTGGAAAATATTCTGGAAAGGACTAATGGAGCAGAATAGAAACAAGCAAACCATTAGAAGCAAACCGAAAGGACATTAACAAGGAAAAAAATTAACAAACGACGTTCGTTTATTTTCATCGTTCGTTCGTTCGTTCGTTTGTTCGTTAATTTTCCAAAAAAAATTAACAAACAACGTTTGTTAATCCCAACCCTGCTCAGAACTCATGCAGCCCTCCAACCAACCGAACTCATAGAGATTGCGCTCAATAATCTTTCGCAGGGCATCTGCTTTGGTGCCGTGTAGATAGAATGGACGTTGTTTGTGCACCTCTGAGCCTTGGATTATCTCAATCTTGGCTTCCGCATTTTCACATCGAATGGGGCGGTTTTTCCACAACTTCCCACTCAGCACGTCATCTCTATAATCTTCGAACACTGCGTCCCTTCTTGCAGATATCTTGTCTCCGTGGACCTGATTCCCACATTTAATCACCGACATTATGTCCACCAATTTTCGAATTGTTGGTCGTGGTCTCATATTCTTGGCCACTTCATTCCAAACTTCTTCGTCGCATTGTTGGCGGATGAAGCTCACCTGAGCTCACTCCTCCGTGGGATCCCACCAATTAAGGGGGTCCACGAATGTCTTGAAGGGATGGTCGGACGAATTCAGCTGCATTCCTGTCAATTCAGGTGAAAATCTTGGAAATTTGTCGTCATTCTTGCTTGAAATCTTGACATTTTTGGCTTGATTCTTGTCTGATGCGGACAAATTGTAATGGATGGAGGCGTTCTCTTGAGGGACACCGATTGTCCTTCCCTCCTTCCGCGACGATACGTCGGGATTCCGCTCTCGATCGTCTGAATCCATCTCAAGTTCGTCGATTCTTGAGGCATTTGAGATGACCTCTTCTGTTCCCATTTCACTGTCATCTTGCTAATAATCTCCCAGATTCCCGTCAACTAAGCACGCCAACGTGCTCCACGAACGCTGTGGCAAAGACTTGCCATTGTCTTCGCAATATAGCTTCACTCCCTTGTGAGGTAGCTCGACAATGTCGATTGAAATGTCCATAATGTTTTTGAACCAAGATTGTCTTGGCCAGTTGGGGACAATTAAAATCGCCTTTGCGCCGGATTGCTTCAGCTTCTGCACCACACGAGGAAAAACGTCGAAGGGCGGATTGATCCATAGAGGTTCAGACCAGTCCTCACTCCAGGCATCGTCGTAGAACTTTGGAAATCTTTTATTCTTTTTGTTTGCAAAGGCATCAACTTGTGGACGAAAATTGTGGTTCCTTTCGAAGTAATCCACCAGAATGTCCCGCCATTTGTGGACTACACGATAGCAAACTGACTTCCACTTCTTGCAGTTCAATGATTCCATCTTTCCTTCGTCGAATTCTTCTTGATTCCCTGTCCATTCCTGCCCATCTTGCTGAATATGCGGCTTATTTCGCTCCTTGAATTGGTGTATACTCTTGGTATATGGATGCAGATAATACAGGTCGGATGGGTCGCTGGTCGACGGATCCTGGAGGAAGCATGTCCTGTGTCCCATGGGCGACACAGGGTGAGCGTGAAGCCATGGTTGACCCAAGAATAGATCATACTTTATGGTGGCTTCATAGAATTTTCCGGAGAACCACTCCTCTGTCACTGTCTCCTCCACGCTCCAGACAGATTGTTTCACCGATCTGACCGCCAACTCTGCTTCTCTGTCGCCACCTTCAAGGCGATGTTCGCTCACTCCCTCCAGCTGGACAGGTGTCGAGGACATCTTCGCCTCGTCGTCCTGCAGAAAGCCTTTCCTCACCAGATTGACCTCTGAACCATTGTCAATCAGACATTTGGCAAGTTTAACCTTACCATCTGTCGTCGTGACCTGGATCCAGCAGACAAACTGGCGCTGCTTGCCTCGCCGGACAGCGCTGAGGACCCAGGCAGGGTAGAGGAGGCCGGAGGAACGCGCCAGCCGATCCCCGCAGCGTCCATCCACCGCCCCAACTACCCTGATGGGCTTCGTTTCCTGCCACTCAACCCCAGCGTTGGGAATTGGGTCAAGTTGGCTTCCCTATTGCCATTCTTCTTCGACGTTCGGCTGCACGTCCTGTACTTGTCCTTCGTCAACCCATTCTTCTCCTGCTTCAACGGCATTGACTCCTTTTCCACGTCCACGACCACCAAATGATTCTCCACCACCACCTTTCTTACCTCCTTGGCCTTTGTTGTTGGAGGTGTTGGAATCGGGGTTGGATTCGTTGGATGTGCCCTTGCCTCGACATCCAGTATCCTTGTTGCTGCCGGAGGTCTTGTTTGCTGGCGTCTCCGTATACAGGGGGTTGCCATTCACCTTGGAATCCTCTTGATTCCCGTCCTTTCCTTGTCCCTTTCCACTCTTTTCGCCAGATTTTCCACCAGATTTTCCACCACCATCGGTCCATCTTGAGCCGCTTGGATCTCCGCCTTGCTGCGAGTAATCTTTTGGTGTCCAATCTCTGTTCTTTCCTTTGGACTGCCCTTTACCCTTTCCCCTTCCATGCCGGTCAGCATCTCGTGCTCCATCCTGCTGGGGATTTTTGGGAGAATTTCCCTTTCCATCCATTTTGGACTGAATTGTTTTGAGATCTGAGGGCGTCCACCTGTGATCTGCGGTCGTGTGAGTCGCCGCTCCACCTTCCTCTCCAAGGGCAATGCACACAGAGCATCCCTTCTCACCAACGGCACTGACCTTGCCTCCGAAGCCTTGTGCATCCTGTGACTTCTGGCGTTCTAAGTTTGCATACTTTTCAAGTTGGTCCCAGATCTGCTCGACTCCATACGAGAAGATCCACGGTTGCACGTTCAAAACTGTCCCCTTATACTTCACTTTTTCATCCACCATGCTACAGAAAAACTTCGACTGTTCGGAATCATGGAAACCAACTCTCCATCTGCCCTCATGAAAATGGTGTTGTCTTTCAATCCCGTAGCACTGATAGAGTGTAGCAACTCACGAACTGCCATTTTTCCCATAGTCTCCGGCAATCCTCGGACTTCAAGCCAGTTGCCCAGGACTTTTTGGTCCGCCTGAGAGTCCCTGATCTTCTGCTTGGTCCCCGGCGTGAGCTTGCTCAGGAAAATCTTCTTCATCTCGCCTTCAGAAAGGCCTTCTCCCGAGTTCTCCGCCTCCTGCACCAAAAACTCCCAATCCTGCCTTGCTATTTGGATCTCTTCAAGAAACAATTTCTTGATCGCCCTGAAGTTCTCAAGACGGTTCCTGTAATGATCCTCAGGAAGTCGAGAGCCTTTCTTCTTGAGACTTCGATACAGCTCTTCATAAGTCAGGGGATCTCCTTGATTCTGCCTTTCCACATAAAGATTATATGTACTTTCCCTGAGTTTGCCAGTCAACCAGTCCATCAACCCGAGAATCCAGAGTTCCTCGTCCAGTTTCTCCATCTGCAACCAGACCATGAACTGCCTTTCGAAGGACGCCCAGTAATTTGGGTGCCCTGAGAACTTAGGCTGCTTCATCACTGAACCTCTAAGCCTCATGTGCAACGGATTGGGCAGGTGGTTCAGGTTGAAACCTGTGGATGTGCCAACCGGATTGACAAAAACTGGATTGACGGCTGCGCCTCCCATTGCCTGTGCTTGAGCAATTGCGGCCGCCAGCAACGTCTGGTCCACAGTAGGCTGCACAAACGGCGTTGACTGTGCTTGATGAAGCCTCATCTCCTTCAATTTCTTCTGTTTTTCCTTCGTTTTGGCTTCATTTTCCTTCTTTTCTTTGTCCTTCTTCTTCAAGGCTATTGATCTCTCCTTCACGGTGGTCCTTGCTTCTCCATCAATCTCACCAATGGTACCAACAGACAGTACAGACCTCTCCGACGAAGATTCTCCTCCTTCAGTACCCAGATTGAACCCAATAGGACTTGCAAATCCAGTAGGGGGGATACCAGAATTTCCAGTAAAAGCTGGGTGTGAACCAGTAAAAGCTGGGGGTGCCGGAGAATGTGGAACGCCGTAAGGCGTGGATGCAGGTGCAACTGAGGAGGTAGGTGCTGGGTGACTTGCCATTGTAGGCGCTGGTCCAGTGAGCCCAGTAGTGCTCAGATTTTGTACCACATTGGTCAACTTCTCCAGCTTCTGCTCCATCTCCTTCCACTTACTGTCGTCATCCCTCTTTTTCTCCTTGGCGGCCTTCTTCAGCTCCTTCACCCTGTCTTCCAGCGACGAAATCTGGCGTCGACAGGAGCAGTCCTTGGCACACTCACCACAGGACGGGCATCGAGTACCTTTTCCTTTGCTTCTTACCTCATCAACCCAAGTATCAACACTCGAGTTGGAGTTGGGAAGCTTGGACAGTTGCTCCCTGGAGAGGTGAGAGTGTGTCGAATCACACCTCATCTCGTCGACCTCTTCGTCGTTCGGACCCCAGGCGCCCTACGGACCAGCGTGCTGACGCACATTCTGGTGTCTCTCCTCTGCAATGATGGCCATTTGCACCATCACGGCAGCCTGGTGGTCGAACTGGTCCATCAGCTCTTCCCAATCCTCTTGTTCCTGCAAAGTGGCGTCGAATCGCAGGCGGCCACTGTCCCTGATGAACTGGCACGACGCCCTGAACCAGTCCCTCAGACGGCCTCGATAGCCTGCCTCCGCCAGTAGCCAATTTTGGCGGTGCAGGAACTCCTGATTCCAGATTTCCTGGAAGTGACTTTCCCAGTAGTCACCAGAAATCTCATCCATTCCAGTATTGAATGGCTCTCCTTCGCTGCTGCTGTCTTCAGGATCAGGTAGCGCGTGAGAGCTGGAACCAGATTCACTTGAGGAGGGAGATTCTCGACCGGGTTTAAGGTTGGGTGGGGCGTTCATACAACAATCAGCACAAGTATGAACTCCAGGCAAATGTCTATGGCCACAGTAAGGACACTCTGAAGGTTGATCTTCGGTTCGCTGGGAAGATGCCACGAATGTAACCTCAGGGGGAACACGTGGTGACCCAGAAGAAGTGATAGCCCCGCTAAAGTCCGATGATCTCAGGGTGTCCGTGGAGATTCCAGAAGCAGAGTCATGATTTCCTCTGCTACCATGTAACCGCTGCATAGTGGCGGATCTTTCTTGTAATTGCGAAGCCTGTAGCCTTGATGCCCCAGGGGTCGTAACGCCCGACACTGCCCCTGATATCTCCGAACCCAACTGACCCTCTTCAGACCCATATCCAGCCTCGGGGAGCGACATATGCGAAGCACTTTTAAGTCCATTGAACTCCATGGTGGAATATGAATAGTCAGAAAACCCGGTCTACAAAAATGAAGCAGACATAGAATCTCATTGTGCATCCATCGCACATAATGACACAACGTGAAATCATTCGAAAAAATTTAAATAAATCCGATTGGGAAATCACGAAAGACAAATGCGACTCGACGCGCGCTCACAGGCGACATCTGGCGGCGAACGAAAACCATGAAAACAAGCGGAAAATTTACTGCACTAATGTACATCTGAGAATCATTGAAATTCTGATCACATTGATGTATAATCTGAGTGCTGTCACTGCTGCCGTTACACTGGGCTGCGCTACGCATCCAAGACTAACTATGGTACTGAAAACTACCAATTGGCCCGTCACGTTCTTGAAAATGGACTGGCGGCCCTTCAGGTAAACCTGGATGAGATCCAGGTGGAATTGTTTGCGAGCCAACAACAGCACATCATGCAGTTGTACTGCTCGAAACAACTGAACAATGCTTTCCGTTTCTTCTGGAAAGCAGTGGGCCTAACGTATGCTAACCCTCCCTTCTCCCTGCTTGCGAAGGTTCTAACAAATATCGCTTATGAGGGAGGAAGGGGTGTCATGTGCACCCCTGACTGGGGCTGCTCTGGTGAACATGCTTACTGGCGCCGTATGCTAGATCGAGTGACCGTGGGAAGAGTGCAGCTCCCCGACGGCCCCATCTATGTGCCTGAGGACTCAGACACAGCTATGCAGGCCCCTGAGTGGGCCAGTTTCCTGTCCATCCTCGATGGATCTCTCAATCCTGTACCCCTGTGTGACCTGGACCAGGTGCTACTGAAAGAGGTCATGGCCGAAAATCGTGGCCTGACCCTTTTTGATCTCAAAAATCGATCTCCTGAGCACCTATCTGCCACACTTACAGGGTGTGAGTCTCCCGATGACTATCTGGAACCTGCAGCTGTAAAAGAGGATGCTGGCGACCAACTGTCTGAGATCGCCAGCACTATTCCTCCTGTTGATCCCAGCTGTGTTGACCTAAAGCATCGTGCCTTCCTAGCCCAGCTGTTGCTAGAGGAGGTAGATCTAGAGTCAACCTCTGAACCCGCTTCCCCTGTTGCGAAGCCAGTGCTACACATGCAGCCTATGCACACAGGTGAACCCGTGGCCCGGAGTGCTGATGCTCTGGCGCGGCCTGCTGCTAATAACATGCCATTGTCTGAGCATGACACTCAGGAACTCCGGCGGCTGTTGTACCTGAAGGCCGAAGGTATGGAGCGCCAAGAGCGGCCGCAATACCTCAGACAGACCTGGAAATCCTCAATCTGGTCTGAGGAGGACAATGATTCCTATACGCTGCCTGATCCTGAGATACCGCTAGTGTATTCTCTGCACTATGGGCAGCAATGTCCCCCTGAGTGGGACGATGGTTCTGTGCCGGCCGAAACTGCTGATCGGCAGAAAAAGAAAGAACATGGAAAGAGCAACCTCCATGCTGAGGAGGATTTCCTTCAGAAACTCGAGAGCCTGACCCCCGCCTGAAGAAACTGCTGATAACCTATGAGGAGGTGTTTGGCGCCTTGCCGCCTCCCCTCTCTTGTAAAAAACTGGTCCAGATGGACCTGAAACTGAAACCTGAATTTGAAAAGACGCGAGTGAGGCGTCGTCCCTATCCCGCTCCACAGGAACAGGTTGAAGAAATCGAGCGCCAGATCCAGGAATGTATTGATGCTGGCCTCGTTGAAGAATATAAGCAGGGGGACTACCCCCATCACTGCAGTCCCTGTTTCCTGGTTGCCAAACCAGGGTCGACTGCCCTACGACTGGTTGTAGACTATGGTGAGGTCAACAAGAAAACCCAGAACCACTCAGGGAGTAACCCTAACATGGAAAATACCCTGGAGCGTATTGCCAAATGCAGGTACAAGACCAAAATGGACAAACGCTCTGGTTTCTGGGAGGTGGACCTAACCGCCGCAGCTCAGGAGCTGCTGCCTTTTATAACCCCTAAGGGCCGTGTCTTTAAGTGGAAGGTTATGCCTTTCGGGGTGGCTAATGCCCCAGCGCTCTTGCAGGAGCTTATGAACAAAATTTTGTACATACTGAGGCGCAGGCTTCTAGTACAGGAGTTGATTTCTCGGGGTGCAGAAATGGAGGCTCACATCGACGACGTGAGTTTGGGTACTAATACCAAAGAGGACCATGTCCTTCTCCTCCGTGAATTTTTCATTGTCTGTCAAGAAAACCATCTCCGAATCAAACTCGAAAAATGTGAGTTTATGAAAGAGGAGATGGAATATTTGGGTTTAGACGTGGGGTATGGTTGGTGGAAACCAGCCGCGTCTAAGATGCAGCCCCTACAGGACATGCAGATCGGCGATGACCCTAAGAAGGGTCTACACGACGTGAGGAGTTTTGTGGGCGCCTGTAATTTCTATCGGCGTCAGATCCACAATTTTACTTACTCCTCTGCCCCCCTCACTGACCAAATCAAGAAAACTACTCCCTGGAGGTGGACCGCCAGAGAGGAAGAGTGTTTCCAGGAGTTGAAGAAGAAGATTGCCTCCTCCAACTGCCTGGGAGTACCCCGCCCTGAGGGCGAGATAGTCCTGATCACTGATGCCAGTGATGTAGGGGGGGGTGGTACATTCTACCAATGGCAGGAGCTTAACCCCGCTGAACTAACCCACTGCCATTATCGTACTAGTGGACTGAACCGTGATGGTTCGTTAAAACATGACTATCCTACCAGTGAGTGGCGACTGGTGCCACTGGGACACTGGAATTGGAAATGGAACCAAGCGCGTTCCAATTACAGCACCTATGACCAGGAACTCCTGGCCGGTATCTTGGTGCTTTCGTCAAAATCCTGACTCCTGGGATCTAATCCTATTGTCTGGCTGTGTGACCAGGAGCCTGTGAAGTCTTTTCAGAAGGGCCCACCACCAGAGAAAGCAAAGCTAAAACGGTGGTGGACTTACCTGAGCCAGTTCAGGCGGACAGTGCATCATATCCCCGGGATAAAGAATGAACTGTCTGACTATATATCGCGCAACAACTTCGATGCGCTTATTGGTGAGAGCTCTGAGGCGCTCGCCAGAGAGGCTTTCCAGCGTAAGGATGTCCAGCTTGACCTGTCCATGCGCACTGCTGGAATCCTGGAGGGTTGGAGTCTAACCGACTATCAGTCAGAGTATAAAGAAATTCTCCAAACCCTCAGCACTGGTCTCGAACCCCGTGTCATTGACGGGCACCAGTGGTATAAAAACAATCAGTATCTCTTCTACGAGGACCGAATTGTGGTGCCTGAGGCACGACTGGATGGGTGCCTACAGTGGTCCCATCTCAGTTCTGGTCACACTGGCGCTAATCGCTCAGCGGACTTCTTCCGTGAGTGTTTCTACTCTAGTCTAACCCTGAGTGAACTGAGGTTGCGTATGCAGACCATTGTGAATGCTTGTGGCTGTCATGCCAGCAAGCAGAGCGACAGTAGGGATAGGGGCCTGATCTCCAGCTTACCCATACCCTATTGTGCTAACTCTCTTCTCTACGTGGATTTCATCCACGGCCTACCACGCTTCGGCGGCTATGATAGTTGCCTAGTGGTCACCTGTGGCCTATCTCGCTTCACCCGTGTGTTCCCTTGCAATAAGAAAATCACAGGTGAGCAGACTGTGAAAATGTTGGTCGAATAATGGTTCGAACCCTATGGAGCACCTAAGTAGGTGCACTCAGATGAGGATGTACGCATCCGCAGTGACACTGGGTGGTACAAACGAGTGCTAAATGCCCTCAACGTGGAGGTAACCACAGGTGTGACGCGTTCCCGTGGGGGGCCGGCCACGGGACGCTGCGGTGACACGCACAGGTGAGCAGGCAGGCAAAGCACTACGCTCACAAGGGCATCAATACGCTCGTGTCATGTGACAAAGCGTTTCAGGATCCTTGCCACTCTGCAACAAGGGAACGAAAGTATGTACAGCAACACATCAGGACATGTACACATGGGGTTAAGACTGGACTGGGGTAAGGGCATCACAGGACAATAGACACTCTATCCTAACTTGTATCCCAATCCCAGGTCCGACCCTCTCAGTGGCTGGTGGGGGCGGGGGCTCAAACGCAACCCATGCCCTGCTCAGTCCGGACCCTGAAACCCTGCCAATGGGGGACGTGTTCCGCCCAGCCACAGGCGAGTTCCGCGAAACCAAGATGCTCCAAGGCCAGCCGACAGTGGCTCCCTATGCTCCCTTAACGGCACATCCCAACCCCCTTCTGAGCCAGAGATATGGCCCCGCCAATATTCCCTAGGAGTTGGTAGCTGAAAATGGGCTGTTTCAGCCCAAACTGAAATTAACTCAAAAATCCCCAAAATTGATCCCTTGTCCGGACCCGTCAGAGGTAGGGATGAGGCAACTGACCCTATGCCCTTCGAGTACGAACTATCTGGAACCCTGACCCAACCTGGTTCCCTCTGAGGTCCCGGCATCAGGGCACCACGGGTTCGTCAAGTGGGGTCATGATGCCAAAGTCACCAAAATTGGCGTCATTTCCACGCGTGGCTCGCCCGGCCAGGGGAACGCCAATGGCTCACAGGGTAGGAGGCAGGACCTAGGACTTATATCTGAGTGTACAACTTGAAATTAGGTCCGGGCTACCTATGGGCATAGAGAAATGGGGCCGCCAATTGACCACACGGAAGGGGGAAATTGGGGTCCCAAAATGGGGTCATTTTGGCTGCTCGAAATGAGCCAAAATTTGGGGTGCTCCCAATAGTATATCTCCACGCCGGCTTGGAGATCGGATTCGCCATTCCATACGCGATCTGACGGGAGTCCAACGGAGACTCCCCTGCACTTGGCTCTCATAGACCTCCATGCCACTCGGCGTGGTGACGATCCTAATTGGGTCCACAAATGCCAAACTGGTAAAATTGCCCACACTCACTTTGGGCTAGCGCCTTAACGAAGGTTGCTCCGCTTCACCCACGTGGTGTGTGAACCATGGGGACCATTATGCATAACACCCATGTCATATATGGTCCATTGGTCCATGCGTCCGGCGTGCACGGGTGGGCTCAACATAGTGCACGGCGGGCAGCAAAGGTGGAAAATTGCTCAAAATGGTCAAAAATGCGCACACGCATGGTTGGGGCAAATGAGGCACATGCCTGACTTGGACCGGAGTGTGCCATAGGATTGGTATCAAGTCATATGTGTCCAACATATCTTTTGGGCGTCGCCCAACTCCTCCGGTATTGGGAATGGCAGGGTCGCCAAGTGAGCCCATGATTTGGGATAGTCCCAAATCGCCAACATGGCGGCCACGGTATGCCAAGCCCAAGAGGAGTTATTCGCCGGGTCCAAGATATGTTGGGCACCGAAGTATGTACCCTCATAACATACTTGGGTCATGATGTCAATTGAGCGCAACGTTGAGATACAAGGTCGCCACTTGACATCATGACGGGCCAAAAACGGCAAAATTGGCACAAAGACACACAAAAGTGCCTTGAAAGGCGCACAATTATATTATAATATCTTTGGCTTGGATCGTGCAATCAACTAATCCTTCTAATCATAATGACCTGCCACCAATGACCTTCGATTCCACATATGTGCTCCACTTGGGGCGCTTTGAAAGGTCACGAGCGCTACTTCCCAAGTGGGCACATGAAATTATGGAAAATTGCAAAACACACACCTTGCTCCCAACGCATCGCTTCGGGATTGCCACACAAGCTTCCCTTCACGAAGGTTAGGCTTGCAATTGATCGTAGGGAGTATGGAGAAGGGGCTTGCACAATATGAGGTCCATTGGCGGGTTTGGCTTGGAGCGATGGACCCGCCAAATGGGCACCCAACACAACACAAGGCACATACTCCATATTGCCTAAAAAGGTAGCTCCCCCCACGATATGTCATGCCCCTCCAAGGGCATAACTTTGTGTCAATCGCTCATAGGAACTCAAGGAGAGTTCCTATGCAACACCAACACTTGCGCGCTACACTCGAAAGTTATCTTAACGCACGCAATATCATGGCCAAAGAGTTATAACGCAAACTCTACCCTCTTGACCATGATCCATTACACTAGCGCGCACGTGTGGAGACGCAAGGCATGTGATGCTTCCTAAATTACGTCGGGAGTGTTGTGAATACATCCCACGTTTCCTTATTGTCATTCCTCGCAAGCAACACGAGATATGACCTTCACAAGTGGCCTCACGAATCAACTTTGTTTTGCCCATATCTTTAAGACAAATGGAGGGCAGGATAAAAGGAAAGTTGATTCGTGCATAGGGAAGCACGTAGGTCCACTCGAAAGAGGTCAAATCAAGTGCGGGGATGTCGAAGTCGAAAATCCGATTTCGGCATCCTGAAAAATTCGGATTAAGGTTGCGAGTGTAGAATGTGAAAATTGCGGATGCATCAACGCAATTCCTGAAGACTTTAGAGCCTTCGTCACGGATAGCGTTAAAATTTCCATTAGAAACAGTTAAACTGGCGGTTACGGTGAAGTCGCGATCCAACCGCCAGCAGTCAAAACAGTGAATATCAGAACGGAAGCGTAAAAATTGACGGAAACAATATGAAAATAAAACCCTGTTGATTCCTGATATTCTGATATATAAATCTCCGCTGGCGGTGCATCGGTTGCCGATGCGGGGCTTTACGGCACGGAACACGCTCCCGCCGGGCTCGCACCGGGCATCAACGGGCGCCTTCCGTACATGGGGTTAGTGGACCGGAGACCGGTCTTCCCTTCCGTACATGGGGTTAGTGGACCGGAGACCGGTTGTATGCCCTAACCTAGCCCTGGGGTTCTGGGTACCGCTTCACCCCCCTCCTTAGAGCAAACCCTGGGGGGGGCTCGATAACACCCAAACATGGCAGCGGGTACCCAGGACCATCCCCTGAAGGGGGGGGGTGTCACATCCCACTTCAGGCTGATTCGCAGGTTAGGCTGTCAAATCCCACAGTAAGACAGGTACAGTGTTGTAGGGCCTTGTAACCTCAAGTATAGTATCAAGTATCAAGTCCCGGGTCCTGGCGGCGATTGTTCGGCATCCAAAGGACCCGTTAACCCATACCAGGCCCACCGGGTGCCGGCTGCTACGGTCACCACCACAGTGGCAGTGGCATACACGGCCAACATAGGCGACACACGACGACCGAGGTGGTCCCACAGGTCGAGAGCGACCACAAGGATCCATCAGGCTACCCCAAGCTTCCCAAGGCCCGCCGACTGGGGAGAGTCCCCACGGGTCCTTCCTCGGGCGCACCATGTCCATATCCATACGACGCGAGTCCAGAGTGGTACAGCCGAACTCCTTAAGGGATCTTAAGGGAGCTCCTCCTTAAGGGATCGGGCATCAAGGCCGTCTTTTCCCTCGCCCTATTACCACGAAGGCCATACATGAGGGAGTCCTCATGCAGTGTGGGCGGAGGCGTCGACTCCTCAAACCACCAGTTTTGCAGGCAGACTGACCGAGGTCAGGAGCACCGGAGGCCGCCATCCGACTGCAAGTGCGTCTGCGAGTCGGTAGGCTCACACTGGGACTGACAGTGGCGGACCGCTGGGAGTGTAGTCAGGCAACTGGGCTTCCCGCCTGGCGCCATCAGGATCTCCACACATCACAGCGAATAGGGCACACGGTATCACGGGCACTAAAACAGAGGAATATGTACTCAGGTACTGGTCCAAGCTGGATCCCATGTAAGCACATGTAAACGGCGACTCAGGGCGCCCCTGTAATCCGATTCGCATTCCCACAGGGGGGAAAAAGACAGTCCATCCGTCGGTGATGGGCTGACAATCGCAACATACAAATGCACATATCCTGGAGGACAGAAAAACAAGCAATAAGCTGGGTAAATAGGCGTGTAAACACACTCTGGACAGAGCGCCAAACCACGCCACGGTCAGGATAACGCAATGCAGGAGGGTGGACAGGATAACGCCTGAGTTCAGGCCATATATAGTCTCGAGACACACGTCGACTGGTCTGGATCCCGCAAATGCCATGGGATCAGACCACACACCAAAAATCGCAATGCCGATGACAGCGGCATCCGTTGCGCAACATCGTATGGGCTTCAAGGCCCCAAGAGCTCAGAAATATGAAAGTCAGTCGCCCTACCTGGTTTCCCAAGGATTCAGCAGGCGGGGGAGTGACAAATAAGAGTTGAAGAGAGGGGCCATCCTCCTCTGGATTCAGCAGGGGGGGGTATATGGCCACTCTGATGGCAGGTCACCGGAAGATGGAAGAGAGCAAGCAAGTAAGGGACGATCCGTCGACCCCACAAGCGCTCATAACACATCAGGGGAGAGCTCAGGGCACTGATCAGGCGCCCCTGGCTGCAATCGCCCGGGTGAGTGCTGCCAAGTCCGAGACATGGATCTTGGTCTTGTGCTTGCGGATGTACTCCATGAAGGGAGTATTGACCCGCGGCACGAATGAGGAGACGGGTTCCCAGGTGTCGTGGGACGGCCCATAGCCTCGCCAACGAACCTTGAACTCCAGACCTCCGGGTGCCGAGGCTTTCGGACGCTGAGCCAGGATCTTCTCGACAGTATAGTCGTCCTGCTCAGCATAGTCATCATCCGAGTCGGCCTCATGTGCGGCATAGCTCAGGGACACATGTTGGCCACGGAGGTCGGGTTCCCGCAAACGGAGTTGACTCTCGTGGCGCTCCCGGAACTGTCCGTGACCCACCTTGATGCGGTAGGTGTCCTCACCAATCCTGCGGACCACCTCGCCGGGTGTGAACCAGGTCTTGGTGCGGTGGGTGCCCATAGGGCGGGGTCTGATCACCCACAGCGGGTCTCGCACCCTGAACTTCTGCGCTGTCGAGCTGGGGGCGGACTTCTGACGCTCAGCATGCTCCTTCTCAAGCTGCTGGCGGATGTCCCGCGCCGTTTGCTCTTGCCGCGCGAAGAATTCCTTGGCATCCATAGCCATGCCATCATCAGACAAGGGAAGTCCCCTACCCAGGGGGTCCCTGCCAAACAGAATCTGGTGAGGGGACAAACCGCCCGGAGTGGGGGTGTCATGATGGGCCTTCAGAGCAGGCCACATCTCCTCAAACCAGTTCCGACGTGGATTGGTGATGTGGATCTTGCGCAGCTTCTCGAACAGCTGCCATCCAGCCACTTCAGCACGGCCGTTAGACCGGCTGAGATAGGCGACGCTCTTGGCGTGACGTATTCCCATGAGGGAACACATAGCCTTGAACCAGCCACCAGTAAACTGGGGCCCTCGGTCACTGCAAATGGTGCGGGGGATGTCAAAGACGGTCAGCCAATGACGAATCATCATGACTGCCACTTCCTTGGCAAGCAACCCCTTTTTGCGTGCCGGAACGGCTACAACGTAGCCGCTGTGGCGGTCCACACAGAGAACCACACAGTCAAAGGTCTCCTTGCCAATGTGCACTTCGGGCATGGAGAAGACGTCCATGGCCACGCTCTCCATGGGCTGGTCAGGAACCGGGGTCCATTGGGCTTCCCCCTTGACGTTCCGGTTGTCGGGATTGCAGGCCTGGCAGACCGAACAACCCTTCCTGACCTTCTTTATGGCGGTGTAGAGAACGATGTGGTCGATCTCGAACCGACGCTGCATGTCAAGAGCTTGCTTCTTGACCCCTGGGTGCAGCATGTGGTGGTGCCAAGCTTCACAAAGCTCGAGCACCCGGGACTCCGGTACTAGCAGCTTACCATTCCGGTAGAGCTTGCCATCTTCCTCGGTCAGCCCCTTTGACCACTTCTGCCCGTCGTCAGGGTCGGTCACAGCCCTATACTCGGCCGCAAAGGCCTCAGACTTGGCGTAGTCGTCGGTCCAGTCGTCCTGGAGGCAAGACTCAGGGAAGAGGTGCTTGTCGGACTCAGCTCCATCAGGGGCGAGTACTCTGACCGCTCTGCTCACCCTCGACGCGAGGGGGGCATCTGCAGCCATGACGACGAAGCATTTAGCACCCTCCTCTTCCATCAGGCGCTCCATTTCGATGATCCTCTTGGCTTCAGCGGTCTCAGCCTCATCGCCATGGGCAGAGATATCCGTCATGCCCTTGCTGGCGGGATAGGCCCACCTACTGAGACAGTCCGCCACGGTGTTATCCTTTCCAGGAATATACACAACCGTGAGGTTGAACTTGGCCAAGGTCTCATGCCATCTTGCCCGTCGGGAGGCGGGACCTGAGGGGGTGTCCACGTGCTCCTTGTGACGCGTTCCCGTGGGGGGCCGGCCACGGGACGCTGCGGTGACACGCACAGGTGAGCAGGCAGGCAAGGCACTACGCTCACAAGGGCATCAATACGCCTGTGTCATGTGACAAAGCGTTTCAGAATCCTTGCCACTCTGCAAAGAGGGAACGAAAGTATGTACAGCAACACATCAGGATATGTACACATGGGGTCAAGACTGGACTGGGGTAAGGGCATCAAGGGACAATAGACACTCAGTCCCGACTCATATCCCAATCCCAGGTCCGACCCTCTCAGTGGCTGATGGGGGCGGGGGCTCAAACACAACCCATGCCCTGCTCAGTCCGGACCCTGAAACCCTGCCAATGGGAGAGGTGTCCCGCACAGTCACAGGCGAGTTTCTGGGAGCCAAGGGGCCTCAAGGCCAACCGACAGTGGCTCCCTATGCTCCCTTAACGGCAGGTCCCAACTCCACTCTGAGCCAGAGATATGGCCCCGCCATTATCACCCAGGAGTTGGTAGCTGAAAATGGGCTGTTTCAGCCCAAACTGAAACTAACTCAAAAATTCCCAAAATTGACCCCTCGTCCGGACCCGCCAGAGGTAGGGACGAGGCAACTGACCCTATGCCCTTCGAGTACGAACTCCCTGGAGCCCTCACCCAACCTGGTTCCCTCTGAGGTCCCGGCATCAGGGCAACACGGATGAGTCAAGTGGGGTCATGATGCCAAAATCACCAAAATTGGCGTCATTCCCACGCGTGGCTCGCCCGGCCAAGGTAAGGCCAATGGCTCACAGGGTAGGAGGCAGGACCTAGGACTTATATCTGAGTGTACAACTTGGATTTAGGTCCGGGCTCCCTATGGGCTTAGGAAAATGGGGCCGCCAATTGACCACATGGAAGGGGGAAATTGGGGTCCCAAAATTGGGTCATTTTGGCTGCTTGAAATGAGCCAAAATTCAGTGTGCTCCCAATAGTATATCTCCACGCCGGCTTGGAGATCGGATCCGGCATTCCATACGTGATCCACCGGGAGTCCAACAGAGACTCCCATCCCCTTGGCTCTCAAAGATCTCCATGCCACTTGGCGTGGTGACGATCCCAATTGGGTCCACAAATGCAAAAATGGCAAAATTGCCCATACTCAATATGGCCTAGCCCCTTAACGAGGGCAGCTCCGCTTCGCCCACGTGGTGTGTGGACCATGAGGACCATTACCCATAACACCCATGTCACATATGGTCCATTGGTCCATGCGTCCGGCGTGCACGAGGGTTAGAACATAGTGCACGGCGGGCAGCAAAAGTGGAAAAATGCTCAAAATGGCCAAAATTGCGCACACTCATGGTTAGGGCAAATGAGGCACATGCCCGACTCGGACCGGAGTGTGCCATAGGATTGGTATCAAGTCATATATGTCCAACATATCTTTGGGGCGTCGCCCAACTCCTCCGGTATTGGGAATGGCAGGGTCGCCAAGTGAGCCCATGATTTGGGATAGTCCCAAATCGCCAACATGGCGGCCACGGTATGCCAAGCCTAAGAGGAGTTATTCGCCGGGTCCAAGATATGTTGGCTACCGAAGTATGTACCCTCATAACATACTTGGGTCATGATGTCAATTGAGCGCAACGTTGAGATACACGGTCGCCACTTGACATCATGACGAGCCAAAAATGGCAAAATTGGCAAAAAGACACACAAAGGTGCCTTGAAAGGCGCACAAATATATTATAATATCTTCGCCCTGGATTGAGTAATCAACTAATCCTTCTATACACAATGACTTGACACCAATGACCTCCGATCCCACATATGTGCTCCACTTGGGGCGCCTTGAAAGGTTACGAGCGCTGCTTCCCAAGTGGGCACATGAAAATGTGGAAAATTGTAAAACACACACCTTGCTCCCAACGCATCGCTTCGGGATCACCACACAAGCTTCCCTTCACGAAGGTTAGGCTTGCAATTGATCGTAGGGAGTATGGAGAAGGGGCTTGCACAATATGAGGTCCATTGGCGGGTTCGACTTGGAGCAATGGACCCGCCAAATGGGCACGCAACACAACACATGGCACATACCACATATTGCCCCAAAAAGTGGCTCCCACCACGATATGTCATGCCCCTCCAAGGGCATAACTTTGTGTCAATCGCTCATAGGAACTCAAGGAGAGTTCCTATGCAACACCAACACTTGCGCGCTACACTCGAAAGCTATCTTAGCGCACGCAATATCATGGCCAATGAGTTGTAACGCAAACTCTACCCTCTTGACCATGATCCATTACACTAGCGCGCACGTGTGGAGACGCAAAGCATATAATGCTTCCTAAATTACGTCGGGAGTATTGTGAATACATCCCACGTTTCCTTATCGTCATTCCTCGCAAGCAACACGAGATATGACCTTCACAAGTGGCCTCACGAATCAACTTTGTTTTGCCCATATCTTTAAGACAAATGGAGGGCAGGATAAAAGGGAAGTTGATTCGTGCATACGGAAGCACGTAGGTCCACTCGAAAGAGGTCAAATCAAGTGCGGGGATGTCGAAGTCGAAAATCCGATTTCGACATCCTGAAAAATTCGGATTAAGGTTGCGAGTATTAATTATGAAAATTGCGGAAGCATCCATGCAGTTCCTGGCGACTTTGGAGCCTTCGTGACGGATAGCGTTAAAATTTCCATTATAAACAGTTAAACTGGCGGTTACGGAAAAGTCGCGAACCAACCGCCAGCAGTCAAAATAGTGAGTATCAGAACGGAAGCGTGAAAATTGACGGAAACATTATGAAAATAAAACCCTGTTGATTCCTGATATTCTGATACACAAATCTCCGCTGGCGGTGCATCGGTTGCCGATGCGGGGCTTCACGGCACGGAACACGCCGTGCATGGGGTTAGTGGACCGGAGACCGGTTGTATGCCGTAACCTGGCCATGGGGTTCTGGGTACCGCTTCACCCCCCTCCTTAGAGCAAACCCTGGGGGGGCTCGATAACACCCACGCATGGCAGCGGGTACCCAGGACCACTCCCTGAAAGGGGGGGGGGTGTCACATCCTCACTTCAGTAAGTCACAGTAAGATAGGTATCCCACAGTGGGATAGGTATGCTGCTGTAACAGCTCGTAGCACATGTATAGTATCAAGTATCAAGTCCCGGGTCCTGGCGGCGATTGTTCGGCATCCAAAGGACCCGTTAACCCATACCAGGCGCACCGGGTGCCGGCTGCTACGGTCACCACCACAGTGGCAGTGGCATACACGGCCAACATAGGCGTCACACGACGGCCGAGGTGGCCCCACAAGTCGAGAGCGACCACAAAGATCCATCAGGCTACCCCAAGCTTCCCAAAGCCCGCCGACTGGGGAGAGTTCCACGGGTCCTTCCTCGGGCGCACCATGTCCATATCCATACGACGCGAGTCCAGAGTGCCATAGTCGAACTCCTTACGAACCCCAAATCGTAAGGGAACTCCTCCTGAAGGGATCGGGCATCAAGGCCGTCTTTTCCCTCGCCCTACTACCACGAAGCGTGGCCATACATGAGGGAGTCCTCATGCAGTGTGGGCGGAGGCGTCGACTCCTCAAACCACCAGTTTCCCAGGCAGACTGACCGAGGTCAGGAGCACCGGAGGCCGCCATCCGAATGCAAGTGCGTCTGCAAATCGGTAGGCTCACACTGGGACTGACAGTGGCGGACCGCTGGGAGTGTAGTCAGGCAACTGGGCTTCCCGCCTGGCGCCATCAGGATCTCCACACATCACAGCGAATAGGGCAACACGGTATACGGGCACTCAAACAGCAGAATCTGTAATCAAGTACTGGTCCAGGACGGACCAGGCTGTAAGGATATGTACACGGCGACTCAAGGCGCCTCTGTATCCCGATTCGTGGTGAAAAACAGTCCATCCCTCAGCGATGGGCTGATGACACTTAACATACAGATGCACATATCCTGGAGGGCAGAAAAACAAGCAACAATTTGGGTAAATAGGCGTGTAAACACACTCAGAACAGAGTGCCAAACCACGCCACGGTCAGGATAAGGCAAATGCAGGAAGATGGACAGGATAACGCCTGAGTTCAGGCATATATAGTCTCGAGACACACGTCGACTGGTCTGGATTCCGCAAATGCCATGGAACCAGACCACACACTCAAAAGTCGCAATGCCGATGACAGCGGCATCCGTTGCGCAACGTCGTATGGGCTTCAAGGCCCCAAGAGCTCAGAAAAATGAAGGTCAGTCGCCCTACCTGGTTTCCCAAGGATTCAGCAGGGGGGGGAGTGACGAATAGAATTGAAAGAGAGGGGCCATCCTCCTCTGGATACAGCAGGGGGGGGTATATGGCCACTCTGTCACCGAAAGATGGGAGAGAGCAAGCAAGTAAGGGACGATCTGTCGGCCTCACAAGCGCCTCAAAACGCATCAGGGGAGAGCTCAGGGCGCTGATCAGGCACCTCTGGCTGCAATCGCCCGGGTGAGTGCTGCCAAGTCCGAGACATGGATCTTGGTCTTGTGCTTGCGGATGTACTCCATGAAGGGAGTATTGACCCGCGGCACGAATGAGGAGACTGGTTCCCAGGTGTCGTGGGACGGCCCATAGCCTCGCCAACGAACCTTGAACTCCAGACCCCCGGGTGCCGAGGCCTTCGGACGCTGAGCCAGGATCTTCTCGACAGTGTAGTCGTCCTGCTCAGCATAGTCGTCGTCCGAATCGGCCTCATGTTTGGCGTAGTCCAGGGACACATGTCGGCCACGGAGGTCGGGTTCCCGCACACGGAGTTGACTCTCGTGGCGCTCCCGGAACTGTCCGTGACCCACCTTGATGCGGTAAGTGTCCTCACCAATCCTGCGGACCACCTCGCCGGGTGTGAACCAGGTTTTGGTGCGGTGGGTGCCCATGGGGCGGGGTCTGATCACCCACACCGGGTCTCCCACCCTGAACTTCTGCGCTGTCGAGCTCGGGGCGGACTTCTGACGCTCAGCATGCTCCTTCTCAAGCTGCTGGCGGATGTCCCGCGCCGTTTGCTCTTGCCGCGCGAAGAACTCCTTGGCATCCATAGCCATGCCATCACCAGACAAGGGAAGTCCCCTACCCAGGGGGTCCCTGCCGAACAGAATCTGGTGAGGGGACAAACCGCCCGGTGTGGGGGTGTCATGATGGGCCTTCAGAGCAGGCCACATCTCCTCAAACCAGTTCCGACGTGGATTGGTGATGTGGATCTTGCGCAGCTTCTCGAACAGCTGCCGTCCAGCCACTTCAGCACGGCCGTTAGAGCGGCTGAGATAGGCGACGCTCTTGGCATGACGTATCCCCATGAGGGAACACATAGCCTTGAACCAGCCACCAGTAAACTGGGGCCCTCGGTCACTGCAAATGGTGCGGGGGATGTCAAAGACGGTCAGCCAATGACGAATCATCATGACTGCCACTTCCTTGGCAAGCAACCCCTTTTTGCGTGCCGGAACGGCTACAACGTAGCCGCTGTGGCGGTCCACACAGAGAACCACACAGTCAAAGGTCTCCTTGCCAATGTGCACTTCGGGCATGGAGAAGACGTCCATGGCCACGCTCTCCATGGGCTGGTCAGGAACCGGGGTCCATTGGGGTTCCCCCTTGACGTTCCGGTTGTCGGGATTGCAGGCCTGACAGACCGAACAACCCTTCCTGACCTTCTTGATGGCGGTGTAGAGAACGATATGGTCGATCTCGAACCGACGCTGCATGTCAAGAGCTTGCTTCTTGACCCCTGGGTGCAGCATGTGGTGGTGCCAAGCTTCACACAGCTCCAGCACCCGGGACTCTGGGACTAGCAGCTTACCATTCCGGTAGAGCTTGCCATCTTCCTCAGTCAGCCCCTTTGGCCACTTCTGCCCGTCGTCAGGGTCGGTCACAGCCCTATACTCGGCCGCAAAGGCCTCAGACTTGGCGTAATCGTCGGTCCAGTCTTCCTGGAGGCAAGACTCCGGGAAGAGGTGCTTGTCGGACTCCACTCCCACAGGGGGTGCCGGACCGGGCCTTCCGCCCGCGGCACCCACAGGGGCGAGTACACTGACCGCTCTGCTCACCCTCGATGCGAGGGGGGCATCGGCAGCCATGACGACGAAGCATTTAACATCCTCCTCCTCCATCAGGCGCTCCATTTCAATGATCTTCTTGGCTTCAGCGGTCTCAGCCTCATCGCCATGGGCAGAGATATCCTGCATGCCCTTGCTGGCGGGATAGGCCCACCTACTGAGACAGTCCGCCACGGTGTTATCTTTTCCAGGAAAATAAACAACCGTAAGGTCGAACTTGGCCAAGGTCTCATGCCATCTTGCCCGTCGGGAGGCAGGACCTGAGGGGGTGTCCACGTGCTCTTTGTGCCACGACTGCAGACTCTGATGGTCGGTGCAGACGGTGACGGGATGGAGGGCTATGTACCCAGCCCATTTCCTGAGAGCCATGACGATGGCATACGCCTCCTTTTCACGGGGCGTCCACGTCCGTCTCTGGCCTTCCGCCAGGACTCGGCTCCAGAAGGCTACGGGCACGTGCCTCCCGTCGTCAAGCACTTGCTCCAACACAGCGCCAATGGCGTAGTCGGAAGCGTCGGTGCGCAGAACGAACCCTCGGTCGGGATCCACGAGGTGCAGACCCACTGCGGATAGCAGCGCCTGCTTCATCCCCTCAAAGGCACGGTCGGACTCTTCAGTCCAGACCAGAGCCTTCTTGGACCCCTTCTTGGTCTCCTCTCGGTTGCCCTTGAGCATGGTCGTCATGGGGGCTGCACACTCGGCATACATTTTGATATACCCCGATTAGTAATTGCAGAACCCCAGATACGCCCGTAGCTCAGAGACCGTCTTGGGCTTTTCCCAGTGCTCAATCGCAGCCACCTTGCCAGGTATGGGCTTTCGCTGCCCGTTCCCGACTACGTGCCCAGCGAAGACCACCTCGCTTACCGCAATGGTGGCCTTGTCACTGCTGCCCATGAGTTTGTGCCGAACCAGAAGGTCCAGCACTCGAGTGACGTCCCTCTCGTGTGCCTCCAGGAGCTCCTCGTAGCTCATGCTGGGGTCCCCGGACGCGATGATCACGTCGTCCACGAAGGGGTCCGCACAGTCGCGCACCGGCTCAAGCAGGTTCTCCAGCATCCGCTGAAAAGCCGCATTGCCGTTGGTAACGCCCATAGGCATCACCTTCCACTGGAGAGGTCCAAGTGGGGTGCTCATGGCTGTGCAGGCACAGGACTCTTCGGCGAGAGGCATCTGATGATAACCATGTTTCAGGTCAATCACCGTGAAGATCCTCCGCCGGTGTTGTTTTTGCAGCATATCCTCAATGAGGGGCAGCGTATAGCTGTCGTGCTGCGTTTGGGCGTTCAGGCCGCGGTAGTCGACCACGAGCCGCCACTCACCGGCAACCTTCTTGGGGACGACGAAGCAGGGAGAGGCCCACTCGGAGTGGCACGGCTCAAGCCAGCCTCTCTGGATGAAGTCACGGAGGATCTTCTCCATGGCCTCTTTCCTCTCGCCCCTCAGGGCAAACTCCCGGTGCCGATACACACGGGGGTCCTGCTTCAGTCGTATCTTGGCCTCGCCATACGGTCCACGCACCGGTGGGGGAAACACAGGCCTACCGCTGAAGAAGGTATCACCATACTTCCGCTTCAGCCTGGCCCTCAACGCCTGGATCTTGGGGCAGTCATCGGACTCCGCCTTGGCTTTTCCGGGCACTTGAACCACGGAGCTTACTTGAGGGGTAGCGACCCCGCCCGCTTTCGGCTCAGGTGGTCTTCCCAGGTGGCCCAAAGGGCCATCTCTGGTCTTGCCTCGGAACAGATCGCCGTAGGTGGGTGGGTTACCGCCAGGCGGCTCGTCTTGGCTGGACATGTGATCCAGCACCCTCTGCACGAAGGTATTCCCGTCATAGGAACCGGAGACGATTGAGTCCACTTCCCACCAGGCTTTGTCCTGGCCTTTGCCCTCACGCTGGTTTCCCCAGTCGTGAAAGGGCTGATCCATATACCCCTGAACCAGATCCCACTCCTCTTCAGTGAGGGGGTCTTCGGAGTCCGATTCTTCGATGTCAACAGGGGGAACCGCAAAGCATTGCCTCCAAGGCTCTGCTATGATACGGTTGACACACACGAAGTCCGTGGTGTCGGCCTGATCAAGGCCCCCATCCACATAGTGGAATTCTGTTGGCCATCTTTGGGGTGGCATGGGCTGTCCCTTAGCGTCCTGATAGACACTCTCTCCAGCCGGTAGGACGACCTTGTTCAAGGTCATGTTGGTCAATGAGGCTACCCAATGTCGGGTACTTTCCTCCTCGGTGCATCCCATAGGAACAACCAGCACTGCCTTGGAGCGGTCCTTGCGAATCTTCGCTATCGCTCTTGGAATGTCCCAACGGGGGCAATGGATCCACATCAATCCCTGATGCGGACCCCAGTGCTTCTTCCACGCGGAGTCCTGGGCGCTCCAGTACTTCTCACATACCCGCAGATGGGCGGAGGTTCCTGAAGAGAACGCATCCAGGGCCAGATCCGACGCTCCCAGGTCCGCGACCACTCGGTACGCCACTTCCGGCCTTACGCCGTACTCCTGGTTCGCTGGCCCAGTAGGCTCAGTGTCCAGCGCGGCCACTTCGAGCTGATTGCGTTCGGGGTGGATCCATTGGCATTCCACATGGTGCTCAGGTGACGAAAGCCACGAGAGCTGGTCGTCCTGGTACAGGGTCATGGAGGCCTGGGCCGGGAGGACGCCGGCGTCCGTCTCCATCATGAAGTCGTACCCGACGATCATGTCCCAGTCCATCTCGGCCTCGTAGAAGCTACCGTGCAGGAGGATTTCCTTGCCGAGGTCTGGGCGGCTCAGCTCACGATGGTTCACGAACTGCAGCCCAATGGCCGCTTCCTTCGTGCCTCCCACCATGTACTGGCCGTTCGCCACCTTCAGCCTGACAGGTTTCCGACTGTCGGTAAGACACTCTGGCGGAAGCAGGCCAGCCTTGACCAAGCTGACTTGAGCTCCCGTGTCGACCAACACGTCGAAAACCTTTTCCACTTCCCCGCATAAGGCACGGACCTTAAGATGCAACTGCCGCTCGCGACCGACACGGCGCACGGCGTGCAAACTCAGGATCTCCGGCCGTTCCAGAAGCTCCACAAGCGACTGGTGCAGGTCGTGGACAATGGGCTCAGGCTGCCCATCTGCAGCATCCAGCTGCGGTCCGGGTGATCCTCCGATACTCTCGGATAGATCCTGTAGTACATCAAACACGTTCTTGGTCGCGAAGGACGGACGGGTGCAAGGGTTCGTGCCTTCACTTGCCCTCACCCCGCCTCCGCGACTGGGCGCCGGACCGGGCCTTCCGCCCGCGGCAGTCCCCTTGTGCTTATCGACTCCCGACTGGGATGGATCGGCGCTTCCCACGTCACCATCCTGCGACCGCCCTAGCTGGGGCCCTTGGCTGCAGGGGCTCCGCTAGGGGGCGTCGGTTGTGGAAGAGGGGGTGTTCTCCTCGGCCTCAACGTCGTTGACGCCCTTCTTTCTTCCCCCTTTACCTCCTCCTTTACCCTTCTTGTCCTTGTCCTTGTTCTGGTCATTCTGGTTGTTCTCCTTGTTCTTGTTGTCCGACCTGGGGACCAAGTTCGGCTTGATCTCCTGGATCTCCTTGGCCAACTCGGTTCCCACCGACGACATCAGCTTGGCCAGCTCGTCCTTGTCCACCTCCATCTTGGCTTCCCGGATACCCGCGGGCGCACGCTTCTTCGACCCGTGCGCCTTCTTGTAAGCCTCCGTGTCGGCCTTGTGGACGGGGCATGTTCGGTGGTCATGGTTGAAGCCTTTCTTCCTCCCATAACACACGAAACAGCCCTGCGGGTGAGCTCGTATGAACTCCCCAAAGGACAGCGGAGGATCGCCAATGCGGCGAGGGTCCCTCTTCTCCTGCTTCCTCCAACCCTGCTGCAGGGGCTTCCAGTTTCCCGGCTTGCTCCCCGCGCTCAGGTTCCTGGCCACGAAGGCACAGACGGCCACCTCGGCGGGCTCATCGTCGTCGTCATCGTCGACGAGAGTCTCATCGCCGCCGGCTCCCGCTGGGTCCATGGCGTCTTCCCCGCCAGGTCCCTCGCCAACGTAGTTGACGTCGCGGTCGCCGGGCCTCAACCCGCCGGTGTGGTGGAGGTTTCGGTACTCCTTGAGTACTTCCTCGCCAACCCACTCCAGGATCTCGTCGCAGCTCATCCGCGCCGGGATGGGCTGCAGACGGATGGTCTGGCCGCTCAACTCACAATCGTCAAGGCGCCAGATCGCGGTCTTCTCGCGATCGCCCGAGACGGTGATGAGAAGAGCGTTCCGCAGGGAGTGCCGTTTGACATCCCGGGCCACGTTCTTCTTCGCCCAAGACACAACGTTCGTATGATACTCCTTGGGGAGCATCATCTTGACCGTGTGGTTGGACTTGGCCCTCTTGGATTCCTCCTTGGTGACCCTCTTGATCCATGCTTCCGGTAGCATGGAGAGCAGGCGAGCCTGCTCGTCACCCTCGTTCCAATCCTCCACATTGCGGCGGAAGAGGGTGTATTTCCCTCGGAAGTCACGCCAGTCCCGTAGGCGGATCTCCCGTCCATCATGCTCAAGCTTGATGGACTTCCAGGGCTTGGCAGCCACCTGCGGAGCGTCCACCCGCTCCTGCTCGTTGAGCCACTTCTTGGCGTCCTTGAGGGTCTTGATTTTCCCCTCCTTGGTCGCCACGAAGTATAGCTCGCCGAGCACTTCCGGCAGGCGGTACCTGAACCATTTGAAGACATACTTCTCCGCATCGGCGGGAGGCAGGTCTTCAGTGACGGTCAGCCCCCAATCGTCCAGCTTCTCCAAGAAGCGGTCGAGGTTGAGGGGGTTGCCATCGTACATGGGGGGCTTGATGTCCTTCAAGTGTTCCCACACGGCGGCATCCGCGGCCTTAGAGACCATGAACGCCGGCCGCGAGGTCGACCGAGGTTCCCATCGGCCTCGCCCACGGACTCCCACGGCCGCCACATCCATCTCCTCCATGGAATCCCTGTGGCCACGCCGCGGTTCCTCCACGTACGCTGAACCGAAATGTTCACGCCGTACTGCATCCATGTACGCATCCTCATCACGGCGCCGGCGGCTGCGTTCAGCGGCCTCCCGTCGTACACCACGCGGCGGGCTGATGTCGAACTCCTCCAGGTCCAGGTCCAGGTCCAGGTCCTCACCTTCGCCGACATCCCACTCCACGTCTCCTCTGGGGACCTCATCCCTGAGTCCACCATAACGTCCTCCAGCCCTGGGGATTGGTGCCGGGGCTGGTGCCGGGCGTCGGGGGCGTACCGGCGTCCGCGGTGGGCCACGACGGTTGTGGTAGTCCGCGCTGAGCCACTCATCGCGCCATTCCTCATTGCCACTGCCGGGCGGCACGCGCTCGTTGCGGCGGCCCGCGCTGTGGTGAGAGGGGGCGGTGAGAGAGGGGGCACTGGCGCTGGGGCGACTCCTGGGGGCTCCGCCGGGGGCGTGGGGTCTGCCTGGACCTGGTCCGGGTCCCCAGCCGTCGTCCGACGAGCCAGACTCCAGGGGTGGGTGGTCGCTGCCGACTCTCCCACGGGCTTCCAGCGCATCCAGCCTCTCCTGCAGGCCGCTGACGACGTTGGTCAGCGACTTGGTCTCGGCCCTGGCGATGTCCAGGTCCTTCTGCGCGCGCGCGGCGACCCCGGAGATGCGAGCCATCTCGACCTTGCCCGTGTCTACCTCGCACTCGAGGGCAAAGACCCTCCTGCGGAGGTAGACAATCCACCGCCAGGTGGTGTCCGGGCCGCCGTTCCCTGGTGGGTCGTCGGGGTCCCCAGGGGGTCCTCCAGGAGGGCCTCCGCCGGGTCCGCCCGGTCCAGGGGGTCCTCCCCCGCCCGGTGGTCCGCCTCCAGGGGGTCCACTCGGTGGGCGTCCTCCAGGGGGTCCTGATGGTCCTCCGCCAGGGGGTCCCGGTGGGTCTCCGCCGGGTCGCCTCGGTGGGTCCGAGGATGGGCGCTTCCTCGTGATGCCGAACTCCATGTCGTCATCCTCGTCCATGTCGCCCCACCTGGGCGTCTCGGTCACGGACGACTCGGAGCTCCGGTAGGGAGGAGGGGGATCCTCATCCTCACCTTCCATGGGGACGTCTCCGCCACCTTCGCCCGTCCAAGCCACCACTTGGCGATGTCGACGGCCTCGTTCATCCCCGTCACTGGCGGTGAAGAAGGGGTCACTGTCGTGGGGGTGCCCACCCGCTGGCCTCCGCGGCCTCTCGGGGGTCTTCCCCTTGCCCTTCCTCCGTCGACGGGCGGTGGTGCCACCGCTCCCACTGCTGCCCGTGTCCGCCTCATCCAGCTTCATCCTGGAGGAGGCGTCCCCTTCGAAAAGCCTTCGAAGGGTCTCCACTCGCGATCCTCCCGGGGGAGTCTCGTGGCGGAGTTTGGCCTCTGCCTCCTCCATTGCGGCGGCGGTGGCTGCGGCAGCTCGCGCTTCGGCTTCTTCCCGAGCACGAGCCGCCTCGGCTTCCCGGGCCTGCAGCAGCTGCGCCTTCTGCGCCTCCAACGCCTCCAGCTCCGCCTCCGTCTTGGCCTTCTCCTCAGCGACCTTCCGTCGCGCGGCCTCGATGGCTTCCTTCTTGGCGGCGTCCTCCTGGGCCTTAGCCGTCGCTTCGGCGTGGGCCCTTTCCTCCGCCTCCTTCTTTGCCCTCCCTTGGGCAAGCGCCTCTTCCAGCGCCTTCACCTCGGCCTCCTTGCAGGCAATGGCCTCCTGCGTCAGGCGGGCTTCCTCGTCGGCTGCCGCCAACTCACCGTTGACCCAGGCGGTCGCTGCCCCATGGGCGGCTGCGGCCGTGAGTCCGGCCGCAATGGCCGCCACGGTCTGGGCGTGGATGGCCATGCCATGCGCCCACTG
Source organism: Eutreptiella sp. 'Long Island Sound 2002' (assembly GCA_964036045.1). Lineage (NCBI taxonomy): Eukaryota > Euglenozoa > Euglenophyceae > Eutreptiales > Eutreptiaceae > Eutreptiella > Eutreptiella sp. 'Long Island Sound 2002'. The sequence continues at coordinate 3,398,645 of OZ038388.1, forward strand.
CGCAGCCTCCTCCTGGGCGATGCCGGTGGCGCCCTCCACGGCAGCGCTGTACTGCCGGGCCCGTTGCCGGGCAACCCGACGGTTGCAGGGCACCCCACAGGCGCGCTCACAGGCGCGCGCCACGTCCCTTTCGGGAGCGACGCTGCTGCTGGAGCTGGCCTGGTCGGCCGGCATCCTCCCGCGGTGGGCCGACTCCACGTCGCTGCTGGGGCCTGCTGGGGCTTGCCGGGCCCTCAGGAGCAGCGGACGGGGCTTGGCCTGGGTCTGCTTGGCGACTTGGATGTAGTCGCCAAGGGTGGTGGAGCCGGGGTGGTGTCCACCATTGGGCCGCTGGGGACTGGGGGCTGGGGTTCCGCCCTTGGCGCCTTGGGCGGCTTCGGCAGCCAGGGACTCCTGGTACTCCCGCCACCTCCGGTCCCTCTTCTTGTCCCCGGCGGACCTCTTCTCCGTCGCCGGAGACGCGCTGCTGCTGCCCTGCAGCCTGCGCTCGCTCCCCGGTTCAGGGAACTTCTTCTCGATCAAGTCCCACATGGAGACGTTGATCAAGGCGCCCGACGGGTAGGCGTTGGGGTCCTCGTCCTCCTCAATCCCGTCGGGGCGCAGCCCTTCACCGGGCCTGTCCGGCCGGGTCCACGTCCTCCAGCGCTTGCGGCGGAAGCGGTACTCGTACCCTTCCGCCCGCAGCCACTCCTCCACTGCCCGCAGGCGGTCCTCCCCCATGTCCTCCCGGAGCTCGAAGCTCCCGGGCATGCCGCCTTCGCACTGGGGATTGCTGTAGCGGTATTGCTGGTCCCACAGCAATCCGCTCAGCAGGCGCGCCACATGGGGGTGGGGCTGCGGCCACCTCCTACCCGCTTCTTGCCAATTCACCATGGCAGCGGGGGCGTTGTTGGTCTTGAGGTCCTTGACGTGCACTTGTTCAACTCAACGAACTGGTTGTGGTTGTTGAGGAGGGTGCTTTAGCACTGGATTGGAAGTGCGGCTGGTGCTGGTCAGCCGGTGGTTGTGGAGGTGGTTGACGCGGCCTTGCTGGTCGGCCGATGGGACTCCGGGTCGGCCGATGGGGCTGATGCAGGAGTCCTGGTCTGTGCACCTCTTCTACGGGCGCTGCGCGGTCAGGGCGATGCTCTGGACGGCGCTGCGGGCTCCGTGACGAACTCGGCGCTGTCGCTGAGTGGCGCTGCGAGCTGCTGCGCTGCGCTGCGAGACGCTGCGCTGCGCTGCGAGCTGCGAGCTGCGCCGCGCTGCTGCGACGCGCTGCTCGGGGTTGGTGGCCCCGAGTGGCACGCGAGGGTTGGGTAACCCCGCGGCGGTGAAACGCTTTTGACGCGTTCCCGTGGGGGGCCGGCCACGGGACGCTGCGGTGACACGCACAGGTGAGCAGGCAGGCAAGGCACTACGCTCACAAGGGCATCAATACGCCTGTGTCATGTGACAAAGCGTTTCAGAATCCTTGCCACTCTGCAAAGAGGGAACGAAAGTATGTACAGCAACACATCAGGATATGTACACATGGGGTTAAGACTGGACTGGGGTAAGGGCATCAAGGGACAATAGACACTCAGTCCCGACTCATATCCCAATCCCAGGTCCGACCCTCTCAGTGGCTGATGGGGGCGGGGGCTCAAACACAACCCATGCCCTGCTCAGTCCGGACCCTGAAACCCTGCCAATGGGAGAGGTGTCCCGCACAGTCACAGGCGAGTTTCTGGGAGCCAAGGGGCTTCAAGGCCAACCGACAGTGGCTCCCTATGCTCCCCTAACGGCAGGTCCCAACTCCACTCTGAGCCAGAGATATGGCCCCGCCATTATCACCCAGGAGTTGGTAGCTGAAAATGGGCTGTTTCAGCCCAAACTGAAACTAACTCAAAAATTCCCAAAATTGACCCCTCGTCCGGACCCGCCAGAGGTAGGGACGAGGCAACTGACCCTATGCCCTTCGAGTACGAACTCCCCGGAGCCCTCACCCAACCTGGTTCCCTCTGAGGTCCCGGCATCAGGGCAACACGGATGAGTGAAGTGGGGTCATGATGCCAAAATCACCAAAATTGGCGTCATTCCCACGCGTGGCTCGCCCGGCCAAGATGAGGCCAATAGCTCACAGGGTAGGAGGCAGGACCTAGGACTCATATCTGAGTGTACAACTTGGATTTGGGTCCGGGCTCCCTATGGGCTTAGAGAAATGGGGCCGCCAATTGACCACATGGAAGGGGGAAATTGGGGTCCCAAAATTGGGTCATTTTGGCTGCTTGAAATGAGCCAAAATGCAGTGTGCTCCCAATAGTATATCTCCACGCCGGCTTGGAGATCGGATCCGGCATTCCATACGTGATCCACCGGGAGTCCAACGGAGACTCCCATCCCCTTGGCTCTCAAAGATCTCCATGCCACTCGGCGTGGTGACGATCCCAATTGGGCCCACAAATGCAAAAATGGCAAAATTGCCCATACTCAATATGGCCTAGCGCCTTAACGAAGGCAGCTCCGTTTCGCCCACGTGGTGTGTGGACCATGGGGACCATTACCCATAACACCCATGTCACATATGGTCCATTGGTCCATGCGTCCGGCGTGCACGAGGGTTAGAACATAGTGCACGGCGGGCAGCAAAAGTGGAAAAATGCTCAAAATGGCCAAAATTGCGCACACTCATGGTTAGGGCAAATGAGGCACATGCCCGACTCGGACCGGAGTGTGCCATAGGATTGGTATCAAGTCATATATGTCCAACATATCTTTGGGGCGTCGCCCAACTCCTCCGGTATTGGGAATGGCAGGGTCGCCAAGTGAGCCCATGATTTGGGATAGTCCCAAATCGCCAACATGGCGGCCACGGTATGCCAAGCCTAAGAGGAGTTATTCGCCGGGTCCAAGATATGTTGGCTACCGAAGTATGTACCTCCATAACATACTTGGGTCATGATGTCAATTGAGCGCAACGTTGAGATACACGGTCGCCACTTGACATCATGACGAGCCAAAAATGGCAAAATTGGCAAAAAGACACACAAAGGTGCCTTGAAAGGCGCACAAATATATTATAATATCTTCGCCCTGGATTGAGTAATCAACTAATCCTTCTATACACAATGACTTGACACCAATGACCTCCGATCCCACATATGTGCTCCACTTGGGGCGCCTTGAAAGGTTACGAGCGCTGCTTCCCAAGTGGGCACATGAAAATATGGAAAATTGTAAAACACACACCTTGCTCCCAACGCATCGCTTCGGGATCACCACACAAGCTTCCCTTCACGAAGGTTAGGCTTGCAATTGATCGTAGGGAGTATGGAGAAGGGGCTTGCACAATATGAGGTCCATTGGCGGGTTCGACTTGGAGCAATGGACCCGCCAAATGGGCACGCAACACAACACATGGCACATACCACATATTGCCCCAAAAAGTGGCTCCCACCACGATATGTCATGCCCCTCCAAGGGCATAACTTTGTGTCAATCGCTCATAGGAACTCAAGGAGAGTTCCTATGCAACACCAACACTTGCGCGCTACACTCGAAAGCTATCTTAACGCACGCAATATCATGGCCAATGAGTTGTAACGCAAACTCTACCCTCTTGACCATGATCCATTACACTAGCGCGCACGTGTGGAGACGCAAAGCATATAATGCTTCCTAAATTACGTCGGGAGTATTGTGAATACATCCCACGTTTCCTCATCGTCATTCCTCGCAAGCAACACGAGATATGACCTTCACAAGTGGCCTCACGAATCAACTTTGTTTTGCCCATATCTTTAAGACAAATGGAGGGCAGGATAAAAGGGAAGTTGATTCGTGCATACGGAAGCACGTAGGTCCACTCGAAAGAGGTCAAATCAAGTGCGGGGATGTCGAAGTCGAAAATCCGATTTCGACATCCTGAAGAATTCGGATTAAGGTTGCGAGTATTAATTATGAAAATTGCGGAAGCATCCATGCAGTTCCTGGCGACTTTGGAGCCTTCGTGACGGATAGCGTTAAAATTTCCATTATAAACAGTTAAACTGGCGGTTACGGTAAAGTCGCGAACCAACCGCCAGCAGTCAAAATAGTGAGTATCAGAACGGAAGCGTGAAAATTGACGGAAACATTATGAAAATAAAACCCTGTTGATTCCTGATATTCTGATACACAAATCTCCGCTGGCGGTGCATCGGTTGCCGATGCGGGGCTTCACGGCACGGAACACGCCGTGCATGGGGTTAGTGGACCGGAGACCGGTTGTATGCCGTAACCTGGCCATGGGGTTCTGGGTACCGCTTCACTTGTGCCACGACTGCAGACTCTGATGGTCGGTGCAGACGGTGACGGGATGGAGGGCTATGTACCCAGCCCATTTCCTGAGAGCCATAACGATGGCATACGCCTCCTTTTCACGGGGCGTCCACGTCCGTCTCTGGCCTTCCGCCAGGACTCGGCTCCAGAAGGCCACGGGCACGTGCCTCCCGTCGTCAAGCACTTGCTCCAACACAGCGCCAATGGCGTAGTCGGAAGCGTCGGTGCGCAGGACGAACCCTCGGTCGGGATCCACGAGGTGCAGACCCACTGCGGATAGCAGCGCCTGCTTCATCCCCTCAAAGGCACGGTCGGACTCTTCATTCCAGACCAGAGCCTTCTTGGACCCCTTCTTGGTCTCCTCTCGGTTGCCCTTGAGCATGGTTGTCATGGGGGCTGCATACTCGGCATACATTTTGATATACCCCGAGTAGTAGTTGCAGAACCCCAGATACGCCCGTAGCTCAGAGACCGTCTTGGGCTTTTCCCAGTGCTCAATCGCAGCCACCTTGCCAGGTATGGGCTTTCGCTGCCCGTTCCCGAGGACGTGGCCAGCGAAGACCACCTCGCTTACCGCAATGGTGGCCTTGTCACTGCTGCCCGTGAGTTTGTGTGGAACCAGAAGGTCCAGCACTCGAGTGACGTCCCTCTCATGTGCCTCCAGGAGCTCCTCGTAGCTCATGCTGGGGTCCCCGGACGCGATGATCACGTCGTCCACGAAGGGGTCCGCACAGTCAGGCACCGGCTCAAGCAGGTTCTCCAGCATCCGCTGAAAAGCCGCATTGCCGTTGGTAACACCCATGGGCATCACCTTCCACTGGAGAGGTCCAAGTGGAGTGCTCATGGCTGTGCAGGCACGGGACTCCTCGGCGAGAGGCATCTGATGATAACCATGTTTCAGGTCAATCACCGTGAAGATCCTCCGTCGGTGTTGCTTTTGCAGCATGTCCTCAATGAGGGGCAGCGTATAGCTGTCGTGCTGCGTTTGGGCGTTCAGGCCGCGGTAGTCGACCACGAGCCGCCACTCACCAGCAACCTTCTTGGGGACGACGAAGCAGGGAGAGGCCCACTCGGAGTGGCAGAACTCAAGCCAGCCTCTCTGGATGAAGTCACGGAGGATCTTCTCCATGGCCTCTTTCCTCTCGCCCCTCAGGGCAAACTCCCGGTGCCGATACACACGGGGGTCCTGCTTCAGTCGTATCTTGGCCTCGCCATACGGTCCACGCACCGGTGGGGGAAACACAGGCTTACCGCTGAAGAAGGTATCACCATACTTCTGCTTCAGCCTGGCCCTCAACGCCTGGATCTTGGGGCAATCATCGGACTCCGCCTTGGCTTTTCCGGGCACCTGGACCACGGAGCTTACTTGAGGGGTAGCGACCCCGCTCGTCTTCGGCTCAGGCGGTCTTCCCAGGTGGCCCAAAGGGCCATCTCTGGTCTTGCCTCGGAATAGGTCGCCGTAGGTGGGTGGGTTACCCCCGATTGGCTCGTCCTGGCTGGATAGGTGGTCCAGCACCCTCTGCACGAAGGTGTTCCCGTCATAGGAGCCAGAGACGATCAAGTCCACTTCCCACCAGGCTTTGTCCTGGCCTTTGCCCTCACGCTGGTTTCCCCAGTCGTGAAAGGGCTGATCCATATACCCCTGAACCAGATCCCACTCCTCTTCAGTGAGGGGGTCTTCCGAATCCGATTCTTCGATGTCAACAGGGGGAACCGCAAAGCATTGCCGCCAGGGCTCTGCTATGATGCGGTTGACACACACGAAGTCCGTGGCGTCGGCCTGATCAAGGCCCCCATCCACATAGTGGAATTCCGTTGGCCATCTCTGGGGTGGCATGGGCTGTCCCTTAGCGTCCTGATAGACACTCTCTCCAGCCGGTAGGACGACCTTGTTTAAGGTCATGTTGGTCAATGAGGCTACCCAATGTCGGGTACTTTCCTCCTCGGTGCATCCCATAGGAACAACCAGCACTGCCTTGGAGCGGTCCTTGCGAATCTTCGCTATCGCTCTTGGAATGTCCCAACGGGGGCAATGGATCCACATCAATCCCTGATGCGGACCCCAGTGCTTCTTCCACGCGGAGTCCTGTGCGCTCCAGTACTTCTCACACACCCGCAGATGGGCGGAGGTTCCTGAAGAGAACGCATCCAGGGCCAGATCCGAAGCTCCCAAGTCCGCGACAACTCGGCTCGCCACTTCCGGCCTTACGCCGTACTCCTGGTTTGCAGGACCAGTTGGCTCAGTGTCCAGCGCGGCCACTTCGAGCTGATTTCGTTCGGGGTGGATCCATTGGCATTCCACATGGTGCTCAGGTGACGAAAGCCACGAGAGTTGGCCGTCCTGGTACAGGGTCATGGAGGCCTGGGCCGGGAGGACGCCGGAGTCCGTGTCCATCATGAAGTCGTACCCGACGATCATGTCCCAGTCCATGTCGGCCTCGTAGAAGCGACCGTGCAGGAGGACTTCTTTGCCGAGGTCTGGGCGGCTCAGCTCACGATGGTTCACGAACTGCAGCCTAATGGCCGCTTCCTTCGTGCCTCCCACCATGTACTGGCCGTTCGCCACCTCCAGCCTGACAGGTTTCCGACTGTCAGTCAGACACTCTGGTGGAAGTAGGCCAGCCTTGACCAAGCTGACTTGAGCTCCCGTGTCGACCAACACGTCGAAAACCTTTTCCACTTCCCCGCATAAGGCACGGACCTTAAGATGCAACTGCCGCTCGCGACCGACACGGCGCACGGCGTGCAAACTCAGGATCTCCGGCCGTTTCAGAAGCTCGACAAGCGACTGGTGCAGGTCATGGACAATGGGCTCAGGCTGCCCATCTGCAGCATCCAGCTGCGGTCCGGGTGATCCTCCGATACTCTCGGATAGATCCTGTAGTACATCAAACACATTCTTGGTCGCGAAGGACGGACGGGTGCAAGGGTTCGTCCCTTCACTTGCCCTCACCCCGCCTCCGCGACTGGGTGCCGGACCGGGCCTTCCGCCCGCGGCAGTCCCTTTGTGCTTATCGACTCCCGACTGGGATGGTTCGGCGCTTCCCACGTCACCATCCTGCGACCGCCCTAGCTGGGGCCCTTGGCTGCAGGGGCTCCGCTAGGGGGCGTCGGTTGTGGAGGAAGGGGTGTTCTCCTCCGCATCAACCTCGTTGACGCCCTTCTTCCTTCCCCCTTTCTTACCCTTGTTCTTGTCCTTGTCCTTGTTCTGGTCATTCTGGTTGTTCTCCTTGTTCTTGTTGTCCGACCTGGGGACCCAGTTCCTCTTGATCTCCTGGATCTCCTTGGCCAACTCGGTCCCCTGCGATACCAGCTTGGAGAGCTCGTCCCTGTCCACCTCCACCTTGGCTTCCCGGATACCCGCGGGCGCACGCTTCTTCGACCCGTGCGCCTTCTTGTAAGCCTCCGTGTCGGCCTTGTGGACGGGGCATGTTCGGTGGTCATGGTTGAAGCCTCGCTTCCTCCCATAACACACGAAACAGCCCTGAGGGTGAGCTTGTATGAATTCCCCAAAGGACTACGGAGGGTCGCCAATGCGGCGAGGGTCCCTCTTCTCCTGCTTCCTCCAACCCTGCTGCAGGGGCTTCCAGTTTCCTGGCTTGCTCCCCGCGCTCAGGTTCTTGGCCACGAAGGCACACACGGCCACTTCGGCGGGCTCATCGTCGTCGTTATCGTCGACGGAAGTCTCATCGCCGCCGGCTCCCGCTGGGTCCATGGCAGCTTCCCCGCCAGGTCCCTCGCCAACTTAGTTGACGTCGCGGTCGCCGGGCCTCAACCCGCAGGTGTGGTGGAGGTTCCGGTACTCCTTGAGCACCTCCTCTCCAACCCACTCCAGGATCTCGTCGCAGCTTATCCGCGCCGGGATGGCCTGCAGACGGATGGTCTGGCCGCTCAACTCACACTCGTCAAGGCGCCACATCGCGGTCTTCTCGCGATCGCCCGAGACAGTGATGAGGACAGCGTTCCGCAGGGAGTGCCGTTTGACATCCCGGGCCACGTTCTTCCTCGTCCAAGCCACCACGTTCGTATGATACTCTTTGGGGAGCATCATCTTGACCGTGTGGTTGGACTTGGCCCGCTTGGATTCCTCCATGGTGACCCTCTTGATCCATGCTTCCGGCAGCATGGAGAGCAGGCGAGCCTGCTCGTCACCCTCGTTCCAGTCCTCCACGTTGCGGCGGAAGAGGGTGTATTTCCCTCGGAAGTCTCGCCAATCTCGTAGGCGGATCTCCCGTCCATCATGCTCAAGCTTGATGGACTTCCAGCGCTTGGCCGCCACCTGCGGAGCGTCCACCCGCTCCTGCTCGTTGAGCCACTTCTTGGCTTCCTTGAGGGTCTTGATTCTCCCCTCCTTGGTCGCCACGAAGTATAGCTCTTGGAGCACTTCCGGCAGGCGGTACCTGAACCGTCTGAAGACATATCTCTCCGCAACCGCGGGAGGCAGGTCTTCAGTGACGGTCAGCCCCCAATCGTCCAGCTTCTCCAAGAAGCGGTCGAGGTTGAGGGGGTTGCCATCGTACATGGGGGGCTTGATGTCCTTCAAGTCTTCCCACACGGCGGCATCCGCGGCCTTAGAGACCATGAACGCCGGCCGCGAGGTCGACCGAGGTTCCCATCGGCCTCGCCCACGGACTCCCACGGCCGCCACGTCCATCTCCTCCATGGAATCCCTGTGGCTACGCCGTGGTTCCTCCATGTACGCTGAAACTAGATGTTCACGCCGTACTCCTTCCATGTACGCATCCTCATCACGGCGCCGGCGGCTGCGTTCAGCGGCCTCCCGTCGTACACCACGCGGCGGGCTGATGTCGAACTCCTCCAGGTCCAGATCCAGGTCCTCACCTTCACCGACATCCCACTCCACGTCTCCTCTGGGGACCTCGTCCCTGAGTCCACCATAACGTCCACCAGCAATGGGGATTGGCTCCGGGGCTGGTGCGGGGCGTCGGGGGCGTACCGGTGTCCGCGGTGGAGCAGGGCGGTTGCGGTACTCCGCGCTGAGCCACTCATCACGCCAATCCTCACTGCCACTGCCGGGCGGCACGCGCTCGTTGCGGCGGCCCGCGCTGCGGTGAGAGGGGGCGGTGAGAGAGGGGGCACTGGCGCTGGGGCAACTCCTGGGGGCTCCGCCGGGGGCGTGGGGTCTGCCTGGACCTGGTCCGGGTCCCCAGCCGTCGTCCGACGAGCCAGACTCCAGGGGTGGGTGGTCGCTGCCGACGCTCCCACGGGCCTCCAGCGCGTCCAGCCTCTGCTGCAGGCCGCTGATGACCGTGTTCAGCTGCCTGGTCTCGGCCCTGGCGATGTCCAGCTCTCTCTGCGCGCGGGCGGCGACCTCGGAGATGCGAGTCATCTCGCCCTTGCCCGTGTCTACCTCGCGCTCGAGGAACTGGACCCTCCTGCGGAGGTAGACAATCCACTGCCAGGTGGTATCCGGGTCGCCGTTCCCTGGTGGGTCGTCAGGGTACCCAGGGGGTCCTCCAGGAGGGCCTCCGCCGGGTCCGCCCGGTCCAGGGGGTCCTCCCCCGCCCGGTGGTCCGCCTCCAGGGGGTCCACTTGGTGGGCGTCCTCCAGGGGGTACTGATGGTCCTCCGCCAGGGGGTCCCGGTGGGTCTCCGCCGGGTCGCCTCGGTGGGTCCGAGGATGGGCGTTTCCTCGTGATGCCGAAGTCCATGTCGTCATCCTCGTCCATGTCGCCCCACCTGGGCTTCTCGGTCTCGGAAGACTCCGAGCTCCGGTAGGGAGGAGGGAGATCCTCATCCTCACCTTCCGGCTCCATGGGGACGTCTCCGCCTCCTCCGCCCCTCTAAGCCACCACTTGGCGATGTCGGCGGCCTCGTTCATCCCCTGTCGCTGGACCGTCGCTGGCGGTGAAGAAGGGGTCACTGTCGTGGGGGTGTCCGCCCGCTGGCCTCCGTGGCCTCTCGGGGGTCTTCCCCTTACCCTTCCTCCGTCGGTGGGCGGTGGGGCCACTGCTCCCACTGCTGCCCGTGTCCGCCTCATCCAGCGTCATCTTGGAGGAGGCGTCCCCTTCGAAAAGCTTTCGAAGGGTCTCCACTCGTGATCCTCCCGGGGGAGTCTCGCGGCGGAGTTTGGCCTCTGCCTCCTCCATTGCGGCGGCGGTGGCTGCGGCAGCCCGCACTTCGGCTTCCTCCCGAGCACGAACCGCCTCGGCTTCCCGAGCCTGCTGCAGCCGCGCCTTCTGCGCTTCCAACGCCGCCAGCTCCGCCTCCGTCTTGGCCTTCTCCTCAGCGACCTTCCGTCGCGCGGCCTCGATGGCGTCCTTCTTGGCGGCGTCCGCCTGGGCCTTAGCCGTCGCTTCGGCGTGGGCCCTTTCCTCCGCCTCCCTCTTTGCCCTCTCTTGGGCAAGCGCCTCTTCCAGTGCCCTCACCTCGGCCTCCCTGCAGGCAATGGCCTCCTGCGTCAGGCGGGCTTCCTCGTCGGCTGCCGCCAACTCACCGTTGACCTGGGCAGTCGCTGCGCCATGGGCGGCTACCGCCGTGAGTCCGGCCGCAATGGCCGCCACGGTCTGGGCGTGGATGGCCATGCCGTGCGCCCACTCCGCAGCCTCCTCCTGGGCGATGCCGACGGCGCCCTCCACGGCAGCGCTGTGCTGCCTGGCCCGTTGCCGGGCAACCCGAAGGTTGCAGGGCACCCCACAGGCGCGCTCACAGCCGCGCGCCACGTCCCTGTCGGGAGCGACGCTGCTGCTGGAGCTGGCCTGGTCGGCCGGCATCCTCCCGCGGTGGGCCGACTCCACGTCCCTGCTGGGGCCTGCTGGGGCCTGCTGGGGCCTCAGGCGCAGCGGACGGGGCTTGGTCTTGGTCTGCCTGGCGACTTGGATGAATTCGCCGAGGGTGGCGTGGCCGGGGTGATGACCACCATTGGCCCGTTGGGGACTGGGGGCTGGGGTTCCGCCCTTGGCGCCTTGGGCGGCTTCGGCGGCCAGGGACTCCTGGTACTCCCGCCACTTCCGGTCCCGCTTCCTGTCCCCGGCGGACCGCTTCTCCTTCCCCGGAGACGCGCTGCTGCTGCCCTGCAGCCTGCGCTCGCTCCCCGGTTCCGGGAAGTTCTTCTCGATCGTGTCCCACATGGAGACATTGATCGAGGCACCCGACGGGTACTCGTTGGAGTCCTCGTCCTCCTCAATCCCGTCGGGGCGCAGCCCTTCGCCGGGCCTGTCTGGCCGGGTCCAGGTCCTCCAGCGCTTGCGGCGGAAGCGGTACTCGTACCCTTCCGCCCGCAGCCACTCCTCCACTGCCCGCAGGCAGTCCCCCCCCATGTCCAGGCGCCCCTCACAACGGTGGAAGGCACCCCCCCCGGGGACGCCCTTCCGCCACCCCCATAGCGAGCAACGCCAGCCCGCAAGGGCGCACGCTGTGGGGCCGGTGCTGGGTCCACACGCCCGCATCGACCGCACCCGGGACACGCGGGTCGCGGAACCCTAGCTGCACGCTCCGGAGGACCAGCGGCCGGAGAGGGACAGCGCCTGACACCAGGCGCCCCTCACAACGGTGGAAGGCACCCCATTGGGGGACGCCCTTCCGCCACCCCCACAGCGAGCAACGCCGGCCCGCAAGGGCGCACGCTGTGGGGCTGGTGCTGGGTCCACACGCCCACATCAACCCCGCCCGGGACACGCGGGTCGCGGAACCCTGGCTGCACGCTCCAGAGGACGAGCGGCCGGGGGAGGGACAGCGCCTGACACCAGGCGCCCCTCACAACGGTGGAAGGCACCCCCCCCGGGGAGGCCCTTCCGCCACCCCCACAGCGAGCAACGCCAGCCCGCAAGGGCGCACGCTGTGGGGCCGATGCTGGGTCCACACGCCCGCATCGACCGCACCCGGGACACACGAGTCGCGGAACCCTGGCTGCACGCTCCGGAGGACGGGCGGCCGGGGGAGGGACAGCGCCTGACACCAGGCGCCCCTCACAACGGTAGAAGGCACCCCCCCCCGGGGACGCCCTTCCGCCACCCCCACAGCGGGCAACGCCGGCCCGCAAGGGCGCACGCTGTGGGGCCGGTGCTGGGTCCACACGCCCGCACCGACCGCACCCGGGACACACGGGTCGCGGAACCCTGGCTGCACGCTCCGGAGGACGAGCGGCCGGGGAAGGGACAGCGCCTGACACCAGGCGCCCCTCACAACGGTGGAAGGCACCCCCCCCGGGGACGCCCTTCCGCCAGCCCCACAGCGAGCAACGCCGGCCCGCAAGGGCGCACGCTGCGGGGCCGGTGCTGGGTCCACACGCCCGCATCGACCGCACCCGGGACACACGGGTCGCAGAACCCCGGCTGCACGCTCCAAAGGACGAGCGGCCGGGGAAGGGACAGCGCTTGACCCCAAGCGCCCCTCACCATGGTGGTAGGCAAGCCCCCCCCGGGGGCGCCCCTCCGCCACCCCCACAGCGAGCAACGCCGGCCCGCAAGGGCGCACGCTGTGGGGCCGGTGCTGGGTCCACACGCCCGCACCGACCGCGCCCGGGACACGCGGGTCGCGGAACCCTGGCTGCACGCTCCGGAGGACGAGCGGCCGGGGGAGGGACAGCGCCTAACACCAGGCGCCCCTCACAACGGTGGAAGGCACCCCCCCCGGGGACGCCCTTCCGCCACCCCCACAGCGAGCAACGCCGGCCCGCAAGGGCGCACGCTGTGAGGCCGGTGCTGGGTCCACACGCCCGCATCGACCGCGCCCGGGACACGCGGGTCACGGAACCCTGGCTGCACGCTCCGGAGGAAGAGCGGCCGGGGGAGGCACAGCGCCTGACACCAGGCGCCCCTCACAACGGTGGAAGGCACCCCCCCCGGGGACGCCCTTCCGCCACCCCGACAGCGAGCAACGCCGGCCCGCAAGGGCGCACGCTGTGGGGCCGGTGCTGAGTCCACACGCCCGCATCGACCGCACCCGGGACACGCGGGTCGCGGAACCCTGGCTGCACGCTCCGGAGGACGAGTGGCCGGGGGAGGGACAGCGCCTGACACCAGGCGCCCCTCACAACGGTGGAAGGCACCCCCCCCGGGGACGCCCTTCCGCCACCCCCACAGCGAGCAGCGTCGGCCCGCAAGGGCGCAAGCTGTGGGGCCGGTGCTGGGTCCACTGCCCGCATCGACCGCGCCCGGGACACGCGGGTCGCGGAACCCTGGCTGCACGCTCCGGAGGACGAGCGGCCGAGGGAGGGACAGTGCCTGACACCAGGCGCCCCTCACAACGGTGGAAGGCAGCCCCCCCCGGGGACGCCCTTCCGCCACCCCCACAGCGAACAACGCCGGCCCGCAAGGGCGCACGCCGTGGGGCCGGTACTGGGTCCACACGCCCACATCCACCGCACCCGGGACACACGGGTCGCGGAACCCTGGCTGCGCGCTCCGGAGGACGAGCGGCCAGGGAAGGGACAGCGCCCGACACCAGGCGCCCCTGGCAACGGTGGAAAGCACCCCCCCCGGGGACGCCATTCCGCCAGCCCCACAGCGAGCAGCGTCGGCCCGCAAGGGCGCACGCTGTGGGACCGGTGCTGGGTCCACACGCCCGCATCGACCGCGCCCGGGACACTCGGGTCGCGGAACCCTGGCTGCACGCTACGAAGGACGAGCGCGGCCGGGGGAGGGACAGCGCCTGACACCAGGCGCCCCTCACAACGGTGGAAGGCACCCCCCCGGGGACGCCCTTCCGCCACCCCCACAGCGAACAACGCCGGCCCGCAAGGGCGCACGCTGTGGGGCCGGTGCTGGGTCCACATGCCCGCATCGACCGCACCCGGGACACACGGGTCGCGGAACCCTGGCTGCACGCTCCGGAGGACGAGCGGCCGGGGAAGGGACAGCGCCTGACACCAGGCGCCCCTCACAACGGTGGAAGGCACCCCCCCCGGGGACGCCCTCCCGCCACCCCCACAGCGAGCAACGCCGGCCCGCAAGGGCACACGCTGTGGGGCCGGTGCTGGGTCCACTGCCCGCATCGACCGCGCCCGGGACACGCGGGTCGCGGAACCCTGGCTGCACGCTCCCGAAGACGAGCGGCCGGGGGAGGGACAGCGCCTGACACCAGGCGCCCCCCACAACGGTGGAAGGCACTCCCCCCGGGGACGCCCTTCCGCTACCCCAACAGCGAGCAACGCCGGCCCCCAAGGGCGCACGCTGTGGAGCCGGTGCTGGGTCCGCACGTCCGCATCGACCGCACCCGGGACACACGGGTCGCGGAACCCTGGCTGCCCGCTCCGGAGGACGGGCGACCGGGGATGCCCATCCACCGCCCCCACACCGAGCAACGCACCAACGCACCAACGCACCAGCCACGGGACATCCGCACCCCGCCCCCTGCTCCTAGACACAGCGACATAGCAATGGCGGAACCCGCGGCACCACGCAAGACACGCCCCCGATCTCCGACGCTGGACGAAGCACACGAGGTCATCAGGGCGCTGGGACTCAGAGACGGCGAAGGAGACCCCCCACAAGGGGACACGGGCACAGACTCCGACCTGGAGGCATTGCCGGAGCCCCCCACGGGGGGCGCGCCCGCGGAACCTGCGCCGCCGGCGGGCAGCGTATCCGCGATCTGCCCCGCGTGGAAACGGGGCCATTGCACCGGCGAAGGCTGGTGCCCCAAACAGCACCCCCAACCCGATGCCGACGACGGAGCGTTGCCCGAGGTGAAACCCGCGGCCGCACGCGCCGCCCTACGCTACGGGGTGACGCAGGGCTGGATCCTGGATGAGACCGCGCGCGGCAGCGTGAACATCCAGGAGGCCCCGACCGCGTCACCCACGCGGGACAGGCGGCAGTGGCCCTGCACACCCGGGGCCGCCACGGTGGACCCGCAGAGGGGATCATTGTGGATCCCTCGGGAACGGTGCTGGTCCTGGCGGCGGACATGGTCCGAGGGGTGCTCCACGTGTCCCGCGTGCGGCGGGCGTGCCCACAGTGGACCATCCAGGTGTACACCCCCCCGCGGGCGTGGCCCTTTTCCACATGGGCGGTGCTCGCCGTCATGTGGCACCTGGCACCAGAGGACGCCCCCACAGGGACCGCGGAGGACATCGCCCGGGACCTCCACACCTGGCCGGCCGACCAGGAATACCCCTGGCGCAGGCCCCCGGGCGGCCTCCCGGTGGCACCAGCGGCAGAGGGGCTCAGCCTCGCGGCAACCCTCCAACGGCACCCCGACAAGCAGGCGCGCCACTTCCTGCAGACGGGCACGGTCCCGGCCGCCCCGCCAGACTCCGAGTGGCGATGGGACGCAGGGGTGGCGCAACCACTGCCGGGCCCCTGGACCCTCCCGTTGTGGTACTTATAAATAGGCACCTTGGCCCACGCCACCCAGGCCGTCAAGGGGGCTTTCCCGCAGCCGCCCCTCCCCGGCGTGGCCCTGCTCCGCAGCCTGCAGGCGGGGGCCGCCTGGGTACGGTGGAAGGAAGGGAAGGGGCGCTCGAGCCCATATTTCCCCATGGTCCAAGGCCAGGCGCTGATTCATGCCGAGGGCATGGGGACCGTGGAATGGGGGGCGATCGTGCCCGGCACGGCGTGCAGGTGGATCACGGCGGCCGCCCCACAGCCCATGCGAGCGCCGCCGGCGTGCCACCGCCTCCTACGGATGGTCCCCTCATTGGCCCCCCAGCACGCCTTTACAAGGGACGTGTGGAAAGCCGTACTGAGCCACACCAGGGAGTGGCTGACGAACCCGGGTACGCGGTACCCGCCGGGACCGGTGCTCGAACAGCTCACGGCCCCCAAACCCGGGGTCCTCCACGCCCTACACAGGGCGTCGGCCCTCACGAAGCAGCTCAACGACGAAGTGCTGGACCTGGCGCTGGAGCCGCTGCGGGTGCTCTACCCGCAAGCACACATCCCACCCGCGGGCACGTCCAACCGCCTAGGCCGCCTGGGGTTGCAGCGCCGCGTCGAGGCCGCGCACCCAGGAGGCGTGGTGGAACAGTGGCTAACGCTCCGCAATCCGTCCACCGCGGAGGGCCACTGGTACCTGCACCAGCTCCTCTTCCAGCCACGGGCAGCCCCGGAACACCGCCGGCAGAACCCGTACCACACGCACCCGGAGCGCCGGGGCGCGCAAAACTACCCGCAGCCAATCCCGGCCGCCCTCCCGCTGGGGCAGGGCCCGGAGGCGCTACAGCCGGGCCCCCCGCTCGACACCGCCACCACGGTACAGCAGTGGGGAGGCGACAATGCGAGCAGTGCCGAACCGGACTGCACGAACTGCGGAGCGGTGGCCTGGATGGCAGCCTGCAGGCACCTCGGCCGAGATACCACGGGACTCCGGCAGTACAGACCCACGGACCGCACGGCGCTGGCGTCCGCGGTCGCGGCCGTCACCATGGGTCCAGTGGCGGCGTGGCCGGCGCAGCTGCTGCCCCACGTCCCCTGCCGCGACACGCGGCCCCGGCGGCCGGCCGCGACGCACGAGCCGACGGCGCCCCTCACGGCGGAGCAACTATACGTCGTCGCGGCGGCTTTGCTAGCAGACGGCGGGGAGAGCTTCGTCCACCACCACGGCCCGGCGCAAATTGCGGGATGCATACAAGGGCCCCAGCGCGATGCACCAGACCCGTGGCATGCCACACTCCGCGGGCGCACCCGCGTCTGGGGTGCGGGCGATGGCGCACCCCCGCCCGGGCCTAAGCAGGGGGAGGCACTGGTACTGCAGACGGCAGGCTACCAAGCCATCGTACACGGCCACGCCGGAGGGTACCGGTCGCACATCCTGGCCGGAGGCCGATGGGCGGTCTGGCACAGCACCGCCAGGCAGGGGGCTTTCCCGCCCCTGTCCCACGTCGACTGGCGACAGGGGCCCACCCAGGCCTACTATATGTCGGCGGACCCCTGGCCGCTGGCGGTCCTGCTACACACTGTCAGCGCCCCCAACAAGAGGCAGGAACCGGGGTGGGTCAACCCCCCCACACTGGTGTGGAGCCCCGACCAGGAGGAGCATCTACGGGCCGCGTGGCAGGGAGACGCCATCAGGGCCACGGACGTCCCGGACCTCCACGCGGGGCCCATCACGCACGCCCGCCCAGCGGCTACCCTGGCGGTGGCCCAACGGGGGCAGCAGAACCCACAGTGGGTGGTCTGCATGTTCAGCCCGGCGGACGCGCACATCGTCGTCTGCGACCCTGAACGCCTGCCGGGGCCCGAAGCCGTGATCCGCGTGGCAGACTGCACACGCATGATCATCAAGGCGCTGCGGGAGGGCGAACACCACGCCCTCCTGCTCCAGGTCAGGCTGAAGGACAACGCCCGGGCGGCGAGGCCGGGAGTGTGGCCGGCAGCGGCGCACCCCGCCGACCTGGAGCTCCAGCTGGCGGTCCCGACCACGGTGTACCACTGGCTACAGGCCTTCCACGACCTGCGGTGGAGGAGCAAACCCAACCGCCAAATCGGCTCCACGCACTGGCAAACGTGGCTGCAAGCAGACGCGCAGCGCGATGCCGCCCGAGGCCTCGGGCCCGCGCCCGCGACGCGAGCCCTCGATGCGGCGGCCCCGGGCCGCACGCTGGCACCACACACGGTGCCGCTGGCCAACCTGCCCTTCGAACCAGCGGCGGAGGGCGCCATTCGGAAGTCAGTGCAGCGCCCCCCGGCGCGAGGGGCCACGGAGCCGACGAAATGCCCCCTGTGTGCGGACAAGTACTACACCAGCGGGGCGATGCTGGAACACCTGGCGTGGCACGCGGTGCACGCTGCGGCCCCGGCGGACGACAAGGAGGCGGCCGCCAACATCCTGCAGGGGAGAGCACGGAGGTCCCCGTGGCACGCCCCGTACACCCGGCGCCCCCCGCCCCAGGCAGCCGACCACGCAGATGGAGGTGAGGAGGCACCCGGAGCGGCCCCGGGGGCCGGCGGTGCGGCCCCACCAGGGTCCATGTCCATCCCCGCGGGGCTGGCCCCCCTGGCCCCCCTGACTCCCCCGGTCCCCCGGGCCCCCTTGTGGGCCCCGCTGGGAACGGGCTCAGCGGATGCGGCGCACCCAGATGCCCTGGCGGCACCAGCGAACCCGGCGGCGATGCCGACGCGGGATAGCTGACTCCAGGAGGACACGACGGGCGACGCCCTGTGGCTCCTCTCGTGGAACCTGCGCAACGGCCTCGTGCCGCCAGACCGGTCCCTCCGGGACACACTCCGGCGGCGCAGGGGGCCGGCGGCCTGCACCGACAAGGAGCACCTCATCACCGGCATGCTGCCCCAGGAGGGGGGCTTTGCCATCATGCTCCAGGAAACGGGAATCGCCACCAGGGCGCAGGAGATGCACGTGGCCGCGGCGCTCCGGGACAAGGGGTACACCGCCTACTTCAGCAGCCGGCTGGCGGAGACGGGGGCCACCTCCACCTCGAGAGGGGGGGGCCTCCTCACCGCGGTCAGCAGCAAGTACGTGGCGGAGCACGAGGTGCTCAGCTTCACGGAAATTGTCCCCGGGAAAGCCGCGGCCCTGGAGATCCGCACGGACGGGGGAGGCCTCACCCTCATCAACGTCCACGGGCCGCAAGCAGGTTGCTCCCCGTGGGCGGGACGGGCGGCGTTCTGGGCCGACATACAAATGTATGCCACGGCACGCAGCCTCGGCGGGAGGCACCCGGTGGTCATCGCCGGTGACACCAACATCTACATGGATGTCCCCGCCAACCCGGCCACGGAGCATTTCCGAGCGGGCTGGGAAGCCTGCGGCTTCCGAAGAGCCGCGGCAGGCGGCGAGGAGGACATGACCCCCACGCTCCACCCGTCCCAGCACAGGGTGGACACTTTCCTGGTCAACGAGCCCCTCCTGCCGTGGTCCCTGCGGGAGAGCGTCTGGGCTCGCGGCATGGCACACCCCCAGGTGGTCGGCTCGGACCACCTCCCGGTCCGCCTGGCCCTGCCGGGCCTCCTCAGCGCAGCGGGACGCGCGGCGATGCCCACCCCCTACAGCCACACGGAAGGCCGCCTCCTCCCGTACGACGCCGAGGCCGCGCCCGTCCAACACTGTCTGTGGGCGGCGGTCACCGCCGCGCAGGATGAACCCTCCCTTGCGCCCTGGCTGGGTCCCGCAGAGCAGCACGACTACGGGTCCATGCCCGCGGCTGCGGTGGACAAGGTGTTCGAACACCTCCACGCGACGCATGGCGCCCTGGCGCGCGTGGTGGGACGCCGGCAGCCGTCTCCGCCGGGAACGGACCCGGCGGAGGGGGACCTCCCGGAGAGCGGAAAGCAGCTCCAGGCAGCGGTCCTCCGCTATGACACCCTGGCAGCGCGCGCCCCGGCAGCGTACCAGGCGGACGCGGCCAGGCATGGCATCCGGTCCGAGGCGGCGCTCCGGCTCACGGAGGAACTGCAGAGTGTGTCGCCCGGGTTCCGCCGGACCACGCAGGGCCAGCTGCAGGAGGAGCTGGAGAGGCAAGCAGCCGCCCTCGAGGAAGACATTCGCCAGCTCCGCGCCCTCCTGGCGGCAGACCGCAAGCGCGCCATCAAGGACTTCTGGCGCCGCCACGCCCCCGACATCGCCCAGCGATGGAAAGCCGTGCGGGGAGCCATAGAGGTAGAGGCCCCAGGCCCGTCGGGCCTCTGGAACGTGCGGGTTCCCAACACCCAAACGCTCCTCACGGAGGCCCACGACGTGATGTTCGCAGTTCGCGCCTTCTGGCGAGAACTGTATGACAAACGCCCGGTGGACCTCCCGGGTTTCCAGGCGGTCCTCGGCCGCCACGTCCCCCGGGTCCCTGAGGGAGCCTGGACACAGGTCCAGCAGTACTCCATGCAGGACCTGAAGTCCGCCCTGGACAAGGCCGATGGCAAGGCCCCGGGTCCTAACCACGTGGAGGCCCGCTTCATCAAGGCCCTCCCGGCACCCGTCCAGTGGCTCCTGGTCCACTCCTACCGGGCCGTCCTCCGCGGCGCCCCGCCACCGATGCACTGGAGGGACGCGCACATCTGGCTCAGCCCCAAGGTACCGGGCTCTGCCAGACTGGACGACTACAGGCCCATTGCCCTGGGCCAGCTGGACATGAAGCTGCTCACGGGCCCCCTCACCCAGCGCATCACGGAGGTGCTCACACGGCACGGGGTGGTCAGCGACTGGCAGCAGGGGGCCCTCCCTGGCTCCAACACAGGCCCCCCGCTGTTCATGGCGCAGCGGCAGCTCCAGCGGGGAAGGCCCAACTACGTCTTCTCCTTCGACGCCCGCAAGGCCTTCGACACCGCCCCACACGGCGCCCTCCACCTCATCCTGCGCCACCTCTCAGTGCCGTCGGACGTCATTGACCTCCTGCTCTTCCTCCACACGTGCGCCAGGCTGCGCATCGTCACAGCACACGGGCTAACGCAGCCCGTCTACATGCTACGCGGCGTCCGGCAGGGCAACCCCGAGAGCCCCCTGCTGTACGCGCTCCTCCTGGAGCCCCTGCTCAGGGCACAGGGGCACCGCCTGCGCCCGCCGGGAGGGGCCGAGCACGGCCTCATCCAGGCCTATATCGACGACCTGCTGGTGGTGGCCCACACGCTGCAGCACTTCGTCGAGGGCGTGGAGGCGGTAGCCGCGTACCTGGGGATGATGGGCATGGAGCTCAACCCCCGCAAGTGCGCCATGGCCACCACGGAGGGGGTCCCGGGCCTGCAGCTGCGCCTCTGCCCCCACCTGGAAAACCCGTGGTACTGGGTACCAGCGGCGGACTCCGTCCCCTACCTGGGACTCCAGCTGCAGCCGGACGGGGAGTTCTCCCTGCAGCGCAAGCACCGGCTACGCCTGGCGGCAGTGCACCACTGGTGCCTTAACACCCTCGCGCCACCGAAAGTGGTGCAGGACGTCATCCTGGCGATCCTCGGAGGGGTGACGCAGTACGTCGCCCCTTTCATCGCCGACGACTCCGACACTGCACGCCACCTGGACCACATCACGATCCAGGTCGCGAGGGACAGGGCACGATACGCCTTCGACGCCTCGCGGGACAGCCTGCAGGATGACCGGACCCTGGGGCTCACACGGGTGCCCACGCGGTGCCAGCAGGCAGCGGTGGCCCTCGTGGGTACACTCGTCCACCACCGCGCAACCTCCGTGCGCGCGGAGGTCACCAAGATGTTCTGGGAGATAGCCGGCGCGCACGGAATATGCCCTGAGGTGCACTACCCCGTCCCGGAGTTCGCAACTCTGGCGGGAGGCGACTGGGTCCAGCGCATACCCCGGGCCCTGGCCACCCTGGGAGTGGGGATGTACAACCGCATCGCGTGCCCCAGGGCGGCTCATGTCCAACTACAGTCCCCCCCGGGCAAAATCGTCACGCTGCGCACCGCCAAGCTGCGACACCGCGACACGTGCCGCCTGACGGTGCCACACGCAACGCCGTGGCATGGGCACCACGGGCCACGCCACCCCTTCCCCGACAACGACGATCTGTGGCCGACGGCGTTGCGGGAGTGCCTCAACCAATGCGCCGATGAACACCTCCATTATTGCCGCCATGAGCAAGGGCCCACCAACCACCCCGGGTGGCGCGATGCCCTGGCCCACCTCTTCCACACCACCGGCACACGGGACTCCCGCCTGAGACTTGTCCACCCCACGAGGGCTAAGCAGGACGCCCACACCGGCCCACGGGTGACCCCGGACGGCCTGCACCTCCACGTCGGGGGCTACCGCCGCCGGGACGGCCTGTCCCCCCCCACGCGGGGGGCGGCGTACCACCCGCCAGCGGCCCTCATGTACATCCTCCGCGACGTACTCGCGGAAAGCGAGCACCAAGAGCCCAACGCGGACGTGGCGTGGCCAGAGCCCTTACGCCCCCGGCCCCACGCGCCGATGCCGTTGTGGCTGGTGACCACAGACGACCAATGCACCCAAGCGGCGGGACAAGCGCAGCTCCGGGCCGAGTGGGTGATAGTGCAAGTGGGGGCAGGCCAGCCCGAACCCCGTGGGCTCCCCCGTGGCACCGCCCTACTGGTGGCTACGGGGGTGCCGCACGACCCACACATGGCGGTGCACGCGCTGGAGGACCGTCCGGAGGACACAGGACACTTGGTGGTACACCAGCGCGGGGGCCCGGCGTGGCTCAAGGAACATGTGACGGCGCTACGGTCCTGGGCAAGCACGGTCGCCGGAGCGGAGATCCGGCTGCACGACCACCCGGCGATCAGCCCAGGCGACACCAGGGCGCTGAGCGTGGACCAACTGACCCACAGCCACCCCGACGTCCGGTGGCACTCCACCGACCTCAACGCGGGGTGGCTCAGCCCCACCGGATACTACTGGATCCCGGAGGCCTGGGGACACACCTCCTCTGACGCGTCCGGGGGCGGACCCTGCAAACACGCCACCAGCGTCGCTCTCGCCGCCGACCTCACCTGCACGTGGGCGGTGGCCATCTCGGGCACGGTGCCTGACGGAGAGGGGGTGGCCGCCTCCCTCCCCCTACATTACGGTGCACACAGACCATGGGTCCACACGGTGGACGCCGAAGTCATCCTCCACCTCCTGCGGCACGCAGATCGCGAGCGAACCACGGGGGTCCCCGCGGGCGCAGCGAAGGTGGTCAACCAGATGCCCCTGAGGTGGCTCCGGGACGGCCTGTGCGCGCGGGGGCAACACACCGGGCACCCGTTCTGGTACGTCCGAGCCACCTCGCACCACAGTGACGCCCTACTGCACAAGGCGGACTGGGCGGCGTCCCAGGACACCGTCTTACAGAACACGCCCCCGGACCCTGGCCACGCCCAACTCATCGTCGCCGGCCGTGACGGCCATCTCGATCTACGGCCCCCCACGATGCGGGTGCTCGGCGAGGTCGCGCAACGGGCGCAGACGGACCATGCGCTGACGCACCGGGGACACACACCTCTGGGCGCGGCCCACGCCACGGCCTACGTCCACGCCCGGGACCTCACCGAGGCGGCCACCAACCGCCGGGCGCTGCGGGCCCGAGACGGCCACACGCCGGTGCAGCGCAGGCTCCGCGTCCGGAAGGAGCGGCTCTCCGGCGTCGCCATCGTCCCGCAACCGTGCCTTTTCTGCGGCGGCCCGGAAGAGACCCCGGTGCACATGCACGTGGGCTGCACCCACTCGCGGCTCCTCTGGCCCCACTACCGCCAGGCGGTACACGAGGCGGCCCGCCACCTCCCACCTGGGGACAAGGCCCTGTGGGTGGCCTCGTGGCGCTCCGCAGGCGCCACGTGGACGGAGGTGTTCTGCTCCGGACTGGTGCCCGAGGGCGCGGAGGCGCAGCTCCGCGCCATAACCCGATACGACCCGCCGGGAGGGACCTCGGTGGACGACTTCCTCCACCACATGCTCTGGCTGGGGGACTTCGCGTGGGAGCTTCGCAACCACCGGCTGGAGCAACTCCTCCACGACCCCCTAAGCGCGGCGGCCCGGGCGCACCGGTGGCTCACTGTGGCGGAGGGCGACCACCCTCCCCCTCCCCCGCGCCCTGACAAGGACTTCGTAGCCTCCCTCCGTGTTGTGAATGGCACTCTGGAGTGCCCACTCCAAGAGAGCCCCCACCCGTATCAGGACCTGCCGGGGGGGTTCTCGAGGCACCTGCAAGACGCCCTTTTCCCACCGTGGATCATCGGGCGCGGCTCCATGACCGCATGGGAGGCGCGCATCGTAGGGGAGGAGTGGGCGCGGGAGTGGGGCCGGTGGTGCGCCGCCACGCGCGCCCCGGAGACCCCTGCGCAGCGATACGCCGCCATCCCGCTCCGGGGGTGGGGGCCGGACACCCGGCCGAGACCCACCATGGTCCGCGGGGCGGGACCTGACCACCCGTGGGACGCGGCGACGGGGGAATGGCTGCAGGCGGCCCCGGGGCCGCAAATGGGATGGACTGGGGACGTATCCTCACTCGTCAGGACGCCCGTCCCGCCCCGCATCGTCCTTCACACCGCCAACGTGCTCCGGGCCACGGAGATACGCACGTGGGGACACGCTGCGGCCACCGTCCGGTGGCACCCCCCAGAGGACGGGGCCACCCAACTCACCGTCGCGCACTTCAAAACGGGGGGGCCGGTATACGACGACGCCCTGTCCCGGCTGGGCGACACCCAGGGGCCCTTACTCCTCATGCTCCCCTCCGGTATCGCAGCCGCGCTGCGCCAGGAGCTGGACGGCTGCGAAGGGCTGCGAGTGGGGTGGGAGGCAGTCGCGGACGGCACCCTACTGGCCCTCCTCCACATAGACACCGCGAACGGGTGCCAATGGGACGCGCTGACGCCCCACCTCACCGGGCGCCACGTGTACATGGCGAGCCCCCCCCAGGGGCAGCCCCGCCCGGCGTGGGACGACCTCATCGCCGCCTTCCACGACCACGGGATCCTCCCCGGCGACACGTGGCAGGAGGTCCAGCGGAAGACGCTTGGCAAGCACTACCGGCGCCGCGTCCGCGCCCGCTTGCTGGAGATCCGGGACCCCCTCCGACAGAGGTGGGACGACCTCTGGCTCCGCCATCTCGACCCTTGGTCGCCGCCCTCCCACCTCCCACACACCTGCCGACTCTGCGGAGAGTGTGACACGGTGTCCTCCGCAGCAGCGACAGGCGCCAACAGGTGCGAGCGGTGCACCCAGGTAGCCGCGTGCCCCTGGCCCGAACCTCCCGCAGGTCCGCGCAGGGGCACAGAGGAGGAGGCCTTGCGCCGGCGCATCGAGGGGGCACACACCCCCTCGCACGAACAGGCGGGCCCCGCGGGCGCTGCCCTTCTGTGGATCCACGTGCACCTGCGGGACCCCACATCCATTGCGCACCTGTCGCACGTGTTCGCCCCCTAACCCCCACCCGCCGCCGCCCTTTGCAGAGCCCGCAGCACCATGCCACGCCGACGGGGGGATGGGCCGGGGCACACCAGGGCCCGCCGCAGAGCGCAAGAGGCGGCCGTCCGGGGCCTGGTGGCGGACGCGGTAGCGGAGGCAAAAGCAGCGCACGCTGCCGCACGGTGCGACCTGGAGGGCAGTGCGAGGGCCTTCCTCAACGAGACCGCCCTCCCGGCCGTCCGCGCCCTGAACGGAGCGGGGGCCCCTACGCTGCTCCCGGCAATGCACCGGATCGTGAACGCCGTCCGGCCGGGGCTCATCAGCCCGGAAGCGGCCCTCTACGGGCACTGGATGGAGTGGCGCGAGTCCAATCGGTCGGGCCGGCCCCTGTCCATGGGGGACACCCTCCGGCTGACGGGAGCGGGGTCTGCCATGTCCCTCCGCAGTAGCGCCCCAGCCCTGCTGCACGCCCTCAGGACGCGCTACCCCGGGGACGCGGCCCCGTACCTGAACCAGGCGCGGGCCACGTACCCGGGGGGAGTGTCCGAGCTGGATGCGGCGCTCCACCTTCTACACCCGCCGGACGAGGACCTGGAGGTGGGCGAGGTCACGGTATTTGTGGAAGGCGCGGACGAGGCGTCCGCCCGCCCCCGGCCGACCAACCCGGTGTATGACGGCACCGGGCCTACCCCCCCCGTACGCCGTCGTCTACGAGGCGTTCCCCAGGGAGCCCACTTGGTGCCCCGCCCTCCCACCGGCGACGCACGCGCCCCGCGGCTGGGCTAATCCAGACCTGTCCCCCCCCCTCTCCAGGACCAGGGGTGCCCACCACAGGGGGCAGGTCCTCTGGCAAGAGTGCCCTGGCACCCCCCTCCTCCTCCTCGTCGTCGCGACCCGCGGGGGCCCGGGGCGGATCCTGGGGATCACCCCCACCCACCTCTATGGGGCCACACCCGTACCCCGCCCCCCCCTCCCGGCGCCCGCGGCGCGGGACGGAGTACACACCTTCCTGTGCACACAGGAGGTCACCGCCGTTACGGGGGTCCACCTGGTGCGGCTGCCCCCGACACCGCTCGACGACCCCCGGGGGCCCAGGGCCCTGAGCCCCGCCCCAGACTGGGAGCTGTGGCGCGACGCGTGGGCCGCGTGGCTACCCCGCCTCCCCTCCCACTGCCGGTGGATGGCCGCGGACCCCCGGCCGTGCGGGGCTGACGCCACAGCCGGCCCCCCACCCCCTCCCCCCCCCCCCCCCCGCAGAGCACCACACAGCACTGCCCACGGCACGGCACTGATGCACCAGGAGGTAGTGGGAAGGGCGCGCCTGCCACCACGCATGCCTACCAGAGTAACAGTGATGGCAGACTCCGATGGGTCCCTCGGGCGGGACGACCGCCACCACCGCCGGTCCCGCTCCCGCTCCCCCGTCTCCTCCCCAGAGTGGACGGGGGAGACCCTCGCGGAGCGCGAGGAGCGGAGGCTGGCGGAGGCGGCGGTGGTCGGGCCGCCGCCGCCGGCCCGGGAACCTGGGCCAGCCGAGACGGCCGCCCCCGCCGCCCAAGCGGCCAGCCCCGCCGCCCCGCCCCGCCCTGACGCGCAGGAGGCGGAGACCGCGGCGAGCCACGCCGCGGCCCCGGCCGCGGCCCCCGGCACGCCGCCGGCAAGGGGGACAGCCCCGGCGCAGGAGCCGGACGCGTCGCCGAGGGCTGCCGCAGCCGCGCAGGAGAGCAAGCAGGGCGCAAGAGGGGTTGCGACGGACCCCGCACGGGCTGTGGGCGCCTCGCCGGCGGCCGCCGCGGCAGCAGAGAAGACCGAGGAGGGTGTGCGAGGGTCTGCGACCGCGGCCACGGGCGCCTCGTCGGCGGCCGCCGCGGCAGCGAAGGAGAGTGCGGAGGGCGCGAGAGGGGCTGCGGCCCCTGGCACGCCGCGCAAGCGGGGGAAGAACCCCGCACGGGCCGCGGACGCCTCGCCGGCGGCCGCCGCAGCAGCAGCAGTGGGCAGGGAGAGCGCGAAGTACCGCGCCCACGCCAACCCCGCCCACACCCACACCAGCCCCCCCAAGCCGTACCCCCCCAAGCCCTTCCCCCCGGGGCGGGAGCGGCACGTCCGCCCCCCGACGCGCGAGCGCTCGCCGCCGGGCGTCACGCTGCCGCAACTGCAAAGGCAGCGGGACGCCCGGCGAGTGGTCCAGGAAGGGCGCAGCGGCGAGGGGGAGGGGAGCGGCGGACGGCGTGACAGGCAGGGGGCAGGGGAGGGGTCGGGGCACGGGAAGGGCACGCAGAAGCGCGGGCAGGGGGCCCAGGTGCAGGGGGCGGAGCGAGGGGAGGTGGGAGAGCGAGCGGGCCGGGGCGTGGTGGACGAGAGACGGGACCCGCGACACGGGCAGGGGGTCGGGGAGGGGCCAGGGCACGGGAAGGGTGCTCAGGGGCGCGGGAAGGCTACCCAGGCGCAGGGGGCAGGACAAGGGGGGATGGGAGAGCGAGCGGGCCAGGGCGTGGGGGACGAGAGGCGGGACCCGCGACACGGGCAAGGGACCGGAAAGGGGCCCAAGGGCAATGGCAAGGGCAAGGGCAAGGGCCCCAAGGGACAGGAGGGACGGGGCATGGGAGCCCAGGGGGGAGAGCGGGGCGGGGGGAGGGGGGCAGAGGGCGGAGCGCCCCCGCAGCCGGACGTGCAGCCGGTGAGGTGCATCCCCCCCAGCATCCAACAGATGCCGGCACACCACACCTACCACCACCACCACCACCACCACCACCACCTCTACAACATCGACCCTGACTCCGGCGAGCTCGTCCCCCCCCAACCCCCACGACACCAGCACCAGCAAGCCCCCCCCGCGCCGAGGGCGGAGCCGGCGCGGATGGCCTCGGCGGAGGGGGGACGGGGCGTGGCATCGGCGCCGCAGGTGCAGGAGCAGCGAGGGGGGCCGGCACGGGGGGCGGAGGAGAGCCGGCCGTGGGACGTGGACTGGGGCGCAGTCCCGGACCCGCTGGGGGGGGAGACCCTCCCCCTGGTGGGGGAAGTGTACGGGTGGTTGTGCTGGGCCAACCAGGGGACCTCCAGGAGGTCGCGGAACCGGCCCTTCGATGCCGTGCTCCTCCGGAGGGACGGAGGAAACCGAGAGGCACCCCCGGGGGGGTGGGCGGCCCCAGAGGACCACGAGAGGGTCCTCAGGTCAGTGATCCGGGCGGCGTGGCCCGACAGGGAGCCGACGTGGCCGGCCTTCCTGGAGGGGGGAGCGGTGCTCCGCATCACGGATGCGGACGCCAACAACTGGCTCCCCCGGGCTTTGCGTAGCGCCCTCGCCCACTGGCGCTACCGCCGGCACAACCCGCCGCCGCCGCAGCCCCAGCCCCCACACAAGCGGCGGCGCAAGTGAAGGCCCAGACGGCGGGTACGGGAGGGTTGGGGGGGGGGGATGGGCCCCCTGACCCACGCCCCCCCCACGGTATGGCACGACGTGCGGGGGCGCGCCGCCTCCCGCGGGAGGGAGTGCGGGGGCGACAAGCGCGGGGAGGAACCGGCTGCCCCGCAACCTGCTAACCACTGACCGCTAACCCCCACGGCCACCCCCGGCCG
The DNA here is from genome assembly GCA_964036045.1 of Eutreptiella sp. 'Long Island Sound 2002'. Classification (NCBI taxonomy): domain Eukaryota; phylum Euglenozoa; class Euglenophyceae; order Eutreptiales; family Eutreptiaceae; genus Eutreptiella; species Eutreptiella sp. 'Long Island Sound 2002'. The sequence goes on from OZ038388.1 coordinate 3,427,213, forward strand.
GCCGGCGCCGCGCGGCAACGGCCGGGGAGGTGAGGGCCCCGGCGAGGGCCTGCGCGGGCATCCAGCTCTCGATAGGGGGGGCGGGTGAAGGGCGCGACCCCCTGGCCGATGGCTGGCCCCCGGGACCAGGGCCGCCATGCCGCCCCCGCCCCCCCCCCCCACGGCCGACGAGAGGCATCGCCAGGGGGCCAAAGGGCCCCCCCCAACCCACCCCCCCCCCCGCACGGACCCGGGGGCGGGCGAGGAGGCGGCCCCCCACCCCCCCCCCCCCGCACCCACCGCAGCAGGGGAGGCACAGGCGCGGCCCTCCGCCCCCCCAGGGCCGGGGGGGCGCCCCCCCCTCAGGGGGAACGGCGGCGCAATGCGGGCAACGGCGGCTGGGCCTGCTCCCGCGAACCCACACCGGCGTGTCGGAGCAACGCGCACGACGGAGCAGGAAGGAGGCCGCGCCCCACATGACCCTCCCGTAACCACAGCCCGCTCCGAGGTGACAGAGGGAGGGTATCAAGTCAGATGGGGCCCCCAGGGGGGCAGTCCACGGGCCGCCCCTCACCCCCCCCACCCCGGGGCGGCACTTCAGCCCCGACCGCAAGCGCGCGCCGGAAGGGAGCGCACCGGCGACACGGAGAGAGCCAGGAACGAGAGCAGGGAGGCCGCGGCGCGACACCCCCCCCCCCCGCCCCCCCGCCGGCCCGCCAGCCGCAGGGGCCCCGGCCCCCAGCCCCCGAGGCAGAAGGGACGGACCCCCCCGCCCGAGAGGGGAGCCGGAGTGTGACCCGCCCCGACGCCCCAGCCGCCGGCTCCAATGGGGGCCGCGAAGAGCAAGTGGGCCCACGCCTGCGCACCGGGACGCCGCGCAGATCGTGCCCAGAGAAGCCGGGTGGGCGCGAACCGGAATGGTATGGGTGGCCACGCCCCCCATGGACAGCACGACACCAAGGGACGCCCGCTTTGTTGCCTACCCAGGGAAAGCGGCCCCGCAACCCGCTAACCACTGACCGCTGACCCTCACGGCCACCCCCGGCCGGCCAGCGCCGCGCGGCAACGGCCGGGAGATGAGGGGCCCCAGGGAGGGACTGCGTGAGGATCCGGCTCTCGGTAGAGGGGGGCGGGGGAAGGGCGCGACCCCCCTGGCCGATGGCTGGCCCCCGGGGCCGGGACCGCCAAGCCGCCCTCCCCCCCCCCCCTTTTGGCCGACAGGGGGCATCGCCAGGGGACCGAAGGACCCCCCCCACACCCCCCCCCCCCTCCCACACAGGCCCGAGAGCGAGCGGGGTGGCGCCCCCCCCCCCCCCCCCCCCCGCACCCACCCCAGCTGGGGAGCCACAGGCGCGGCCCTCCGCCCCCCCAGGGCCGGGGGGGCGCCCCCACCCACAGGAGGAACGGCGACACGGTAAGGGCAACGGCGGCTGGCCCTGCCCCCACGAACCCACACCGGCGTGCCGGAGCAACGCGCACAACGGAACACCAAGGAGGCCGCGCCCCGCATGACCCTCCCGTGACCACAGCCCACTCCGAGGGGACAGAGGGGGGGTTTGCAGGTCAGCCGGGGCCCCGACCGCACGCGCGCGCCGGAGGGGAGAGCCAGAAAGGGGTACCGCAGGCCGCCGCCCGGAACGAGAGCGGGGAGGCCGCAGCGCGACACCCCCCCCGAGGCAAGGGGGATGGGCCCCCCCCACCCGAGAGAGGAGCCGGAGTGTGACCCGCCCCCCCGCTCCGGCCGCCGGCCCACAAGGGGGCCGCGAAGAACAAGCGGGCCCACGCCTGCGCGCCGGGACGCCGCACAGATCGTACCCGGAGAGGCTGGGTGAACACGAACCGGAGTGGTATGGGGGGCCACGCCCCCCATGGACAGCGCAACGCCAGTGACGCCCGCTTTGTTGCCTGCCCAGGGAAGGCAGAGGGACGGAAAGAGGCAGAGCGACCCCCCGCCCTACAGTCAGTCGGCGACCCGGTGGTGCTACTGCCCGCCTCTTACCCCTGTGCACGTCAGTCGGCGATCCAACGCACCCCACCCAGCCCCCTCCCCCCCTGTCCCGACCCCGTGCGCGTGGACTAGGGCCTCCCGGCACGCGCAACACGCTTCACAGCGCACAGCCCCACCCTCAGGACTGGATTCATAGCCGACGACACCCCTCAGTGGCGTAAGAGACTCCCGCGGCCCAGTAGTGAGAGCGTCGGTCTTCAATCGTCCAGTGCGGGGGTTCGATCCCGGGCGTTGGTGCTCCTGGGATCCCTGCACGTAGACCTCTCTAGTTGGCGACGTGGGAACCACCCCCCCCTCCAGCAACTCGCGCCACCACCGATACCGGTGGATCGGGTGGAGGTCTCGTTCGTTTTACCCCCCACCCAAGAAAAACAAAAGACAAGGGAGCCACCCACCCCTGCAGCAGTGCGCACCGTCACCTGTACTCAAACAGGTCGTTGGGAGGCCTCGCCCGGTATTCGAAGGGATCGGTGGGAGACCACCGATCCCGGGGTTCGAACCAGCTCCTTCGCGGCGCGCGCCTGGTGCGCTACCTCCGGGGCGGCTGCCTTCAGAGATACACCGGCACCCGGGTCACAGAACAAACGCGCCCGCAACCCCCTCCCCCTGTGCGAAGAGTAAGCCCGCGGTAGGGCTGCTCTGCTGGGCCATGAACCGGGACATTGGAGCACCACTCCAGCCACGGTCACCCGAACCCCCCCACGCATCCCGCAGGGCGAAGCTCCGTGCGCATCAGGCTCGTCATGAGAATCCGGCGGGCCGGCGCCTGGACACCAAGACGACACCTCTCTCCCCCCCCGCAAGAACAGAGCGGGGCCCCCACAACCGCACGCCCGCAACGCAGACCCCGACAGCCCACCTAGTGGACGGGCAGATGAGGGAAGAGGAACGCAAGACCCAGAACGCCCCACGCAACGGACGAAGGCACCCCCCCGGGGACGCCCAGCCGCCGCCCCCGCAACCCCAAGCCAAGTAGGGGGGAACCGGGACCGGACCGCCCCCCCCCAAGCACGCCAGACGGAGCACGGGACCGGGGCAGGACACGCAGAGGGGCACGGACCACATGGAACGGCCCTACCAGCGCCCAGTGCCGGGACCACGCGAGATGCGCGCGCCACACCACCCAGCGGGGAGCGGACACCGCGAGAGCGTGAGCGCACACACACGAAAAGGACACGCGGGGACCACCAGAAGGGCCACCGGACCGAGCGCGCGGAACGCACAGACCACATGAAATGGCGTACCAGCGAGCGAGGATAAGGGACACCCGGACGGGACGGCCCGCCACACGCAACGCGGGATACGCGGGGCGGGAAGGGGGAAGAAGGGGAGACACAACACCAGGTACCGGCCCGAACCCCCCCGAACCGGCCGCGAGCGCCGCGCACACACAGACGGGACACTGCACCCGCCAAGGCAGTAGTGGCGCACAGCGCCACGCCCCAACCCCTAGGCTAGGCAGTCTCCGCGCCAGCCCAAGGGGGTCCCACTGGCGACGAGCCAGTAGCACGGGCCCGGCGGCGCCGGTGCCCCGGGCGACCACGCATTAGGGGGGCGACGCAGTGGGTAAGCGCCCGCGGCCACGGCTGCGAATTGATGCACTGACCGGGGAGTGGCGAAACGGGGACGCCGGGGAAGGACGGGGCTCCGAGCTCTGTGAACCCGGGGGACTCCGCCACCAGGCAGGAGGTGCGTCTTGGAGGGCCCCCCACTAGGACCCGGTGGGGAGGATATCACCTGGCCCGACCAGGTGGCCCCCCGGGGCCGAAAAGCGTCCAGTACCCGCAAAATCAAACCTCAAACCTCAAACCCCATGTCCTCGCGGAGCTCGAAGCTCCCGGGCATGCCGCCTTCGCACTGGGGGTGGCTGTGGCGGTAGTGCTGGTCCCAAACCAGGCCACGCAGCAGGCGTGCCGCATGGGGCCGGGGCCGCGGCCACGTCCTGCCCGCTTCCTGCCAGTTTACCATGGCAGCGGGGGGGCGTAGTTGGTCTTGAGGTCCTTGGTGGTCACTCGTTGCGCTCAACGAACTGGTTCTGGTGGTGTTTGTTGAGGCGGATGATGCAGCACTGGACTGGGTGTGCGGCTGGTGCTGGTCAGCCGGTGGTTGTGGAGGTGGTTGACGCGGCCTTGCTGGTCGGCCAATAGGACTCGCTGATGAAGGAGTCCTGGTCTGTCCACTTCCTTCAGGGTCGCGGCGCGGTCAGGGTGATGCTTTGGACGGCGCTGCGGGCTCCGTGACGAACTTGGCGCTGTCGCTGGGCGGCGCTGCGAGCCGCTGCGCTGCGCTGCGAGCTGCTGCGCTGCGCTGCGAGCTGCGAGCTGCGAGCTGCTGCGCCGCGCTGCTCGGGGTTGGTGGCCCCGAGTGGCACGCGGGGGATGGGTAACCCCGCGGCGGTGAAACGCTTTTGACGCGTTCCCGTGGGGGGCCGGCCACGGGACGCTGCGCTGACACGCACAGGTGAGCAGGCAGGCAAAGCACTACGCTCACAAGGGCATCAATACGCTCGTGTCATGTGACAAAGCGTTTCAGGATCCTTGCCACTCTGCAACAAGGGAACGAAAGTATGTACAGCAACACATCAGGACATGTACACATGGGGTTAAGACTGGACTGGGGTAAGGGCATCACAGGATAATAGACACTCTATCCTAACTTGTATCCCAATCCCAGGTCCGACCCTCTCAGTGGCTGGTGGGGGCGGGGGCTCAAACGCAACCCATGCCCTGCTCAGTCCGGACCCTGAAACCCTGCCAACGGGGGAGGTTTCCCGCCCAGCCACAGGCGAGTTCCAGGGAACCAAGATGCTCCAAGGCCAGCCGACAGTGGCTCCCCATGCTCCCCTAACGGCACATCCCAACTCCCCTCTGAGCCAGAGATATGGCCCCGTCAATATTCCCTAGGAGTTGGTAGCTGAAAATGGGCTGTTTCAGCCCAAACTGAAATTAACTCAAAAATCCCCAAAATTGATCCCTCGTCTGGACCCGTCAGAGGTAGGGACGAGGCAACTGACCCTATGCCCTTCGAGTACGAACTATCTGGAACCCTCACCCAACCTGGTTCCCTCTGAGGTCCCGGCATCAGGGCACCACGGGTTCGTCAAGTGGGGTCATGATGCCAAAGTCACCAAAATTGGCGTCATTCCCACGCGTGGCTCGCCCGGCCAGGGCAACGCCAATAACCCACAGGGTAGGAGGCAGGACCTAGGACTTATATCTGAGTGTACAACTTGAAATTAGGTCCGGGCTCCTTATGGGCATAGAGAAATGGGGCCGCCAATTGACCACACGGAAGGGGGAAATTGGGGTCCCAAAATGGGGTCATTTTGGCTGCTCGAAATGAGCCAAAATTCGGGGTGCTCCCAATAGTATATCTCCACGCCGGCTTGCAGATCGGATCCGCCATTCCATACGCGATCCACCGGGAGTCCAACAGAGACTCCCATGCACTTGGCTCTCAAAGATCTCCATGCCACTCGGCGTGGTGACGATCCTAATTGGGTCCACAAATGCCAAACTGGTAAAATTGCCCATACTCACTTTGGGCTAGCGCCTTAACGAAGGTTGCTCCGCTTCACCCACGTGGTGTGTGAACCATGGGGACCATTATGCATAACAGCCATGTCATATATGGTCCATTGGTCCATGCAACTGGCGTGCACGGGTGGGCTCAACATAGTGCACGGCGGGCAGCAAAGGTGGAAAATTGCTCAAAATGGTCAAAACCGCGCACACTCATGGTTAGGGCAAATGAGGCACATGCCCGACTTGGACCGGAGTGTGCCATAGGATTGGTATCAAGTCATATGTGTCCAACATATCTTTTGGGCGTCGCCCAACTCCCCCGGTTTTGGGAATGGCAGGGTCGCCAAGTGAGCCCATGATTTGGGATAGTCCCAAATTGCCAACATGGCGGCCACGGTATGCCAAGCCCAAGAGGAGTTATTCGCCGGGTTTAAGATATGTTGGGCACCGAAGTATGTACCCTCATAACATACTTGGGTCATGATGTCAATTGAGCGCAACGTTGAGATACAAGGTCACCACTTGACATCATGACGGGCCAAAAACGGCAAAATTGGCACAAAGACACACAAAAGTGCCTTGAAAGGCGCACAATTATATTATAATATCTTTGGCTTGGATCGTGCAATCAACTAATCCTTCTAATCATAATGACTTGGCACCAATGACCTCTGATTCCACATATGTGCTCCACTTGGGGCGCTTTGAAAGGTCACGAGCGCTACTTCCCAAGTGGGCACATGAAATTATGGAAAATTGCAAAACACACACCTTGCTCCCAACGCATCGCTTCGGGATCGCCACACAAGCTTCCCTTCACGAAGGTTAGGCTTGCAATTGATCGTAGGGAGTATGGAGAAGGGGCTTGCACAATATGAGGTCCATTGGCTGGTGTGGCTTGGAGCGATGGACCCGCCAAATGGGCACGCAACACAACACAAGGCACATACTCCATATTGCCTAAAAAGGTAGCTCCCCCCACGATATGTCATGCCCCTCCAAGGGCATAACTTTGTGTCAATCGCTCATAGGAACTCAAGGAGAGTTCCTATGCAACACCAACACTTGCGCGCTACAGTCGAAAGTTATCTTAACGCACGCAATATCATGGCCAAAGAGTTATAACGCAAACTCTACCCTCTTGACCATGATCCATTACACTAGCGCGCACGTGTGGAGACGCAAGGCATATGATGCTTCCTAAATTACGTCGGGAGTATTGTGAATACATCCCACGTTTCCTTATTGTCATTCCTCGCAAGCAACACGAGATATGACCTTCACAAGTGGCCTCACGAATCAACTTTGTTTTGCCCATGTCTTTAAGACAAATGGAGGGCAGGATAAAAGGAAAGTTGATTCGTGCATAGGGAAGCACGTAGGTCCACTCGAAAGAGGTCAAGTCAAGTGCGGGGATGTCGAAGTCGAAAACCCGATTTCGACATCCTGAAAAATTCGGATTAAGGTTGCGAGTGTAGAATGTGAAAATTGCGGATGCATCAACGCAATTCCTGAAGACTTTAGAGCCTTCGTCACGGATAGCGTTGAAATTTCCATTATAAACAGTTAAACTGGCGGTTACGGTAAAGTCGCGATCCAACCGCCAGCAGTCAAAACAGTGAATATCAGAACGGAAGCGTAAAAATTGACGGAAACAATATGAAAATAAAACCCTGTTGATTCCTGATATTCTGATATATAAATCTCCGCTGGCGGTGCATCGTTTGCCGATGCGGGGCTTTACGGCACGGAACACGCTCCCGCCGGGCTCGCACCGGGCGTCAACGGGCGCCTTCCGTACATGGGGTTAGTGGACCGGAGACCGGTCTTCCCTTCCGTACATGGGGTTAGTGGACCGGAGACCGGTTGTATGCCCTAACCTAGCCCTGGGGTTCTGGGTACCGCTTCACTATACCCACACGTCTAACCCTCTCTGTGAGAGACAGAACAGTGTGGTGGAGCAAAACTTAAGAATCCTGATGAAACAGGAGCGTACCAAGGACTGGGTACGCCTAGTGCCCTGGGCAGTGCTGACCATGAACTCACAGCGGAGCTCTTTTACGGGTTTCATCCCCCACGAACTGTTCCATGGAGGACGACCTGCTTGGTTCTTCAAAACCCCCTTTCCTGAGGACTTCAAGAGCCCTGTGGGAGATTGGCTGGAACACAAGCAGTCTCTGGCTAACCAGGCTGGGACTAACCTGAGACACATTCTTGACCGTGAACTGAGCCGACGGAACCGCCTACGGCGACCTGCCAGCTTCAAGGTTGGTGACCTTGTTTTGGTACACCATTCACGCCTACCCTCCTGGCCACGTAACTGCCTACAGGACCCTTATTTTGGACCCTATCGTATCATCAGGATAGATGGGTCCAGGATCCATGTCAGGTGCAGTCCACGTCTAGGTGGTGAACTGCTGTGTGCACCTAAACAGTTGAGGCACTATCACTCCCCTGACGACTTGTCTTGGGATGAGTGGCGCCTCAGCGACAGAGAGGTCGAGCGTATAGACCTAGAGAACGCTGCCAGTCCAGAGGAGGCAGACGGACTCGAAGAGATCACTGCCGATGAGATGGCAGTCGATGGTTACTGAGTGGTTGCAGGTATTGCTCGCCACGAGTATAAACAGGGCTGGAAATTCCTAACCCTGTGGGATGGCTATGGGTTATCTGAGGCGACCTGGGAACCTATGTCAGCCTTCATACAACCAGACGGGAGTATCAACCCCATCTTCCGCACCTACCTCGTTGAGAACAACGAGGGGCAGCTCCTGACCCGTGCTGAGACTATGTCCCAGCGTAAAAAGCGAAACTAATTTCCCTGTGTCAGTCTACTGACAGGTGCAGTGAGCACTCTTCTGAACCTGTCTGTGCCCTGCAGACCCATGCCTATGGTTTCCAGCGTGGGCCAGGTGGCCGCTTATCAGAATTGCAGCCACCCAGCGAGTGTATGCCTTGTTGACCATGTGTTGCATGGGGACTGCCCTGATGTAATGACCTTGGGGAGCCAACAAAGAACGGTGGCTTACTACACCAGGGGGGAATGACAAGCAAGATGTTATGAGGCAAGGTGTGTCTTCCCTCCTTGGGGACAAGCGAGCCCACAGTTAGGACCCCTGACTGGTCCAGACCCATGGGGTTCTACCCTTCCTTACAGGGTTTACCATACCCCTATGTGTGCTACGTATGTCTGTGTGTGTCTCACCTCTCTCCCCGGCGTGGCTCCCGGAGACCGGGTTTCGCTGACGTCGGACCGGAGGTCCTAATCAGGTACTATTACCACTCCTATGGCGCCCAATTTCTGTGCTGGCGCCTATCCTTGGGGGAAGACGGCAAAAGCCCTACCTACTAGAGGGGAGGGGTGGCCAAGTGTGCTAAGGGCATACAAAACGCCCATTTTTGCTAAGGGCCAAAAGCTAACGCACTCCCCTGCCCACGAGGAAAAGCACGCGGGACAGGAGACACCACTACACTACACTCACTAACGCCAGCACCGGCCTTCGAAGGCAGGGTGAGCACTCATCACCTGCACTCAACTCCTGCCAGGCCTGCTGACCCTAACCCCTACACACGCTACTTGGTGTTGCTGTCAATGATGTCTCGGGTCCTAATGACCCTCCTGTGAAGAAGACAAGAGAACACAGCGCTGCTGAGCAACTTTGGCCTAACAGGGACGTCACAACACGTTTCCCTGCTAGGGCTTGGAGGGAAGGGGTGCTCTTGTTGTGGGCAAAGCGCGGATGTCGATGGAGTCGAACTGCCCTCGCCACTCCTGGCTGAGGCACAGTCAATTGATTGTGTGATCAGCGCCCCTGTTTAGCTGGGGCGGAAAAATGGGATAGCTGCCGAAGGCAGCTGCTGCGTGCACCAATCACCCTGAACCTCTCCCACCTGTACAACAGAGGCCAATGAAGGGGTGTTTGCAGCTGAAAAACCAAGCCACACTCCACGTATTATACGCTTCTCAGTGTGACCTATAATACACTGTCCTCAAACAGCCCCTGTCAAGCAAGCAAGCGTTAAGAGACCTCTCAGGTTCTCTTAAAGAACGTACTAAGGAGCCCCTGGGTAACCTAAACAAGGTTTACCGTGCGCATTTCGCGTGGCCTACCCTTTAATGCATTGTGTGCACGCAGGGAAGGGAGGCGGAACCAGGAGGTGAGCTCCTCCTGGGCTTACCTACCTTACTCACCATGCATCGTGTGAATGCCGAAGTGAAGCGAACGCAAAACAACCCTATTGCGAGTTTTAAACAAGCCTAAGCGTTTTAAGCAACCCTAGTTTAACGCTACGGCTACACACGAGCAAACACTTTCTTTTCTTACCTGTGAAGGAAGATCAAGGATGAATTGGGGTACAGGGAAAGCGTCACAGCGTGTGAATGCCTCAATTAGGCACATGCATCGCGACCACAGCGCATATTCTAACCCTACGTGTGCGCTGCGCTCTCCATTCGCATCGCATACCTTTCATTCCTGTTTTGACCTGTGCAGAGCAAAGGAGATAAGCGCCCGAACCCCCAACGAACACAGCGTTGACAAACCTAACGTTTTAACAAAGCAATCAACACGAACGCAATGCATGCGTGTGAGATGACACTGGCATACCTGGGAGGTGGGTTGTCCACCTGCTCTGTGGTGTGGGTTCAGTTTGAATACTTTTCTCTAAAGTTTATAAAAATTTTGATGCAACTGTGCAAAAATTTCCTTTAGAACTTTAAAAACTACAGCTCATACCTTCTTTTTCAAAAGCCGTTTACCCTTGCGCAACCTTGTTTTTGAAGTCTGCTTCCTTTGTGCTTGTCTGCGACTTTGAGTTATGTGTAAAGATGACGATTTCTCGCGTGACTTCGTCAATTTTTAGCGATTTGACTTGCTATATCGCTACCCCTTTCGCTAAACCGCAGGAATCACTCCCTGTTGGTTACATTTTCTATTTTTTTCAGCTCCTGGAGCATTTGTGTCCTCCATTGGGAGTATTGCTCCGCCCTGGCCCTTCGTCAGGACGTTTACTAAAACGCTGTTTATGGAGCGATAGCCGTCAGCATCAGAGCGGTCGACTGTACCCTAGTGGGCAAGCACATGAGCTCTAGGGAGGGAGTCCTGGGTTTAAACCCCACTACCCCCCAAATTTTCACCAAACGTTTTCGTCGCACGCCGGCGACTTTTGAGGAATGCCCCATCGAAGAGACATCATTCACGGTACATTACACTGTTTTTCGAGGATACCTACAGTGTGATAGGCTTCTATGAATTGATGAGGATGTTTTTGGTAAGTTTAATGCATTCTCTGAGGTAATTTTGGGAATATTTGAGCCTTTTTCCTTGGTCCTACTAGCTTAGCTAACTAGTACTCCAGGGGGGACTAAGAAAAAGTCACTGCCATGTCTTTCTTGGAGGGCTTGATCCAGGCCAAGCCCCCCTTTAAACCCTTTTGTTGATGCTAAGACTAACTTAAGTATTTTTATCTCTCTTTTGAAGCCTAAAGTACACTTTCTCAAAGTAAACTAGGGTTGTAACCCTAGCCGCCCCATGAAGTTCACCCCTACCACTCAACTGAGCGGAGGTACCTTCCTTCATGGAGGATATACCGAAATAAAATAGGCATTTCATGCTTTAGGCCTTGGAGGTTAAGCCTAGTGGTCTCCCACCCCAAGACCCCTATACTCAATTGTTTCTACCACTTATTGTGGTCCTACATTTTAACTGTTTCTGAATTCAGTTGCCTGGCCAAGCCATTTTCTGCGTTGGCCTGACATCTATGCCCCACATTCCTAACCAGCACCATTTCACCCAAAAGAGTGCACATGAAGTGCCTGATGCTATCTTGGAGGCCAGAGTCAGTCCAGGTTTCATATAAAATCTTTTGTATTATCCATTTGTGATTGAATCTTTGTGTTTATACCTGCATTGTCTATCTGCAGCCCTTCTGTGTTACACTGGATTCCAAAACCAATCATTGATTCTATCGACATCCTGTTCTTGCTCTACTTGCTGCTTTGGTTTGGGTTTTCAACTCCAAAACCTGAAGGATTTCATCAAAATATCTAGGGCATTAATCAAGGACATCTTTCTCGTATGAGACGGCCCAGCAAACAAACATCCGGTGGGACTGGATGCTTGGGAAGCTTATGGTCAACGCCTATTTGTATTTTGCTTAGTCCAATGAGCAACAACCCCAGAACTACCACGAGAGGACTCTTGGTGTCTGTGGGGGCACGATGATGCCAATGTATACGCTCAACATTGGGTTCGCTTACCCTGAGCTGCCGACAACAACGCCACCACACTCGGTCATGTCTCCCTTTTTTGGTCCTCGTGAGACCATTAATGAACTACAAGGATACTTCATCTTCTGAAGCCACGCCACTGAGCCCTACACGCTGTTCCGGCGTTCAAATTATGTTATTAATTTTTTTCTACATCCAGAGGAACCTTCTTTTTTTTTTTAATTGTATAGCCACTTTATTGTTCAGACAGGGACAAAGCCTTCAATCGGAGTGCAACGTAAGTACAAATGTGCTTGGCTTGCCCAAGCACTATTTGAGGGTGTGTAGCGACGACTGAACCTAGAACTCGCCTTGTCTTGGATGGGTAGGGTTGTAGAGAGCAACGTTGCCGTGGTATGTGCCCACAGGGGGGCCCGGTTAGTTGCAAAGATGGAGCAGGGGCATGCATGAACTGACAGTGGTCAAGCAAATTTAGGGGAGAAACACTTTATGGGGGCAAAAATCAGCCGGGGCTTACTGGAGAGTTGGCGAATCGGTGGACGTAGTCGAGGCTTACGACGGTGACGAGAGTGGCGCATGTGCTGAGAGAAGGGTCGTGGCAAGGGCTTGGGGTGTGGGAGCTGTGTGAAATAATTCAGTGATGTGCCCGTTGGAGCGGTCTGGAACCGCAGGAGGGGGGGGCCGTTTCCTAGGGGCGAATGTATGTCTGCGGGTCCGTTGTGGTGGAGGGTTAGATGGCTCTCTTTCTTCTCTTCGGAGGGAGCATGGGGCGCTCGGGCTTTTGGTCTCCGTGACTTCGAGGTTTCTTTGGCAGAGGAGCTTTAACAGAGTGAGGGAGGCTCGCTGATGGAGTCTGATATTGGGGTGTGGGGAGCGTGGGTGGTGTGTGAGGAGGGCTGTAGATGCTGTTCGGTTTTCTTCAAGTGTTAGCTCCCTGAGAGGGGGGGAGAGGGCAGGGGGGGGGTCCTCAAGCAACGACGTGAGTGCACTGGACAGGGCGTCTTTCGGCTTCCGCTGGCGCTGGGGCAGGGCCCGTTTGAACCATAGTATTCGCTAAGGTTTGGTTTCCCCTTGGGCCGGGGTGATCATCGCTCCAGAAGAACCTTCCATAGAATTTTTGAATTGTTCCAACATCTATCGGTCCGAGTGCAACAAGAGAGCACGGCATACATGTATGGCCTTGGTGTATATACCCTGAACCACCGGGCCTCCAATCCAAGCCAAGGCTGTACATGGTACAGTCCTAGGAGGCTCAAGTTGCATGGTCAAAAACGAAGGAAAAGGTAGGAAAACGAGGTTTGAGGTTTGAGGTTTGATTTTGCGGGTACTAGACGCTTTTCGGCCCCGGGGGGCCACCTGGTCGGGCCAGGTGATATCCTCCCCACCGGGTCCTAGTGGGGGGCCCTCCAAGACGCACCTCCTGCCTGGTGGCGGAGTCCCCCGGGTTCACAGAGCTCGGAGCCCCGTCCTTCCCCGGCGTCCCCGTTTCGCCACTCCCCGGTCAGTGCATCAATTCGCAGCCGTGGCCGCGGGCGCTTACCCACTGCGTCGCCCCCCTAATGCGTGGTCGCCCGGGGCACCGGCGCCGCCGGGCCCGTGCTACTGGCTTGTCGCCAGTGGGACCCCCTTGGGCTGGCGCGGTGGCTGCCTAGCCTAGGGGTTGGGGCGTGGCGCTGTGCGCCACTACTGCCTTGGCGGGTGCAGTGTCCCGTCTGTGTGTGCGCGGCGCTCGCGGCCGGTTCGGGGGGGTTCGGGCCGGTACCTGGTGTTGTGTCTCCCCTTCTTCCCCCTTCCCGCCCCGCGTATCCCGCGTTGCGTGTGGCGGGCCGTCCCGTCCGGGTGTCCCTTATCCTCGCTCGCTGGTACGCCATTCCATGTGGTCTGTGCGTTCCGCGCGCTCGGTCCGGTTGCCCTTCTGGTGGTCCCCGCGTGTCCTTTTCGTGTGTGTGCGCTCGCGCTCTCGCGGTGTCCGCTCCCCGCTGGGTGGTGTGGCGCGCGCATCTCGCGTGGTCCCGGCACTGGGCGCTGGTAGGGCCGTTCCATGTGGTCCGTGCCCCTCCGCGTGTCCTGCCCCGGTCCCGTGCTCCGTCTGGCGTGCTTGGGGGGGGGCGGTCCGGTCCCGGTTCCCCCCTACTTGGCTTGGGGTTGCGGGGGCGGCGGCTGGGCGTCCCCGGGGGGGTGCCTTCGTCCATTGCGTGGGGCGTGGGGCGTTCCTCTTCCCTCATCTGCCCGTCCACTAGGTGGGCTGTCGGGGTCTGCGTTGCGGGCGTGCGGTTGTGGGGGCCCCGCTCTGTTCTTGCGGGGGGGGAGAGAGGTGTCGTCTTGGTGTCCAGGCGCCGGCCCGCCGGATTCTCATGACGAGCCTGATGCGCACGGAGCTTCGCCCTGCGGGATGCGTGGGGGGGTTGGGGTGACCGTGGCTGGAGTGGTGCTCCAATGTCCCGGTTCATGGCCCAGCAGAGCAGCCCTACCGCGGGCTTACTCTTAGTACAGGGGGAGGGGGTTGCGGGCGCGTTTGTTCTGTGACCCGGGTGCCGGTGTATCTCTGAAGGCAGCCGCCCCGGAGGTAGCGCACCAGGCGCGCGCCGCGAAGGAGCTGGTTCGAACCCCGGGATCGGTGGTCTCCCACCGATCCCTTCGAATACCGGGCGAGGCCTCCCAACGACCTGTTTGAGTACAGGTGACGGTGCGCACTGCTGCAGGGGTGGGTGGTTCCCATGTCTTTTGTTTTTCTTGGGTGGGGGGTAAAACGAACGAGACCTCCACCCGATCCACCGGTATCGGTGGTGGCGCGAGTTGCTGGAGGGGGGGGTGGTTCCCACGTCGCCAACTAGAGAGCTCTACGTGCAGGGATCTCAGGAGCACCAACGCCCGGGATCGAACCCCCGCACTGGACGATTGAAGACCGACGCTCTCACTACTGGGCCGCGGGAGTCTCTTACGCCACTGAGGGGTGTCGTCGGCTATGAATCCAGTCCTGAGGGTGGGGCTGTGCGCTGTGAAGCGTGTTGCGCGTGCCGGGAGGCCTCAGTCCATGCGCACGGGGTCGGGACAGGGGAGGGGGCTGGGTGGGGTGCGTTGGATCGCCGACTGACGTGCACAGGGGTAAGAGGCGGGCAGTAGCACCACCGGGTCGCCGACTGACTGTAGGGCGGGGGGTCGCTCTGCCTCTTTCCGTCCCTCTGCCTTCCCTGGGCAGGCAACAAAGCGGGCGTCACTGGCGTTGCGCTGTCCATGGGGGGCGTGGCCCCCCATACCACTCCGGTTCGTGTTCACCCAGCCTCTCCGGGTACGATCTGTGCGGCGTCCCGGTGCGCAGGCGTGGGCCCGCTTGTTCTTCGCGGCCCCCTTGTGGGCCGGCGGCCGGAGCGGGGGGGCGGGTCACACTCCGGCCCCCCTCTCGGGTGGGGGGGGTCCATTCCCTCTTGCCTCGGGGGCAGTGTCGCGCTGCGGCTTCCCCGCACTCGTTCTGGGCGGCGGCCTGCGGTACCCCTTTCTGGCCCTCCCCTCCGGCGCGCGCGTGCGGTCGGGGCTGAAGTGCCGCCCCGGGGCAGGGGGGGGTGAGGGGCGGCCCGTGGACCGCTCCCCTGGGGGCCCCGGCTGACCTGCAAACCCCCCCTCTGTCCCCTCGGAGTGGGCTGTGGTCACGGGAGGGTCATGTGGGGCGCGGCCTCCTTCGTGTTCCGTTGTGCGCGTTGCTCCGGCACGCCGGTGTGGGTTCGTGGGGGCAGGTCCAGCCGCCGCTGCCCTTACCGTGTCGCCGTTCCTCCCGTGGGTGGGGGCGCCCCCCCGGCCCTGGGGGGGCGGAGGGCCGCGCCTGTGGCTCCCCAGCTGGGGTGGGTGCGGGGGGGGGGGGGGGGGCGCCACCCCGCTCGCTCTCGGGCCTGTGTGGGAGGGGGGGGGGGGGGGGAGTGGGG
This sequence comes from Eutreptiella sp. 'Long Island Sound 2002', assembly GCA_964036045.1. Lineage (NCBI taxonomy): Eukaryota > Euglenozoa > Euglenophyceae > Eutreptiales > Eutreptiaceae > Eutreptiella > Eutreptiella sp. 'Long Island Sound 2002'. Next base: position 3,442,870 of record OZ038388.1, read on the forward strand.
GGGGTCCTTCGGTTCCCTGGCGATGCCTTGTCGGCCAAAAGGGGGGGGGGGGAGGGCGGCTTGGCGGTCCCAGCCCCGGGGGCCAGCCATCGGCCAGGGGGGTCGCGCCCTTCCCCCGCCCCCCTCTACCGAGTGCCGGATCCTCACGCAGTCCCTCCCTGGGGCCCCTCATCTCCCGGCCGTTGCCGCGCGGCGCTAGCCGGCCGGGGGTGGCCGTGAGGGTCAGCGGTCAGTGGTTAGCGGGTTGCGGGGCCGCTTTCCCCGGGTAGGCAACAAAGCGGGCGTCCCTTGGCGTCGTGCTGTCCATGGGGGGCGTGGCCACCCATACCATTCCGGTTCGCGCCCACCCGGCTTCTCTGGGCACGATCTGCGCGGCGTCCCGGTGCGCAGGCGTGGGCCCACTTGCTCTTCGCGGCCCCCATTGGAGCCGGCGGCTGGGGCGTCGGGGCGGGTCACACTCCGGCTCCCCTCTCGGGCGGGGGGGCCCGTCCCTTCAGCCTCGGGGGGTGGGGGCCGGGGCCCCTGCGGCTGGCGGGCCGGTGGGGGGGCGGGGGGGGGGGGTGTCGCGCCGCGGCCTCCCTGCTCTCGTTCCAGGCTGCGGCCTGTGGTACTCCTTCCTGGCTCTCTCCGCGTCGCCGGTGCGCTCCCTTCCGGCGCGCGCTTGCGGTCGGGGCTGAAGTGCCGCCCCGGGGTGGGGGGGGTGAGGGGCGGCCCGTGGACCGCCCCCCTGGGGGCCCCATCTGACTTGACACCCTCCCTCCGTCATCTCGGAGCGGGCTGTGGTTGCGGGAGGGTCATGTGGGGCGCGGCCTCCTTCCTGCTCCGTCGTGCTCGTTGCCCCGGCACGCCGGTGTGGGTTCGCGGGAGCAGGCCCAGCCGCCGTTGCCCGCATTGCGCCGCCGTTCCCCCTCAGGGGGGGGCGCCCCCCCGGCCCTGGGGGGGCGGAGGGCCGCGCCTGTGGCTCCCCTGCTGCGGTGGGTGCGGGGGGGGGGGGGGGGGGGTGGGGGGGCCGCCCCCTCGCCTGCCCCCGGGTCTGTGCGGGGGGGGGGGGTGGGTTGGGGGGGGCCCTTTGGCCCCCTGGTGATGCCTCTCGTCGGCCGTGGGGGGGGGGGGCGGGGGCGGCATGGCGACCCTGGTCCCGGGGGCCAGCCATCGGCCAGGGGGTTGCGCCCGTCACCCGCCCCCCCTATCGAGAGCTGGATGCCCGCGCAGGCCCTCGCCGGGGCCCTCACCTCCCTGGCCGTTGCCGCGCGGCGCCAGCCGGCCGGGGGTGGTTGATGGTTAGCGGTCAGTGGTTAGCAGGTTGCGGGGCAGCCGGTTCCTCCCCGCGCTTGTCGCCCCCGCACTCCCTCCCGCGGGTGGCGGCGCGTCCCCGCACATACCGTGGGGGGGGCGTGGGTCAGGGGGCCCATCCCCCCCTCCAACCCTCCCGTGTCCGCCGTCTGGGCCTTCTCTTGCGCCGCCGCTTGTGTGGGGGCTGGGGCTGCGGCGGCGGCGGGTTGTGCCGGCGGTAGCGCCAGTGGGCGAGGGCGCTACGCAAAGCCCGGGGGAGCCAGTTGTTGGCGTCCGCATCCGTGATGCGGAGCACCGCTCCCCCCTCCAGGAAGGCCGGCCACGTCGGCTCCCTGTCGGGCCACGCCGCCCGGATCACTGACCTGAGGACCCTCTCGTGGTCCTCTGGGGCCGCCCACCCCCCCGGGGGTGCCTCTCGGTTTCCTCCGTCCCTCCGGAGGAGCACGGCATCGAAGGGCCGGTTCCGCGACCTCCTGGAGGTCCCCTGGTTGGCCCAGCACAACCACCCGTACACTTCCCCCACCAGGGGGAGGGTCTCCCCCCCCAGCGGGTCCGGGACTGCGCCCCAGTCCACGTTCCACGGCCGGCTCTCCTCCGCCCCCCGTGCCGGCCCCCCTCGCTGCTCCTGCACCTGCGGCGCCGATGCCACGCCCCGTCCCCCCTCCGCCGAGGCCATCCGCGCCGGCTCCGCCCTCGGCGCGGGGGGGGCTTGCTGGTGCTGGTGTCGTGGGGGTTGGGGGGGGATGAGCTCGCCGGCGTCAGGGTCGATGTTGTAGAGGTTGTGGTGGTGGTGGTGGTGGTGGTGGTAGGTGTGGTGTGCCGGCATCTGTTGGATGCCGGGGGGGATGCACCTCACCGGCTGCACGTCCGGCTGCGGGGGCGCTCCGCCCTCTGCCCCCCTCCCCTCACCCCGCCCTCCCCCCTGGGCTCCCGTGCCCCGTCCCTCCTGTCCCTTGGGGCCCTTGCCCTTGCCCTTGCCCTTGCCCTTGGGCCCCTTTCCGGTCCCGTGCCCGTGTCGCGGGTCCCGCCTCTCGTCCCCCACGCCCTGGCCCGCTCGCTCTCCCATCCCCCCTTGTCCTGCCCCCTGCGCCTGGGTACCCTTCCCGCGCCCCTGAACACCCTTCCCGTGCCCTGGCCCCTCCCCGACCCCCTGCCCGAGTCGCGGGTCCCGCCTCTCGTCCACCGCGCCCCGGCCCGCTCGCTCTCCCACCATTCCTCGCTCCGCCCCCTGCACCTGGGCCCCCTTCCCGCGCTCCTGCGCGCCCTTCCCGTGCCCCGACCCCTCCCCTGCCCCCTGCCTGTCACGCCGTCCGCCGCTCCCCTCCCCCTCGCCGCTGCGCCCTTCCTGGACCACTCGCCGGGCGTCCCGCTGCCTTTGCAGTTGCGGCAGCGTGACGCCCGGCGGCGAGCGCTCGCGCGTCGGGGGGCGGACGTGCCGCTCCCGCCCCGGGGGGAAGGGCTTGGGGGGGTACGGCTTGGGGGGGCTGGTGTGGGTGTGGGCGGGGTTGGCGTGGGCGCGGTACTTCGCGCTCTCCCTGCCCACTGCTGCTGCTGCGGCGGCCGCCGGCGAGGCGTCCGCGGCCCGTGCGGGGTTCTTCTCCCGCTTGCGCGGCGTGCCAGGGGCCGCAGCCCCTCTCGCGCCCTCCGCACTCTCCTTCGCTGCCGCGGCGGCCGCCGACGAGGCGCCCGTGGCCGCGGTCGCAGACCCTCGCACATCCTCCTCCGTCTTCTCTGCTGCCGCGGCGGCCGCCGGCGAGGCGCCCACGGCCCGTGCGGGGTCCGTCGCAACCCCTCTTGCGCCCTGCTTGCTCTCCTGCGCGGCTGCGGCAGCCCTCGGCGACGCGTCCGGCTCCTGCGCCGGGGCTGCCCCCCTTGCCGGCGGCGTGCCGGGGGCCGCGGCCGGGGCCGCAGCGTGGCTCGCCGCGGTCTCCGCCTCCTGCGCGTCAGGGCGGGGCGGGGCGGCGGGGCTGGCCGCTTGGGCGGCGGGGGCGGCCGTCTCGGCTGGCCCAGGTTCCCGGGCCGGCGGCGGCGGCCCGACCACCGCCGCCTCCGCCAGCCTCCGCTCCTCGCGCTCCGCGAGGGTCTCCCCCGTCCACTCTGGGGAGGAGACGGGGGAGCGGGAGCGGGACCGGCGGTGGTGGCGGTCGTCCCGCCCGAGGGACCCATCGGAGTCTGCCATCACTGTTACTCTGGTAGGCATGCGTGGTGGCAGGCGCGCCCTTCCCACTACCTCCTGGTGCATCAGTGCCGTGCCGTGGGCAGTGCCGTGTGGTGCTCTGCGGGGGGGGGGGGGGAGGGGGTGGGGGGCCGGCTGTGGCGTCAGCCCCGCACGGCCGGGGGTCCGCGGCCATCCACCGGCATTGGGAGGGGAGGCGGGGGAGCCACGCGGCCCACGCGTCGCGCCACAGCTCCCAGTCTGGGGCGGGGCTCAGGGCCCTGGGCCCCCGGGGGTCGTCGAGCGGTGCCGGGGGCAGCCGCACCAGATGGACCCCCGTAACGGCGGTGACCTCTTGTGTGCGGAGGAAGGTGTGTACTCCGTCCCGCGCCGCGGGCGCCGGGAGGGGGGGGCGGGGTACGGGTGTGGCCCCATAGAGGTGGGTGGGGGTGATCCCCAGGATCCGCCCCGGGCCCCCGCGGGACGCGACGACGAGGAGGAGGAGGGGGGTGCCAGGGCACTCTTGCCAGAGGACCTGCCCCCTGTGGTGGGCACCCCTGGTCCTGGAGAGGGGGGGGGACAGGTCTGGGTTAGCCCAGCCGCGGAGCGCGTGCGTCGCCGGTGGGAGGACGGGGCACCAAGTGGGCTCCCTGGGGAACGCCTCGTAGACGACGGCGTACGGGGGGGTAGGCCCGGTGCCGTCATACACCGGGTTGGTCGGCCGGGGGCGGGCGGACGCCTCGTCCGCGCCTTCCACGAACACCGTGACCTCGCCCACCTCCAGGTCCTCGTCCGGCGGGTGTAGAAGGTGGAGCGCCGCATCCAGCTCGGACACTCCCCCCGGGTACGTGGCCCGCGCCTGGTTCAGGTACGGGGCCGCGTCCCCGGGGTAGCGCGTCCTGAGGGCGTGCAGCAGGGCTGGGGCGCTACTGCGGAGGGACATGGCAGACCCCGCTCCCGTCAGCCGGAGGGCGTCCCCCATGGACAGGGGCCGGCCCGACCGATTGGACTCGCGCCACTCCATCCAGTGCCCGTAGAGGGCCGCTTCCGGGCTGATGAGCCCCGGCCGGACGGCGTTCACGATCCGGTGCATTGCCGGGAGCAGCGTAGGGGCCCCCGCTCCGTTCAGGGCGCGGACGGCCGGGAGGGCGGTCTCGTTGAGGAAGGCCCTCGCACTGCCCTCCAGGTCGCACCGTGCGGCAGCGTGCGCTCCTTTTGCCTCCGCTACCGCGTCCGCCACCAGGCCCCGGACGGCCGCCTCCTGCGCTCTGCGGCGGGCCCTGGTGTGCCCCGGCCCATCCCCCCGTCGGCGTGGCATGGTGCTGCGGGCTCTGCAAAGGGCGGCGGCGGGTGGGGGTTAGGGGGCGAACACGTGCGACAGGTGCGCAATGGATGTGGGGTCCCGCAGGTGCACGTGGATCCACAGAAGGGCAGCGCCCGCGGGGCCCGCCTGTTCGTGTGAGGGGGTGTGTGCCCCCTCGATGCGCCGGCGCAAGGCCTCCTCCTCTGTGCGCCTGCGCGGACCTGCGGGAGGTTCGGGCCAGGGGCACGCGGCTACCTGGGTGCACCGCTCGCACCTGTTGGCGCCTGTCGCTGCTGCGGAGGACACCGTGTCACACTCTCCGCAGAGTCGGCAGGTGTGTGGGAGGTGGGAGGGCGGCGACCAAGGGTCGAGATGGCGGAGCCAGAGGTCGTCCCACCTCTGTCGGAGGGGGTCCCGGATCTCCAGCAAGCGGGCGCGGACGCGGCGCCGGTAGTCCTTGCCAAGCGTCTTCCGCTGGACCTCCTGCCACGTGTCGCCGGGGAGGATCCCGTGGTCGTGGAAGGCGGCGATGAGGTCGTCCCACGCCGGGCGGGGGTGCCCCTGGGGGGGGCTCGCCATGTACACGTGGCGCCCGGTGAGGTGGGGCGTCAGCGCGTCCCATTGGCACCCGTTCGCGGTGTCTATGTGGAGGAGGGCCAGTAGGGTGCCGTCCGCGACCGCCTCCCACCCCACTCGCAGCCCTTCGCAGCCGTCCAGCTCCTGGCGCAGCGCGGCTGCGATACCGGTGGGGAGCATGAGGAGTAAGGGCCCCTGGGTGTCGCCCAGCCGGGACAGGGCGTCGTCGTATACCGGCCCCCCCGCTTTGAAGTGCGCCACGGTGAGTTGGGTGGCCCCGTCCTCTGGGGGTTGCCACCGGACGGTGGCCGCAGCGTGTCCCCACGTGCGTATCTCCGTGGCCCGGAGCACGTTGGCGGTGTGAAGGACGATGCGGGGCGGGACGGGCGTCCTGACGAGTGAGGATACGTCCCCAGTCCATCCCGTTTGCGGCCCCGGGGCCGCCTGCAGCCATTCCCCCGTCGCCGCGTCCCACGGGTGGTCAGGTCCCGCCCCGCGGACCATGGTGGGTCTCGGCCGGGTGTCCGGCCCCCACCCCCGGAGCGGGATGGCGGCGTATCGTTGCGCAGGGGTCTCCGGTGCGCGCGTGGCGGCGCACCACCGGCCCCACTCCCGCGCCCACTCCTCCCCCACGATGCGCGCCTCCCATGCGGTCATGGAGCCGCGCCCCATGATCCACGGTGGGAAAGGGGCGTCTTGCAGGTGCCTCGAGAACCCCCCCGGCAGGTCCTGATACGGGTGGGGGCCCTCTTGGAGTGGGCACTCCAGAGTGCCATTCACAACACGGAGGGAGGCTACGAAGTCCTTGTCAGGGCGCGGGGGAGGGGGAGGGTGGTCGCCCTCCGCCGCAGTGAGCCACCGGTGCGCCCGGGCCGCCGCGCTTAGGGGGTCGTGGAGGAGCTGCTCCAGCCGGTGGTTGCGAAGCTCCCACGCGAAGTCCCCTAGCCGGAGCATGTGGTGGAGGAAGTCGTCCACCGAGGTCCCTCCCGGCGGGTCGTATCGGGTTATGGCGCGGAGCTGCGCCTCCGCGTCCTCGGGCACCAGTCCGGAGCAGAACACCTCCGTCCACGTGGCGCCTGCGGAGCGCCACGAGGCCACCCACAGGGCCTTGTCCCCAGGTGGGAGGTGGCGGGCCGCCTCGTGCACCGCCTGGCGGTAGTGGGGCCAGAGGAGCCGCGAGTGGGTGCAGCCCACGTGCATGTGCACCGGGGTCTCTTCCGGGCTGCCGCAGAAAAGGCACGGTTGCGGGACGATGGCGACGCCGGAGAGCCGCTCCTTCCGGACGCGGAGCCTGCGCTGCACCGGCGTGTGGCCGTCTCGGGCCCGCAGCGCCCGGCGGTTGGTGGCCGCCGCGGTGAGGTCCCGGGCGTGGACGTAGGCTGTGGCGTGGGCCGCGCCCAGAGGTGTGTGTCCCCGTTGCGTCAGCGCATGGTCCGTCTGCACCCGTTGCGCGACCTCGCCGAGCACCCGCATCGTGGGGGGCCGTAGATCGAGATGGCCGTCACGGCCGGCGACGATGAGTTGGGCGTGGCCAGGGTCCGGGGGCGTGTTCTGCAAGACGGTGTCCTGGGACGCCGCCCAGTCCGCCTTGTGCAGTAGGGCGTCACTGTGGTGCGAGGTGGCTCGGACGTACCAGAACGGGTGCCCGGCGTGTTGCCCCCGCGCGCACAGGCCGTCCCGGAGCCACCTCAGGGGCATCTGGTTGACCACCTTCGCTGCGCCCGCGGGGACCCCCGTGGTTCGCTCGCGATCTGCGTGCCGCAGGAGGTGGAGGATGACTTCGGCGTCCACCGTGTGGACCCATGGTCTGTGTGCACCGTAATGTAGGGGGAGGGAGGCGGCCACCCCCTCTCCGTCAGGCACCGTGCCCGAGATGGCCACCGCCCACGTGCGGGTGAGGTCGGCGGCGAGAGCGACGCTGGTGGCGTGTTTGCAGGGTCCGCCCCCGGACGCGTCAGAGGAGGTGTGTCCCCAGGCCTCCGGGATCCAGTAGTATCCGGTGGGGCTGAGCCACCCCGCGTTGAGGTCGGTGGAGTGCCACCGGACGTCGGGGTGGCTGTGTGTCAGTTGGTCCATGCTCAGCGCCCTGGTGTCGCCTGGGCTGATCGCCGGGTGGTCGTGCAGCCGGATCTCCGCTCCGGCGACCGTGCTTGCCCAGGACCGTAGCGCCGTCACATGTTCCTTGAGCCACGCCGGGCCCCCGCGCTGGTGTACCACCAAGTGTCCTGTGTCCTCCGGACGGTCCTCCAGCGCGTGCACCGCCATGTGTGGGTCGTGCGGCACCCCCGTAGCCACCAGTAGGGCGGTGCCACGGGGGAGCCCACGGGGTTCGGGCTGGCCTGCCCCCACTTGCACTATCACCCACTCGGCCCGGAGCTGCGCTTGTCCCGCCGCTTGGGTGCATTGGTCGTCTGTGGTCACCAGCCACAACGGCATCGGCGCGTGGGGCCGGGGGCGTAAGGGCTCTGGCCACGCCACGTCCGCGTTGGGCTCTTGGTGCTCGCTTTCCGCGAGTACGTCGCGGAGGATGTACATGAGGGCCGCTGGCGGGTGGTACGCCGCCCCCCGCGTGGGGGGGGACAGGCCGTCCCGGCGGCGGTAGCCCCCGACGTGGAGGTGCAGGCCGTCTGGGGTCACCCGTGGGCCGGTGTGGGCGTCCTGCTTAGCCCTCGTGGGGTGGACGAGTCTCAGGCGGGGGTCCCGCGTGCCGGTGGTGTGGAAGAGGTGGGCCAGGGCATCGCGCCACCCGGGGTGGTTGGTGGGCCCTTGCTCATGGCGGCAATAATGGAGGTGTTCATCGGCGCATTGGTCGAGGCACTCCCGCACCGCCGTCGGCCACGGATCGTCGTTGTCGGGGAAGGGGTGGCGTGGCCCGTGGTGCCCATGCCACGGCGTTGCGTGTGGCACCGTCAGGCGGCACGTGTCGCGGTGTCGCAGCTTGGCGGTGCGCAGCGTGACGATTTTGCCCGGCGGGGACTGTAGTTGGACATGAGCCGCCCTGGGGCACGCGATGGGGTTGTACATCCCCACTCCCAGGGCGGCCAGGGCCCTGGGTATGCGCTGGACCCAGTCGCCTCCCGCCAGAGTTGCGAACTCCGGGACGGGGTAGTGCACCTCAGGGCATATTCCGTGCGCGCCGGCTATCTCCCAGAACATCTTGGTGACCTCCGCGCGCACGGAGGTTGCGCGGTGGTTGACGAGTGTACCCACGAGGGCCACCGCTGCCTGCTGGCACCGCGTGGGCACCCGTGTGAGCCCCAGGGTCCGGTCATCCTGCAGGCTGTCCCGCGAGGCGTCGAAGGCGTATCGTGCCCTGTCCTTCGCGACCTGGACCGTGATGTGGTCCAGGTGGCGTGCAGTGTCGGAGTCGTCGGCGATGAAAGGGGCGACGTACTGCGTCACCCCTCCGAGGATCGCCAGGATGACGTCCTGCACCACTTTCGGTGGCGCGAGGGTGTTAAGGCACCAGTGGTGCACTGCCGCCAGGCGTAGCCGGTGCTTGCGCTGCAGGGAGAACTCCCCGTCCGGCTGCAGCTGGAGTCCCAGGTAGGGGACGGAGTCCGCCGCTGGTACCCAGTACCACGGGTTTTCCAGGTGGGGGCAGAGGCGCAGCTGCAGGCCCGGGACCCCCTCCGTGGTGGCCATGGCGCACTTGCGGGGGTTGAGCTCCATGCCCATCATCGCCAGGTACGCGGCCACCGCCTCCACGCCCTCGACGAAGTGCTGCAGCGTGTGGGCCACCACCAGCAGGTCGTCTATATAGGCCTGGATGAGGCCGTGCTCGGCTCCTCCCGGCGGGCGCAGGCGGTGCCCCTGTGCCCTGAGCAGAGGCTCCAGGAGGAGCGCGTACAGCAGGGGGCTCTCGGGGTTGCCCTGCCGGACGCCGCGTAGCATGTAGACGGGCTGCGTTAGCCCGTGTGCTGTGACGATGCGCAGCCTGGCGCACGTGTGGAGGAAGAGCAGGAGGTCAATGACGTCCGGCGGCACGGAGAGGTGGCGCAGGATGAGGTGGAGGGCGCCGTGTGGGGCGGTGTCGAAGGCCTTGCGGGCGTTGAAGGAGAAGACGTAGTTGGGCCTTCCCCGCTGGAGCTGCCGCTGCGCCATGAACAGTGGGGGGCCTGTGTTGGAGCCAGGGAGGGCCCCCTGCTGCCAGTCGCTGACCACCCCGTGCCGTGTGAGCACCTCCGTGATGCGCTGGGTGAGGGGGCCCGTGAGCAGCTTCATGTCCAGCTGGCCCAGGGCTATGGGCCTGTAGTCGTCCAGTCTGGCAGAGCCCGGTACCTTGGGGCTGAGCCAGATGTGCGCGTCCCTCCAGTGCATCGGTGGCGGGGCGCCGCGGAGGATGGCCCGGTAGGAGTGGACCAGGAGCCACTGGACGGGTGCCGGGAGGGCCTTGATGAAGCGGGCCTCCACGTGGTTAGGACCCGGGGCCTTGCCATCGGCCTTGTCCAGGGCGGACTTCAGGTCCTGCATGGAGTACTGCTGGACCTGTGTCCAGGCTCCCTCAGGGACCCGGGGGACGTGGCGGCCGAGGACCGCCTGGAAACCCGGGAGGTCCACCGGGCGTTTGTCATACAGTTCTCGCCAGAAGGCGCGAACTGCGAACATCACGTCGTGGGCCTCCGTGAGGAGCGTTTGGGTGTTGGGAACCCGCACGTTCCAGAGGCCTGACGGGCCTGGGGCCTCTACCTCTATGGCTCCCCGCACGGCTTTCCATCGCTGGGCGATGTCGGGGGCGTGGCGGCGCCAGAATTCCTTGATGGCGCGCTTGCGGTCTGCCGCCAGGAGGGCGCGGAGCTGGCGAATGTCCTCCTCGAGGGCGGCTGCTTGCCTCTCCAGCTCCTCCTGCAGCTGGCCCTGCGTGGTCGGGCGGAACCCGGGCGACACACTCTGCAGTTCCTCCGTGAGCCGGAGCGCCGCCTCGGACCGGATGCCATGCCTGGCCGCGTCCGCCTGGTACGCTGCCGGGGCGCGCGCTGCCAGGGTGTCATAGCGGAGGACCGCTGCCTGGAGCTGCTTTCCGCTCTCCGGGGGGTCCCCCTCCGCCGGGTCCGTTCCCGCCGGAGACGGCTGCCGGCGTCCCACCACGCGTGCCAGGGCGTCATGCGTCGCGTGGAGGTGTTCGAACACCTTGTCCACCGCAGCCGCGGGCATGGACCCGTAGTCGTGCTGCTCTGCGGGACCCAGCCAGGGCGCAAGGGAGGGTTCATCCTGCGCGGCGGTGACCGCCGCCCACAGGCAGTGTTGGACGGGCGCGGCCTCGGCGTCGTACGGGAGGAGGCGGCCTTCCGTGTGGCTGTAGGGGGTGGGCATCGCTGCGCGTCCCGCTGCGCTGAGGAGGCCCGGCAGGGCCAGGCGGACCGGGAGGTGGTCCGAGCCGACCACCTGGGGGTGTGCCATGCCGCGAGCCCAGACGCTCTCCCGCAGGGACCACGGCAGGAGGGGCTCGTTGACCAGGAAAGTGTCCACCCTGTGCTGGGACGGGTGGAGCGTGGGGGTCATGTCCTCCTCTCCGCCCGCCGCGGCTCTTCGGAAGCCGCAGGCTTCCCAGCCCGCTCGGAAATGCTCCGTGGCCGGGTTGGCGGGGACATCCATGTAGATGTTGGTGTCACCGGCGATGACCACCGGGTGCCTCCCGCCGAGGCTGCGTGCCGTGGCATACATTTGTATGTCGGCCCAGAACGCCGCCCGTCCCGCCCACGGGGAGCAACCTGCTTGCGGCCCGTGGACGTTGATGAGGGTGAGGCCTCCCCCGTCCGTGCGGATCTCCAGGGCCGCGGCTTTCCCGGGGACAATTTCCGTGAAGCTGAGCACCTCGTGCTCCGCCACGTACTTGCTGCTGACCGCGGTGAGGAGGCCCCCCCCTCTCGAGGTGGAGGTGGCCCCCGTCTCCGCCAGCCGGCTGCTGAAGTAGGCGGTGTACCCCTTGTCCCGGAGCGCCGCGGCCACGTGCATCTCCTGCGCCCTGGTGGCGATCCCCGTTTCCTGGAGCATGATGGCAAAGCCCCCCTCCTGGGGCAGCATGCCGGTGATGAGGTGCTCCTTGTCGGTGCAGGCCGCCGGCCCCCTGCGCCGCCGGTGTGTGTCCCGGAGGGACCGGTCTGGCGGCACGAGGCCGTTGCGCAGGTTCCACGAGAGGAGCCACAGGGCGTTGCCCGTCGTGTCCTCCTGGAGTCAGCTATCCCGCGTCGGCATCGCCGCCGGGTTCGCTGGTGCCGCCAGGGCATCTGGGTGCGCCGCATCCGCTGAGCCCGTTCCCAGCGGGGCCCACAAGGGGGCCCGGGGGACCGGGGGAGTCAGGGGGGCCAGGGGGGCCAGCCCCGCGGGGATGGACATGGACCCTGGTGGGGCCGCACCGCCGGCCCCCGGGGCCGCTCCGGGTGCCTCCTCACCTCCATCTGCGTGGTCGGCTGCCTGGGGCGGGGGGCGCCGGGTGTACGGGGCGTGCCACGGGGACCTCCGTGCTCTCCCCTGCAGGATGTTGGCGGCCGCCTCCTTGTCGTCCGCCGGGGCCGCAGCGTGCACCGCGTGCCACGCCAGGTGTTCCAGCATCGCCCCGCTGGTGTAGTACTTGTCCGCACACAGGGGGCATTTCGTCGGCTCCGTGGCCCCTCGCGCCGGGGGGAGCTGCACTGACTTCCGAATGGCGCCCTCCGCCGCCGGTTCGAAGGGCAGGTTGGCCAGCGGCACCGTGTGTGGTGCCAGCGTGCGGCCCGGGGCCGCCGCATCGAGGGCTCGCGTCGCGGGCGCGGGCCCGAGGCCTCGGGCGGCATCGCGCTGCGCGTCCGCTTGCAGCCACGTTTGCCAGTGCGTGGAGCCGATTTGGCGGTCGGGTTTGCTCCTCCACCGCAGGTCTTGGAAGGCCTGTAGCCAGTGGTACACCGTGGTCGGGACCGCCAGCTGGAGCTCCAGGTCGGCGGGGTGCGCCGCTGCCGGCCACACTCCCGGCCTCGCCGCCCGGGCGTTGTCCTTCAGCCTGACCTGGAGCAGGAGGGCGTGGTGTTCGCCCTCCTGCAGCGCCTTGATGATCATGCGTGTGCAGTCTGCCACGCGGATCACGGCTTCGGGCCCCGGCAGGCGTTCAGGGTCGCAGACGACGACGTGCGTGTCCGCCGGGCTGAACATGCAGACCACCCACTGTGGGTTCTGCTGCCCCCGTTGGGCCACCGCCAGTGTAGCCGCTGGGCGGGCGTGCGTGATGGGCCCCGCGTGGAGGTCCGGGACGTCCGTGGCCCTGATGGCGTCTCCCTGCCACGCGGCCCGTAGATGCTCCTCCTGGTCGGGGCTCCACACCAGTGCGGGGGGGTTGACCCACCCCGGTTCCTGCCTCTTGTTGGGGGCGCTGACAGTGTGCAGCAGGACCGCCAGCGGCCAGGGGTCCGCCGACATGTAGTAGGCCTGGGTGGGCCCCTGTCGCCAGTCGACGTGGGACAGGGGCGGGAATGCCCCTTGCCTGGCGGTGCTGTGCCAGACCGCCCATCGGCCTCCGGCCAGGATGTGCGACCGGTACCCTCCGGCGTGGCCGTGTACGATGGCTTGGTAGCCTGCCGTCTGCAGTACCAGCGCCTCCCCCTGCTTAGGCCCGGGCGGGGGTGCGCCATCGCCCGCACCCCAGACGCGGGTGCGCCCGCGGAGTGTGGTATGCCACGGGTCTGGTGCATCGCGCTGGGGCCCTTGTATGCATCCCGCAATTTGCGCCGGGCCGTGGTGGTGGACGAAGCTCTCCCCGCCGTCTGCTAGCAAAGCCGCCGCGACGACGTATAGTTGCTCCGCCGTGAGGGGCGCCGTCGGCTCGTGCGTCGCGGCCGGCCGTCGGGGCCGCGTGTCGCGGCAGGGGACGTGGGGCAGCAGCTGCGCCGGCCACGCCGCCACTGGACCCATGGTGACGGCCGCGACCGCGGACGCCAGCGCCGTGCGGTCCGTGGGTCTGTACTGCCGGAGTCCCGTGGTATCCCGGGTGAGGTGCCTGCAGGCTGCCATCCAGGCCACCGCTCCGCAGTTCGTGCAGTCCGGTTCGGCACCGCTCGCATCGTCGCCTCCCCACTGCTGTACCGTGGTGGCGGTGTCGAGCGGGGGGCCCCGCTGTAGCGCCTCCGGGCCCTGCCCCGGCGGGAGGGCGGGCGGGATTGGCTGCGGGTAGTTTTGCGCGCCCCGGCGCTCCGGGTGCGTGTGGTACGGGTTCTGCCGGCGGTGTTCCGGGGCTGCCCGTGGCTGGAAGAGGAGCTGGTGCAGGTACCAGTGGCCCTCCGCGGCGGACGGATTGCGGAGCGTTAGCCACTGTTCCACCACGCCTCCTGAATGCGCGGGCTGGACGCGGCGCTGCAACCCCAGGCGGCCTAGGCAGTTGGACGTGCCCGCGGGTGGGATGTGTGCCTGCGGGTAGAGCACCCGCAGCGGCTCCAGCGCCAGGTCCAGCACTTCGTCGTTGAGCTGCTTCGTGAGGGCCGACGCCCTGTGTAGGGCGTGGAGGACCCCGGGTGTGGGGGCCGTGAGCTGTTCGAGCACCGGTCCCGGCGGGTACCGCGTACCCGGGTTCGTCAGCCACTCCCTGGTGTGGCTCAGTACGGCTTCCCACTCGTCCCTTGTAAAGGCGTGCCGGGGGGCCAATGAGGGGACCATCCGTAGGAGGCGGTGGCACGCCGGCGGCGACCGCATGGGCTGTGGGGCGGCCGCCGTGATCCACCTGCACGCCGTGCCGGGCACGATCGCCCCCCATTCCACGGTCCCCATGCCCTCGGCATGAATCAGCGCCTGGCCTTGGACCATGGGGAAATAGGGGCTCGAGCGCCCCTTCCCTTCCCTCCACCGTACCCAGGCGGCCCCCGCCTGCAGGCTGCGGAGCAGGGCCACGCCGGGGAGGGGCGGCTGCGGGAAAGCCCCCTTGACGGCCTGGGTGGCGTGGGCCAAGGTGCCCATTGGTAAGTACCACAACGGGAGGGTCCAGGGGCCCGGCAGTGGTTGCGCCACCCCTGCGTCCCATCGCCACTCGGAGTCTGGCGGGGCGGCCGGGACCGTGCCCGTCTGCAGGAAGTGGCGTGCATACTTGTCGGGGTGCCGTTGGAGGGTTGCCGCGAGGCTGAGCCCCTCCGCCGCTGGTGCCACCGGGAGGCCGCCCCGGGGCCTGCGCCAGGGGTATTCCTGGTCGGCCGGCCAGGTGTGGAGGTCCCGGGCGATGTCCTCCGCGGTCCCTGTGGGGGCGTCCTCTGGTGCCAGGTGCCACATGACGGCGAGCACCGCCCATGTGGAAAAGGGCCACGCCCGCGGGGGGGTGTACACCTGGATGGTCCACTGTGGGCACGCCCGCCGCACGCGGGACACGTGGAGCACCCCTCGGACCATGTCCGCCGCCAGGACCAGCACCATTCCCGAGGGATCCACAATGATCCCCTCTGCGGGTCCACCGTGGCGGCCCCGGGTGTGCAGGGCCACCGCCGCCTGTCCCGCGTGGGTGACGCGGTCGACGGCCTCCTGGATGTTCACGCTGCCGCGCGCGGTCTCATCCAGGATCCAGCCCTGCGTCACCCCGTAGCGTAGGGCGGCGCGTGCGGCCGCGGGTTTCACCTCGGGCAACGCTCCGTCGTCGGCATCGGGCTGGGGGTGCTGTTTGGGGCACCAGCCTTCGCCGGTGCAATGGCCCCGTTTCCACGCGGGGCAGATCACGGATACGCTGCCCGCCGGCGGCGCAGGTTCCGCGGGCGCGCCCCCCGTGGGGGGCTCCGGCAATGCCTCCAGGTCGGAGTCTGTGCCCGTGTCCTCTTGTGGGGGGTCTCCTTCGCCGTCTCTGAGTCCCAGCGCCCTGATGACCTCGTGTGCTTCGTCCAGCGTCGGAGATCGGGGGCGTGTCTTGCGTGGTGCCGCGGGTTCCGCCATTGCTATGTCGCTGTGTCTAAGAGCAGGGGGCGGGGTGCGGATGTCCCGTGGCTGGTGCGTTGGTGCGTTGGTGCGTTGCTCGGTGTGGGGGCGGTGGATGGGCATCCCCGGGGGGGCGCCTTCCAGTGTTGCGAGGGGCGTCCGGTGTTAGGCGCTGTCCCTCCCCCGGCCGCTCGTCCTCCGGAGCGTGCAGCCAGGGTTCCGCGACCCGCGTGTCCCGGGCGCGGTCGATGCGGGCAGTCGACCCTGCACCGGCCCCACAGCGTGTGCCCTTGCGGGCCGGCGTTGCTCGCTGTGGGGGTGGCGGGAGGGCGTCCCCGGGGGAGGGTGCCTTCCACCGTTGTGAGGGGCGCCTGGTGTCAGGCGCTGTCCCTTCCCCGGCCGCTCGTCCTCCGGAGCGTGCAGCCAGGGTTCCGCGACCCGCGTGTCCCGGGTGCGGTCGATGCGGGCATGTGGACCCAGCACCGGCCCCACAGCGTGCGCCCTTGCGGGCCGGCGTTGCTCGCTGTGGGGGTGGCGGAAGGGCGTCCCCGGGGGGGTGCCTTCCACCGTTGTGAGGGGCGCCTGGTGTCAGGCGCTGTCCCTCCCCCGGCCGCGCTCGCCCTTCGTAGCGTGCAGCCAGGGTTCCGCGACCCGTGTGTCCCGGGCGCGGTCGATGCGGGCGTGTGGACCCAGCACCGGTCCCACAGCGTGCGCCCTTGCGGGCCGACGCTGCTCGCTGTGGGGCTGGCGGAATGGCGTCCCCGGGGGGGGTGCTTTCCACCGTTGTGAGGGGCGCCTGGTGTCAGGCGCTGTCCCTTCCCTGGCCGCTCGTCCTCCGGAGCGCGCAGCCAGGGTTCCGCGACCCGTGTGTCCCGGGTGCGGTCGATGTGGGCGTGTGGACCCAGTACCGGCCCCACGGCGTGCGCCCTTGCGGGCCGGCGTTGTTCGCTGTGGGGGTGGCGGAAGGGCGTCCCCGGGGGGGGCTGCCTTCCACCGTTGTGAGGGGCGCCTGGTCCCAGGCACTGTCCCTCCCTCGGTCGCTCGTCCTCCGGAGCGTGCAGCCAGGTTCCGCGACCCGCGTGTCCCGGGCGCGGTCGATGCGGGCAGTGGACCCAGCACCGGCCCCACAGCGTGCGCCCTTGCGGGCCGACGCTGCTCGCTGTGGGGGTGGCGGAAGGGCGTCCCCGGGGGGGGTGCCTTCCACCGTCGTGAGGGGCGCCTGGTGTCAGGCGCTGTCCCTCCCCCGGCCACTCGTCTTCCGGAGCGTGCAGCCAGGGTTCCGCGACCCGCGTGTCCCGGGTGCGGTCGATGCGGGCGTGTGGACCCAGCACCGGCCCCACAGCGTGCGCCCTTGCGGGCCGGCGTTGCTCGCTGTGGGGGTGGCGGAAGGGCGTCCCCGGGGGGGGTGCCTTCCACCGTTGTGAGGGGCGCCTGGTGTCAGGCGCTGTCCCTCCCCCGGCCGCTCGTCCTCCGGAGCGTGCAGCCAGGGTTCCGTGACCCGCGTGTCCCGGGTGCGGTCGATGCGGGCGTGTGGACCCAGCACCGGCCTCACAGCGTGCGCCCTTGCGGGCCGGCGTTGCTCGCTGTGGGGGTGGCGGAAGGGCGTCCCCGGGGGGGGTGCCTTCCACCGTTGTGAGGGGCGCCTGGTGTTAGGCGCTGTCCCTCCCCCGGCCGCTCGTCCTCCGGAGCGTGCAGCCAGGGTTCCGGGACCCGCGTGTCCCGGGCGCGGTCGGTGCGGGCGTGTGGACCCAGCACCGGCCCCACAGCGTGCGCCCTTGCGGGCCGGCGTTGCTCGCTGTGGGGGCGGCGGAGGGGCGCCCCCGGGGGGGGTGCCTACCACCGTTGTGAGGAGCGCCTGGCGTCAGGCGCTGTCCCTCCCCCGGCCGCTCGTCCTTTGGAGCGTGCAGCCGGGGTTCTGCGACCCGTGTGTCCCGGGTGCGGTCGATGCGGGCGTGTGGACCCAGCACCGGCCCCGCAGCGTGCGCCCTTGCGGGCCGGCGTTGCTCGCTGTGGGGGTGGCGGAAGGGCGTCCCCGGGGGGGGTGCCTTCCACCGTTGTGAGGGGCGCCTGGTGTCAGGCGCTGTCCCTTCCCCGGCCGCTCGTCCTCCGGAGCGTGCAGCCAGGGTTCCGCGACCCGTGTGTCCCGGGTGCGGTCGGTGCGGGCGTGTGGACCCAGCACCGGCCCCACAGCGTGCGCCCTTGCGGGCCGGCGTTGCTCGCTGTGGGGGTGGTGGAAGGGCGTCCCCGGGGGGGGGTGCCTTCTACCGTTGTGAGGGGCGCCTGGTGTCAGGCGCTGTCCCTCCCCCGGCCGCCCGTCCTCCGGAGCGTGCAGCCAGGGTTCCGCGACCCGTGTGTCCCGGGTGCGGTCGATGCGGGCGTGTGGACCCAGCATCGGCCCCACAGCGTGCGCCCTTGCGGGCTGGCGTTGCTCGCTGTGGGGGTGGCGGAAGGGCGTCCCCGGGGGGGGTGCCTTCCACCGTTGTGAGGGGCGCCTGGTGTCAGGCGCTGTCCCTCCCCCGGCCGCTCGTCCTCTTGAGCGTGCAGCCAGGGCTCCGCGACCCGCGTGTCCCGGGCGCGGTTGATGTGGGCGTGTGGACCCAGCACCAGCCCCACAGCGTGCGCCCATGCGGGCCGGCGTTGCTCGCTGTGGGGGTGGCGGAAGGGCGTCCCCGGGGGGGCTGCCTTCCGCCGTTGTGAGGGGCGCCTGGTGTCAGGCGCTGTCCCTCCCCCGGCCGCTCGTCCTCCGGAGCGTGCAGCTAGGGTTCCGCGACCCGCGTGTCCCGGGTGCGGTCGATGCGGGCGTGTGGACCCAGCACCGGCCCCACAGCGTGCGCCCTTGCGGGCTGGCGTTGCTCGCTATGGGGGTGGCGGGAGGGCGTCCCCGGGGGGGGTGCCTTCTACCGTTGTGAGGGGCGCCTGGTGTCAGGCGCTGTCCCTCCCCCGGCTGCCCGTCCTCCGGAGCGTGCAGCCGGGGTTCCGCGACCTGTGTGTCCCGGGTGCGGTCGATGCGGGCGTGTGGACCCAGCACCGGCCCCACAGCGTGCGCCCTTGCGGGCCGGCGTTGCTCGCTGTGGGGGTGGCGGAAGGGCGTCCCCGGGGGGGGTGCCTTCCACCGTTGTGAGGGGCGCCTGGTGTCAGGCGCTGTCCCTCCCCCGGCTGCTCGTCCTCCGGAGCGCGCAGCCAGGGTTCCGCGACCCGTGTGTCCCGGGTGCGGTCGATGCGGGCGTGTGGACCCAGCACCGGCCCCACAGCGTGCGCCCTTGCGGGCCGGCGTTGCTCGCTGTGGGGGTGGCGGAAGGGCGTCCCCGGGGGGGGTGCCTTCCACCGTTGTGAGGGGCGCCTGGTGTCAGGCGCTGTCCCTCCCCCGGCCGCTCGTCCTCCGGAGCGTGCAGCCAGGGTTCCGCGACCCGTGTGTCCCGGGTGCGGTCGATGCGGGCGTGTGGACCCAGCACCGGCCCCACAGCGTGCGCCCTTGCGGGCCGGCGTTACTCGCTGTGGGGGTGGCGGAAGGGCGTCCCCGGGGGGGGCTGCCTTCCACTGTTGTGAGGGGCGCTTGGTGCCAGGCGCTGTCCCTCCCCCGGTCGCTCGTCCTCCGGAGCGTGCAGCCAGGGTTCCGCGACCCGTGTGACCCGGGTGCGGTCGATGCGGGCGTGTGGACCCAGCACCGGCCCCACAGCGTGCGCCCTTGCGGGCCGGCGTTACTCGCTGTGGGGGTGGCGGAAGGGCGTCCCCGGGGGGGGCTGCCTTCCACTGTTGTGAGGGGCGCTTGGTGCCAGGCGCTGTCCCTCCCCCGGTCGCTCGTCCTCCGGAGCGTGCAGCCAGGGTTCCGCGACCCGTGTGACCCGGGTGCGGTCGATGCGGGCGTGTGGACCCAGCACCGGCCCCACAGCGTGCGCCCTTGCGGGCCGGCGTTGCTCGCTGTGGGGGTGGCGGAAGGGCGTCCCCGGGGGGGGCTGTCTTCCACCGTTGTGAGGGGCGCTTGGTGCCAGGCGCTGTCCCTTCCCCGGCTGCCCGTCCTCCGGAGCGTGCAGCCAGGGTTCCGCGACCCGCGTGTCCCGGGTGCGGTTGGTGTGGGCGTGGGGGCCCGGCACCGGCCCCACAGCGTGCGCCCTTGCGGGCCGGCGTTGCTCGCTGTGGGGGTGGCGGAAGGGCGTCCCCGGGGGGGCCGCCTTCCACCATGGTGAGGGGCGCTTGGGGTCAGGCGCTGTCCCTCTCCCGTCTGCCCGCCCACTGCCGGGTTGGTTGCCGGGGTTCGTTGGGTGTGTGCGGTGTGTGTGGTGTCTGTGCCGTGCGTGTCGTGGTGCGTGGTGCTGCTCTTTCCTTGGTCCTCCGGTGCTCCCCTCTCCGGTGTCTCGGTGCGGTGTTGTGCTCGCCGTGTGCCCGTCGTGTCCCCTCCTCTGTGTGCGCCCCTTGCTCGTTCGCTGGCTACCCCTTGTTCCTTTCGCGGCTTCGTTGCTCTTTACCCTTTCCTCTACTCCTCTCCCTGGCATGCACTTTTTCCCTGCCTCCGCTTTGTTGCGTGTCTCTGTCTTTTTCCTTGTCGGCCCGGGCCTCGTCTTCTGAATCTGCGTAGGGAGAGAAGGGTGCGTAAACAAGCGTGCGGCGGCGGCGGTTTTGTCGCGACACGGCACCTCGAGCTGGCTGGTACATCATGCGACATTCGTGTGCGACCGGCTTGCGTGTAGGTTTATCGTGCCACTTGCTCCCGGCTTGTCTCCACCCCCCTTCGGTCGCTACCTTTTCTCGTCGCCCGTTCCGCGCGCGCGGCGTGACATGCAACATACCTGCCTCTTTCCCCACTACCTTAACGTGTCCTAGTCCTCCCGCCTTGTCGGGCGTTCGCTTATGTGTGACGACGGCACGACGCAATACTTGCCTAAGCGTCTAAGACAATCCTACTTTAACGCCCGGACGACGCAGACACGAGCATACGCTTCTCTTCGGGACCTGTGAGGATAGAACATGGGTGCGTGCACGTGTGTTTGTTGGGACCCGGCACTCGCCGGCGCTATGCTTTTTGTGTGTTTGCTCCTCATGTCCCCCTCCCTCACTATTTGTGTGTTCTAACCCACGCAACTCCGCGGTTGGCGACGTGACACGACATGGTAACATACTTGCGTTCTTGGTGGCGGTGTGTGGCTTGTCTACTATTCGTTTGCATGCGGCGGCATACCTTTTGTTCCCTTTCGCTCCCTTTCGCCTCCTACATAAGCGGGCGTGCGGGTGGGCGGTGGGCACGTCTCGGTTACGTAGCGTAGCGTGGCAACATACTTGGACCCCACTAGTCACGTGTGTATGCTTGGTTTTTTTTTTTTTTTTTTTTTGTGTTGTGCTTTACCTCGGTGGTCTTTTTGTTCCTCCCTGTTTGTCCCTTCATACCATGTTGCTCGTCCGTGGCGGTGATGGCCTTGCGGCGTTCCGGGCATGCGCGTGCGGGCATACCTTTCTTTCCCTATGTGAGCGGGGGTGAGCATAGGCGTTCTTTCGGTGCCACCTCTTGTTGGTTTTCCTTGCCGGTGCGGTTTTCGTTGCGCTTTTCGTGGCGGCGCACTTTGGCGTTGCTTAACACGTTACTTGTTTTGCGCTTGTTACGGCGTTATGCACACAACATATGGCACATAACATACTTGCTTTCCGGCGGCCGGTGGCGTTGTTGTTGCTTGTGTGTATTTTTCATGCACGACATTCAACATACTTGGGTACATGTGCGGCCTCTTGCTCTTTTTGTTGTGATCCCCTTCGCGCGTATTTCCTACATGAGCGGGCTTGCATTGCTTGGTCGTGTACTTGTGGTATATCTCCACCGTGGTGCGGTTCGTTACCTATTTATTCTCCTTGTCTACCTCTTTCCGCGTTGTGCTTGTTTCGTTGGTTTCTAGCGGTGCGCGGCACATAACATACTTGCTTGTCGGCGGCCGGTGGCGTTGTTGTTGTCTATGTGTGGGTTGTTTTGGGGCGCGCACAAGTCCCTAGCGCCTAGGGCACGCACTTTGCTAGGTGGTTTGGGGCAAGCAACGCTCAGTTTCTTCGCCGTCGCGACTCTATTGTTCGTCTTTTTCGGTGAGTGTCCTATATTTTGCGACCTCGCCAAACAGCGGCGTAAAATTGTTGGGGGGGTTTCTGAGGTCGGAAAAGACGATTTTTCGCTTTATTTCTGCTGGCGGTGCGTCTTTTTCTCGTAATTTTATTTTTCTTCTGCTGCGATCGCGCGACGAAGGAGCAATCGAAAAAAAGGTAGGAAAACGACAGGTTTCCAAAGGCATCAAAAAATGGTTGTTTTGATGGATATTTTAAAACCGTCCCAAACAAGTATGGCGGAATAAATATTTCTGTGAGAATGACGTGTCCCATGGGCGAGACAGGGAAAAGTATTGTTTGGTGACCATTCTTTGCGCGGCGCCTCGCGCAAAGACGTTCATTTGTGTCAGATTAATGTGCTACAGCACGACGCATTAGTCCAGCACTCTGCAGTGTTGGGTCACGGTTTCGTCGCCCAGGCATATAGTCACATCGACCCCCCCCAAGGAATGGATGGTACGCCCATCCCCTACTCTTATGGCCACGGTCTTAGTTTTCTTGAAAGTCTTTAGCATGCGCCGGGCCACTATGGAAAGTGTTGCACCGGTGTCAAGCACCGCTCGAAAAACTTGATCCCCGATTTTCACGAGGATCCAGAAAACCAAGTCCTCCTCTTCGGAGCCGCCCCCCTACTCCTCATCAGGGAACTTGACATCCACCCCTGCAGCTATGGGGGACCTGGCCATCCAGGCCAGGCGCCACTTCTTGGAGTTATTCCCCTCAGGGGTAGCCCTATCCCCCAGGGGGCGCTTCTTGGGATCACCTGCGGCAGGAGGGGGGGTAGCAGCAGGAGAGGGTGTAGCAACGGGCGCTGATGAGCGCCTCTGGGGGTTAGGGAGTCCATTTTTGCCACCCCCCTTGCCACCTCCTTTACCACCTTTATCCCCATTCCGAGGGTTTTTGGTGGGTGTTTGGGTCTTCAGGCGTTCGGCCTCCTGACGCGTGAGTTTATCACTCTCGCGTTTCTTTATGTGACATTTGTCTTCATAGTGACGACGTTTGCCACAATAGCCACAGGTGATGGTACACCTGAAATGATCCTGATGGGTCACAGGTTTTTCATCCTTGGTATGCTGCTGTCGTTTCATCTGCAGCATACAGCTACTGCGGTGATCGCAGTCAGAGGCATGACAAGGCCCCCCCTTGTCACTGACAGGTTTGCAGTAGAACAGGGGGGGTGTACCTGCATCAGGTTTAACCTCATTCATGGCACGTAGGTTACCCCTCCCTTTACCACCTCCGTGGTTGGTGTTAGTGGGACTTTTAGGCCCTTTCCCTTCGCCACGTTCAGGGGTAGGGGTACCACCTCGACCCAAGTGCTTCTTGAGGAATTTCTCTTAGTGGGAGTCATTCTCTTTCTCAAGAGCCAGCTCAATCAGGAGATCCACCAGTTCATCGTACGAGTGGGTCCGACTCTTCCTCTCAGAGGTAGAGCGGCAATCATCTCACGTACGTTGGGGGATCTTACTCATGAGCCACAGGTGGGGCTCAGTGGCTCCGTAGGAGCCCACGTTCATCCGCGAAAACAGATACTCCAAGTCGCACACGTATTCACAGATTCACGCAGGGGAAGGAAACTCAGGGAGCATAGGTAGCTCCTCTATCTGTGTGCGCACACTGAGGTCAGTCTCATAGACTGGGAGCGCTTTCTCCAACCTCTGGAGTACCTCTTCCCAGGTGGAACAGGTTTTCACAATCTGTTTCACCTGTTTTTGCGGAAATTTCTTTTTGCACGAGCGTTTCAACAGTGAGCATTTGGTGGCCACATCCACATGGGATTGGCCAGTCAGCAAAAGAAACTCAGCAAATTCTTCTGCCCATTCGGGCAGATTCTTGGGGTCGAACTCCGGCAGTTCCAGCTGGATGTTTGCCTGGGCAATAGGTCTGCCCGTTTTCCCACCCCCCGGAGTTAGGCCAGAAGGTGATACGCTGGCACGAGGTGCCAGGGCTGACAGCCCTCTTTTCTTAGTCTCTGTCACAGGCATGTCCTGTAGTTCAGCGATAGGGACTGTCCTGGCACGGGGGTGAAAGGGGCTGGGGCAGGTAACCTTAGGCAACAGCCTTGAGACTCTTGATCTCTTAAGATCATCGGCCAGGGTACTCAGTCCGGGGGAGGGGGAGGACAACTCTGGCTTGGGTAAGGGTTCTGCAATACCCAGTTTCGCCTTCATGGCCTCTGATAGGGCCGTCACATCTGGATCTTCTGATCCAGACAGAAGTTTGGCCAGCAGTTTGGCCGTATGATCCAGGGCACCGTAGGTTGGCCTTGGATGATGTTGTTCCTCAACTCGAGTCAGGCCCACTTCGGGGGCCCTAGGGGTTGGACAACATGCTCTTGGATACTCGGGTCTCGGTCGTCTTGGCAGGGATGCTGTCTCTGCTCTGTCGGACGGCGGGCCAGAGTGCGTGTAGGACCCTAGGTCTGTACGTGGTCTGGATCGGTGTACTGCCAATGGCTCCTCCCCATCTTCTCCACGAATGGAGTTTTAGTACTCCTCATGGAGGATGTATTCATCCATTTTCTTCCTCAGTTCCTCGTATTCCTCAGGGCCTCCAATCGCTGTTGAGAATGATGCCGGACAGGCGGATCGGGAGACTGAGGCTGCTACGCGCCTGTGTAGATGATGAAGGCTCTCTCCACCGTGGGCCGCTAGGGCCTCGGTGGTAAGGACTGTATTTTCTTCCGCCCTTCTGCGATCTGGATGTCCTTGGGACCCAGATGCGACACTGAGATGTGGAGCTCGGTAAGGGGGTTCACTCATAGGGTGGGCCATGCTGCCCATTTGTACTTGGACAGTTCTTATGGGCCAGGTCCTGACGCTTGGCGTGGACATGATGAACTTGTTGTTGAGCTTTGTGTGCTGCACTTCTTCTCAGGGTCGGTTCCAAAGGTCACAAGGGACTGTCTCTGCTACCAGAAAAATGTCCTTGATTAATGCCCTAGATATTTTGATGAAATCTTGCGAGTTTTGAAGTTGAAAACCCAAACCAAAGCAGCAAGTAGAGCAAGAACAAGATGTGGATCGAATCAATGAATAGTTTTGGAATCCAGTGTAACACAGAAGGGCTGCAGATAGACAATGCAGGTATAAACACAAAGATTCAATCACAAATGGATAATACAAAAGATTTTATATGAAACCTGGACTGACTCTGGCCTCCAAGATAGCATCAGGCACTTCATGTGCACTCTTTTGGGTGAAATGGTGCTGGTTAGGAATGTGGGGCATAGATGTCAGGCCAACACAGAAAATGACTTGGCCAAGCAACTGAATTCAGAAACAGTTAAAAAGTAGGACCACAATAAGTGGTAGAAACAATTGAGTATAGGGGTCTTGGGGTGGGAGACCACTAGGCTTAACCTCCAAGGCCTAGAGCATTAAATGCCTATTTTATTTCGGTATATCCTCCATGAAGGAAGGTACCTCCGCTCAGTTGAGTGGTAGGGGTGAACTTCATGGTGGGGCTAGGGTTACAACCCTAGTTACTTTGAGAAAGTGTACTTTAGGCTTCAAAAGAGTGATAAAAATACTTAAGTTAGTCTTAGCATCAACAAAAGGGTTTTAAAGGGGGGCTTGGCCTGGATCAAGCCCTCCAAGAAAGACATGGCAGTGACGTTTTCTTACTTTGGGTACACCATTGTTGCAGTTTTTTCGTTAGTAGATACATCTCTATCACGCAATCCTGATAATGGTAATAAGTTACGTGTATAAATACGACAGGGTTCCATTTTTTGACAACCTGTTTGACATCGTCATTGATACAGACTTCCTACGAGGAAACCCCCAGGTAAAAATGCTGTCTCTCCAGCGCCCCTATTCTTTGCACTGCGACTTTGGCAGTGGGCTGTTCTCCGTACCTTTGGAGCTATCAGGACGAAAAGAGTCTGGACTGCGCTACGCATCCAAGACTAACTATCGTACTAAAGACTACCAATTGGCCCGTCACGTTCTTGAAAATGGACTGGCGGCCCTTCAGGTAAACCTGGATGAGATCCAGGTGGAATTGTTTGCGAGCCAACAACACCACATCATGCAGTTGTACTGCTCGAAACAATTGAACAATGCTTTCCGTTTCTTCTCGAAAGCAATGGGCCTAGCGTATGCTAACCCTCCCTGCTCCCTGCTCGCGAAGGTTCTGACCAAAATCGCTTATGAGGGAGGAACGGTTGTCATGTGCACCCCTGACTGGGGCTGCTCTGGTGAACATGCTTACTGGCGCCGTATGCTAGATCGAATGACCGTGGGAAGAGTGCAACTCCCCGACGGCCCCATCTATGTGCCTGAGGACTCAGACACAGCTATGCAGGCCCCTGAGTGGGCCAGTTTCCTGTCCATCCTCGATGGATCTCTCAATCCTGTACCCCTGTGTGACCTAGACCAGGTGTTACTGAAAGAGGTCATGGCCGAAAATCGTGGCCTGACCCTTTCTGATCTCAGAAATCGATCTCCTGAGCACCTATCTGCCACACTTACAGGGTGTGAGTCTCCCGATGATTATCTGGAACCTGCGGCTGTAAAAGAGGATGCTGACAACCAGCTGTCTGAGATCGCCAGCACTATCCCTCCTGTTGATCCCAGCTGTGTTGACCTAAAACACAGTGCCTTCCTCGCCCGGCTGTTGCTAGAGGAGGTAGATCTAGAGTCAACCCCTGAACCCGCTTCCCCTGTTGGGAAACCAGTGCTACACATGCAGCCTATGCACACAGGTGAACCCGTGGCCCGAGTGCTGATGCTCT
The DNA here is from genome assembly GCA_964036045.1 of Eutreptiella sp. 'Long Island Sound 2002'. NCBI lineage: Eukaryota > Euglenozoa > Euglenophyceae > Eutreptiales > Eutreptiaceae > Eutreptiella > Eutreptiella sp. 'Long Island Sound 2002'. The sequence continues at coordinate 3,468,865 of OZ038388.1, forward strand.
GGCGCGGCCTGCTGCTAATAACATGCCATTGTCTGAGCATGACACTCAGGAACTCCGGCGGCTGTTGTACCTGAAGGTGGAAGGTATGGAGCGCCAAGAGGGGCCGCAATACCTCAGACAGACCTGGAAATCCTCAATCTGGTCTGAGGAGGACGATGATTCCTATACGCTGCCTGATCCTGGGATACCGCTAGTGTATTCTCTGCACTATGGGCAGCAATGTCCCCCTGAGTGGGACGATGGTTCTGTGCCTGCCGAAAATGCTGATCGGCAGAAAAAGAAAGAACATTGAAAGAGCAACCTCCATGCTGAGGAGGATTTCCTGCAGAAACTCGAGAGTCTTAACCTTGACCCCCGACTGAAGAAACTGCTGATAACCTATGAGGAGGTGTTTGGCGCCTTGCCGCCTCCCCTCTCTTGTAAAAAACTGGTCCAGATGGACCTGAAACTGAAACCTGAATTTGAAAAGACGCAACTGAGGCGTTGTCCCTATCCCGCTCCACAGGAACAGGTTGAAGAAATCGAGCGCCAGATCCAGGAATGTATTGATGCTGGCCTCGTTGAAGAATATAAGCAGGGGGACTACCCCCATCACTGCAGTCCCTGTTTCCTGGTTGCCAAACCAGGGTCGACTGCCCTACCACTGGTTGTAGACTATGGTGAGGTCAACAAGAAAGCCCAGAACCACTCAGGGAGTATTCCTAACATGGAAAATACCCCGCAGCGTATTGCCAAATGCAGGTACAAGACCAAAATGGACAAACGCTCTGGTTCTGGCAGGTGGACCTAACCGCCGCAGCTCAGGAGCTGCTGGCTTCTATAACCCCTAAGGGCTGTGTCTTTAAGTGGAAGGTTATGCCTTTCGGGGTGGCTAATGCCCCAGCGCTCTTCCGGGAGCTTATGAACAAAATTTTGTACATCTCCTCCGTGAATTTTTCATTGTCTGTCAAGAAAGTCATCTCCGAATCAAACTCGAAAAATGTGAGTTTATGAAAGAGGAGATGGAATATTTGGGTTTCGACGTGGGGTATGGTTGGTGGAAACCAGCCGCGTCTAAGATGCAGCCCCTACAGGACATGCAGATTCACGATGACCCTAAGAAGGGTCTACACGACGTGAGGAGTTTTGTGGGCGCCTGTAATTTCTATCGGCGTCACATCCACAATTTTACTTACTCCTCTGCCCCCCTCACTGACCTAATCAAGAAAACTACTCCCTGGAGGTGGACCGCCAGAGAGGAGGAGTGTTTCCAGGAGTTGAAGAAGAAGATTGCCTCCTCCAACTGCCTGGGAGTACCCCGCCCTGAGGGCCAGATAGTCCTGATCACTGATGCCAGTGATGTAGGGGGGGGTGGTACGATCTACCAATGGCAGGAGCGTAACCCCGCTGAACTAACCCACTGCCATTATTGTACTAGTGGACTGAACCGTGATGGTTCGTTGAAACATGACTATCCTACCAGTGAGTGGCGACTGGTGCCACTGGGACACTGGAATTGGAAATGGAACCAAGCGCGTTCCAATTACAGCACCTATGACCAGGAACTCCTGGCCGATATGTTGGTGCCTTCATCACAATCCCGACTCCTTGGATCTAACCCTATTGTCTGGCTGTGTGACCAGGAGCCTGTGAAGTCTTTTCAGAAGGGCCCACCACCAGAGAAAGCTAACCTAAAGCGGTGGTGGACTTACCTGAGCCAGTTCAGGCTGACGGTGCATCATATCCCCGGAATAAAGAATGAACTGTCTGACTATATATCGCGCAACAACTTCGATGCGCTTATAGGTGAGAGGTCTGAGGCGCTCGCCAGAGAGGCTTTCCAGCGTAAAGATGTCCAGCTTGACCTGTCCATGCGCACTGCTGGAATCCTGGAGGGTTGGAGTCTAACCGACTATCAGTCAGAGTATAAAGAAATTCTCCAAACCCTCAGCACTGGTCTCGAACCCCGTGTCATTGACGGGCACCAGTGGTATAAAAACAATCAGTACCTCTTCTACGAGGACCAAATGGTGGTGCCTGAGGCAAGACTGGATGGGTGCCTACAGTGGTCCCATCTCAGTTCTGGTCACACTGGTGCTAATCGCTCAGTGGACTTCTTCCGTGAGTGTTTCTACTCTAGTCTAACCCTGACTGGACTGAGGTCGCGTATGCAGACCATTGTGAATGCTTGTGGCTGTCACGCCAGCAAGAAGAGCGATAGTAGGGATAGGGGCCTGATCTCCAGCTTACCCATACCCTATTGTGCTAACTCTCTTCTCTACGTGGATTTCATCCACGGCCTACCACGCTTCGGCGGCTATGATAGTTGCATAGTGGTCACCTGTGGCCTATCTCGCTTCACCCGTGTGTTCCCTTGCAATAAGAAAGTCACAGGTGAGCAGACTGTGAAAATGTTGGTCGAACAATGGTTCGAACCCTATGGAGCACCTAAGCAGGTGCACTCTGATGAGGATGTACGCATCCGCAGTGACACTGGGTGGTACAAACGAGTGCTAAATGCCCTCAACGTGGAGGTAACCACAGGTGTGCCCTATACCCACACGTCTAACCCTCTCTGTGAGAGACAGAACCGTGTGGTGGAGCAAAACGTAAGAATCCTGATGAAATAGGAGCGTACCAAGGACTGGGTACGCCTAGTGCCCTGGGCAGTGCTGACCATGAAATCATAGCAGAGCTCCTCTACGGGTTTCACCCCCCACGAACTGTTCCATGGAGGACGACCTGCTTGGTTCTTCGAAACCCCCTTTTCTGAGGACTTCAAGAGCCCTGTGGGAGATTGGCTGGAACACAAGCAGTCTCTGGCTAACCAGGCTGGGACTAACCTGAGACACATTCGTGACCGTGAACTGAGCCGACGGAACCGCCTACGGCGACGTGCCAGCTTCAAGGTTGGTGACCTTGTTTTGGTACACCATTCACGCCTACCCTCCTGGCCACGTAACTGCCTACAGGACCCTTATTTTGGACCCTATCGTATCATCAGGATAGATGGATCCAGGATCCATGTCAGGTGCAGTCCACGTCTAGGTGGTGAACTGCTGTGTGCACCTAAACAGTTGAGGCACTATCACTCCCCTGACGATTTGTCTTGGGATGAGTGGCGCCTCAGCGACAGAGAGGTCAAGCGTATAGACCTAGAGGACGCTGCCAGTCCAGAGGAGGCAGACGAACTCAAAGAGATGACTGCCGATGAGATGGCAGTTGATGGTTACTACGTGGTTGCAGGTATTGCTCGCCACGAGTATAAACAGGGCTGGAAATTCCTAACCGTGTGGGATGGCTATGGGTTATCTGAGGCAACCTGGGAACCTATGTCAGCCTTCATACAACCAGATGGGAGTATCAACCCCATCTTCCGCACCTTCCTCGTTGAGAACAACGAGAGGCAGCTCCTAACCCGTGCTGAGACTATGTCCCAGCGTAAAAAGGGAAACTAATTTCCCTGTGTCAGTCTACTGACAGGTGCAGTGAGCACTCTTCTGCAGACGTGCCTGTGTATGGGTGTAAGAGCAGTTGTCACAGTTGCCCCGCATTGCATCGCAGGACAGGACCGTTAGCCCCCCGAGCCAACCACTCCCTGGCTGAAGGCCATTGGTTTTTCACAGACTACTGCTTACTGAGCACTGCACTGACCCTGTCTGTGCCCTGCAGACCCATGGCTATGGTTTCCAGCGTGGGCCAGGTGGCCGCTTATCAGGATTGCAGCCACCCAGCGAGTGTATGCCTTGTTGACCATGTGTTGCATGGGGATTGCCCTGATGTAATGACCTTGGGGAGCCAACAAAGAACGGTGGCTTATTACACCAGGGGGGAATGACAAGCAAGATGTTATGAGGCAAGGTGTGTCTTCCCTCCTTGGGGACAAGCGAGCCCACAGTTAGGACCCCTGACTGGTCCAGACCCATGGGGTTCTACCCTTCCTTACAGGGTTTACCATACCCCTATGTGTGCTACGTATGTCTGTGTGTGTCTCACTTCTCTCCCCGGCGTGGCTCCCGGAGACCGGGCTTCGCTGACGTCGGACCGAAGGTCCTAATCAGGTACTATTACCACTCCTATGGCGCCCAATTTCTGTGCTGGCGCCTATCCTTGGGGGAAGACGGCAAAAGCCCTACCTACTAGAGGGGAGGGGTGGCCAAGTGTGCTAAGGGCATACAAAACGCCCATTTTTGCTACAGGCCAAAAACTAACGCACTCCCCTGCCCACGAGAAAAAGCACGCGGGACAGGAGACACCACTACACTACACTCACTAACGCCAGCACCGGCCTTCGAAGGCAGGGTGAGCACTCATCACCTGCACTCAACTCCTGCCAGGCCGGCTGACCCTAACCCCTACACACGCTACTTGGTGTTGCTGTCAATGAGGTCTTGGGTCCTAATGACCCTCCTGTGCAGAAGACAAGAGAACACAGCGCAACTGTGGCCTAACAGGGACGTCACAACACGTTTCCCTGCTAGGGCTTGGAGGGGAGGGGTGCTCTTGTTGTGTGCACAGCGCGGATGTCGATGGAGTTGAACTGCCCTCGCCACTCCTGGCTGAGGCACAGTCAATTGATTGTGTGATCAGCGCCCCTGTTTAGCTGGGGCAGAAAAATGGGATAGCCGCCGAAGGCAGCTGCTGCGTGCACCAATCACCCTGAACCTCTCCCACCTGTACAACAGAGGCCAATGAAGGGGTGTTTGCAGCTGAGGAACCAAGCCACACTCCACGTATTATACGCTTCTCAGTGTGACCTATAATACGCTGTCCTCAAACAACCCCTGTCAAGCAAGCAAGCGTTAAGAAACTCCTCAGGTTCTCTTAAAGAACGTACCGAGGAGCCCCTGGGTAACCTAAACAAGGTTGACTGTGCGCATTTCGCGTGGCCTACCCTTAATGCATCGTGTGCACGCATGCAGGGAAAGGAGGCAGAACCATGACCACTCTGACTCAACCAGAAGGTGAGCTCCTCCTGGGCTTACCTACCTTACTCACCATGCATCGTGTGAATGCCGAAGTGAAGCGAACGCAAAACAACCCTATTGCGAGTTATAAACAAGCCTAAGCGTTTTAAGCAACCCTACTTTAACGCTACGGCTACACACGAGCAAACACTTTCTTTTCTTACCTGTGAAGGAAGATCAAGGATGAATTGGGGTATAGGGAAAGCGTCACAGCGTGTGAATGCCTCAATTAGGCACATGCATCGTGACCACAGCGCATATTCTAACCCTACGTGCGCGCTGCGCGCTCCATTCGCATCGCATACCTTTCATTCCTGTTTTGACCTGTGCAGAGCAAAGGAGATGAGCGCCTGAACCCCCAACGAACACAGCGTTGACAACCCTAACGTTTTAACGAAGCAACCAACACGAACGCAATGCATGCGTTTGAGATGACACTGGCATACCTGAGAGGTAGGTTGTCCACCTGCTCTGTGGTGTGGGTTGAGTATGAATACTTTTCTCTAAAGTTTATAAAAATCTTGATGCAACTGGGCAAAAATTACCTTTACAACTTTAAAAACTACAGCTCATACCTTCTTTTTCAAAAGCCGTTTACGCTTGCGCAACATTGTTTTTGAAGTCTGCTTCCTTTGCGCTTGTCTGCGACTTTGAGTTATGTGTAAAAATGACGATTTCTCACGTTATTTCGTCAATTTTTAGCGATTTGACTTGTTAAATCGCTACCCCTTTCGCTACACCGCAGGAATCAATCCCTGTTGGTTACATTTTCTTTTTTTTTCAGCTCCTGGAGATTTGTGTCCTCCATTGGGAGTATTGCTCCGCCCTGGCCCTTGGTCAGGACGTTTACTAAAACGCTGTTTATACAGCGATAGCCGTCCGTATCAGAGCGTTCTACTGTACCCTAGTGGGCAAGCACATGTGCTCCAGAGAGGGAGTCCTGGGTTCAAACCCCACTACCCCCAAATTTTTACCAAACGTTTTCGTCGCACGCCGGCGACTTTTGAGGAATGCCCCATCGAAGAGACATCATTCACGGTACATTACACTGTTTTTGTAGGGTACCTACAGTGTGATAGGCTTCTATGAACTGATGAGGATGTTTTTGGTAAGTTTAATGCATTTTCTTAGGTAATTTCGGGAATATTTGAGCCTTTTTCCTTGGTCCTACTAGCTTAGCTAACTAGTACTCCAGGGGGGGGTAAGAAAAAGTCACTGCCATGTCTTTCTTGGAGGGCTTGATCCAGGCCAAGCCCCCCTTTAAAACCCTTTTGTTGATGCTAAGACTAACTTAAGTATTTTTATCACTCTTTTGAAGCCTAAAGTACACTTTCTCAAGGTAACTAGGGTTGTAACCCTAGCCGCCCCATGAAGTTCACCCCTACCACTCAACTGAGCGGAGGTATCTTCCTTCATGGAGGATATACCGAAAGAAAATAGGCATTTCATGCTTTAGGCCTTGGAGGTTAAGCCTAGTGGTCTCCCACCCAAAGACCCCTATACTCGATTGTTTCTACCACTTATTGTGGTTCTACCTTTTAACTGTTTCTGAATTCAGTTGCTTGGCCAAGTCATTTTCTGTGTTGGCCTGACATCTATGCCCCACATTCCTAACCAGCACCATTTCACCCAAGAGAGTGCACATGAAGTGCCTGATGCTATCTTGGAGGCCAGAGTCAGTCCAGTTTTCATATAAAATCTTTTGTATTATCCATTTGTGATTGAATCTTTGTGTTTATACCTGCATTGTCTATCTGCAGCCCTTCTGTGTTACACAGGATTCCAAAGCTATTCATTGATTTGATCCACATCCTGTTCTTGCTCTACTAGCTGCTTTGGTTTGGGTTTTCAACTTCAAAACCTGCAGGATTTCATCAAAATATCTAGGGCATTAATCAGGGACATCTTTCTCCCAAGAATCTTGAAAAGTATAAATGTTCCGGAACAAACTGCAGTTTCAAGCGCGAGGCCTCGCGCAATGGAGCTCATAAGCGCTCATAGAAACCAAAAATGGAACAGATCCACCAACTACACAGCATGTGCATTCCCTTGATGCGGCGCTGCTGCATGGGCGCCCATACAGGTCACGCCGGCATCTCCAGTTTTCATACTGTGGTCACCCCTGGCTTCACTGCCCAACAGCCATGGTAGCGCGCCGCAACTGGCTACCGCAATCAGGAATAACTAGTCAAATGAGGGATCACCAGACAGTTACAGTTAACCGAAAATGGTGCATGCGACAAGCGAATCACAGAATAATTGGTCGCGCGAAAACTGTGTGACAGGTTGATGTTTAAAATCAAGAAAGTTTCTCAAACAGCGATCTTTACGTAGATACAGGTACGCAATTATTCTTCACAGCAACAATGCCCCTGCAAAAAGAGGTGGACCTTGAGAAGACAGTGGCCGCAGCATCTGGAGTTTTCCGCGATGTCTGCTCAGAGGAACCGCCGTACCACACGGCAGAAGAACTGTGGGAAGGGCTAAAACAGGGGGACGGGGGCGCTGAAGCCGGTTCCGACCCCCGTGGCCATCTTTGGGTCACTTGGGCTGTGTATCTATGGGCCGGCAAGCCGCCATTGGCTGATATCATACTCTCCCATCCACCTGACCTAACGTGATGTGATAGTGTGATAGGCTTGGCCATTCCAGCTATGAGCGGCCATATTCAATACCGAGGCGCCGCCGGCTGTGATTTATATATCAAAATATCAGGAATCAACAGGGTTTTTTTATCATAATGTTTCCGTAATTTTTCAGCTATCCGTTCTGATTGTCAATGTATCGGCGACTGGCAGTTGGCTTGCGATTTTGCGGTAACCGATTGGTTAACTGTTATTTCCAGATATTTTAGCAGAAACCCCGATGAAGGGTTAAATTTCATCAGAAAAGGGTTCGTTGCTTCCGCAATTTTCATGTTATACACGCGCAAAATTAATCCGATTTTTTTAGCCTTTCAGAATCGGATTTTCGATTTCGAGGTCGCCGCACTTGATATGACCAGATTCGAGTGGTCCTACATGTTCCCCTCTACACGAATCAACGTTCCTTTTGTTCTCTCCTTCATTTTTCTTGGAGATATAGGCGAAACAAAATTGATTCGTGGGGCCACTTCGAAAAATCATATCTCCGGCTCACTGCGAGGAATTCCAATTTTGAGACTTGGGTTGGAACCGCCTTGGTCTCAACCTAATTTAGGAAGCGTCAAACGCCCTTGGTATGCACACCTGCCCGTGGTATCAGAGGATCATGGTCAAAAGGGTAGAAAGGGCTTTACAACTCTTGGACTATGATACCGAATATTTTAATATGGGTTTCGAGTGTACCGCACGAGTGTTGGTGTTGCATAGAAACTTTCCTTGGGTTCCTACGTATCTTTAACGTGACATTATGTCCATGGAGGGGCATGGCATACCATGGTGGGAGCCACTTTTAAGGGTATGTGTTATATGGATGGTATGTGCTTCGCTATGCTCACGCCCATGTTATATATCTCCGTTTGTAGGAAGATATGTGGAGTCATACGTGGCAAGGGCTTCGCCCATGTCCCAATGGTGAGCTCCATAGCACTAGACTAAGTCTACCGCACCTATAGTGTACGTGGGAAGCCTTACAGAGCGACCCATAAGCGCCATTTCCAATTTTCCCAGTTTCATGGTGCATGTCGAGAGGAGGTTCGAAGGTGTCTTCATGCGTCCATTTGGGGATCCAAGTGGGGGGATTGTTCACAAATGGTTCCAAGCAATAGTCTGTTGAACCATATGTTGATACCATGGGTGAGCAAAGTTATATACTATTGTGATTACTTTGAATTTGGCAATATTTGCATGTTTTTGACCTCATTTTATGCTCATTTTTGTATTTTATGTGCTCAACTGGTCGGCTAACAGTAAAGTGCCCAGAGATCTGTGAACTATGGTATGTTGCTTATATGTTGGGATATGCTTCGGTGTTGCACCTCACCATATGCCAGATCACGTGGTCACTTTGGCATGGCACACGAGGCCTCACAAAATTTGGTCTCAAATTCCTGAGTTGACTTGTGAAGCATGGCATATATATATCCGGAGTGGTTTGGGAGCCAATGTTGGGATATTCCTGGGCATGGACTTTTGTTCTATATCACCCTTGTATATTACCTTCCGGTTGCCACATGCATGGAGCATTTGAATATTTGCCGTATGCATTTTTGAGTATATAATTGAATACTGGGCACTATGGTGTGATTTGCCCAATTTCGCTATGTTGTGAGGTCATCTTCATGGGGCAATTCTCCAAGCCCAATCGACTCCAAGTCCAACCAAGGTTATGTCAGGGTAGGACATGGTCCTGAGTGCCACTGTAGGCCATGACACGCCACCTCCCCTATTGGGCTAGGATTTAGAGACTTGGGAGTGAACACATTTTTGGGGTTTGTGTAGTGACTTTTGGCACATGGCATTTAGCCATCTTATTTGACTTGGTTCCGGGCATCATGTTGGCGAGTCAAGGGAAGGTCTTGAGTCCAGGGAATGAGGGGTCCATGGCTGTGATTGTGTATGTTTCCATCTTTCCCCAATTTTGCTTGATTTGTGTTCATATGCCAGTTTCAGGGCTTCTTTATTGATTTTGATGCAATTCTATGTACATGCCGAACACCCGTGTCTCCGTGTGCACCGTGAGACGACCGGCGTGTTGAAAGGAGTTGTTGAGTGTCAACACGGGACCTCAAACACCCTTGGAAGCCCTCAGTGTGGATTATTTGGATTTGAGCTATTGTACTTGGGAGTTGGTTATTGCGAGGGATCAGGATTTGTGTGAAGGAGCCATATTTTACTATTTTTTGTGGGAGATTGTGCAGGATAGGGCAAGATCATGCAGAACCTGGTGAGAAGCAAGACCATAGGAGTGACAGGAAATGGTGGAAGGGGTACAGCAGGGGCCGGTCCTGGTAGGGACCTTCTTTATGGTAGGAGAGGATTACCTGCCCCCTACCGCCACACCGGGGACTTGGGCCCTCATGAGCCCTGCCCAAGGACGCCCTGGTTGCAGATCGTGGAGTCCGTGCAGTCGACGCCGGACTTGGAAGCCCGAGAAGAGGGAAGATGCTCAGGACGGAGAGCCCTTGTAGGACATGGGCTAGACATGGAGGACCTGCCCTCCATGTGTGAAAGGCAATGCCGCAAGGCTTGCAATCTCCGCTCCGCTGCGGAGCATTTGGAGGAGACTGGCAGCAACGACAGGGCCCGGCGTTACCGGAAGCGCGGGTCCCCAAAACCCGCGGCGGAAGCCAGGGCGATGGAGACGGATCCCAGCCCGGTCAGGCTTTGGTCAGCTGCAGATTCCGAGGGGCATTTCGATGGCTATCGGACCGCTTTCCCTTCGGAGTCGGAGGAGATGGCCAGACCGCCCACAAGGGCGCACACGGCCCCCGAACCCAGCCTGGAGCATGACGCCGAGGCGTTGGAGAAGCCTACCAGAGCCAGAACGGCGCCTGTGGCCCGGCACACGGGGCCAAAGCGGGATAACATGGGCGACACACCCATGGCGGAGGAGTCCGGGGCGCCGGGAACTGTGGGATGCACCGGATCAGGTGGAAAGCACGTTGAGTGCCACTGCGAGCACGTATCCTTCCTCATCGGCAAGTACCCAAAGATGGGGATGGATGCCATCGTGCAGCACCTCGACCTCCTGGACAACCAGAAGGACGGCCTAGAGGAGGACATCCCGGGGATCCTGGATGACCAGTCGGAAGCGGAGAGAGACATGGCGGAGCTGCGAGCGGAGCAGGACCGGTACTGGGAGAAGCTGGAGATAGCCCTGCAGAAGCAGCAGCGAGTGGTGGACAGCCTCCTCCACCTGGTGGAGGACATGTCGGGACGCCTGAAAAGGCTAGAGGAGTTACAACCCCTCGCCTCGGGTCTGGAGCTCCCGGCAAGGCCGGCAACGGCAGAGCTGGTGGAGCGGGTTCAGACCCTCAGGAGCGCCATGGAGAAACCCATGGGCGGCCCTGCAGAGGCACCTTACGCGCCTCCGCGTGTTGACCCGTGTGCGCTGCCGTTTGTTCCCATGTACAGCGAATCCATAATGCTCGGGGAGCATACGGCACCGGCTGGGTCCATGCGGGAAGAGCACGCAACCACGGACCTGAGGAGCCTGACGGTACAGATGTCCCATGCCGCCCAGGATCAACCGACCGCTACCAATGCCCATGCAGTTTATGCGGAAGAGGATATCCAGACCATGCAGGGGCGAACCATGGGAAGGGCCAACAGTCATGGTCGAGGCCATCCAGGTGGAAACCTGTGGGTGAAGGACCCCACTACGGGGATATGGACAGCCGGTGGAGCAATTCCTTCCCGCATCGCAAACCCCATGGGTTCAGGCCCAACTGGACCGCACTCCATGGAGGAGAGGGATGTACGGGGAGTGTACTCACACCCCCCGGCCACAGGTGGTATCCGTCTCGCTGGAGTGGTGGCTGCAGACGTCGGAGACGCCATCAGGATTGACGACCTCAGGGGAATCAAAATCCCCTACTACGATGGCAACCCCTCCAACCTGGATGACTTCATCCTGGATTGGGAGGACTTCGCCGAGGAGGTCGTCGGGGAGATGAAGGGAGCGCCAAGGGACAAATGGGTATGTCGGTCATTCCCACACAGGCTGGCGCAGGACCTGAAGGAGGAGCTCAGGGATCAGATCCGCGAGGGATCGATCCAGACGGAGCAGGCCTGCCTCCAGTGGCTGGAGGAGGAGGAGCGAGTGGACGCCCCCCACCAGAAGTTGGAGGATTTGTGGTCCATTCCGCTGCCGCTGCAGCGCGGAGAGTTGAGGGTCCGGAAATGGAATCGGTACATCCGCAAGTACCGAAGAAGCCTCAAGCTGGTGGAGGACTGGAATGAGTCCGGCGAGATCCGACACCTGCTCAAGGACGTCCTCCCCGGCCACTGGAAGAAGAAGGTGGAGGACGAGGAGAAGAAGAGAGCAAAGAAGCGCGTGGCCGTACAGAGCATGGCATCGCAGGACACCCACGCCAGAATAATGGAGTTTTTCCGGCGAAACCTCGGCGAGCCCAGCCAAATATTGGGGTTGAAGAACGCCGTCTACGTGGAGGTATTCGGCGACACCATGGGGCAAAAGCTGATGCGCCTCAACAACGCGGAGTGGAGGCGCGGAGAGCCGCTGAGGATGCAGGTCATCTTCGCCCGCATGAGCCTGGACGAGATCGTGAAGTACATCACAGTGGAGCTGAAGCTCAACGCCAAGAAGGAGGCCCACGTGCAGGAGGGACAGGGCCATGGACATCGAGGTCATTGGGAAGATCACCAACACCGAGAGGTCAAGGAGGACACGGTCGGCACTGCGGAGGAAGGAAGTGGAAGCGGCCAAGATCTCTGGACCGCGACCCACCAAGAGGATCATGAAGAAGCCCACTTCTTTGCGTTTGTAGCGCAAAATATGAAGGAGCATGGGCAGGACAGGTCCAGGTGGAACCGCCTGGACCCAAGGTTCAACAAGAACCGCAAGGAACCGCGGAGGGTTGGGAACCCGCCGCTCTCGTTCCGCGAGTACAGATCACAGCACGACGGTTGCTGGGTCTGCTACGGCAAGGGGAACAACCATGCACATGACCACCGGCATTGCAAGGTATATGAGGCTGACAAGAAGGCCTACTTTGCCGCCCATCCCGACAAGAAGCCCAAGGAGCAACGAATTGCCGATTGGAAGGCAAAGGGCGGAGACAGTGGAAAAGGCCAAGGAAAGGGCCAAGGGAAAGGCGGAGGAAAAGGCTATGGTGGAGGACCGGGCCCAGACGGACGCGTGAGGTCGATCGAGGAGGTTGCTGAGGACATGTTGAGGACGTTGGAGGAACTCAAAGCCCAGCAACGTGGTGGACAAAGTCTGGGCGAATCGCAGCAGGAGGGAGCTGCGGCAGGCCACGTCTAGAGGAGCCCCCACGGGAGTGGGACCCCGGAGGCCTGTCCTCCAAAAATCGGTGGAATCCTAGAGAAAGCGAAGGCACATCGGGTGCCGAAGAAGGCTCCAGAAGAGCCAAAACCACTGAGTTTCGTCACTCCCAACCCCTGGAGCGCCCTGCCAAGGGAAGTGTATGTGGGCAAGGGACGTGGCAAGGAAGAAGGAGCGACCACAGAGAGCCCCGTGGACGGGCAGGACCAGCCCAGGATCTACACCATCCGTGACCATACCCTCGAAGTCCTGATGCACCCGGATGTGCTAGAGTTGCATGCCGTGAGAGTCGTCCATACACCGCAGGGTGAGGAGCGGCAGTTGCACTTGAAGGTGCGTGTACGGCGCGGACAAGAGGAGTTGGTGGTGGATGTTTTGGTGGATACGGGTGCCCAGGTGAGCCTGGTCCGGAGAGGGTTGGTCAAGGAGGAATCCCTGCAGCCCAGCCCTAGACCGGTACGCCTGAAGGACGCCAATGGAGAGAGTATGGGTCATGGCACCCATGAGGCCACTATCAGTATGGAATTCTGGGAGCATGAGCGCTTGAACCGCCCTGATTTGGTGAAGAGAAGCACTCTATCCTGGAACTTCTATGTGGACGACATTACAGATTGGGATATGATCATGGGGTATGACTTCATGGTGGGAAACGGAATTGGAGCCCTTCCCCATCGTGCAACGCTGGTCCGGGAGGATGATGAATGCCTTACATGGCTGTCCACGGACTATGCATGCGGATCATCCCAATGGAATGCTGAGGAAGAGGATCGGATCGCCCAAGCGGTGCAAGCTGTGGGTGCCAAGTCCAGAGGAGACCGCGGAGTTCAGGAAATGGAATATGGAATGGCGCCGCAGGTGTATGCCAGGATGATTCAGACGCTGGGAGCCGAAGCGCCCGAGACGGACGTCTTCGCTTCCCGGGATGCCCCACTTTTGAGGAAGTGTAGGAGGCATTGGCATCCAGGAGACTCAGCCTGGAACAGGCATTGGGGTTCGGAGGAGTGGGGGCCCATGTATTGGCATGGCTCCCTGGAAAATACCAGACGTACGGTGGAGAAGATCGTCGCGGATAGGGCGAAGGAGATCCTGGTCATAACCGGCATAGGATCCACCCCATGTCCGCTGGAAGGTCTCAAATCGACGCTGGATTCCATCACCCTGAATGAGATGTCATTCGGGCCAGAGAAGCAGTTGTTCATCGACGCCAAGGGTTTATCAATGCCCTCCCCGGGTCAAGCGTGGGGTACCAAGGCTTTCTTGGTGGATGGGGCGCAAGCCCAGCCCACGGGTGATGAAGCATTCATCCGTAGGGTTGAGGCGGTGCCCATGCGGGTCATGTTTGAGCCCAAGGAGGGGACGGATCAGCCAATGGATGGCATTGACGTCCTGTCCGACGCTGACATCGACCATGTCGTCAACTACATGCGGATTGGGATGCAAGACCGTGTGGCAGCCAAGAAGGGGCGAGCAATGGTCACATCTCCGCATTGGTGGGATGACAACATGTTGGTCACCAGCAAGTACGAGAAGGATGAGTTCGTGGCGAGGGTCATGGATCACATCACGGACCAATATGATGGTCCGGTTGGGTCGGACCCGCCGACGTGGGATTTTCCAAGAATGGGGGCCGGTAGCGACAAGAACTCGGCTGATGTTGCAAATTTCCGAAGATTATTGGTGGGAAGCGCGCCCCACGACGATGAAGACGGCATATCGGACGAGGAGAAGTCCGACTCGGACCCGGAAGAGGCCTATACCGCAGTGCGGTCGGTTGTATCGATACCGAAGCAAGCGGCTGAAGAGGCCCAGGAGAACCCGAAGGTCGCCGAGCTGAAGGAGAGGCTGATAAATGCCTATCCGCGGCTATTCAGTGGCGTCGCCAACAAGAACCCTCCAGATCGTGGGAGGTTTGGCACAGCGAGGATCAAGCTGAAGCCAAACCCCAAGATCTATCGTCATCGGGAGTACCAACTTCAGGGTGATCGGGCCGAGGCCATGAAGAAGTTGTTGGCCGAGTTTATTGAGCGGGGCTGGATTGAACCCTCCGACAGTGAGTGGGCCAGCCCAGCCTTTATCGTGCCCAAGAAAGAGAAGGGCGAGTGGAGGTTGGTGGTTGATTACAGGGGTTTGAACAAGCAAACCGAGCACGACTCGTACTCGCTTCCTCTGATCGACACCATCCTCCAAAAACAACAAAAAAAGCGGATCTTCACGGTGTTAGACGTGAAACACGGCTATCACCAGATGCCGCTACACCCGGACTCCAGGCCCTGCACAACGATGTCGACGCCGCTGGGGCCCATGCAGTGGAAAGTGGTGCCTATGGGCGCCAAGAATGGCAACGCCGCTTTCCAGCGCATGATGGAGGACCTACTCGGTCCTGTCTGGGACTGTGCCGACCCCTTTGTGGATGACATCATCATCGGGTCCGGCACGGAAGACATGACTGAGGACGAGCTCATCGAAGCGCATGAGAAGGATCTGCGCCGAGTGCTCAGCGAGCTGGACAAGCACAACATGGTGTGCAAGCCCACCAAAGCCTCACTCTTCGTGAGGAAACCGGAGTTTGCGGGTCACGTGGTTGGTCACGGGCAACGCCGTCCCATGCCTGGGAAGCTGGCGTCCCTGCACCACTGGGAGAAGCCCCAGACCATCAGCGAACTCCGATCCTTCATGGGGTTCTGCAATTACTATTCGGGGTATGTCCGGATGTTTGCGGAACTATCGGGCCCGCTGCACAAGATGCTGCAGGTGGGCAAGTTCGATGGCCGGAAGGGGAGCAAGAAGAAGCTTGCCTGGACCCCTGAGGCCGAAGATGCGTTCAGCCGCCTGAAGGAGCGACTCCTGGGGCAGCTGGGGCTATTCCTGGTGGACCCGAACAAGGGATTCGTGCTACGGACGGACGCCTCGGACTATGCTGTAGGGGCAGTCCTCGAGCAGGTCCGGGACAACGGGTCGCACGTACCCGTGGCGTTTTGGAGCCGGATCCTGGCCGAGGGCCAACATCGAACCTGGACGGCGAGGGAGAAGGAGACGTACGCCATTGTTTGTGCGCTCAGGAAGTGGTCTGGCCACATCGGATTACAACCGGTGGTGGTTTGTATGGACCATCAGTCCTTACAGAGCTGGCACAAGGAGCACGTCGACACCCCCTCGGGACCGGCGGTAAGGAGGGCCCGATGGCATGAG
Source organism: Eutreptiella sp. 'Long Island Sound 2002' (assembly GCA_964036045.1). Classification (NCBI taxonomy): domain Eukaryota; phylum Euglenozoa; class Euglenophyceae; order Eutreptiales; family Eutreptiaceae; genus Eutreptiella; species Eutreptiella sp. 'Long Island Sound 2002'. The sequence goes on from OZ038388.1 coordinate 3,484,950, forward strand.
ACGTTCGCCAAGTTCAACCTCAGCGTCGTATACGTGCCGGGGAAGGACAACACTGTGGCGGATTGCCTCAGTCGATGGGCCTACCCCACTTGCAATGCATGGATGGACATATCCAGCCATGGGGACGCCGAGGAGACCGAGGAGGCCAAGCGCATCATCGAGATGGAGAAGGCCATGGAGCAAGAGGGGGTCAAGTGCTTTGTGGTGATGGCAAACCGTACAGACCTGCCAAGTTCCGGGGCGCCCGAGTCCAAGCTATTCGAGAGGAAACCCTCGAGCAATGGATTGTGGCCCCCGTAGAGCTAGTCAGGTCGGTGCTGACAGAGGACTGGTCTGATGACTATGCGGCATCCGAACACTGGAGCAGGTACTGGAATGCCGTGAGCGCCCCGTCGGACGACGAATGGCCTGAGGGCTTGACCGAGGATGGGGATAATTTTTCCTCAAGGACAAGCTATTGGTCCCTGAGAACCGAATGGAGGAGCTCATTGACCACTGCCATAACGCCCAGCTCATGCATCCTGGTCGGGACAAGTAAGAAAAAGTGCTTTTCCATTGCTTGAGGCATACTCTAGTTGTATTAGAGATGCACTGAGCATCCATGCATTTTTATCTTAGTATTGGTCCCACCAAAAGTGGTGATAACACATTTTGACCTATGGAACCAAACACCCAATCAGGATATGGAGTGGACCCCTTAATCCCCTTTCAATGTGAAGCTATTCATCTTTTCCTGAGTTGACTGAGCACTGACATACCTAAGGTAGAGCCTATGGATTTATCTATGTTTTTCCATGAATTCTTAGCTATCCTAGTGGTATGCACCCTAGGGGGCTGAGCACCTCTTTTTGAGAGGTCCTGGGTTCAATTCCTGGTCAGCCTAGCTAAGTAGGAAGATCCCATGTGACATGGCAGTGACCTCATCGCCACATGCCCTGCCACCTCAGCACATATGGGACCCAAAACAAAGAGTGCACATCGTCTGAGATGGCACTATGGAGAGAGAGTGACCATGGGGCAGTTTTTTAAGTCTTTTCCCAAAACATTTCAGCTATCTTTGTGAATATGCATTCATTTGTGACCTGAGTTGCAGTTTCTGTGAATATCCAATCATCTTTCACTGTTTACACTGCAGCCCTTCATGCTTTGATCCTGAATCCTCTTCTCTTTGCATACTATTGGCTTGGGCTATCCTGGAGTGACTTGGAGTGACTGTACTTCATCAAAACAAAAGCTTTTCATCTCCAAAAACAAGCAGCAGGAAACCCTACACCAACAGCAAGCAGCAGGAGAGGCAAAACACAGTGCTGAAAACACTATAAACTTTTCTGGTAGCAAGAGGCAGCCTGTCTCTGCGCACCGGCAGCAAACCCGTGCCGTACATCCAGTGCGCCGAGTACGGGCAAATATAAGCAGAAGGGTGAAAGAAGATGGATCCAAGAAGGGAGGACGCTGACGTGAAGACAGCGCCAGCGCCTGAGGCACCGGCAAGGCCGGCACCTGGCGCTGTACCTTCGGCGGGGCCCTTACATGGGCCAGTGGATGCGGCTGAGGACTCCCTGGATGGACTCCAGACGGCCTTCGGGGCCCTGTCTGTCGAGGAGGTGGTCGTGGTCTCTCAACCTGTGAAGAGGAAGAGAGGAGAGAGCGAGAAGGATGCTGGAGAAGAAGCAGACGAAGGAGAGGAACAAGGGCAAGACCTGACGCAAGACCCTACCTTCGAGGGCGCACCAAGCGCTTCTGGCCTCCACGCATCACCCTCTCCTTTAACCACCACACTCCCAGCCGCTGCAACATCCACTTCCTCAACCAACCCGCCTATGGCATAGGGCACAGGCTTTACTGGCATGCCTCCCTACCCCGCCTATGGTATGGGCCCATCTACCACTGCGCTCCATGAGGCAACTACTGCCAGTGAGCCTGTGGCTTCCAGCGCTGCGCCGCGATGGTATGCAGCTGATTATCCCCATCCACTACACGCTACTGGAACCTATGTGGATGTTCCTGGGTATGCTCCTGGGTATGCACCTGGGTATGCACCCTTGAGTGGGTTGAGGAGAGGACCAGAGTCTCTTGGAGGCAGGAGTAGAGGATCGGGGAGATCCTCCAACAGGTCCCTGACGCGGTCGGAGATCAACGAGGTGCTCCGAGGAGCCACTTCAAAAATCGTGGGCGACCTCACACAAGAGATCCGTGAGAAGCTGGAGCCCCTGATGATCCCACCCCAACCGTCACCTATCTCGGTGGGAATGTCACCCTGAAAGTGCTGCCCTGGGTCGTTGATGGTGCCGGAGGGCTCGGGGCCGGCAAGACCAGTGGGGCAGGCACGCGAGGAGTCTTCCTGGACGTTGTTATTGGGGGTAGAACCGGATACTCGAACACCAACGGAGGCGAGAGCAGCAACAACAGAAGCAAGGTCCATGCTGATTGTTATCCGGCAGAAAATCCCAGTCTATGAAGAAAATTGATGCGGATTTTATTATGCACATCTGAGTGTCCATATCTGTCTGAAAAGATTTAAATAAATCCGATTATGCAAAAAAGTTTGGCCGATCTGGCCCGCGAGCGCGCGTCAGCGGCAAATGGCGATTCCAGCTAAATGATCGGAACGCGGCGGATTTACGGAGAATGGACCGCGGAATCAGATCTGGCATATCAGAAATATATAGGTCTGATCCTGAGACTGAGCTGCGAGGCGGCGATTCCGCCGAAGCAAAGAAAATGACCAAAATGTAGCCAATCTGGACAGAATGTCTGAAAATCTGAGCAGATGGGGCTAGCCGCACTTACACTCCCCCTCCAAAAACACACTGGGGTGTGTCGCTACGTCAACGAAGAACGTAGTGCGGGTAAGTCCCAGAAAAACATAGAAATATAGCCTCGATGGGGCGAAATCTGCTTGATCTGACCTGATTTGGGCTGAATTGGCACTGAATCGGGATGGATGAACCTGAAATGAGACAGAATGAGAAGTGACGAACAGTCCTCCGTGCAGTAAAACATTAGGTTAAGGGCTAAAAAGCATGTAAACGTATCGAGAATCGATACCAAACCATACTTTGGTTGAGAATGAGGTAGATTATTGGTGGATTGAGTGGGGGAATCAAGAGATGGAGTGACATCTCAGCGCTCTGGCACAGTTTCGCTCTCGCGGGCACGCTACGGTGTCCTCGCCGAACTCTACATCGTGTTACTCCCGCTTTTCTCGTTCTGAAAAGTGCAGCATGTGCTTCAGATTTGGCGCATCTGGTGGATGATCACATGATTCAGCAAGATTGAGAATGAATTTGGGCAGAGATGGAGGAGATTTAACAAGCACAGAGAGGGAAAACAAATACAAATGTAGTCTACAGACCCTAAGTGAACCATTGAAGGAAGAGATGTTTTTCTGTGCACTTAGGTCTAAACATATCTTCGATGAATGAGGGGAGATGACAAGGAAATCAACCTAAATTGTCCTAAAATGAGGAAATTCCCTAAGATGAAGGTGAAATGAAGCGGAATGTCTAGAACTGAAACTACTAACACTTTCGTTTAGACTAAAGTTAATATATATTGTCGTTTATTCAGCTCAATTGTGCTTTCCGGCACGTTGGTTCGCGAGCATCTAACAGATTCTATGAAAATGTGGATCATGTGATGATGCATCATGATGGGACATGCTGGCCCTGGATCCTTGGCATGTAACGCGCCGAAGGTTCGCTGAAGGCGCTTTACTGACAGTATATACCTGAGAGACACCGAAGAGTCCTTTATTTACAGTGGCGGCGGTGTCAATCGACTTGGACAAGGCCAATCTTTCGAATGAGTCCCACAAGACACTTGGATTCACCATTTTCGACAGTTTCAGGTCGGATTGAGCTCACATTGGCGTGTGCCAAAAATACAACGAAGCTTACGGACTTCAGAGGTTGCTGTTAGAAGTCCCTAGAGCTCCTATCTGAAGGTTGTCTGAACAATTGACGTCTGGGTTTCGTGCAACAGTGGCAGAATGATGGACAAACCTGAGGAATTCAAGGTAAATTCAAGGAATCTGGATCTGAATCTGGACTTTGACTTCAGCATCACGGCAAATGAAGGTAAGATCTGAGTTCCTGGCGTCGCAACTGGTGCAGCCAGTACTACAGGGGGTACCTGTAGGGATGAATGTCGCCGGCCGGCGCTGACACTATGTACATTTGCTTCCATCTGCACGAGTAGCCAAATTCCAAAAATGCACAGACCAACAGAGACAAGATTACCCCGAATCTGCCTGAATTAAGCCTGAGTTTGGTCTTTTCTGAACACGGCAGCACACTCCGTGGCTTTCGGCAGCGTATCTACGCCTTGTCTGCCGAACGGAGACCAAAAAAAAGTTGATTGACGTCAAATTATCAAACATTTGCAGTTCTCCACATCAGTTCGAAATCAGGAAGAATGAACAGTGGATTGAGCAGAATGTGGTTGGGGCGAGGCTGAAGTCGGCCACGCACGAATACATGTGACCACCAACCTGTCTGGTCGGGCCCTCGTACGGCTTGGGCGCTGCAAATCAGCGGCCGAACTTGAAGCTTGGTCCTCATTTGGCTCCTGGGCTGGCCTGACCGCAGGAGGGGGGATCGACGGATCAGCCCTGGAATGTGACGAATGAGGGCCATAAAAGGCTGGATCTCGATTCACCACAGGTCTTTTTCCGTCGCTCTCCACTTGTCTGTCTGGTTTCGACAAACAATCTGTCAGGAGTACGCCAATTTCGGGGTGCTTCTTGAGGAAGTCGATGAACCCCTTGGTGTATCCATGGACAAAAGGATGGGCTGGTTCCCAGTTGTTGTGACTGGAATCAAAGCCCCTCCACTCACACAGAAATTCCCATTCGCCCTTGGCATCACGTCTTGCTTCAACAATCCTCTTGAGTTCGTACTTCCCCCCTTCGATGACCCGATCAGACAAAAATTTCGCAGTCCAAAAAAGGGGTTTAACTCGATCCTTGGGGGAGGGGATCTCTCTCTTGAGGCGATCGCCCGAAACGTCAATTTCCCTGCTGACATCCACACGAATCCTCCACCTGTTCTCACCAAGACGCGCTGTAACAGCGAATGGCCCCTCCCACAAGGGAAGAAGCTTGTCATCTCCGTCCAGGGTGGTTTCGGATTTTCGAAGCCAAACTCGATCATCGACTTCAAAATTGTGGGGGTTTTTTCGACCTTGATTTTGAACCCAAAGCCAGTCAGCTTGATGCTTCTCGATTAATTTCGAGACAGTTTTATCTGCTCGTTGGACGTCGTCCAAAAACAACGAAGCATCTTTACAGGGGCGAGGATTATTCAATGGCATGTTCCACCAACACTTCTTTCGTCCAAAGACAATTTCATTTGGAGAAAGGCCATGATACAAAGGCGTGTTGTGGTAACGGCGAAGCAATGCGAACAGAACTTCAAGCCAGTGGAAATCCTTCTCACTCGCGAGCTCCTTACGAAGCATATTAATTATAGAGCGGCCGGCTCTTTCGCCAGGCAGCGCTCGATGCGAGTGGATTTCACACCTGGGGTGGTGGATTCCAAGGCGAGCACATAATTCTCTCCACCATTCGGAGGTGTACTCTTTGCCTAAGTCCGTAACCACCTCGGATGGGACGTCCCAACCTCCCATCCAGGTCTGCGCGCACCATTTGGCGGCAGCCCTGCCAGTCATCGACTCGATGTTGCAAGGCAACACCTGCATGTAGCCGGAATGACGGCACTGAATAAGGAGCACACCATTGATTTTTTTATTTGTCCAATGGCACTCTTCGTCGTCGAGTTCACCGAGATAGAAGAAATCACTGGTGACTCTGTTAAAGAGGCGCTCCGGAATAGGATGTGGCCTCAGATGGCCGTGCTTCTTCGCGCTGGGGGGCGTCGAGACAGCACATTGGGCACATCCGGCGGCTACTTTCATGCAGTGAGTATATAGCCGTGAGCCAAACAACCTATGTTTAATCATCGACCACAGTTGACGGCCATGTGCGTGGGGGGACTCCCATTTATGCCACCAGTTTAACACTCGGGGGGCCAGGGCGTCTGGTACGCACAATTTACCCTCCATCCACAGCTTCCCCCCATCCAACGAATACTCAGAAAAAATCCCATCCTTGTGAGCATCTTTGGATTTGAGATTTCCAAAGACCTCTTTAAACATGGGATCCTGCAGGTAATCGGACCTCCAGTCACGGATTATCAGGGAATCTTTCGGCAGGGGTGGAGTTTTGGCCGGATCTCGACGCTTAATGCCCTGGATCAACCGAAATCGACTTACTCGTCGGGTATAGTCAAACCGTTTCACACTCCCTGAGGAGGGATCGGTGACTTTTTCCACGACTTTCAGTGTTTTGGTGCAGATCTCCTGAGCATGCGCCGGATCTGAAAAGGCCGTGATGTCGTGACACGGCAATGCATGCTGTTTAACTGCGCATTGCATGCATTCACGTCGGAGGAGCTTTTTTTCCTCTTGATCCCACTCGATCACGACGTGGCGGTCCTGCTCCGTACCATGGATGTTGGTACTTTGCAGCCCCTCTGAAGCGGGGTAAGCCCATCGGCTCAGAGCATCCGCTACCGTGTTGTGTTTTCCAGGCAAATACGACACATGGAGGTCAAACAGACTGAGAAATTCGTGCCATCTGGCCCGTCGACCAGCTGGGCTCGCGACAGTATCAATGTGTTCGGTGGCCCAATACTCCAGAGATCGATGATCCGTCAGGACCTCGACTCGATTGGTGCCAACCCACGATTGGTACTTTTTTAAAGCACAGATTATGGCGTAGGTTTCTTGCTCACGCGGCGACCATTGCATTTGGCGTGGGGCTAGCTTCCGAGACCAAAATGCAAGAGGGTAATGATCACCTGTGGCTTCATCAACCTGTTCAAGGACAGCTCCGATCGCGTACCTAGAAGCGTCGGTTCTTATGTAGAAGGGTCGGTCGAATTGGGGCACATGCAACGTGGCGACTTCACAGAGGGCCGCCTTCAAGTGATGGAAGGCCTCCTCGCACTCGTCAGTCCACTTGACACGAACCTTTGAACCTGCCTTGCCTGCATCTCTCCCTACCTTCAATAATTCAGTGAGGGGGGCAGCAAATTTGGCATAATTCGGCACAAAAGTGTGGTAAAAATTGCAACAACCCAGGAATCCTCTCAACTCCGTGATCGTCTCAGGGCGCTTCCACTTCTGAATAGCGACGAGCTTCCCTGGACTGGGTCGTCGGGTGCCATTCTCAAGGAGAGAACCACAAAATTCGACTGATTTTAAAAATAATTTTCCCTTCTTTGGCCCACAAATCAGCTGATTAGCATCAAGTATGTCCAAAACCTGGTTCAGCTGCTTTTCATGTAGGGCCACCAGCTCGGCTTCGGTCAGTCCCTCCCCTTCCGTCGCGATGATTATGTCATCTATGTACACGCTCACGAAGGCACGAAGCTCAGGATGAGCTGAAAAAAGCACATCCTCCATCATTCTTTGAAAAAACGAAGGGGCGTTCTTCAGGCCCATGGGCATGACTGTCCACTGGACTGGGCCACATGGCGTGCACATACAGGTGAGAGGTCGGCTGTCCTTCCTCAACGGCATTTGGTGAAAGCCGTGACGGAGATCCAGCACAGAAAACAAACGACCTCTTGCCCTCTTGGCGATGACCTCCTCAATGAGGGGCAGGGGGTGCGAATCCGCCTTGGTTTCGGCGTTGAGATTGCGAAAATCAACAACCATTCGCCAACCATCAATAGTGTTCTGGTCTGCAGGCGGCGGCTTCGGGACTGTGAAGGGTGCACAGCACCATTCGCTGGTCATACAACCCTCAAGCCAACCAAATTCCCTGAGATTTCTCTCGATGATTTTTCTGAGGATCTCATGTTTATGTCCATGGTTCTCATAAGGACGCTGTTTTTTTGCCTTGTACCCTTCACGAAGCTCGATGAAGGCTTCACCGAACTGCCCACGGACAGGGGGGTCTTTGATCAACTTCCCTGAAAGGGTTGTGTCCTTCCGTTCCTCAAAAATCTTTTCTCTTGACTTGGAACACAACTCAGTGTCCACCTGATCGCCAGGAATTACTGTCGAAAAAACTTTGGCGACTTCTTCGGCTTTGGCAGGAAGAATCTTCTTATGGATGTCCCTAAACAGGTCCGTATCAACTGCCTCTTGAAGATAGGTGGGTCGTGTGTCGACATCCCAGAGATTCTCTTCGTGATCCAGCTCCTCGAAAGGATCTATGAAAGCTTCCACAGGGGGTTTTTCATAAAAAACTCTGAATTTGCGGCGCGATTTGAAATTTTTCTTCGCCCGTGCACTGAAGATTCTTTTCGATGTCGATCGTATTGGGGAAGAGGGAGACGAGGCGGATCCCTTTGACGTTGGATCACCTTGGGTATCTGACGGACAAAAATCAGAAAAAATAGATTCATCATCAGTACCACGCTCAACCTCAGATTCAGACCCAACACAAGAATCAGTACCAGAATCAGCAGAATTAGAGTCAGAAAGCTTTCCATCCACCAGGAATGCAAGCGAACTCCAGGACCGCTGTGGCAGGGGACCTGTGTCGTCCCTGGCATACAGCTTAATCTTCCTGGGAAGTTCGATGTAATCTACACAAATGTCTTGTAATTCCTGAAACCAAGGCTTGTCGTCCCACAAGGGCACAACTAAAATCGCCTGGTTTTTATCTTGCTTGATTTTGTGGATGATTTGCTGGATTAAGTGAAACGGAGGATTAATCCACAACTTCTTGTCCCATTTATGGGTCCAAGCGTCGCGAAAATGCTTATCAAAGCGCGTGTTCTTGCGGTTAGCAAAGGCATCATACTGTGGCCAAAAGGAATGGTGTTCATGAAAATATTCACAAATTGCATCGCGCCATTTGTCGACAACTCTGTAGGATGAAGAGTGCCAGCGCGAAGGGCGTCGTGGCTGGGAGGCCCTACGAAGACATTCTAACTCTCGGGAGTAATCGGCACTCCCATTCACCTCTGCAATGGTGACATCTTCGCCAAATTTTGATGTAACTTTTTGCTTTAAAAATTCTTCTGCACTTTTAAACCCTGCGTGCAAAAAACGAAATTCACGACGCTCCAAGGGACCTGATTCCAGCAAAAAACAACGCCGATGACCTACGGGCGCCACCCTGTTCTTGCGAAGCCAAGGATGGCCCAAGTAAAGGTCATACTTTATGTCGGCACGATAGAAGTAGTCATCCTTAAGGACAACTTCCTCCACATTACCTTCTTCCCAAAGGTCTTGAGCGACCAAATGAGTTGATATATAACAACCGCGTTGCCCACCTGCGAGAGAATGTCCAGAAACTCCCTCGAGGGTAACAGGATAAAGCGAATCCTGTAAGCAGTCGTCGGGTAAGAAAGAGTTGGATTGGAGATTTACCTCTGATCCATTGTCACACAAACAAGTGGCGAGGTGGAAATTGCCTTTGCAATCAGAGACCCACAGCTTTGTGACAAACTGACGGACCCTGTGCTTGGACTGTACACCAACCTCGTCCACTACAACAGAAGGATCCGCTGCCGGATCCAGGGGAGAGGAGACAAGCGACCCTACATCAAGTAGTGGTCGAGATGGAATCTGGGAATCATGCCTGAAATCGCCTGGGGAGGGGCGATTTTCGTGGCTCCCCTAGGCGTTCTGACCTCCAGTGGATGCGTTAACATTGTGAACACACCCTGATTCGTCGACCCACTCATCTTGGAACGGATCATCTGCTGGATTCAAGGCATTTTCGACATAATCTCGATCCGCATCGGACACCTGATCTGCACCTGAGACCTGATCCACACGATGGTTGCCCTTTCCACGTCCACGGCCACGGCCGCCGGATGATGGACCTCCACCGTCGCCACGCCCTCTGCCCTTACCAGAGAAAGGGGTTCCCGAAGGATTTCCCTTACCTTTACCCTGGGATCCTGGAGCATTTCCCTTGTTTGTACCGGATTGAGGGGTTTGGCCTGGATTTCGACTTCCGCCTCCGGCGTTGCCATTGGGACTTTTCTGGCCGTTCGGCTGCCCACCGGAGCCGGATGGAGTCCGCTTTCCTGTGCCTTGGGACCCACCAGGGCCTCCAGTATTTTTGTTTCCACCGGAGGGGGTCGGATTACCCTTTCCCCCCTTTCCACCATGCACCTGTCTGTCATTCCTGTCTGAATTCTGAGGATTACTGATATTTTCACCAATCACCTTGTGATCGTAAGGAGACCATCGGTGATTACCAGTAGAATGCGACTTAGCTCGGTTCGTAGAACCTAGGAGAAGGCAGATGCTACAGTGATCCTCAACATTTCGGGTGTCATTCACCTTTTTGTTGCCCTTTTGGGCCCCATTTTGGGTGTTTTGCTGGGTATTCTTGTTTCCCCCAAGACCCTCATGGAAATTTTGATTGGCGGCGTCAGCGAGCCGCTCAACCTCTTCCCACAGTTCCTGCGCGGTGAACGAAAACACCCATTTCCTGGCACTCAGGCGATGGCCGTGGAAACTTACTCCCCTGTTGAGGACTTGGACAAACAAGTCCCGATCCTCGTGTTCATTAAACTTGATTTTCCACGTGTTTTCAGTGAATTTCACCTTGGTAAACGACGTGGGGGAACACTTTTGAAGTGATTCCCTGACGGGAAAACCTGTTGGCCGAGGCATCAAAGCCTTCGACCTCCGCCCACCAGGTCTTGACCTTTTCTTCGGACTGTTTATTCCGAAGGGTGGCGGCAGTTTCGGAGGGGATCTTGTCAAAAATCAGATTTTTCAGGTCGGCACTAGAAAATTTTTCGCCTGAATGTTCAGATTCTTCCACTAAGTTCCAGAAGCGCTGTCTCTTGTCTTGCACTTCGTGCAAGATTAATCGCGAGAATGAAGGAAAATTCTTCAACATCTGGTGGTAATGGTCCTCTGGCAGCCGGGATCCACGTACCTCCAACTGTTCCCACACCTCATCAAAGGTAAGAGGGGAACTTGAATCCTCACGATCACTCCAGGTCCTGAGCCAAGTGTTGGCCGGCGCTCCCTCAAGGCAGTCCAAGAGGGCCATCAGGAACTGATCATCTTGGAGTTTTTGAGTCTTAACCCACAGTCTGAATTCCCGTTGGAACTGAGGCCAACGTCTGGGGTTCCCATTATACTTCGGTTGCTTGGCAACCTGACGAAGTCGCAATGAAGTAGGATTAAGAAGCGAATCCAGCCCAACACCGGCCGTAATGGCAGACACCTTGGCGGCATCATTTGCCACACCAGCTCCGGCGAGGGTCTGGGCGAGCAACAGCTGGGCTAATGCATTGGAATCAGCAGCAGAAGGGGCAGTACGGGAGGCAGTTCGCTTGGCATTCTGAGCCTCAGTCCTAGCCTTCGCCGTCCTACTTTGAGATCGAGAGATTGTAACCCTTTCCTTTAGCTTGGTCCTGCTGATCCTTGCATCGGTGGTCTTGGAGTCCACCGAAGGAGCAATTGAAAAAATTTCTGTCGACTCCTCCGACGGTTCTGTTGCTTGTTCCACCGATGATGCGCCCTCAGACCGCCTGTGCGTCTTGAAAAGATCTTTAATTCCCAGCGTTTGAATGATGAGTTGCATTTGATCTTTGAGCAATTGGAGCTCAGTATCTCGCTGGGATCTGCAGGAGCAGTCGGCAGGACAGTACATACCGTGTCCTGAAGGGCCTGAGCAGGCTGTCGGACCGCTAATCTCAGTGGTTCGCAGCCAGGAGTCCACTTGGGGAGCTCCTTCAGCCCTAATTTCCAGGCTTGCCTGCCTGGCTGCCTCTAAAATTCCTTCCTCAACCGCGGCGGCTAGATCGTCGCGGATGGAAACAGGGGGATGAGGGGCGGAGGGCACGGCAACAGGTGCCTTGGTCTTCTCCTTCGGGAAGGGGCTTGCCTCCCAGATCTGCAAAAAAATGGCAAAAGAGTCATCTTCTTGACAACGCCACCACATCCTGGTATTAATTTCTTCTTGAAGAAGGAAAAAATATTCCATTAAAAAATCAGAGGCGATTCTTTCTTGTCCTATCAGCTTAGACGTGGCTAATAGACAGAGGGCCTCAAGCGCCTCAAGGTTACGGGTCACTTCTGAAGACAAATGGTCGTCCCATTGTGCCCAAGAGGCTGGTCGATTGTAGCTAGGTACCTCACCTGGACCACCCATCTCAATGTCGTCAATGTCGGCTTCGATGGTCTCGAATGTTGGACATTGGTAGGGAATGTGGGTACCTGCCAGCTCCGTAAGGTCCACCGGAGCGTTGCCATCGCCGTAGGCTGGGAGATTCCAGCTGCTTGATGGCCAATTTCGACTGGGATTGGGAAAATTTGGGTCCCCACAGCTGCTGATTTGTGCCCTTCTTGGGCAGCTTGGGCTTGCACAAGGCATTCCCTTCAAGGCCTCGTTCGCGCAGCACCATGGCAGCGTAATTGTTACGTCTCCAGGAGCGGCGGAGTTTACGGGGCCATACTGGGGAGCTAACTGTGGTTGGGACACCAAAGGAACAACATTCAGGTAGCCTCTGCTACCATGAAAGTGCTGCCCTGGGTCGTTGATGGTGCCGGAGGGCTCGGGGCCGGCAAGACCAGTGGGGCAGGCACGCGAGGAGTCTTCCTGGACGTTGTTATTGGGGGTAGAACCGGATACTCGAACACCAACGGAGGCGAGAGCAGCAACAACAGAAGCAAGGTCCATGCTGATTGTTATCCGGCAGAAAATCCCAGTCTATGAAGAAAATTGATGCGGATTTTATTATGCACATCTGAGTGTCCATATCTGTCTGAAAAGATTTAAATAAATCCGATTATGCAAAAAAGTTTGGCCGATCTGGCCCGCGAGCGCGCGTCAGCGGCAAATGGCGATTCCAGCTAAATGATCGGAACGCGGCGGATTTACGGAGAATGGACCGCGGAATCAGATCCGGCATATCAGAAATATATAGGTCTGATCCTGAGACTGAGCTGCGAGGCGGCGATTCCGCCGAAGCAAAGAAAATGACCAAAATGTAGCCAATCTGGACAGAATGTCTGAAAATCTGAGCAGATGGGGCTAGCCGCACTTACACACCCCACCGAGTACAGGCTAACCACCTGACGGCAGGGTTGACAAATACCCTGGGGAGCCTGAGGAGCAGACCGATGCCGACACCTGCAGCTATTCCGAGAAGTCCCTTCGTGCCGAGAACGGCCCAGCGGCCCTACAGCAACGTGACGAACTCGACGAGGGCCGAGCTGGACCGGCTGGGGCTGACAGCCTTAAGGGCTATGGTGGACGTGGAGCCTTATGGCTCCAGTGATCTAGGCGGAGACCCCTCCGATGACGAGCCGCCGTCGATGGATTCTTCTTCGCCCTCAGATGACGATGACCCTGAGGACCCCGAGGACCCCAAGGGTAAGAAGAAGAAGAAGAAGAAGAAGAAGACCCGACGCCCTGAAGGACGCCGAGCTCAGGAGGCGAAGGCTATTGCCACCTCCAAGATGGTGGTGAACCTGCCTGAGTTCACAGGCAAGGACCTCAGCGAGTTCGCTGAGAACTTTGGCCGGTTCCTACGACTGACCGGCCAAACCCACGCGAGTGGGCGAGTGAAGTGCGATCTGCTCCTGCAGTGCTGCAAGACCAAGTACCTGGAGAAGCAGGTCAGGCAGATCGTGACTAACTCCGCCACCTTTGCCGATGTGTTGGTTGCCCTGGAGAGGCAGTACCCAACCTACGAAACCGACCTCTCCATCAGGGTCGAGATCCAGAACCTACCCGTGCTGCCCAAAAACCCCAAGCCTGGCAGGGTATCTGAGCTGTTGGCTGATCTGGATCACTGGGCTGGACGACTGACGCCCGGCTCCTACAGCAGCGACGACCTGCTATTCTGGTTGGTGGCCAAGCTCCCCCGAGAGCTATGGGACGAGTGCCGTTTGACGGCTGAGCGCAAGGCTGGATCCCTCCACTACGAGGATCTATGCGTGCTGCTCCTGGAGATGGCGCTGGAGAAGGAGAGCGACCAGCACCTGAACAACTACCGTCCTGGTGGTGGAGGTTCTGGAGGCAGAGGGTACCAAGGGTCCCGACCTGGGCAGGGGACTACCCCCAAACACGCCCACGCCCGTACCATGGAGAACGTGAAGGAGCTATTCTGGTGTGATGCCAGAGATGAGCAGGGCCACCTGCAGCACGCCTCTGACTGCGAGCAGCGAGACTGCTTCGTCATCCAGGGGAAGCAGCAGGAGAAGAACACCGGCGCCAAAGCGAAGCTGCCGGATCATTACCGCTGCACCATCACGTGTGCATTCTGCGGTAAGCGGAAGCACTACGAGCATGAGTGCTACCATAAGCAACGCCTATCGGCGAAGCTTAAAGGGGAAGATCCTGGCAAAGGCTCAGGCAAAGGTGGAGGCAAGGCCAAAGGCAACGACTCCGGCAAGGGCAAGTTGAAAGGACGTGGTCAAGGTGGTCAAGACAAGGGTCAAGGTGGACGAGGAGGAGGCGCTAACCGCCAGACCGACAACAAGAACAAGGACAAGAACGGAGGCAACCCCAACCCTAATCCAGGGGGGAACTCCGAGCCCTCTGGAGGGCAGTCTGGACCTACCACACGCTCACAAACGCAGGCCCAGCAGGAACAAGGAGCCAAGCGTGAGCATGAAGGTGGTGATGACGGCAACGCTAAGAAGAGGAGCCGTTTCATGAGGATGGCCCGCAAATTGCGGAACAAGGGGTTCGAGGTGACCTGTCCCGCGGAGTTCTGACGGGGACGCTCTGGTGGCACCCAAGACCTGGTGTTTTGGGTACGTATCCGACTAGGGGGACGTGAATACCTGGGGGTACTGGATACTGGCGCCACAATATCGATAGTGGCCAAGAAAATTTTACCTTGTGGGAGCCTGAAGAACACCATGACCACCGCCGCTATACGCATGGGGGATGGACATGTGGTGCACAGCTGCGGGGACTGTGAAGTGGAGGTACCTATGGGCTCCAGGACTATCGCCCATCGGTTCTATGTGATGGACACTGATGCCTTCGACTTTGTATTGGGGACTGACTTCTTCGTGCAGCACTCCGAGATACAATCCCTGACGCTGCAAGCGCCCTACCTCCTCTACGTGGACCACGGCAGTGGCAGAGAGTCTGTGCCACTGGAGCAGTCGGAACATACCTCGAGTTACCTGAGGCTATCGAAGGAGGAGCCCTCTAACATGATGGCGGCCTCCAAAACTGAGGACTATCAACTATTGGGGGAAGTCCAAGACCAAGGTCTGAAGGAGTTGGGTTACTCTCGAGAAGACCTGAGTGTGGAGTTGTTCGCCAGCGACAAGCAGCATGTACTGGACCTTTACTGCAGCAAGGGGAAGAACTGCAGCTACAAATTTTACTGGCCCTCCTTCGGGATGGCCTACGGGAACCCCAGGTTCAGTGAACTGGGGAAGGTGCTGACCAAGGTGGCCTTGGAACTTTCCCGTATGGTCCTGTGTTCCCCCGATTGGGGAGCCCATGGGGGCAACGAGTACTGGCGAACCCTCCTTGACAAGCTGACTATCAGCTCTGTGCGGTTACCTGATGAGGCCATCTACGTGCCTCTGGGACGCAAGACGCCCATTGGGAAGCCCGGATGGGGGAGTATGCTAAGCGTGGTGGACGGAGGTCTTACCTCCATTCCCTGGGAGGATCTGGACCCGACTCTGGTCCAGGCTATACAACGAGAAAGCGATGGACTCGCCTTGGGTGACTTGAAGGATCGCCTACGACCTCAAGATGCTGTTGAGACTACACCCGGAGGAGATGAGTACGTCGTGACTGACACCAACGCCCCCAACTCTCCCTGTCATGTACCTGTTCCTGATGGAGTCTCTGAGTGTGGACTATCTGAGCTACCTAGCTCTATCCACTCAGATGACGAAACTGAGCACAACGCCTTCTTCGTGCAGACCTGTGTGGAGGAAGTGGAGAACGCCGAGTACGTCGCCCCACTGAAACCCCTACTCTCCATGAGGGTGGAAGACCCCGTGGATGAGGAGCTGGACCCTCGATCCAGGCTCAGGGAGTATGTGGATTCCAAGAGGAAGTTGGTGGCTAAAAAGCTATGCTACGCGAAGCCTACCCGCAGCTCATGGCCACTGAAGCAAGGACGTATGGGAGACCTCTCCCAATTGAAGGAGGACCTCGAACAGAAGATCACCACCTGGCAAAGGGAGGTAGATCTCAAGCTCATGAAGAGCGTGTGGGGCGCCCATGTGAGGACCCCAGAGGAGGACGACCTCTCGGAGGAATGTGTATGTGAACCCCCTCGAGCGTGCCTATGTTGCCATCGTCCCCCGGAGATGGTTGAACAAGACCTTCTATACGCCTACCAAGGGCTGAAGGATACTACCACGGGCGAAGAGTTGGTGGAGGACCACCTCCCGACGTCTATTACTCAGGGGGCAAGCAACTTACACTCTGACGAGGACATGGAGGACAAGATCAAGATATTGGACCCGCGGGTACAGAAGCTGATAAGGACCTATCTGGAGGTGTTCGGAGAACTACCCCCTCCAGCCTCATGTGACAAGCTGGTACAGATGGACCTCAAGCTGAAACCCGAGTTCGTGGGTCACAAGATCCGGAGGAGACCCTATCCAGCTCCTAAAGAGCAGGCCGACGAGATTGAGCGCCAGATACAAGAATGTATCGACGCTGGCCTAGTCCTGGAGTACAAGGACGGGGACTACCCCCTACACTGCAGCCCCTGTTTCCTGGTGGCTAAACCTGGGTCTACAGCCAAACGGCTGGTAGTGGACTACGGAGAGCTGAACAAGAAGACGTTGAACCACTCAGGGTCCATTCCCAATATGGAGTCTACCCTGGAGAAGATAGCCTCCTGCCGCTACAAGACCAAGATGGACAAGCGAAGTGGATTCTGGCAAGTGGACCTGACGCCCAACGCACAGGAACTACTGGCCTTCATCACCCCTCAGGGGAGGGTGTTCAAGTGGAAGGTCATGCCGTTTGGCGTGGCTAACGCACCCGCTCTATTCCAAGAGCTGATGAACAAGATCTTGTCCATCCTACGAAGGAGACCTAAGGTGCAGGAGCTCATATCCCGTGGTGCCCAGATGGAGGCTCACATCGACGATGTATGCCTCGGGACCAATACCCAGGAGGATCACCTAATCCTCTTGGGTGAGTTCTTTGCGGTCTGCCAGGAGAACCACACTCGACTCAAGCTGGAGAAGTGTGAGTTCATGCAGGAGACCATGCAGTACCTGGGGTTTGACGTTGGCTATGGGTGGTGGACCCCAGCGGCCTCTAAGGCCAAACCCCTGATGGACGCCAAGGTACGACACGAAGACCCCAAGAAAGGACTTCATGATGTACGCAGTTTCATTGGGGCGTGCAACTTCTATCGCCGCCACATCAAAAACTTCACCTATACCAGCGCCGTACTGACGGACTTGATCAAGAAGAGTACTACTTGGCGCTGGGGCCCACAAGAGCAACAAGCCTTTGACGAGCTCAACGACAAGGTAGCCAACGCTAAGTGCTTGGGCGTGCCTAGGGCACAAGGGGAGATTATCCTGGTGACCGACGCCAGCAATGTGGGCGGTGGTGGAACGTTGTTCCAATGGCAAGCACTAGAGAAGGAGGAGTTCGACTCGGCCATTTCCCAATGGGGGACGGAAAGTCTCAACCGAGATGGAACCCTCAAGCACAGCTACCCTGACGACAAGTGGGTCCTAGTACCTCTGGGCCACTGGAACTGGAAGTGGAACCAGGCCAGGGGGAACTACTCCACCTATGAGCAGGAATTGCTCGCGGGTATGCTGGTGCTATCCTCACAAGCACGACTGTTGGGGAGTAACCCTGTGGTCTGGCTATGCGACCAAGAACCGGTCCGCAGTTTCCAGAAGGGTCCCCCACCTGAGAAGGCCAAGCTACGGCGCTGGTGGACCTACCTCAGTCAACTACGGCTGACGGTACACCATATCCAGGGAGTGAAGAACGAGTGTGCCGACTACATCAGCCGCAACAACTTCGACGCCCTGATTGGTGCCCGGTCTGAAGCGCTGGCTAAGGAGGCGTTCAGCCGTATGGACGTACACCTGGACCTGAACATGACCATGATACGCCCCCTGAATGGACTCCAACAATCGGAGTACCTGAAAGAGTTCGGGGATATCTACAAGCGCCTGCAGAAACGCCTTGAACCCCTCCTGGTCAACCAAGACCAGTGGAAGAGGGACAAGAGCTACCTATGGCACGAGGACCGTATTGTGGTGCCTAGTGACCGAGTCCCAGCGCTGCTGAAGTGGACCCATGAGTCCAGTGGTCATGTGGGTGCTGACCTCACCCTGAGGCTGTTCAAGCAGTGGTTCCACACTACATGGACTGACGACCAACTGCGAAAGACCCTCCAGCCTATCGTGGACAAGTGCCCGTGCAGGTCCTGTAAACCAGGGGATATCAGGGACAGAGGTCTCTACTCGACCCTGCCCATCCCTCACTGTGCTAACAGTGTTCTATACGTGGACTACACGGAGATGCCGAAGTTCGGGGGCTATGACTTCGCCCTCGTGGTAACCTGTGGGTTGACCAGGTTTACCAGGGTGTTCCCCTGTACCAAGCACATTACCGGGGAGGAGACTATCAAGATACTCCTGGAGGAGTGGTTTTGTGTCTATGGGGCGCCCAAGGAGATCAACTCCGACGAGGACGTACGAGTACGCTCAGATACTGGCTGGTACAAGAGGGTCCTGAGATCCCTCAATGTCCAGGTGTCTACGGGGACTCCCTAGTCTCACACGAGCAACCCCCTATGTGAGCGACAGATTCGTGTCCTGAAGGAGAACGTCAGAATATGGTGCAAAACTGAACGCACCAGAGACTGGGTGAGACTACTCCCCGTCATATCCTTGATGATGAACTCCCAAGAGAGTTCTGCTACTGGCTACTCGCCCCATGAGCTATTCCTAGGGCGCCCGGCATGGTTCCTACATGCCCCCTATCCAGAGGAGACCCATTCTTCTGTGGGTGAATGGGTCCAAGAGCAACAAGCGAAGGTGGACAAGGCCAAGGCTATGCTCCAGAGAGTGAGGGAGCGTCAGTGGAACAAGAAGAACAAGCACCGAGTACCGGCCACCTACCAAGAGGGGGACTGGGTGCTGGTGCACCACAGTCGACTACCCGCCTGGCCACGCTCTACCAGCGATGACCCATACTTCGGGCCGTACAAGATCCTATCAGTGGATGGACACCGTATCACCGTGCGGTGTTCTCCCCGTCTAGGGGGGACTCTGGTGTGCGCTGCTCAACACCTGAAGCGCTACCATGATCCTGAAGACCTCTGTGGGGAGGAGTGGGAGCTGAACGACGAGGAAATCGCCGCTCTGGACCTACAAGGGGCTGCCAGCCCTATGGAAGTTGAAGGTGAACTCCCCGACATGAACGCCGAGGAGATGGCTAAGGAGGGCTTCTACCTGGTGAAGTCTGTCCTACGCCACCGCTATCGCCAGGGTTGGCGCTTCCTCACCCTCTGGGAAGGGTTTGGAGTCGAAGAGGCCACCTGGGAGCCCTTCTCCGCATTTGTTCTACCTGAGGGACGCCTAAACTCAGTTCTGGTTGACTACTTGTCCCAGAACAACCTTGGTGAGTTACCTATCGCTGAGACGCTTGCCTCCAAGACTAAAGCTAGGGACTGAACCTTACCCTTACCTGCCAAAGCGTATGTGTGAGTGTGCTATTCCTAAGGTCCTGAGAGCAAGCCGCAGAAGTGGTGTCCTAATTATACCCAAGTCTGCGCCCTTGCTAAACCTGGAGGGTTGGCTTATTGATGCCACGCGGTACGCCCCGGGTCTCCCCTCCCCTAAGCGCCCAATTTCTGTGCTGGCGCAAAACCTTGGGGGAATACCCAGCGTACTAATCCAGGTATTGTTTTCCCTACGTATCTGTCTACTACAGGGAGGGGTGGCCAAAAGCTATGAAGGCATGAAAACGCCGTTTTGCTATGTGGCCAAAACACTGACCTAACCACTGCCACAGCCCACCAACCCTGCTAAAATTGCAGGAAAGCGGGTGGGACAGTGACACACGCACTACAGGTCCTACACACCCTAAAGTGGCACAATCCTGGTGGGCGAGCACTGGGGCAACTGGCTCAAGCCCCCACTCAGGACTACCACTCCTACACGCACACTCTACTGGGCGTTGTGAAGGCAAAGGTCTCGTGGGTCCTAGCGACCCTCCTGTGAAATGACAAGAGAACACAGCGCTGCTAAGCAACTGTGGCCTAACAGGGGACGCCACAACGCGTTTCCCCTGCTAGGGCTTGGAGGGAAGAGGTGCTCTTGCGTGCACGGCGCAGATGTCGATGAAGTCGGACTCCCTGCTCTGCCACAGGCAGAGGCGGAGTTACTTGTTTGTGTGATCTGCGCCCTTGTTTAGCAGGGCATAGAAAAAAATGCTGCTGCACCACTCACCCTACCTGCCCACCTGTAAAACAAAGGCAAATGAAAGGGCGTTTGCGGCGGAGGAACCAAGCCACACTCCAGGTATTATACCCTTCTCAGTGTGACCTATAATACACTGTCCGCAAACACGCTGGAAGACCAGCTACCCTTGTCAAGCAAGCAAGCGTTAGGAGACTCCTCAGGTTCTCTTAAAGAACGTACCGAGGAGCCCCTGGGTAGCCTAAACAAGGTTTACCGTGCGCACTTCGCGTGGCCTACCCTTTAATGCGTGTGTGCATCCACGAGTATGCGCGAAGGTGTTGGGCAAACCTGCCCATCTGACTCCCAATCACGAACTCCACCAGGGGGTGGCCCCGCCTGGGCTTACTCACCTTACCTACCGCTGGAGAGAGAGAGCAAGTGAGGGGCGCACGCGAAGAACGTTGCTATGCACTTGTGTGTATGTCTAATCACCCTGATCTGACCGCTAATCATCTGCAATCTCTCTAATCAATCCCTCTATCGCGTCCTATCTTTGTTAGCGCTGCTACAAGGTTCGTTCACGGAGACACGAGGCGAGCAATGTGTATGCGGCATACGAGACGAGCATACCTGTAGTTTATACCTGATTCATGGAAGTCTTTTCGTTCATTTTCGAATTCTTGAATTTTTGAAGCTTCTATTAGTGTGGGTGGAATCGGTATGTTTTTTTATTAATGTGTGTCTTGTCATTTTCAAGACTACGTGAGACATACGTTTATAATTCCATTATTTCTCCATTTTCCGGCGCTTCGCTAGGAGCCGCTCCTGCGCGCCGCCATTTTATGCGTATGAATTTCTGCATTTAAAAAATCCAGAGATGACTATAATTTCTATAAAAATGTGCTTCTGATGCACAATTGGATTCTGCTCAGGTGTGTCGTTTCAGAAAAATTCTAGGCCGTTATTTGACGGATTTTGGTGTCGTCGCTTCGTTTTTGCGTGGATTCGTCCATAATTCTCCCATTCCTGCCTCTGCAGATACCCACGCGCAGCCTCGCTGAGTAGGCCGTGTTCGGGCCGAAACGCAGGTGCCTGGAGAGACTGAGCAGAACCCCAGACCCCACCAAGGGGTAATTTAATTTTTTTGAGACTCCCTTCGCCCTAAGACAGGTCACAGGTCGCCAGCAGGTTTACGAGAACCCATGCGAGTGTGTATATTGTGTCTGGGGTTGGGTTTGTGTCGACGCTGCATCTTGGAGGGAGGGATGCATATGCACATGTTTGGCATGCTCCCATACTAACCCAACCAAGCCACAGGAGCCCCGGCAGCGCCATGAGCGCTGAGTCTTCAGTAGGAAATGATACAATCAGAGCAGCAAAAGAGCGCTAGCCATGGTGAGCGCCCATTTTTCAGTGTGAGGGAAACTCTAGGTATTTTAAAGTAGATGTGGAAACCAAGGAAAGGCCAAAAAAAATTCCCTTTTTCCTAAAATGCGACAGTGGTGGCCACCACAGTACAAGGGGGGAGTAAGAAAAAGTGCTTTTCCATTGCTTGAGGCGTACTCTAGTTGTACTAGAGATGCACTGAGCATCCATGCATTTTTATCCTAGTATTGGTCCCACCAAAAGTGGTGATAACACATTTTGACCTATGGAACCAAACACCCAATCAGGATATGGAGTGGACCCCTTAATCCCCTTTCAATGTGAAGCTATTCATCTTTTCCTGAGTTGACTGAGCACTGACATACCTAAGGTAGAGCCTATGGATTTATCTATGTTTTTCCATGAATTCTTAGCTATCCTAGTTCTGTACCCTAGGGGGCTGAGCACCTCTTTTTGAGAGGTCCTGGGTTCAATTCCTGGTCAGCCTAGCTAAGTAGGAAGATCCCATGTGACATGGCAGTGACCTCATCGCCACATGCCCTGCCACCTCAGCACATATGGGACCCAAAACAAAGAGTGCACATCTCCTGAGATGGCACTATGGAGAGAGAGTGACCATGGGGCAGTTTTCTAAGTCTTTTCCCAAAACATTTCAGCTATCTTTGTGAATATGCATCCATTTGTGACCTGAGTTGCAGTTTCTGTGAATATCCAATCATCTTTCACTGTTTACACTGCAGCCCTTCATGCTTTGATCCTGAATCCTCTTCTCTTTGCATACTATTGGCTTGGGCTATCCTGGAGTGACTTGGAGTGACTGTATTTCATCAAAACAAAAGCTTTTCATCTCCAAAAACAAGCAGCAGGAAACCCTACACCAACAGCAAGCAGCAGGAGAGGCAAAACACAGTGCTGAAAACACTATAAACCTTTCTGGACAAGATGCAGCAGGACCTGGAGTGGCGCTTCAAGTTCCCACCGGGGTACTACACCATCCTGGACAAGTACTGCAGCGACTGCGCCGTGTGTCGGGCCACGAAAAGCCCCAACCATTCCACAGCGGGCAACCCGGTCTATACGCCTATACCGGAGGCCCCCATGCGGTCCGTGGCCCTGGATGTATTCGCCACGCCTGAGGTCACCGTGGAAGGAGAGACCTACGACTGTGTCATCCTGGCGGTGGATAGGCACAGCGGGTATATCGTGGCGGTCCCCGGCAAGAAGTCCAAGAAGAAGGACAACAAGGACAAGCATGGAGTGGGGCTGCAGGCCAAGACCGTCGCCAACGCCATGATCAGGCATTGGCTGACGATTTTTGATGTCCCAGCTGTCATCTGCAGCGATCGGGGCAGTCAACTTGTGGGGACGTGGTTCAAGACGATGTGCAAGCACATGGGGATTCGGCACGCCAAGACCGCGGCGTACCACAGCCGGTCGAACGGCCGGGCTGAGGTGGCCGGGCGGCAGATGTTCGAAAGGTTCCGCCAGCTGCACATTGACGAACCGGGCCGGAATCGGTATAATTTGCTGTGGAGAGTACTCCAGGCGTACCACGACCTTCCGGTGCCCACTGGACTGTCGCCCCATCGTATCCTGTTCCTACGGGATCGAGTGTCACGCACTCTCCCATGGATGAACCATGGCAAAGTGGCCCGGGATGCGAGTGCTATGATGGCTGAGGCGGACAACACGGCGGCCAAGGTGTGCAAAGCACTTCAGGACGAGCATGAGAAGAGGGCCAAGTACTTCAAGCAGGGAAAAGTCCAGAAATATGCTCTCAGAGACACCGTATGGGTCGAGCGGCACCACAGGGATGTCCTGTCCAGGCATCGGCAGGCGTCTTGGTATGTGCCGGGGGTAATTGTTCGGAAGGTCGGGCAGGATGTGTATGCGGTTCGTGTGGGGGATAACAAGATCCTTGACCGCGACCACACCCAGCTTCGTCCCCGAGCACTGGACCCCAGCGGACGTCCCGTCACCTTCAAGTTCACAGCCGGCGATGTGGACTCGGATGACGAGGGTGAGGACGACGACTTCACCACCGAGAAGATCCTGATGGACAAGCCAGACCCGGGGACACCTGGGGGAAGTCTATATAAGGTCCGTTGGAAGGGATTTGCCGCATCCAGAGATTCGTGGGAGCCCCCGAGCAGTTTCGCTCCGGGATATACTACGGTCTGGATGGATTGTCTAAAGAAAAAGAACATTTCTTTGGATGTCAAGGACGTGTTGGTCCATTTGGTGGCTGCTAAAGCACCGTAATGGATCGCCCTTGGCATTTATGCTTGTCTTTGTGCTTGGGAGACGGGTGAGGGCATTCATCCGGGCATTTTGGGCCTTGATTGGCCATATACCCCCTTCACTCGGTCTCCACATATATATTTCATTGTGGTATACGTATTTAGACTGGTCGACGACGTTGTAAGTGCGGCTAACCCCCATCTGCTCAGATTTTCGCAGATCTGCCCCAGATTGGCTACATTTTGGCCATTTTCTCTGCTTCGGCGGAATCGCCGCCCCGCAGCTCAGTCTCAGGATCAGACCTATATATTTCTGATGTGCCGGATCTGATTCTGCGGTCCATTCATCGTAAATCCGTCGCGTTCCGATCATTTACCTGGAATCGCCAATTGCCGCTGATGCGCGCCCGAAGCCAAATCAGCCAAATATTTTTTCACAATCTGATTTATATAAATCTTTTTAGATAGATATGGACACTCAGATGTACTTAGGATCATCCGCATCAATTTTCTTCATAGACTGGGATTTTTTGCCGGATAACAATCAGCATGGATCTTGCCTCCGTTGTCGCCCCTCTTGCCTCCGTTGGTGTCCGTGTATCCGGTTCTGCCCCCAACAGCAGCGTTCAGGTCGGCTCCTCGCGTGCCTGCCCCCCCGGTCTTGCCGGCCCTGAGCCCTCCGGCACCATCCACGACCTAGGGCAGCACTTTCATGGTAGCAGAGGCTACCTGAATATTGCTTCAGTTGCATCCTATCCACAGCCCGCTCCCCAGTACGGCCCCGTAGACCCCGCCGCTTCTGGAGAAGTAACAATTACACTGCCTTGGTGCTGCGCGAACGAGGCCTTGAGAGGAATGCCTTGCGCAAGTCCAAGCTGCCCAGGAAGGGCGCACATCAGCAGCTGTGGGGACCCAGATTACCATAATCCCAATCGAAACTGGCCATCAAGCAGCTGGAATCTGCCGGCCTACGACGATGGCAACGCTCCGGTGGAGCTTACGGAGCTGACAGGTACCAACATTCCTAACGCGTGTCCAACATTTGAGACCATTGACGCCGATCTGAACGACATTGAGATGGGCGGTCCAGGTGAGGTACCTAGCTATAATCGACCAGCCTCTTGGGCACACTGGGACGACCATTTGTCTCCAGAAGTGACCCGTAACCTTGAGGCCCTTGAGGCCCTTTGTTACTTAGCCACGTCTAAGCTGATCGAACAAGAAAGAATCGCCTCTGATTTTTTAACGGAATATTTTTTCCTCCTTCAGAACGAAATTAATACCAGGATGTGGTGGCGTTCTCAAGAAGATGATTCTTTTGCCATTTTTTTGCGGATCTGGGAGGCAAGCCCCTTCCCGAAGGAGAAGACAAAGGCACCTGTTCCCGGGCCCTCCGCCCCTCATCCCCCTGTTTCCATCCGCGACGATCTAGCCGCCGCGGTTGAGGAGGGAATTTTAGAGGCGGCCAGGCAGGCAAGCCTGGAAATCAGGGCTGAAGGAGCTCCCCAAGTGGACTCCTGGCTGCGGACCACCGAGATCAGCGGTCCGACAGCCTGCTCAGGCCCTTCAGGACACGGCATGTACTGTCCTGCCGACTGCTCCTGCAGATTCCAGCGAGATGCTGAGCTCCAATTGCTCAAAGATCAAATGCACCTCATCATTCAAACGCTGGGAATAAAAGATCTTTTCAAGACGCACATGCGGTCTGAGGGCGCCTCATCGGTGGGACAAGCAACAGAGCCATCGGAGGAGGCGACAGAAATTTTTTCAATTGCTCCTTCGGTGGACTCCAGGACCACCGATGCAAGGATCAGCAGGACCAAGCTAAAGGAAAGGGTTAAAATCTCTCGTTCTGAGAGTAGGACGGCGAAGGCTAGGACTGAGGCTCAGAATGCCAAGCGAACTGCCTCCCGTACTGCCCCTCCTGCTGCTGATTCCAATACCTTAGCCCAGCTGTTGCTCGCCCAGACCCTCGCCGGAGCTGGTGTGGCAAATGATGCCGCCAAGGTGTCTGTCATTACGGCCGGTGTTGGGCTGGATTCGCTTCTTAATCCTACTTCCTTGCGACTTCGTCAGGTTGCCAAGCAACCGAAGTATAATGGGAACCCCCGACGTTGGCCTCAGTTCCAACGGGAATTTAAACTGTGGGTTAAGACTCAAAAACTCCAAGATGATCAGTTCCTGATGGCCCTCTTGGATTGCCTTGAGGGAGCGCCGGCCAACACTTGGCTCAGGACTTGGAGTGATCGTGAGGATACAAGTTCCCCCCTTACCTTTGATGAGGTGTGGGAACAGTTGGAGGTACGTGGATCCCGGCTGCCAGAGGACCACTACCACCAAATGGTGAAGAATTTTCCTTCATTCTCGCGATTAATCTTGCACGAAGTGCAAGACAAAAAACAGCGCTTCTGGAATTTAGTGGAAGAAGCTGAACATTCAGGCGAAACATTTTCTAGTGCCGAGCTGAAAAGTCTGATTTTTGACAAGATCCCCTCAGAAACTGCCGCCACCCTTCGGAACAAACAGTCCGAAGAAAAGGTCAAGACCTGGTGGGCGGAGGTCGAAGGCTTCGATGCCTCTGCCAATAAGTTTTCCGTCAGGGAGGCACTTCAAAAGTGCTCCCCCACGTCCTTCTCCAAGGTGAAATTCACTGAGGAGACGTGGAAAATCAAGTTTCATGAACACGAGGATCGGGACTTGTTTGTCCAAGTCCTCAACAGGGGAGTCAGCTTCCATGGCCATCGCCTGAAGGCCAAAAACTGGGTGTTTTCGTACACCCCAAAGGAACTCTGGGAGGAGGTTGAGCGGCTCGCCGACGCCGCCAATCAGAATTTCCATGAGGGTCTTGGGGGAAACAAGAATACCCAGCAAAACACCCAAAATGGGGCCCAAAAGGGCAACAAAAAGGTGAATGACACCCGGAATGTTCAACAGCACTGTAGCATCTGCCTTCTTTTAGGTTCTACGAACCGAGCTAAGACGCATTCTACTGATAATCACCGATGGTCTCCTTACGATCACAAGGTGATTGGTGAAAATATCAGTAATTCGCAGAATTCAGACAGGAATGACAGACAGGTGCACGTTGGGAAGGCTGGAAAAGGGAATCCGACCCCCTCCGGTGGAAACAAAAATCCTGGAGGCCCTGGCGGGTCCCAAGGCACAGGAAATCGGACTCCATCCGGCTCCGGTGGGCAGCCGAACGGCCAGAAAAATCCCAATAGCAACGCCGGAGGCGGAAATCGAAATCCAGGCCAAACCCCTCAATCCGGTGCAAACAAGGGAAATGCTCTAGGATTCCAGGGTAAAGGTAAGGGATATCCTTCGGGAACCCCTTCCTCTGGTAAGGGCAGAGGGCGTGGCGACGGTGGAGGTCCATCATCCGGCGGCCGTGGCCGTGGACGTGGAAAGGGCAACCATCGTGTGGATCAGGTCTCAGGTGCAGATCAGGTGTCCGATGCGGACCGAGATTACGTTGAAAATGCCTTGAATCCAGCAGATGATCCGCTCCAAGATGAGTGGGTCGACGAATCAGGGTGTGTCCATAACGTTAACGCAGCCACTGGAGGTCAGAACGCCTAGGGGAGCCACGAAAATCGCCCCTCCCCAGGCGATTTCAGGCATGATCCCCAGACTCCTTCTCGACCATTACTTGATGTAGGGTCGCTTGTCTCCTCTCCCCTGGATCCGGCAGCGGATCCTTCTGTTGTAGTGGACGAGGTTGGTGTACAGTCCAAGCACAGGGTCCGTCAGTTTGTCACAAAGCTGTGGGTCTCTGATTGCAAGGGCAATTTCCACCTCGCCACTTGTTTGTGTGACAATGGATCGGAGGTAAATCTCCAATCCAATTTCTTTTTGCCTGACGACTGCGTGTTTGATTCGCCTCATCCTGTTACCCTCGAGGGAGTTTCTGGACATTCTCTCGCAGGTGGGCAACGCGGTTGTTATATATCAACTCATTTGGTCGCTCAAGACCTTTGGGAAGAAGGCAATGTGGAGGAAGTCATCCTTAAGGATGACTACTTCTATCGTGCCGACATAAAGTATGACCTTTACTTGGGCCATCCTTGGCTTCGCAAGAACAGTGTACCGTGGACAGAGCCCACCTCAGGCCTCAGTCCACAGAAAGGATTCCCGCGCGCGTGCAGAACACTAACATACACGCGCGCGGGAATGTGATGCGTTTTCTGGATAGCCGGGGTATGCTGCCCCCCCCCCCCCCACTGATGCCTACCTACAATAACGTAAGGGGACACGATGGCGCAGGGACACATTCTTGCCGCTGCCCTGTCGTACCCTGAGTTCCAGCACTGCACTGTATGGGTGGCTGCACGTCTATTTTTTCTCCAACCACTGGCAGGTTGGCCACAGCATGGTTCGTTTGGTGTCTATTTTTTCCCCCATGTTGTGGGATGCCACCCTGGTGTACCCCCACAGTGCTGTGTTATTATCGTGTCCTTGTGACACTGTGGTCCTGTGTTCTGTCTTACCCTGCACCCTCCATCTCCGTCTTTGCTCCCAGATCATTAATTATTGATTACTGTACGTCTCCATTGCCCTGCCTCCCCCTGGGTTTCTCTGCAGTTTTTGTTTTGTTTCCCCGCCCAGCGGAGATCACTTTTTTTTTCTGCAACCCGTTACCGATTCGAGTTGGCGCCGGCTGTTACAGGCGCCCCCCCTATCTCAGATCCTGCTTACCTCAGTGTTCCTGTCTGCAACCGAAAACACAAAAAAAAAAAAAAAAAAAAAAAACGTTGTTACGTCTCTTCGCTTCTTCACAACATTTTTTTTTGAACCCCAAGGAGGGGAGTGTACCGTGGACAGAGCCCACCTCAGGCCTCAGTCCACAGAAAGGATTCCCGCGCGCGTGCAGAACACTAACATACACGCGCACAGACAGACTTTGCTGAGGTACAGACCCAGAGAAGGAGTTTTCGAATCGGATTTTCTGTCAGTATTTAGGCATAAATGATATTACACGTGTTGAGATGATTTGTACGGCTAGATCAACCTGAGTGACAAGTGACGAGATATATTTGTTTTGCATCATGTTTTCAAATGCGAATTGCTCAGTGAGTCATATGCATGCATCATACAAGATTTCAGAATATTTTGCATGCAGTGTAACAAGAGCTTGAACTCATGTGCCATTTATGCACTTGTCTCTCTTTTAGAATGGACCTCATGTGCCGGACGCTTAGTATCTTCGTAAGTTTGTAATATTGTTTCATTGTGTTTGTGTGTGGGCTTGTGTGTCTTGCATCTTGCGTGCCTATGGGATAAAGTTTTCTTTTTCTTGCATTTTAAAGTGTTTTCCAAGTGAAATTTCCAATCAAGTTTTAAGCAATTATTTTACAATATACAACAAAGCCCATTACAGTACAAACAGGGTGGCGCCCGTAGGTCATCGGCGTTGCTTTTTGCTGGAGTCAGGTCCCTTGGAGCGTCCTGAATTTCGTTTTTTGCACGCAGGGTTTAAAAGTGCAGAAGAATTTTTGAAGCAAAAGGTTACACCAAAGTTTGGCGAAGATGTCACCATTGCAGAGGTGAATGGGAGTGCCGATTACTCCCGAGAGTTGGAATGTCTTCGTAGGGACTCCCAGCCACGACGCCCTTCGCGCTGGCACTCTTCATCCTACAGAGTTGTCGACAATTGGCGCGATACAATTTGTGAATATTTTTATGAACACCTAAGATGTGAAATCCACTCACATCGAGTGCTGCCTGGCGAAAGAGCCATCCGCTCAATTATAAATATGCTTCGTAAGGAGCTCGCCAGTGAGAAGGACTTCCATTGGCTTGAAGTTCTCTTCGCATTGCTTCGCCGTTACCACAACACGCCTTTGTACCATGGCCTTTCTCCAAATGAAATTGTCTTTGGACGAAAGAAGTGTTGGTGGAACATGCCGTTGAATAATCCTCGCCCTTGTAAAGATGCTTCGTTGTTTTTGGACGAGATCCAACGAGCAGAAAAAACTGACTGGCTTTGGGTCCAGAATCAAGGCCGAAAAAACCCCCACAATTTTGAAGTCGATGATCGAGTTTGACTTCGAAAATCCGAAACCACCCTGGACGGAGATGATAAGCTTCTTCCCTTGTGGGAGGGGCCATTCGCTGTTACAGCGCGTCTAGGTGAGAACAGGTGGAGGATTCGTGTGGATGTCAGCAGGGAAATTGAAGTTTCGGGCGATCGCCTCAAGAGAGACATCCCCTCCCCCAAGGATCGGGTTAAACCCCTTTTTCGGACTTCGAAATTTTTGTCCGATCGGGTCATCGAAGGGGGGAAGTACGAACTCAAGAGGATTTTAGAAGCAAGACGTGACGAAAAGGGCGAATGGGAATTTCTATGTGAGTGGAGGGGCTTTGATTCCAGTCACAACAACTGGGAACCAGCCCATTCTTTTGTCCATGGGTACACCCAGGGGTTCATCGACTTCCTCAAGAAGCACCCCGAAATTGGCGTACTCCTGACAGACTGTCTGTCGAAACCAGACAGACAGGTGGAGAGCGACGGAAAAAGACCTGTGGTGAATCGAGATCCAGCCTTTTACGGCCCTCAGCAGCCACATTCCAGGGCTGATCCGTCGATCTCCCCCCCTGCGGTCAGGCCAGCCCAGGAGCCAAATGAGGACAAAGCTTCGAGTTCGGCCGCTGATTTGCAGCGCCCAAGCCGTACGAGGGCCCCACCAGACAGGTTGGTGGTCACATGTATTCGTGCTTGGCCGAATTGAGGGAGATCCGTCGTGACTTGAGTCGCCGACGCCATAATCTGGGTAACAGTCGTCTAGTCCAGGGCGTCATGGCACTCGTCGCTAGGGCTCAAGGGTGTAGGTTCGAAACCCTTGCATGTCCAACTCCTACAAAAGCTCCAGCCTCGCCCCGTCGACCACTTATTCCAATGTGAGTGTTCTGACGACTTGAAAAAACCACATTCTGCTCAATCCACTGTTCATTCTTCCTGATTACATCATGATGTGGAGAACTGCGAATGTTTGATAATTTGACGTCAATCAACTTTTCTTTGGTCTCCGTTCGGCAGACAAGGCGTAGATACGCTGCCGAAAGCCACGGAGTGTGCTGCCGTGTCCAGAAAAAACCAAACTCAGGCTTAATTCAGGCAGATTCGGGGTAATCTTGTCTCTGTTGGTCTGTGCATCTTTGGAATTTGGCTACTCGTGCAGATGGAAGCAAATGTACATAGTAAAAACGCTTGCCAGCGACAGTCGCCCCTACAGCGACATTCACCCCTACAGGCACCCCCTGTAGAACTGGCTGCACTAGATGCGACGCCAGGAACTCAGATCTTACCTTCATTTGCCGTGATGCTGAAGCCAAAGTCCAGATTCAGATCCAGATTCCTTGAATTTAACTTGAATTCCTCAGGTTTGTCCATCATTCTGCCACTGTTGCACAAAACCCCGACGTCAATTGTTCAGACAACCTTCATATAGGAGCTCCAGGGACTTCTAACAGCAACCTCTCGGACCTCAGAGCTTCCGTAAGCTTCAGTGTATTTTTGGCACACGCAAATGTGAGCTCAATCCGACCTGAAACTGTCGAAAATGGTGAATCCAAGTGTCTTGTGGGACTCAATCGAAAGATGGGCCTTGTCCAAGTCGATTGACACCGCCGCCACTGTAAATAAAGGGCTATTCGGTGTCTCTCAGGTATATACTGTCAGTAAAGCGCCTTCAGTGAACCTTCGGCGCGTTACATGCCAAGGATCCAGGGCCAGCATGTCCCATCATGATGCATCATCACATGATCCACATTTTCATGGAATCTGTTGGATGCTCGCGAACCAACGTGCCGGAAAGCACAATTCAGCTGAATAAACGACAATATATATTAACTCTAGTCTAAACACCTTCGTAGTACCTTTGTTAGTAGTTTCAGTTCTAGACATTCCGCTTCATTTCACCTTCATCTTAGGGAATTTGCTCAGAATTTGCTTATTTTAGGACAGTTTAGGTTGATTTCCTTGTCATCTCCTCTCATTCAACGAAGTTAGGCAAGTTAGGCGAAGTTACTTCGTTGACGCTGATGTTTTTCTGTTCACTTAGGGCCTGCAGACTACATTTGTATTTGTTTTCCCTCTCTGTGATTGTTTCTTCTCCTTCATCTCTGCTCAAATTGACTCTCAATCTTGCTGAATCTTGTGATCATCCACCAGATGCGCCAAATCTGAAGCACATGCTGCACTTTTCAGAACGAGAAAAGCGGGAGTAACACGATGTAGAGTACATGGAGGACACCGTAGCGTGCCCGCGACAGCTAAACTGTGCCAGAGCGCTGAGATGTCACTCCATTTCTTGATTTTCCCACTCAATCCACCAATAATCTACTTCATTCTCAACCAGGGCATGGTTTGGTATCGATTCTCGATACGTTTACATGCTTTTTAGCCCTTAACCTAATGTTTTACTGCACGGAGGACTGTTCGTCACTCCTCATTCTGTCTCATTTCAGGTTCATCCATCCTGATTCAGTGCCAATTCAGCCCAAATCAGGTCAGATCAAGCAGATTTCGCCCCATCGAGGCTACATTTCTATTTTTTTCTGGGACTTACCCGCACTACGTTCTTCGTTGACGTAGCGACACACCCCAGTGTGTTTTTGGAGGGGGAGTGTAAGTGCGGCTAACCCCCATCTGCTCAGATTTTCGCAGATCTGCCCCAGATTGGCTACATTTTGGCCATTTTCTCTGCTTCGGCGGAATCGCCGCCCCGCAGCTCAGTCTCAGGATCAGACCTATATATTTCTGATGTGCCGGATCTGATTCCGCGGTCCATTCATCGTAAACCCGTCGCGTTCCAATCATTTACCTGGAATCGCCAATTGCCGCTGATGCGCGCCCGAAGCCAAATCAGCCAAATATTTTTTCACAATCGGATTTATATAAATCTTTTCAGATAGATATGGACACTCAGATGTACTTAGGATCATCCGCATCAATTTTCTTCATAGACTGGGATTTTTTGCCGGATAACAATCAGCATGGATCTTGCCTCCGTTGTCGCCGCTCTTGCCTCCGTTGGTGTCCGTGTATCCGGTTCTGCCCCCAACAGCAGCGTTCAGGTCGACTCCTCGCGTGCCTGCCCCCCCGGTCTTGCCGGCCCTGAGCCCTCCGGCACCATCCACGACCTAGGGCAGCACTTTCAGACGTTTTCTCTATCTTTGATCCCCTTGGTCCATGTTGTAAATCAAGAGGAGACCGGATATGGAGGAGGGCACCAATCGTGTGTGTCCTCACCCCTCTCATGGGGCATGTGGGACGCCTACGCCGTATGTGGGGCCTCCATGTGTCCTTGGGACATGGGGGGGGGGGGGGTTGGGGCCCATTGGGGTCCTCCCGTCCTCTCTTCAATGGCTTCCGAGCGGATACAACGCTCTGAGAAGGGGGGTGAAGCTGGTTCGGACCCCCGTGGCCATCTTTGGGTCACTTGGGGTGTGTATCTATGGGCCGGCAAGCCGCCATTGGCTGATATCATACTCTCCCATCCACCTGACCTAACCTGATGTGATAGTGTGATAGGCTTGGCCATTCCAGCTATGAGCGGCCATATTCAATACCGAGGCGCCGCCGGCTGTGATTTATATATCAAAATCTCAGGAATCAACAGGGTTTTTTTATCATAATGTTTCCGTAATTTTTCAGCTATCCGTTCTGATTGTCAATGTATCGGCGACTGGCAGTTGGCTCGCGATTTTGCGGTAACCGATTGGTTAACTGTTATTTCAAGATATTTTAGCGGAAACCCCGATGAGGGGTTAAATTTCATCACAAAAGGGTTCGTTGCTTCCGCAATTTTCATGTTATACACTCGCAAAATTAATCCCATTTTTTTAGCCTTTCAGAATCAGATTTTTGGTTTCGAGGTCGCCGCACTTGATATGACCAGATTCGAGTGGTCCTACATGTTCCCCTCTACACGAATCAACGTTCCTTTTCTTCTCTCCTTCATTTTTCTTGGAGATATAGGCGAAACAAAATTGATTCGTGGGGCCACTTCGAAAAATCATATCTCCGGCTCACTGCGAGGAATTCCAATTTTGAGACTTGGGTTGGAACCGCCTTGGTCTCAACCTAATTTAGGAAGCGTCAAACGCCCTTGGTATGCACACCTGCCCGTGGTATCAGAGGATCATGGTCAAGAGGGTAGAAAGGGCTTTACAACTCTTGGACTATGATACCGAATATTTTAATATGGGTTTCGAGTGTACCGCACGAGTGTTGGTGTTGCATAGAAACTTTCCTTGGGTTCCTACGTATTTTTAACGTGAAGTTATGTCCATGGAGGGGCATGGCATACCATGGTGGGAGCCACTTTTAAGGGTATGTGTTATATGGATGGTATGTGCTTCGCTATGCTCACGCCCATGTTATATATCTCCGTTTGTAGGAAGATATGTGGAGTCATACGTGGCAAGGGCTTTGCCCATGTCCCAATGGTGAGCTCCATAGCGCTAGACTAAGTCTACCGCACCTATAGTGCACGTGGGAAGCCTTACTAAGCGACCCATAAGCGCCATTTCCAATTTTCCCATTTTCATGGTGCATGTCGAGAGGAGGTTCGAAGGTGTCTTCATGCGTCCATTTGGGGATCCAAGTGGGGGGATTGTTCACAAATGATTCCAAGCAATAGTGTGTTGAACCATATGTTGATACCATGGGTGAGTAAAGTTATATACTATTGTGATTACTTTGAATTTGGCACTATTTGCATGTTTTTGACCTCATTTTATGCTCATTTTTGTATTTTATGTGCTCAACTGGTCGGCTAACAGTAAAGTGCCCAGAGATCCGTGAACTATGGTATGTTGCTTATATGTTGGGATATGCTTCGGTGTTGCACCTCACCATATGCCGGATCACGTGGTCACTTTGGCATGGCACACGAGGCCTCACAAAATTAGGTCTCAAATTCGTGAGTTGACTTGTGAAGCATGGCATGTATATATCGGGAGTGGTTTGGGAACCAATGTTGGGATGTTCCTGGGCATGGACTTTTGGTCTATATCACCCTTGTATATTACCTTCCGGTTTGACACATGCCTGGAGCATTTGAATATTTGCCGTATGCATTTTTGAGTATATAATTGAATTTTGGGCACTATGGTGTGATTTGCCTAATTTTGCTATGTTGTGAGGTCATCTTCATGGGGCAATTCTCCAAGCCCAATCGACTCCAAGTCCAACCAAGGTTATGTCAGGGTAGGGCATGGTCCTGAGTGCCACTCTAGGCCATGACACGCCACCTCCCCTATTGGGCTAGGATTTAGAGACTGGGGAGTGGACACATTTTTGGGGTTTGCGTAGTGACTTTTGGCACATGGCATTTAGCCATCTTATTTGACTTGGTTCCGGGCATCATGTTGGCGAGTCAAAGGAGGGTCTTGAGTCCAGGGAATGAGGGGTCTATGGCTGTGATTGTGTATGTTTCCATCTTTCCCCAATTTTACTTGATTTGTGTTCATATGCCAATTTCAGGGCTTCTTTATTGATTTTGATGCAATTCTGTGTACATGCCCAACGCCCGTGTCTCCGTGTGCACCGTGAGACGACCGGCGTGTTGAAAGGAGTTGTTGAGTGTCAACGCGGGACCTCAAACACCCTTGGAAGCCCTCAGTGTGGATTATTTGGATTTGAGCTATTGTACTTGGGAGTTGGTTATTGCAAGGGATCAGGATTTGTGTGAAGGAGCCATATTTTACTATTTTTTGTGGGAAATTGTGCAGGATAGGGCAAGATCATGCAGAACCTGGTGAGAAGCAAGAACATAGGAGTGACAGGAAATGGTGGAAGGGGTACAGCAGGGGCGATTGTTGTTTGTGTTTTTTCTGCGTCTGCGCAAAAATGAACGGACGCGTTGCAGCGTTGAAAAGGCGATTGCGGCAGAAGGCAAGAGATTGGTTGGTGTTTTGATAGAGGAGGCCTGGCGCCTTTTTTTGCTGATGCGCCACCGCGCAGTTCCATACCAGGGAAAACCAAAGTCAGTTGTTGCGGTAGAGGGAAGTAGGGCGCAGCGTCGCATTTTAGCAAGGTCAGGTCTGGCGCGATACAGCGCACCTTCGCTGAAGGAGAAGGCCGCAGTCAGGTTACAGACTACATGGAACAAAATACACCAACAGTGGGTTGTGTTGTGGATGGACAACTGGTACAACAAACAGTTTACCACAAATCCTGACAAGAAAGACAAAAGCCTGAACGCAACAGCATTGGCTGTGTTGCTACTGAAGGATGCACCGCGCTACTGGCATGGTCATCCTAGCCTGGAAGAGCTTGAACGGCGTGTTCCTGTTGTTGCACGCATGCTCGGGAACACCGAGGGAACATTTGCACGTATCCTGCGTGATCTAGGATTTGCAAGCACGCGACCTGTTTTTCGAAACATTAGGGCGCCGCTTGACATTATTCGCCCTGTATCTGCCGAGAGACCACATTGGCGACCCCTTTGTCTAAGTAAAGAAAAGGTGAGCGGCAACGTCTCGCTGCTTAATCTATTGCAATTCACTAGGGACTTGGCGCAGCACACTGGACCAGTCGTGCCTGTTTTATGTGATGAGAACTGTAAAACGCAAGCACCCAAAAGGCTGCCTTGCATCAGCCTTTTGGGTGCTTGCGTTTTACAAGAACATCCATTACCGCATTTGTAAGATGATGTACGGTGAAAAAAAAACGGGTTGGCATGACCGGCTTTTCTTGTGGTCACACCATATATTGTATGGTTTCTGGCACGCGTACAAGTTTTGCGTTACACAAACATTTCGCTCATTTTGGCCGATCGTGACTTTCTTCCGTAAAGGTTTGTTGCGCAGCGGTCAGGCAGTCCCCTGTTTTCCCAAGCTGATCACAATGGAGATAACTGTTGGCGCACTGCTGTTGGGTATGGGCCGCCACATACGGCGCCTTAACAGAAAATGTCATTCCCTTGGGCAGGCACGTCCTGTAAATCGGCGAGGACGCCTCCAATACGCTGTGTGTAAGGCCATACAGGTTCTGTTAACACAATACTGTCCTATGTTACTATACCTAGGTCACCTCGTTAGACAGTGCAATTGGGCCGGGGAGACGGCCAACACGGGTGTTTTTGCTTCTGAGGGATTGCAGATTGTTATGTTTCTGTTAGACCGTTTGAACATGGGGGACACACTTTTAAAATAGGAACGCACTGTGGCAACTGCGCTATTGTGCCACACTGCATGGCACACAGCCATGCCTGGACAGGCTTTTGCCGAGGAGTTTTGTGAAAGTCTGCTTTCCAGCCTTGTGACAAAGAAGGGCCAAAACAGAGGTGCAGTAACCATTGAAGATGTTGACGATCTGTATCATCTCATCACTATCCGCAAAGAAGGTCACAGGGTGAACGTCTGCAAAATCCCCAATTCCTTTGTCAATTCCGTGCGTCAGCGGTTAACTGCTTACTTGAACGCAGAGCGTGTATATGTGCCTTCGGTTAGGTGGTGTACTGAGCCTACTTGTACAATTCAGGCGCATTGGCCGCGCAGGGGTGTACCTAGCCTTCCACCGTCTCTTCTAATTCCAAAGGGTTCTAACCACTACAAACAAGTCCTTGTGTCTGTGTTGTGGGTGCTAACACAGCAGGGACCGCTTAAGGCTGGTTTTAAGCGAAAGCTGTCGGAGCTGATCCCCCAACGCAGTGTGTTGGAGGAACAGAGAGAGGCCGACACGCTGCGAAGCGTTCGAAGAAGATTGGAGAACATGCAGTGATGCGTTGTAACCAGACAAGCGCGCGCGTTCACATCGCGGATACATAAATGTAGTAATTGCTGCATATTTGTTACTATTTGTGCATATTCAATACTCCACTTTGTGCACATTTAGATTCCATCATGATTCCACAATGATCCAATGATGCCCTGTGCCTGTGCCTGTTTCATGGTGCAGAGGCCACAGCAAATTTTTTTTTGCTGATTACGGTCCTGCTGCTGCGCTACTCTGCAGCAGGCTGGCCAGGGCTATGGCCATTACGGCCTTATTTGGGTTTTGGGGCTACTGGTGCCCCTACCTTCAACTTGGGAGTTTATTGGGATACTTGGGGTTTTTCACCCTCACCTTCACCCTGTCCCAGACCACTGCAGTCGTTGGGGCTGCATTATGATCGACTACACCTTCCTTGCCGAGTTTGGCCCCGCATCCAGCCTTGGGGCCCTTACATCGCCTTCTTTGCGGCCTCCATCCTGGACTACCTGACTGTTGAGTACCCTGATGACTATGGGTTAGAGATCTCTGGTTTGGCTGCCCAGACCATTGCCTTCCAGTACTTCGCGGGTGCTGTGGAGGCAGAGTCGAGTTCATCGCCTTCGTTGGTTTGGGCTGCCTTCTCAGCAGGTCACTGTGGGTAGAAGGGTGCAATAATCAAAAGGCTACATAATAATTATGTGTTTGTATCACACTTGTGTGCACTTTTGCATCATGGCATGCCTTGGCCCTTGAGTGGCCTTTTTGTGCACCATTGTTTCCATGGCCCACGAGTGGCCTTTGCAGCTGCCCCAAAGCAGATAAAGGGGCTAGTTTACCTTTTAATTGCGCTCCTGTGGCCTTTTTCAGGCCTTGTATTTGACTGGTGGCCTTGAAGGGCCTTGTTTCAATTTATTTGAGGTTTTTGCCCCAAAGCAGATAAAGGGGCTAGATCCGGTGCCCAGAGAGGCCAGGCGCGCCTCCTGGGCTTTGTGTTGTTTGCCGGCGGCAGTGCTTGTCCCCAGGGGGACAGCCAAGCCCCCTGGGTCGACGCTTTTGTGCACATCCTTGTCTTTTTTTTGGTTACAAGGTTAAGGTAAGGTATACAGTGTGACCTAGGATTAGTGCAGGATCAGTGCAGTTTCGTTTTGTTCGTTCGTCGTCGTCGTCGAGTTTCGTCGAGTTTCGACGCGTTCGTCGTTTCGTTCGTCGAGTTTTGCTCCCTTTGGAGCTTACGAAACCTGTTTTTCCTGGTCATTCTGGGCCCTACTGCTTTTTTTTGACAGTTTGGGTGTTGCTGTTATGGTGGCTGGGGGGGCAGGTGCGTGGGCTTGTTGCGTGTTCTAATCTCGGTTCGTTTTTGGTTGAGTCGACGTCCGTCGACTCTTTTTGGCTCTCTTCGCTTCGAATTGTGCTCCCTTTGGAGCTTGAGATACGTTTTGGGTGAAAACCTGGGTCATTGGTTGTCATTGCCTTGAGGTGGTTAGTTGGGTACCCCCCACCCCACCAAGGAACGGATTTTGCGCTTGTTTGCGCTTGTTGGTGTGTGTTTGTGCTCGCCGTGAGTGTTTGGGTGCGCAGGAGGTAAGGCAGTGACAACTAACCACCTTTTCTTTTGGGTGGGGGGGGGCTGGGAAACCCTCCTCACACCAACATCTAACATAAGTTGCACTATAGCAACTATGATCACAATGACCCTAGGAGAAAGTAAGAGAAGCCTTCAGCCTACGGCTGAGGCTGGGAATTTAACTGACATAGCCTTAGGCCAAGTGCTGAGGCTCCTGTTTGGCCTCCTCCCAGGGAGCAACAGGTTATTTCTTGCTTTGATCACCCCCACCCAGTTTCCAGCCTAGGTAACCAATCCTGGGGGGTGTAAAAAACTGTGTTAAAAAACTTCCCTACAAAAAGGTCAGAGGATCTAAGGGAGGTGGGGAGAGGCAAGACCAGCTAATAACCTCCAGGGAAAAGCACCACTGATGGTGCAGCACTGTAGGTGGCAGTGCACCCTGTGAGAGTTGGGTTGGGTGCAGACGTGCACGGGGTACTTGGACTTAAACCCCAAGTCCAAACCTCATCTAAGTAATTTTGTGGGAAGTTGGGTCTAGTAGGTTAGGGTGCTGCGAAGGAACCCTCCCAGCTTGTGGGTGTAACAGGAACCCTCCCAGCTTGTGGGTAATCAACACCCTAGCCTAGCCAGATGTTTAGTAGGAACCCTCCCAGCTTGTGGGTATGACAGGAACCCTCCCAGCTTGTGGGTAGAAACTAACTTAGTTCCTAAACACTGGTACCTAACTTTAATCCTCTGATGGTATTGATCTTTGGGAACAGTGAGCTGAAAGCCACTTTCCCTGCTGCAGAGCACCGAGTTCTGGGCACTGGCCTTGCTCGGTTGCCATAAGGTGAGAGACAGAGAGAGAGAGAGAGACAGAGGCAGAGAGAAAGAGTCATTGTTTGGGGCTGTGGGAAAATCAGTTTGCCCTGCCCTTGTTTGTTCCAGTTTTGCTGTCAGTCAGTCACACTGTCAGCACAGCACTGCATCTTTGATCCACTGCACTGTCTGTCCAGTCAGCACAGTCTTTCTGGCACTGTCCACACTTGTCTGTCCTTCCCTTGGCAGTGGCCATTTCTCAGATTCAGGTTTGCCACTTGGCGTCGCCACTGCCATCTACTTTTACACTGACCATCTCAGGTCTTTTCCAACTGTTTGTACAGTAATGGCCTTCGTCAGGGCCATCTGGGGCTGGCAGAGCCCTGCTGCCACTCACAGCCCCACCCCCAGTGGAATCGGAAAATTTTAGATCCAGGGACTTCAGTTTAGTGCCCCTGGCCCAGGGTTACAGGTGCCTGGTAGCAGTTTTTCTGCCCTTTGGCAGGGCCATTTCTCTGTTTTTGGCCCACAGAGCAGGTGAATCCTGCCAATCAAAACCCACTTTGGGGTGCCAAAAGCTAAATGCACTGTTTTGTGGAGTTTGGAGCCCAGCCTTGTTTTTTGGCTCCAAAACTATGAACGGACACCCTAATCAGAGATTTTGGGGAAAGCTGAGCTGGGTTGGTGGGGACATCAGAAAAAACCCCCCTCCACAGCCCATGATTAGCATCATCTCAGCATGCATTTCTGAATCTCCCATTCGTTTTTCAGAAATCAGTTCTGATTTTCAGCCAACCCCCTGAGTTTCAGCTTAGTGGGGGCGTTGCTGAGTGTTGTGCCTTTGCGTGGGTAGTAGAACCACTACTAGCTCTAGGCTTCTCTTCCCATGTTTTTGTGTTTTGGTGGGGAGAGAAGCCATGTGAAGCTCCTAGGCGGCCTTCACCCCTTGGTACCTCTCGCCTTGGGGAAGTAGTTAAGTCTACACGGCCTAGGTTGCTGGAGTCCCCCTATCTCCCTCGTAGGTTGGGCCGGAATATGCCGTAGTGGCGTAACCCCATTCTCTTCCCCCTTGGGGTTGCTCTTAACCCACATTTTCTATTTTTTTTGGCACTCGCTTGTCTTGTTGTGGTTTTTCGGCCACGGCCCCATGGTGCGCCCCCCTGGGTTGTGTCCTAGTGGGGGGGTGTAACCAGACAAGCGCGCGCGTTCACATCGCGGATACATAAATGTAGTAATTGCTGCATATTTGTTACTATTTGTGCATATTCAATACTCCACTTTGTGCACATTTAGATTCCATCATGATTCCACAATGATCCAATGATGCCCTGTGCCTGTGCCTGTTTCAGCGTGAGGCCTCGCGCAAACAGCATGAAACAACAGGTTAGTACACCCCCTCTCTTGCGCGAGGCCTCGCGCAAGGTTGAGAGTCAAAAACAGTTCCAAGCCCGTTCAGTTTTGCATTCTCAACCATACTGTACTCGTATTCGCTAAAAGCGCCTCACATATGCATTATCCACGACATTTTTAACCCTTTTCAATGTTATGTTTCCTTCAATACAGGCTTTCTCCTTATCGCAGAATGGCAAGCCCCGCCAAAAAAGCAGCCGAGGAACAAGAAGATACCGACTATGACCCTGGGACCTCAGGATCGGAGGCTGGAACACCAAAGAAGGGGCGTAAGAAGAAGGAAAAACCAGATCCTGGCTTAACCTTGGGTACTGACATCGAGGACCACCTGAAACCGGATGGGAGGCAGGTGGAGGTTGAGCTGGACAGCGTGAGAATCGACCAGGAGAAGACAAAGGGGCAGATTAGACGGAGAGATACGAAGTTACTGCAGAAGCGTATTGAGTCACTCAAAGCAGCACCGCCAACAGGCCCATTACACGTCGATCTCTGGGAAGATAATAGTATGTTGCCAACCGACTGTTCGCTCTTCTCGTTGCGCGAGCCCTCGCGCATAGACGTGTCTCATATTTGCAGATGGCAATTACTGGTGTGTATCTGGACAGCACAGCGTGGAAGCGATTGCGAAGATTCGGGAGAAGCGACGCACAGTGTGTCTGGATCTGCAGCAGTGGCATACTACATGCATCGCCGATATTCTGAAGCCTACGACACCGTGGGCCTTCCGTGCAAAGCTGGCGGGACAAGCACAAGGAAGCGCACAAGACGTTGAGCCAATACCGCTGTATGAGGCAGCAGATAACCTCATTCGATGTGTTGAAGATCAGTGGCGGCGAGGCCTGGCTGACACGTACAGCAATCTCAAGATCGCCATTGTGGATGCTGTGCAGATAAGTGCCCTGGTTCCAACCGCTGAAGTGGAGCAGCCTGGTCAATCCGTATCTTCATTAATCGTTGTTTCGATGCTGTTCGTTGCGCGAGGCCTCGCGCATAACGTTGTCACTTTCAGGACAAAACGCATAAATTGTGGAAAGATTTTATGACGTTTGCCTACTATGCTAGTCCGGAAGCTGTGAAAGGTCTGCAGAAGTTCCACGACAAAGGGGAGAAGGTCACAAAGAATGTGCTGAAGAAACTGGACGGGATCCTGTTGCCGGAGTTCTACAAGAAAGTGTCAGAAGTGATGCAGGAAGAAAAAACAACCCTTCAATCCTTGCCGAATTCGATTGATGACATCATCCTTGACCAGTGGGTCTCAATGCATCTGGACCACCCGCACAACGGCCAGTACGTTCGACCTGAGAAAGGTGTGTACCATCGACGCGACGTGGGTTCCGCTTCTGCATTGGTGCGCCGCACTTTCTCCATTTCTGTTCTTTAGCCAAAGACATGCGGACCCGCAAAGAGGTTGCTGCACTTGGAAGGCCTGCCCTGAAGGTGACTCTTGGTACATGGGGCTATTGGCGGGAACCTGAAGGCAAAAGTCGCGGTCCATGGCCGGCATGGAAATCCATGATTCGCGCACCACTGTGGCAGGTGGCAGAGAAAGGCAAACCCGCCTCCCTGAAAATCCTCAACGTCCAAAAACTCCTGGGTCAAGAGCCTACCAAGAGCCGTGTGGTCCCCCCAGCTGCTGGCGTTACTGGTGACTTCAAGACAGTGGAACAGCAGGATCCATTACTGTCAAGTCAAACTATCACAATTAAGGCGACCCGAATTGCAGCATTGGCCCACGATCCCCCGAGGCGGTTTATTGAGATTGACAAGAACCTGATTGTCATCAAAGGCGACATATTTGAACATCTTGCTCCTGAGATGATGTGCCCAGCCTGGCTGTATGAAGAGATGGCGCGTGCCGATACCCTTATCTGCGGCTCTCAAACTGTTGTTGACAACATGTTCGACGTGCTGGAGACGGAAACAGATAGGCGTCTCAACGATGATTTCAACGCGCCGCGCATGGCTGACATGTTGCGTGTTCCCATCTTCAGTTGGCCAGCAAACCGAAGCCTGCAGGGGATCCTACAACGTTTGACATTCGCTGGTTGCTGATTTCGTCACCGGATAGCTGGTCGAGAAAGGTATAATTCCCTCATTACGTCCGCTCTTTGCGCGAGGCCTCGCGCAATAACTTCTCCCTCATTGCAGATTCCGAATTATCTGACGTTTGGACCTACTCAAGTAGAG
Source organism: Eutreptiella sp. 'Long Island Sound 2002' (assembly GCA_964036045.1). Taxonomy (NCBI): domain Eukaryota; phylum Euglenozoa; class Euglenophyceae; order Eutreptiales; family Eutreptiaceae; genus Eutreptiella; species Eutreptiella sp. 'Long Island Sound 2002'. The sequence continues at coordinate 3,528,619 of OZ038388.1, forward strand.
GAGATGGATCCTGTTGAATTTGGCGGTCACCTTCCGATAACAACGGTTATGTGGTATTTCGACACTCACCTCTTTTACCTGAAGCAGGATAAGAGCTTCAAGCCTGCGTTTGTGTTCATTGATCATCAGCCGGATCTGGTGTGCAAGATCGCGTCCATCGAGCCGGATTCTCGCATGTACCTTCTTGGTGTTACCTCCGACAATCTTTCCGATGGGGTCAACAGCGTGCAGACTCAGTTGAACCACGTATTGACACAAGGGTCGAAACTGGACGCGTCTGGTGATTGGGACCAGCAGGCCAACTGGTCAAACCGTGGTATTTCCCTTTGGGTTCGCGATGACAAGGTGGGTTCTTATGCGTTGTCGCTGAAGGAGGAAGAGACTGTTGAGAAAGGTCAAGCTGCAGAAGCACTGGCCCCTGCAAAGCGGAAGTCGACTGGTGGGGAACCAGCCCCCAAGAAGAAGAAGACTGCCTCCAAGCCTCAGGCAGCGAATTCGGTTACCGGTGCAGAATCCGACGAGAGCGATGGGGATGAAGAGGAGGAGAGCGAGGAAGAAGAGGAGGAGGAAGCGCAGGTCTCCCAGGGCAAGGCAGCGAAGAAAGTGGCAGCGAAGCCGAGGTCCGAGGAAACCGGGGCCCGAGCTCCATTCAAGCAGCGAGCCCATCAGTCCCAACCAAGAAGCGAGCCCGCAAAGCCACCGCCTAAGGGTAAGACATCCGTTGGTAAGGCATTGGGTTCTAAGATGCAAATTGTTCCGAAGAAAAAGTAATTTCTTCGCTTCTTCTGATATATTATGCGCGAGGGCTCGCGCTATGCATTCCTCTTCGACGACCTTTATGCGGTCCCCTTGTGCGGCACATTTTTCTCTGTGATGCATTTTATTGCGCTGTTGTGTTGGTGTTTGCGCGAGGCCTCGCGCACAGAAGGGGTGCCAAAAAAATGCTTTTTGTTGTGCAGCATGCAACATGGTTTTCGAAAACTGGTTTTCCAAAAGATTGAAAGCTCATGGGTGTTTTTATTGCAAAGCACGAGTGGTATAGGAAACAAAAAGTCGTGGTTTTCCCAAAAAAGAACTTCATTTTGGTGGAAATAAATCATTTTCCCGGGCAGTCGGTTTTGTTGAAAATAAAGGAAAATGGACCAGTTAATTGCTTTTCACAGGATTTTTGGTTCTTGTGTTTTAGGTCCCCCCCAAAAGGACTATTTTTTCGCAGTGCCGTGGAGAGGCAGTTTTGGGCGCATTTTGACCATGCATCTTGAGCCGCCTAAGGCTGTCGTCTTCTGGTGCCTACCATTGCTTAACTACTTTGAGTGCAGTCCTTGATTTTTCAAAAACCAGTGTGATTTTCATCAACAAAAGCCATTGGGAAGTATAATGTCCTTTTATAAGTGCCAATTTCCAGCTTGGCCACCTAATAACCGATTTTCTTCCATGGCACTAACACATCTTTACTCCTTTGAAACTTGTATCTGCTAGAATTTGTTGTACCTAAGCATTGAGCCCGAGAAGGCATAGACATGTAGCCATATTCACACTTGTTCCATGGGTCCGATCACTGCTCATCATACACAGGTTGTGGGGAGTAGATGAAGACTATTTTTTGCAATTTGCTTGAGAAAGAAAAAGTGACTACCACGTCTTTTGTGGGGGACTTGATCGAGGCCAAGCCCCCTCTATGTTTTGGGAAGGATCATAGACTAATAGTTAATCATTTTTATCACTCTTTTATAGCATAGAAATACATTTTTCAAAGTAATTAGGGTAATAACCCTAGCCCCTCCATGAAGTTCACCCCTACCACTCAAGCGAGCGGAGGTATTCTTTCATGGAGGTATTACCGAAATAATCCAGGCACTTTGTGCCTTTTTCCTTCAAGGTTAAGCCTAGTGGTCTCCCACCTGAGGACCTAGATACTCAAAAGTTTCTTCTACTTAATGTGGTTCTACTTTTAACTCATTCTGAATTCAGTTGCTTGGCCCAGGTGGCCAAGCCATATCCCGTGTCTGACCCAACCTACTTGCCCAAAATTCTTAACCTACTCCATTGCATCTCAAACTGTGCACATGAAATGCTTATCACTATCTTGCGGTCAAGACTGTTAAAGCTATACCTTTGTGATCACGCGATGTTTGTTTCTTAAGCGCTTTGCCTGTCATATCGGCATGAGTTAGCCTGCTTTAGAGGATTGAGCACGGGATCATCATTTGGATGTCCCGGGTTCGATTCCTAATGCTAGGCTATCGGATTTTCAACAGCGGTACCAGATTTCCAAAAAGCGTTACCTCAATTTTCACAGTAGTATTTCCTAATTTGCTGAGCTGTGAATAAAATGTGTTTGGGAAACAAAAATGTTTTTATAATGTATCACTGCTACTCTTTTATGATGTTTGTTTCCATTTCTTGCATCTACACTCAAGTTGGTGTTTTATTGGATTGAGACATTATTGCTCCTTGTGTTGTCAAGTGATCTTAATTCAGGGACTTCATTGATAGTGGTTGGGACAAATTTTAACAAAGACTTTTGGCAGTTTTCACAGTAAAACCATTTGCTTTGTTTAAAAAACACTGAAGCTTTGTAACCCGATGAATCGAGCTAACAAGTCAGGGTGAATCGGGGAAGTCGGGCCCTGAATTATTTTTTTTTGGGAGGGGTGTTAGACACGGACAGGTGGGTGATTCTGGTGAACTCTTTGACGATGCTTGGGAACCAGGGCGCATAGGTGGTTGGGCAATGATGATGGTTTTCCCTTCATCACCGCTTGTTTTGTTCCCTCATTGTTTCTCAGCAACCATGTACTAGAAGTTGGGGGGGGGGGTCTTTTTTGTTGCAAAGCCTTTTTTTTTGATGCACTAAAATTGAAATGTTGCTACATTTTAAGTCAAATCAGCTAAAAAATAGAGCAAAAAAATCCAAAAACAATGAGCAAAAACATGTAATGATACTTTTCACTTAAAGAGATTCTCTACCAAAAAATAAGATTCCAACAAAACCAAAAATCTAAAAAAAAAGTCATTGGTATGTTCAAAAGCGTCAAAAAATCAGAATCTTATTTTTTAAATGGCCATGTAAAAAGTAAGATTTTGCTGACATCAAAAGAACGCAAAGCCGGGGGTGGGGAGGGGGCGCAGAAATGCAGCTCCTAGAGGCACCCCACCAGATGAATCATCCACATTCCTCAGCAAACCCTGAAAAAAAGGCATAGCAGCAATGAATAGCAAAGAATACCACCTGATGCCATATTGCAGTTGGTTGAGCACTTTCAGAACTTGCTGTTGCGGTGCACACTACATCAGGTGAAGATGATTTAAACCACTTGATGGCGTCGGAACCTGCCACTGCGCAAATCAGGCACAACAGGCCTTCCTTGTGGTGAAGGGCTGTATTGGTGTGGAATATTGGACATGACCACCTTGAGGTAGGTAAGAAAGTATCTTCAGGAGCTCGGGATGCCTCCTTTGACAATGCAGGAAGGAGGTCTTATGACCATGTTGAGCCCCAAACAAATACAGAACCTGCATCCCTCGCTGTGTGCACCCTAGTCCGCCCACATTGACCACCATGTGAAAACATTTGGAAAGAGCAAAACATGAGCATGAAATTATGGGCTGAATTGTGCACTCACTGAGTAGTGCCTGAACAACCTCTCCCAGGCAAAACCACGCGTCTCTGTGCACTGAATAATGCCTCTGAGCAAAGTCTGAGCAAGGAATCTGGAACTTGGGACTGACTGGGCAGACTGCAAAAGCTGCAGAAAATGAGCATACAATGCAGGAACGGATGTGTTGGAGACAAGGCTCCCAGGAGTGAATCACTGGCTGTCAAACACTGCAGCAATGCAGTGGCAGGTGGGTGGCACAATGTACTGCGCAAGAAATGAAGAGAAAAAACCTGGCTGGATCACTCTGCGTCTGAAAAAGGGTCCCCTATCAGCAACCCGAACACACTGCTTGTGTAGACAGGCAAACAGTGGGCATCACTGTGATTTATCTTCCATGTACTTACTACACACCCGCAGAAAAACAAGGTGTTCTCTGGGTATCTTCTTGCCTGTCATTTTCTCAAAAGAGGACGCGTGCGCCTGGTTTGGCTGTGATGCTCGCCCCTGTCCTGCCCTGCCACAGGCACCAACAGCGCATTGCATATAAATACTGACGGGCAGGAGCGCGCTGGCGTGTGTGAGCATGCAGGGCAGTGGTGCCAAACTGTGGTTTCTGCGAAACCAGGGTTCGCAGGTGAAAGGCGAATCTCAGAAGCCTTTCGCCTGTCCTGTAAAATGGCGTTCCACGAATCATCACATCTCTGTTGGTCGCTGGGGAGGTAACTTGCGTACCCCCAGGGCACATCAAAAGGTCTGCCATTGATGTACAGGATTTCACGACTTCGCGACATCCCTGGCTGGGTAGCCTCCTGTGCAGCTGAGCCGAGGGACGTTTGTGGGTCAGTAGCTTCGGGGTCAGGCTCAGAATACAAAGGGGCCTCTGATGCACCTTACCCCAATGCAAATAACCCTTGTCCCCTGAACGCAAGTGGTGCGTGAACTGAGGCTTTGCGATGCAAATCCTTGGGCACTGACTTGACTGATGGACTGCGCAACAGAGAGGAGGGGGATGGGCTGGGTTCTGGGACTTGGGCAGAGGCATGCCCCAGGGGAGGGGAAAGGGATGGGCTGGGTTCTGGGACTTGGGCAGGGGACGGGTGGTTTGTTTTGGATCTCTTTGCACAAATGCGCTGCATTGATGCTGTCATTGTGGCAAACAAATGCTTCAACGGTGCCTGAACCTTCGCCCTAGGCGGTTGGACATATTCCAAAAGGACCAAACCTTGGCACTTTCTGACCACCACTTTGACCTGTACCCAATGAAATGTTGCAGGGAATCCATACATTTCCGCAGGCCACAGTTGGGTGTTTACGTAGCCTCAGTGGAACCATATAGGGTCAGTCCCGAAACCCAGGCTCCCCTGTTGTATGAAATTGTGAACATGGGCTCTGGCCAAGGTGGTTGAATAACCTACTGCGCAAAATACAGGCATTGCCTCTCATGGGTTGGCTTGGTGCAGTAGCACTCCTTGTGAACCCCCCCCGTGCAACTTTTTGAGCAACTTTTTGAGACAGACATGATGATCATGTAAAAATCTTTTTTTAGCGCAGAATGTTTTTTTTCCGTACGGAATCCTCTTCTTTTAGCGTGGAATCTTTTATTTTGGCCCAGATTTTTTTTGTGCTAAAAAATAAGATATGTGCTAAAAAATAAATTTTCGTATCTAAAAAAAAAAAGCTTGGACCGGGGGGTTTCCGGAACCCAAAATTTTGTGCACCAAAAATGACCCAAATCAATTTTTCCTTTGGTAAATTTCCTTTTTTTTCCACTACAAAAGCTGGGTCCGGGGCAGGCCGATGCTCAGTGACCCATGGGGGGGGGGGGGGGGGGCAGCTCCGTCTAACCCAGCCACCCACCCACCCACATCAGAAAAATTTCCTCAGGCAAAAAATGAAAGGGGCCGGAAATTTGAGACCAATTTTAGGCACACTTTCCTTTGGCCCCTGACCCCCCCCAGGGGGGGTACGGTGTCCGCCATACTAAGCAATGGCCTGTTCCAGGGGGAAGGGGGGGGGGGGTCCTCCTCCTGTGGTTGTCAGCCGTTCAAATATATGCGTCTCATTATTTGATAATAATGGCAGCTTTAGGAGTTGGAGTTGACAACAAGTGGCCCGAGGCCATCTCTTGCGCAACGCATACTCGCAGGGCCAGCAACGTCAACCCGTGATACCTGACGCATGAGCACTGGATCAGAGGTACAGAAGACAGACCGGAAGAAGGGACAAACCCCCGATCTATACCTCCCGTTGGGGCAGTATAGACCCCTGGCAAAATGGTGTAGGGCCACACTGGGAGGTTGTCAGCAGTCCCCTGCTCCCTGCTCACACGACAGCTACGAGAACACAACACCAATCTATAGATTCGCGCAGTGGCGCTGCCAGGCCAATTAACACTCTAGCATTGTTCTTGATCGAAATCAACAAAACTGTGCAGAGGTACTGCGAAAAAGGGCCACCTGAATGCCTGGTAGAGAATTGACAATCATTTGGGAGGTGATCAATGCGGAGGGTGCTTCCTGTCCTGGGCCAAGTTTTACGCCCGGAACTAAATGCAACCATTGCTTCATGCTGTTGCTGCATTTTTGGCACCATCTTCTGTGAAAGGGAGGCTCGGATCGCATTAACCAGCCAACCAGTCCAGAGAACCAGTCCAGAGAACCACGATGCAACACAGAACAGGACGGCACTACCACTGAACTTCCGTTACAACATCGCTCGGTGGGGCCTGACTCGTTAATTCTCCCAACAAAATTACACTTCTTCCGGGACTATGCTGTGCTTGAAGTAGAGGATGGAACCCCACTCTGGTGTCCAGACAGTGTGGAGGCGTGACTGCAGCTTCAACACTACCAGTTGCGGCCGCCCCAACACATTTCAAGAAATGCATCGCGTATGCGCCGCGCGTTCATGCGTCCGCAAACACACGCTGCATGCGCCAGCTCGCATTTTCTGCAGAGGGCTTGTTAGCTTGCAGTACCGGAATGAGCCTCAGGCCAAAACCCGCAGATCGTCCGCGAGAAGCACACAGCCAGCTAGAAAAGACACCAAAGGAGAGAAGCAGGTGGAACCCACAAGGGGTAGTGAGGAAACCTTGAACGCACCCAGCCATGAAATGGTCCCACTCCAATGTGCAACGAGGAAATCTGCCACTGCCTGCAACCAGCAAAGCCATGCGGAATTCAGTTTTACAGAGTCATACTGAGTCATACTGAGTCAAAAATATTTTCTATTTTTGCGGCTTTTTTGTTGCGTTTGTGGCATCGTGTTTCATGCAATCTTGTGCCACTTCAAAGGACCAGGGGTACCTTGGGCTCTGGGATTGCAGTCCATTCCTGCACAGGCATATAAACGTGGATCAGAGACAAAAGAGGCATAATGGAAACACGGAAAGGGGGAGGGGGGGCAAGCTGTGGGGCAAAAAACAGCATCCCAGGGCAAAAATTGTTTTTTTGTGATTTTATTTTGCGGAACTCGGTTTTGCGGAGGGCAGGAAGCCGAAAAAAATTTGCATTTTTTGGGGGGCAAAACAACACCTTGTGCCGGGAATAAATGTTTTCGCAAATAGTTAGGATGCGCACGGTATCGAAAACGCAAAACAGAGCGTCCGGCGATGGAAATGGCAAAATTTTCTGCTCCAATTCAGAGTGGAATCCAATTAGCGACTTCGGTGTTCTGAGTTTTGAATTTCGCAACTTGAGCAATCTGCTCATGGGGGCGAAGATGGCATTCACCACATGCATGGCCCGGTGTTGTTGCCAATGAACACAGACGTCAGAAAAAGCCCATGACAGCAGGACCCCTCCATAAACGGAACACTGCTGTGAAACCCCCTTATATGCAATCCAATCGTGGCGGGCAGCACCAAATGGGGCAGGGTCAGGATTTGATGAGGTGTCATGATATCTCCGGAGGAAAGTGTGGAGAGCTGTACAAACTCCAGAGGTCGGACGGAAAAGATGTCGGGATGCAACAGCTGCAGCGGTCTTTATGGTGCGTTCCCTTTGCATATCTACATGTCCACACAATGTATGGCCTTCCCCGCGAATACGAGGGCGGCTAGATTCAAAACAGCCAAACAGCTGGAACAAGATCCTATCGCACTGACGAATGCACGTGAACAACGCAAGCGCAGGCATACCCAAACACAACACACGCGCACACAAATCGACAGAAAACCGCTCATTTGGGCGGTTACGGCTTACAGATACTACGACAGCTGTTGTGTCACACTCAACCAGTACCATGACTAGCTCGTGGCCAGCAGCCGTGAAACCTTGGACAACGAGTGATCGCGTTTGCGATCCTCCAATACCTTCAACGGACGCAGAAAAGCAATATGCATAAATTACTTCAACCAACCACAAACACCAAACAGGGGAGAACCCGTTCTCTCCACAACTTGATGCCGAATCCTCTCACAACGCTCCACAGCACAAATTCAAGAGATTCTGCATTCATCAGAGCGCTCCACTTCCGACTCAACCTGCGCCAGAGACTGTGGGTCGCAGAGTGCATGATATAGCCCACCTGTCCCTGCTTGGATCCAGACATCTTCCATCCTGACAGCAGCCACTGCCTTGCCATAAATGGTGGCACCTCCACTGGGACGCTGCAAGTCAAGAAATAAGAACGCTTGACGGAAGAATGCGCAACCAGTCAAGTGGCAATCAGGGACCATTGCGCTGCCTGTTTGTATGGTGACCTGTGTTCTGTGTTAGTTGCATACGGGGAGAGGGGGGGTTCATCCTTTATCCACCGGTGATGTGGGAAGTGAAACACAGGGCCAGCTAGACCCCCAAATAGTACACATCAGTAGTGCAGTGCATTTCTGGGCATTTTACCTTGGTGTTAGATGGGCTGCGTGCAGGACTCCTGTTTGAGGAATGGGCAATAGTTGAGTACTACACATGGTCCACTCAAAAGTGGTGGTCTTCAGCACCCTTTGTTTGACTCCGAATCTGGTGCCCTGAATTTGCAAACGGCAACTCGTACATCCACCCCCTTCCTCACATCTACCACACCCACCCACCTGACAAACGTAAAGCACAATACACAAAACACAGAACACAAACAGTTTCAGAGCAAAATCATTTTTGTTCCATATTCCGAGGAACACATCGAAAATGCGGCACTTAAGACAGGGCTCTCTCAGAAGCTACGAAAATCCTCGAAACTTTGTTTTGTAGAAAAATATGCCCTTGGGACGAAAGCCATGCTGCAATCCCCCACTGCCCAATCATTTCCTGGATATTGTCATGCTTCGCCAACAAGCCTGGTCAAACAGCAAAAATGGCCAAGGGGAGCACTTCATTACACACGGGGGGGCATTTCCATACACGCAGGGGGGCACTTCAGCATTGAAATGTATTTTACTGACAACAACACTCGGAATGAGCTCAGGGTTGACACAGCTCAGTATCCTTGTTCAGGCTCCATTGAACACCTCTGCCATCATCCCCATGGTTAACCGACTGCCCATGGGGGGCGCCCAGGTGCAGGGCTCGGACTAAAAATCACCCCTTTCTTTGAACCCCCGTAGTATCCAGGCAATATTCACACCCAGCACCTGTGCAGCCACCTCCCGGTCTACTCACGCCAAAAGCAACCTTGCCCATCATCTCATAATGATCTCCACTCATGTCATTTCTCATAAACCTTGCTACGAACAAAAAGGCAGGGACGCGGTGGCCTAAGGGGTTAGCATACAACAACGGAGGAACTGAAGGCAATAGGAGGAAAGTAAAGTAAAGTGTATGTATGCTGTAAATCGGAAGTGGCTACATAACCCCTGCCTTCTTGGGGGGCGGGGGGGGGGGGGGATAAGGGGATGAAATCAAAAGTGGCTACATAACCCCTGCCTTCTCGGGGGTCCCCAACAGGGGGACGGAATCAGAAGTGGCTGCACAAATCCTGCCTTCTTGGGGGCCCAGAGAAAATGCCCCCCAAAAACGGAACATTTGTCAACACATCGGGTGACCAGTTTTACCAGCCCCTTCAGATGGGGCACCAAATTTTTCCAGCACCTGCGGCGCCAGCCAATTTCTCCATATTGGCTTGTACTATGGCTGGAACCTTTTCAACATTTTGGCCCCCTAGGGGGGGGGGGGGGGTCAGGGACTGCACCTGGGCGCCCCCATGCAACTGCCTAACAAATACACACCTGTACACTCACAACCTTCACCAGGACCGCATCATTCCCAGCAATTGGAGCCCCCTTGGCAAACAAGAACATCATAAAGCGGCTAGCCCCAAAGCCTCCTGCGGCACGGTGCGCAAGGATGAGATAACGGGGCTCCTTGGCAGCCACCTTGACCTTGTCACCGACTTTGCAACCGTCTTTGGTGAAATAAATCGGAATGGCCTCCACTGGGGGAGTTGCATCTCTTATCATTAAAGCCTCTGTTGCGAACGCGAAAATGAAGGACATGCTGATTGCCATTCAACAAACATGCGGCAATTGGAATCCAACCCTTCATGATTGCGACCCCAAACAGGCATCAATATGGCAAGAATGCATCAATGTTGGGCACTTTGTGCTGATCTTGTTTGCCACACTTCACTGACTGTCTCTTGTTTGTGGGTTGGTTCGAGCCCCCTGTGTGACATTCCGTCTGGTTGTTGTTTCTTTACGGGGCCCTGAACAGTTACCCGTTCTTCCCTTCGCATATTGCGTCGGGTTGCTTCTTTCTGTCGGCCGCTGCGGCCGGTGCTCTTGCTGGTGTCGTTTCCGCGTATGCAGAGCCCAGTGGTTGGTGTGCTGGGGCTGTGCTGGTTGTGGCATGGTGTGCCGTTTGCATGTCAGTGGCATCCAGTAGTTGGCGTATTGAGGTTGTGCTGGTTGTTGCGGGGGTCGTTTGGCTGTTTTTGCTGGCCACGCGCCTCTATCCACAGGCCGTCCAAAACCTGCCTCGCTGTGTTTCCGTGTGCGTGAGGCCCAGTTGCCCTGCTCCTCCACGTGTTGTCTCGACCGTCCACCATATGTGCCTTTCCCCCTCACAGCTGGTCTGCCCCTGATGGGCTCCTGCTCCTGTTGCGCAAGCAGCCCATCTGGGCTGCCGGAGACACCCCCCACCTGATGCCGGTTGAGCAGGGGTTGCCCTGGCAGCCGGTAGCGACGGGGCAGGCTGGCCGGGCCATCCCCTTTGTTGCTGCTGCCTCCCATGCGCACGCTCTCCCATCCCCTCCATTCTGGTTCCCTGTCCTGGCTGCCTCTCCTACCTTGCTGCGCCCCTCCTCCTTGTCTGCTGTGCTCGCACTCGTCCCTTCTGGTGTAGCTCCCGAGTCCTGTGTGTCTATGTTGCTCCTCCCCCTGTCCGTTAGCGCTCCACGGTGCCCCTTTTGCACACCCACTCCTGTCCCACCCGCCTGCCCCACCGTACGTGGATTTCACGTCTCGGTATGACGTTGACTGTCCCGCACGCGGTTGGCTGGTCACGGCCCTGTTGCCACCCCCATGGCGGGCACCTCCCGGCGCGCAGAGCGCAGCCCCCGCCCTTGCGCTCGGCGTGTGCCGCATTTGGTGGTTGCTGTTGTGCTCGCACCTCATGGTCCTCCTGTGCATTGCTGTGAGTCTTGTTGGGGCTCGTCTCACTGCTGTGTGTGGGGTGGCCCTACGCCCAGTTGCTTCGCTGCATGTGTACCTCCCAATTTGGTGCTCTTGCTTATTCTGCTGGCACACTCACCGCTGCTAGTGTGCGCCGCCGGGGGGGTCGCATATTGCTCCCTGCCTCCTGTTGTGGCTGTCGGGTGGTCCCATTGTGATTTGGGTGGCACCAAGGGCACCGGGCACTTCTGCACATGTCTCCAAATCTGCAAACTGACCTCTCACTAGTGTTTGTTGGGGTCCCCCCCCCCCCTGCTTTGCATCTGCCACCGGTTTTCACTTTACATGTGCAGCCATAGGGGGGTGCCCCTGTGGCAGCAGTGCCTGTTGGCAACGGCGAGGGGGCACAGAGCCCACAGTCCAGGGGGGGGGGGGGGGGGTTCTCGGAAATCGGATATCTTGCTTAAAACCCCCCCGAGCCAAATTTAAAAAAGGGGGGGGTTTAAGGGGGTTTTTGGCTGCGCGGGGGTATTGTCCGCGGGAAGGGCACCCCGGCCCCCTAAACCCCCCCCATGAAATACATAGTGTCGGGCACCTCCGAACAGTTGGGGATGCGGCCCAGGTGTGATCTGACAATTTGCACCGCCCCTACCAACGTCTATGGTAGGGTTTCATCGGCTTGGGTATTTCCGGCCGTGGGTACCAGAAACCTCGGGACTATGGGTCTCCAAGGCAGTCATGGGGTTCAAAATACACCATGTGGTTAGAATTGTAGCATGGGAGTTGAAACACATCAAGGTCGGTCATGGGGTTCGGATTGCACCATGGGGTTAGAAATACACCATGGGGTGAGAAATGCATCAAGGGGAGGGCATAAAAGAAGGGGTGTGTGTGTGTGTGTGTGTGACTATACTGGTCGGCCGACGCAACTCGGGAGGCCCTTAAGGCTATGGCGGGCCACGCCTCCCTCCCCGCGCCATTGTGTGGGCCTTCCAGTCCTAGTGTGCATGCCACGACAAGGGAAGGAGAGGGAGAGCGAGGAGGTGTAGGGGGTGGGGGGGGTATCCGTTTGTGACATGTGTGTGCATGTAGCTCCACGCTTTGTCCCTGGCCCCTTGAGTTGGGGTTAGGGACTCTGATTTTATTCCCCTTTGTTGGGGACCACTTCTGATTTTGCTCCCTTTGTTGGTCGCATTGCCCTTTCTTTTCCTTGTATGCATGTGGTTTTTTTTGGTAAGTGGTCGCGGTCTTCTTGATGCGATTGTGGCAAGAGGGGTTGTCCACGTTGCAATCTTGTTGTCACCATTGTTCTTATTAAGGGGCCACGCAACAAAGGGTGGATTGCAAGTCCCTAATCCCAACTCAAGGGGCCGCGCAACAAAGCGTAGATTGTGAGTCCCTAACCCAAGGGGCCATGCAACAAAGTGTGGGTTGCAAGTCCCTAACCCTCAAGGGGCCGCGCAACAAAGCGTAGATTGTGAGTCCCCCACCCAAGGGGCCATGCAACAAAGCGTGGATTGTGAGTCCCGAACCCCAACTCAAGGGGCCACGCAACAAAGCGTGGATTGTGAGTCCCTAACCCCAACTCAAGGGGCCACGCAACAAAGCGTGGGAGTAAAAAAAAAAAGGAAAGAAAGTGGGAGGCAAAATGTGTTCCCCAACAAAGGGGAACAAAATCAGAAGTGGCTGCCTCACCCTTGCCTTCTCGGGGGCCCAAAAGAGGGCGGAAATGCTATGTCACCCCCGCTACTCGGGGATCCCCAAACAAAGGGGGACAAAATCAGAAGTGGCTCCCTCACCCATGCCTTCTCGGGGGCCCACAAGTGGGCGGAAATGCTACATCACCCCTGCATTCTCGGGATCCCCAAAACAAAGGGGGGCAAAATCAGAAGTGGGTACCACACCCTTGCCTTGTCGGGAGCCCAAAAAAGGGCGGAAATGCTACGTCACCATTGCATTCTGGGGGGTCCCTAGCTAAGGGGACAAAATCAAAGGGGCTGAATTGGGGGCAAGGACAAAACTTTGGATGTGCACTCCAAAAGAATACCATCAAAAATTTTTCACAGAAATGGTGTGTTTGCATCAAAAAACACCTTTAAACCCCCCCACAGACCTTTTTAAAAAAGGGGGGGGGTTCCAAAACCCCCCACGCTATCGGATTTCTCGGAAACCCCCCCCCCTGCCACAGTCTGGGCATGAATGCTCCTCCAAAGATTCCACGTGAAGCGGTGGACCCGGTCTTTCTGTTGCACTACAATTCAGCGGGTGGGGCAGGGAAGGGCTAGGGCAAGCTACAGGCAGGCTCTAGCCCACTGACCTCCCTTCCCATTTGCATTAGCATCCACGACCTTAGACCTTAATAGGCACGTGCCCTTTTTGTGTTGCTATTGTTTCACTTCATCCTGTTTTGTTGCCGTTACTTCCACTGGTTGCAATCTCCAATGCTCATCGTGAACAGTTTTCAGAGGTTCGCCGCTCTACAAACATCCTGATGCATATCTTGCATATCTGGATCTGTTCAATCGCTGATTCTCCCAAATGGTTGTATTGCATATCTGTGCATTACATAGGCCGGCCATTGCTGTGCTTATTGCACCGAATTGCTCAACTGCATAGCAATGTTTCGTTTTCCCATACTTTTCTAGGGGGCATCGAGATGATACACTGCAGCGCAAAAAACAAGCGTTAGAGGAAAGAGAGCACAAGTTCACAGATGGAGTTGTCCATCTCAGCCCTCCTGCTCACCTACAAGGGTGCAGGATGCCGTGCAAGAACTCATTGAATTTTGATCCACAAATCAGTTCGCAAAATCGAATTTCGAATCAAAAATCAGAGTTGGTCTGTTTTGCCACAAATCATTTGGAAAAGGCATACTGTAAAATGGTTTCGCAAAAGGACTTTTACCCAAAAAACAGTGTGTCTAATTTTTTTTGACACCAATCAGTGGAAAACACCCCCCGAAACTATTTTAACAAGCTGGACGCATGCAAGGTGCAGGTGAATCTACTCATTGAAGGTGCAATCGGCTTGTCAATATATGGCTGCCAAAAAAACGTAACGTTTTCAAGTGCCACAATGCTGGACCCAGTGAACACAGAGTGAGGCTTTACGGTCCAGCAGTGGTGCGAACAGCACCATGTACAATCGCTTCAAAAATGCCAGGAGCAAATTGCCAAATATGCACCTGAGGAGCACGTGCACCCCTTATTGGCCGACCCCTCTCCATCCTGAGCACGTCCCGCGACACACATTTATCCCAACTGTGCCCTGGTTGGTTAGTGACCATCTAGAGTCCCAAAGTTTGACATCTTGGTGGTGGGTGGCAAATGCATTCATGTCCTGGGTTTTGGTGCCTTGTATATGTATGCATTGGAGTTCTTGAATTTCAGGGGATCAACGCATTCTGCCTTTTTTTTTCCCAAATCCCCACCATGATACACATCAACCTGGGGACCGACCACCTAGCTAACATAAATCTGGTAACATTACTGCACTATCGCGTGCCACAGTACACATTTTCATTGGATGTGTATAGAACTGGACACCGCCTTGAAAAAGCATGGATGAAACAGGTGATCCCAATTCTAGCACTTTGCAAAGCCATTTTTGGGGCCCAAATCCATAGAGCCTACAGCGCCCAGCGGCGTTCTGGTTTTTGGCCCCCAAAACACCTTTGAAAAACTATCATCAATATTCAATCGGCTCTACTTTGCACCGCATATGAAAAGAGGCCACAGAATTTTCTAGAACACAAGGAACCGTTATCATGATGGAATACATTCCAACATCTCCACATGCCTGGCCGACTGGCACAAAGGACCCAGGATTGGGTTGACCGCAACTCCCAATTACCACAACAAGCTTCAAACAAGAGGGGAAAATTCTGTAGCACATTCTTCTTCTTCTTCTTCCCCCAAACCAGACAGGTCCCAAACGTTGTTGGCGACCTACAAGAAGTTTCAACCTTTGTTGCTTTGCTGCATGACTTGAATGACTGCTTGACCAACTCAAGGAATGGTGGAAATGAGTTTTAAGGGCAAAAACTGCACAAAATGACTCGGGGGACTTGACAATAAGTGCTGTGGGGACTTGGAAAGAAATATCTTCACGGGAATGTCCAACCATTGGATCAAAAGGAGCAGGCATTGGCTAAAATGCTACATGTGCCAGTGCAACCCCCGAGGGTTTGATGCCATTTGTGTGAGGATGGGTGGCCAACCCATCGAATGGCTGCTCATGTGCAAGAACAACGAAAAATTCACGTAAAATCAGTCGGCTGGGCCGACACAACCATGAGACGCATACCCGCTGGCTGGATGTTGGACGAACCATTGGCCTTGTAGCGGCCAAAAATTACTCGGCTCTCCTGCCAGACCTCCATCAATTCCACGGTTTCCAACACAACGCCGGTGACCTTGTTGATACGAGAGTTTTCAATTCGATTGCCACACAACGCAACTAGACTGCAGCGATCACCTGCAGAGATAAGCAGGCTGCCCGCTTTTGTGTATTGAAATGCCCCCCTTCCAATTGAAAGCACCCCCTTCATCACCACAAAAGGGGGGTATCTCAATCCACAAAGGGGGTAATCTAAATCCACAAAGGTTTCTAAATATCCGTTTGTGGATGTAGATACCTACCTCCCTTTGTAGATGTAGATACCCCCCTTTATGGATTTAGATACCCCCCTTGGTGGAGTTAGATGCCCCCCTTTGTCGATTTAGATGTGCCCCTTCGTGGATCAGACGTCCCCCTTTGTGGATTTGGGTACCCCCTTCATGGATGCGTATCTGTGACTAAAGCAAGGGTGGCAACCTTTTTGCGGCATTGAACTGCAATACATGAACTGCCTGCTGTAGCGCAAGATTTGGTAATATGTCATC
Source organism: Eutreptiella sp. 'Long Island Sound 2002' (assembly GCA_964036045.1). NCBI lineage: Eukaryota > Euglenozoa > Euglenophyceae > Eutreptiales > Eutreptiaceae > Eutreptiella > Eutreptiella sp. 'Long Island Sound 2002'. The sequence continues at coordinate 3,544,647 of OZ038388.1, forward strand.
TGGTGGGTGTCTGTGACAAAATTTAACGACAGCCACGTTCCACTGTCATAGCTCTCGCTCCCCACAAACACTGGGAAAGTGTTGCGTTTGTTGGAGATAGTACGGTCCAGCTCCTCCCCCTTCTCCTTCTGCAGCTGCTCGTAGATGCTGGTATCAACAGCATCCTGAAGAAGGCAACGATGTGTTCAGCGCTAGGTCATCATTGGCGGTTGAAGGTTCATTTCAATACACAAAGGGGGGCTCTGGAATGGGCACTTCACTACACGAAGGGGGGCACTTCAACACACAAGGGGGGCAAACGTCGCTCGCTAGGGAACATTTATTGTGGTTGCCTGCGGTCGCTGGAACGTTATTTCGTGGCGCAGAACGTTTATTGTGGTCGCCTGCGCTTGCTGCAACGTTCAGGCGGAGGAGGCCATCGTTTTGAAGTGGTCATAATGTCATAATCTGATTGTGTCCTGGTCCCGGCTTGTGTTCCAACGGTCGGTTACGTCTACCACCTCCGCCACAGTAGTGTAACTGGGGCAGTAATGAATACAACAGACCCAGACTGCCTGTCATTTGTACTGGTAAATTGATTCACCGGGACGCTGTGTCCTGTGATCCCTTCTAGTGTCCCAGCAGCCTGGAGTTATAGACCCACAAAGTGGGCCTAGGATGCCAAAATGGCCAAATTCGCACCCACATATCATGGCTAGACCTGCATGACGGGGGCTGCCAGGGTTCTAGGTGCTCCCTTTCAGAAGGGGACCATGGCCTCTCCAAAGAAGAAAAGGGGAGCTTCTAAATCCCCAAGGGACCAGAATTATGACCCTCATCGTGGGGGTCATGCTAGGGGTCAATTTGGGGGTTGGGGTCACAAACCATGCAAAATCTCCCCCTTTGCCCTAGGGGTGGGTTGACTCCATATCTCTCATTGAATAATAGAACCCAACCAACCCTTGATTGTAGAGCCAAGACCCATGGCTCATCCTCCCTCCCTTAGCTGATAGCGGGGGTTGCACATTCAATCTTTGCCTATTCTTTGTTTTGTCGCTATCTACACCCCTTGTGTGCCGGATGCTTGCAAAGTAGTTCAATCTTCAACTCTTGTGGTGTGTTGTATTGCTGTGGACTTGGTGTACTAATCGATTTTGTGGACTACTTTGAAAAGTGGTTTTGCTGAACAAACACCAAAACTTGTATTGGAGCTTCATTCTGTGTGTAGGCTAGGCCGCGTGTCAAACAAAAATGGTTGTTTGTTCAATGACAAGAGTCTCCAGGTTTTAGCAAGTGTGCACACTTATTCACACGAAATTTGTACGAATTTCGTACGAATTTCACATGAATCTCACCAAATTTGGTCACCTTGTGCATGGGGATGGTAGAAACCTCCGATACAATCCTCCCCATTTCCATAGGGTTTGTACCAGACACCATGCCGCGTGGTGATGGAGCTCCGCCCAAGGAGCCGTTCCATTTGGTAGCCGATTGCACGCACCTACAAGACCTCCAGCAAGTTGTTACCAAGGAGCTTGCTGCACCCTACACCGTCAAGTACCTGCCCAACACCGGGCAAATAGTGCTTACCCCGGAAACAAGAGTTGTACGGGCCGTCCCACCTGAGCCCACCATGGAGGAGAGGTTGATTATGGCCGTTTGGCAGATCCGGTCGTTGCACCTCTCTAGGACAGGGGCGCAGTACCTAGTGGGGAGCATGACGTACAGTGTGGTATGGGAACAGGTGTACGGCATGCTTTGGCAGCTAGCCTTACCGGAGTCCCGGGCGTTCACTGCCTATGCGGGAGACGACACGGCCATCCATGGTGCGGCCTGCTACCTACCCGACCGCATCGGCCACTTGTACAAGTGTCGACCACCCCCACCCTGGGACATCATGCAGCCCGGGGACCGACGGTTGCACTGGTTGCCTATCGCGGTGGATGGTCCGAGAGTTCACTTGGTCCGTTAAGGCAGGGATTATTTTTGCTGTTCCTCAAGCAGGGATTTCATTGTAGGGTCCATGCTCAGGCCTTTTGCCCCAATGTTTGCCTCTTCGAAGTGACCGTTTGCCAGATTTAGACGCACATCTGTTGTGAGGACATACCCTATGAGGAATTCCACGAATGAGTCCTCATCTCCAGAGAACTGGACGGATTCCGCAAATTGTTTGATCCAGGCACCCCTCCTGTATCCAAAACCACGAAGTTGTTTGAGAACTTTCGCCTTGGCCAATGCCCAGTCCTTGGCGGGAGTCTCTTCTTTGACAGACTTTCGCACGTCTGCCAAGAAATAGTCAGCGAATTCTATGAAGTCGGCCATCAGAGATTTGTTCAAGAGCACAGGCTGACACAATTCACGCACTATAATAAAAACAAATGTGGGGAACAAAGCAGTGAAACCCTTGTTTCCCTTCAAAAAACAGAAGTAAAACAAAAGTAGCTTGCTGGGTGCACACCAAGCAAACACTCTGCCTTAACGGACCCTTCGATGTGGCGCCTCGAGTAGGGGTTAAGGGCATTTGTGGCATTGAGCCTTGGTTAAGTACACCTTGCGTGGCAGCCCATATGAGTGGCACTAGTCCGTGCACGTTTTGTTGCATTTCACACAATTTTGCATTTGGAGGCAGGTCCGTCACCCACCTTATGGACTATGGGACCATCACCCTCCTCACTCTGCTTGAAGCGCAACAAATATAAACAAAGTTCATGTGACAGCCAATTCGCCGATTGATGCGTGAAAGTGTTTTGTATGCCAACGCATTGTGTTGTGCATCCACCACACGGCAAACTTGCTAGCTTCTTGCTTGTGGGCCCAAACATTGTCACACTTTGCAGGAGAGGGAAAATGCAAAGTGCCAGGAAACAAGCAATGATTCATGTCACTGTGTTTTATTGTGCATCCTCTGCACAACGCGGAAGCTATGAAGCCTGCTGGAGTTGGCTTCTCTATTGGCCGCAAGCTAGTTCTTTTAGGGGAAGTATTAGCGCAACAAGCAAATTTTTTAGCCATTTTCCACCAATTGCTCACTTTTGCCCCCCCCCCCCCCCCCCCTAACACATAAATTACAATTTGAGTGTTCTTTTGAGATGGGGATATGGACGCCCACGCTTTCGTGTGGCCCCTCCAGTTGGGTTGATGGATCCCATGCTTTGGTGTGGCCCCTCGTTTTGGGGTCAAGGACTCCCACGCTTTGGTGTGATCTCTCCAGTAGAGGCTAAGGACTCCCGCGCTTCAGCGTGGCCGTAGAGCCAAGATTAATGGCTTTCACGCTTCAGTGTGGCCTTTCCAATTTCCCTCCCTGGATTGTGTTCCTACAAGCAGAATAAAAACTTAGACATGGGCTCTACCACTGCTTCGGTGTGGCCCTCGAGTTGGAGCAATGGACTCCCACGCCTTGGTGTGGCCCCTCGAGCCAGGGTTAAAGACTCTCAAGCTTCACTGTGGCCCCGCGAGTTTGGGTTGAGGACTCCCATGCTTTGCTATGACCCTAAAGCCATGTTTTTTTACAAAATTTTGCTTGTAACTTGGTCCGTGTCTAACGGGCAGCATTATCCCTACAAGCGTGGGTGTCGATACATTGTGCACAATAATGCTAGGCTAAGTGTTTGCACTGCGTGCGCACTGCGTGCATATTGCGCACGCAGAGGCTAGTATACTCACCCAAGAATACCTGTCACCTGTTTACTAGAGGGAAGACTGAAAGGTGTCAATACCATAGGGTTGGCTAGGTGTCCATCGATACTTCTGGTTGTAGTTATAACCAACAGCATCGTCGAAGAAGATCTGTCCGGTCTTGGTGTCGACTCGCCACCATCGAGTATCGGCAATCGAGAGCCTTCGAGCGACGATGACCACGTTGACTTCTCTGCAGTTGTGGACGTGGCCATACCAATCGATGATCTTGAGCATCTCGGTTCGAGAATCACCTTGAAGTCGACCAAGGTTTTGGTGCACGTACTATCTGTCGGGAAGAATCCTCTGCAGGGCGAATTGAACCACCTCTACGGATACGAGGCTCGCTGCAGTGTCGGCAATGACGACGTCGAGATCCGGGCCGTGTTGATTGTGTACACTTTGTCGATGGGCCTCTTCTAGGGGGAAATGGTTGACAATTCAAATATGCCACATCCTAAATGCTTGGGAAGCCAAAAAAACCCTGGTACGGAACCAAAAACTTGTGAAAAGGGGCCAAGACTAGGGTTCGAGTATTTGCCGCCATCCAAAACTTCGCACTGCGTGCGCACTGCGTGCATGGCATTCCCCTAGTTGTAGGCATCACAGGCTGTGATGGTTGAGGGGTATGGACAACACACGTGCTCACCTCCAATGCATCTCTGCCTCATGTTGCGTGGCGGTTGAGTTGCTTGTATCCATCGAAACGTGAGGAATGTTGCCGCATAAAAAGAAAAAATTGGGCGTGCTTTGTCATTGATTATTGTGGCAGTGGGTACAAAATAGCAATTCAACAACGGCTTCATATGGGTTGACATTGATGCAATCTTTTCCCATTTTCTCCACTACTTGGCCCCACAAAAAAAGGTGAACGATGCTGTAAACTTGGTCTCTCTGTTGGCCGTGATTGCTTGCAAGCGATTGATTTTCTACAAAGTTATGAAAATCGTGGAATTTGGGACACAAAACGGAATCCAAAGATAGCACAAATGAAATGTGCTCCCAGTTTTGTCATCTTTTCCCCATTTAACCCACTACTTGGTCCTCGTGTGGACAACAAGCAACTTCTCGAACTCAAAGCCTTCAACACCATAATTACATTTCCTATCAAAGAGTCAAAAAAACGGTTCACTCGGAAAATGCACCCTAACCATCTACATGTAGTCTGCACGACTTCGTCTCATTTACAATATCTCAAAACGGGGTGTGTGGGTTCTGGGCACAACCCCAATGTAGTGCAAGCAACCGTGCACGCACTGTGCTTGTGACTCCCTCTTCATCTAACACACACACCCTACACACACGGTTGAGGGGTCAAATTTAGGAAACTCAGTGCGGAATCATTTTGTCTACCAAAGGGGGAATGTTTGCCCGGCGCGCGCCCAGCGCGCTGCTTTTAGATTAGCTATCCCAACTTCAGCCCCAGATTTTACCCTCTCATGCATAACCCCCCCCCGAGTAGACCACGTTGCACTGCACACCTTCCCTACAAAGCACGTTGCATAATAAAGCAATAGCTGTGAATTCAACTACTCCAACTGTCATTTGTATTGTACTTCACAAACAAGTGTGGGTGTTAATACATTGAGTACAATAGTGCTCCTTACACTCATCACAAACTGCGACTGGAGTGTTTCTGACAACACAACACACACAAATTCTGCCTCATCCGCTGCCTCATCTTGCGTGGCGGCCAAGTTGCTTTGGTCAGTCCAAATGGGGACAAAATCAGACGTGGCTACCTCACCCTTGCCTTCTCGGGGGCCCAAAAGAGGGCGGCAATGCAATGTCACCCCTGCATTCTCGGGGGTCCCCAACAAAGGGGACAAAATCAGATCTCAAAACCTACGCTAGGGGTAACAATGATGCCCCTAGTATCTCAAAGTATGGGTCTCTAGTACGGGCAGACACCGAAATAGCTGCACTGCGCTAAGTGCGGCCCCTTAGTGCACCCGCTAAAAGGTCACCGGTGGGACACGGGTCGAAAAAGATGCCCAGCGCGCGCATGGCGCGCGTCCGGCGTGCTAACGCTCCCCCAAAATGATGATTTCAAAACGGTCAAAGTTCCAATTTCATGCATTGCAGTATGCTACATGAATACCCCTGCAAAAGGTCAAAAGCACTCATGCTTGATTTTAACCTCACAACCCTCTTCGAGGTTATTTAGTTTCAAGCCAACAAAGCAACAAATACACTGAGGTTGATGCAGCGCAAGCACCCTTCTTGCTGTCTTAGTCTCGAGATGCAAACTCAAATAAAAAAAAACGCATAGCAATATTGCATACAAAATAGATGCAGTATTCCACACAAGAAGTAACCCTTTCAGCAAGCTTTAAAGTTTGGTAGACACCTACATAAATCATTGAAGCCTGGATACCACATGGTAGTCGAAATAGCTCTCGAAATCCACGATCAGAGCTCTTCATTGCTACAGCTGACCCATGGGAGGCCGTGGTAGCTGACATACAACACAGTGTAGAAAAACGCTAGAAAATACAGCGGGAGCCTGCCATGCCCAATCCCTGTGTGCTCTGACACACAAAACAAAAGAGAAGGGTGATAGAGACAAATGTAATAATCAAATCAGACCCTGGCAGGGAGGTGTTCAATTTCGTAATTTCCTTTTTGGTGTTCCCAGCAAAGCGTGCAGATACAGGAGCTCTCAGGCTTCTCCCAGATCATGGGTACATGCAGACCATACAGGAGTTCAACTTAGTTTGACCCAGACCTGTGAATCGGCGAAGCCTGCTGACCACATGGTAGTCCAAAAAGCTGTCAAAATCCACGATCAGAACTGTACGATTCTACAGATGCCCCATGGGAGGCCATGGTAGCCGTCATACAACACAGTGTAGAAAACCGCTGGGAAATGCAGTGGGAGTCTGCCATGCCCAACCCCTGTGTGCTCTGACACACAAAACAAAAGAGAAGGGTAATAGAGACAAATATAATTAAATCAGACCCTGGCAGGGAGGTGCTCAATTTCGCAATTTCCTTTTTGGTGTACCCAGCAAAGCGTGCGTACACAGAAGCTCTCAAGCTTGCATGGGGATATTTTGCACTGCCAAAAAGGCCCCTATATATGGGCACGGGGACATTTTGCACTGCCAAACAGGCCCCTATAAAAGGGCATGGGGACACTTGGCACTGCCAAGGCCCCTATATATGGGCTTCTCCCGGATCGTGGGTACATGCAGACGATACAGGAGTTCAACCCAACTGTGCAAATTTAGTCTGACCCAGGCCTAGGTGAGTCGGTTGGGGTGAGTTGGCGAGGCCTGCTTATCACATGGTAGTGGAGACAGCTCACACAATCCAGGATCAGCTGTGCGATTCTACAGATGCCCATGGGATGCCATGGCACCGGATATACAATGCCCACACTACACCCACTTCAGCAGCTGCAATTGTTGTTGATTAGTGTAGACCGCTCACAATATCAGGATGAGCATGCAGTTTGCTGCATGGGAGGAAACTGGTGCCAGTCTGTGGCAGTGGTTTGTTTTGCAATGAGCCAGCAGCCGAGATGCTGAGACCAGCGGAACGTAGCACACCGTGGTTGATTGCTTAATTGGGCATCCGGTGCGTTTGTAGTCACGCCTTTGGAGAGCCAAATAACTTACAAATGAAACGGGAGGAGCCACGCATGTTCCACCATACCATGGTTTGGTTTGGTGGGCTGAGCTGGGACGGCGTGATGAATATTCTTCACGCGGTGCTCAGAGCCCAGAGAAATTGCACGTGACCCTGGGAGTAACTTCCTCGTGGTGCCTTGGCGATCACTTTTACATGCGCGCTGGATCAGTGGACACTTTGATGTATGACATCAGTTCATAAAGTGAGAGAAAGGGAGCTTTCCGAGGGAGCATTTGGAGCGAGGAGAAATACTATAAAACAGTACCTGATGTCCAGATGGCATGAAGCTGGACCACAATTGGTGGGCCAGGGGATAAAAAGCTGCATACGAGACAACCACACGAAACCACAAATCACGCAAATGCGGACTCCTGAAACTTGCTATGGTCATCCCTGTCAGTACGTCTAATCTAAGTGGTTGCGCAATTCCTCGTGGCATTCTTTCCTCCCTGCAGGTTCCGTGTTGGGGTGACTGTTAGGGCGACGTTACGTGTAACTTTTCGACTGCAAAAGCAGTACCAATAAAATCAAGGGAGGGGCGGGCGTTTGAATGGTGGGGCACCTGCCCTCCCGCCACATACACACAGGCAACACACATCGGGCAGCGTGAATGTCAAGCTCCGCCTTGTACCTCTGTTCATTCTGGGTGACTCATTCCACAGCTAATGAAACCTGCAGAATTCTAGGGATATTATGGGAACACGCGTGCGCAAGCACACGCACACACACACACACACGCACACATATGGGCGCACGCAGACATACACAAAACAATACCATCACTACCTCCATTACCACCAGCAACAACAACAACACTCACACAACACCCACAGACATACCACACACACCCAGTACACACTGCAGCTCCCGGACACTACCCCAAAATGCCCTGGTCTACGTAGCAGGCCCGCAGCTGGTCCTCACTGGCGGTTGCGTTGCACAGAATCTGCAACGGAGAATCAGCCCACATCAGAGATCACAGGACACAGGCAGAGGGGTCAGGGATACTCAGCTCAAGGGAGGGGCAGGCATTTGAAGGGCATGGCGCCTGCCCTCCCAAGTGGTTGTGCATTGGGGTTGATGCAAAGATAACCAGATGAATGTTGCAACGCGAAGACCCAGTCAAAATGACCGCTACGTATGTGAGACCTGGCAGGCATTCTGTGGCACATTCATGCTGTCAATCAGCACCCATACACACTTACCGAAAAGGCTGAAAGCACAACAACAGGAACACACTTACACCACATACACACAGGCGACACACATAGGGGCAACATCAATAACAAGCTGCACCAGGCTGAATGCTACCCGTACTTCTGTTCACTCTGGGTGACTCGTTCCACCACTAATGAAACCTGCAGAATATTAAGCATACTATGGGCACATGCGTGCACAAGCACATGCACACATGCGCGCGCGCATATGCAAAGACACACACACACACACACACACACACACGTAGATGACCAAACCAAAAAAAGCGACCAAATCCCAGCACAACCAAAAGCAGGGCAGGCACTGGTCGGAGGTAGAATCTCGTCAGGCCACTGACAGTGAAAGAAAAGTCATGACCATCGGCGACTAGGCGCCTTTCGGAAGTAGCAGCTGGAGAGCAGTGCACTGAAAATCTGCGAAGCAATGGTATACTGCACTGCCTCTTGCAGTGCCTCACTCGTTTAAAGTCAAAGCCGAGCGGGAACACAAGGTACGCCTATGCGTGGTGAGGCCTGTATGCACTATGCGCGCGCACACACACGCAGACATACACAAAACAATACCATCACTACCTCCATTACCACCAGGAACAACAACAACACTCACACAACACCACAGACATACCACACACACCCAGTACACACTGCAGCTCCCGGACACTACCCCAAAATGCCCTGGTCTACGTAGCAGGCCCGCAGCTGGTCCTCACTGGCGGTTGCGTGGCAGAATCAGTCCACTGCCCCTGCAATCGGAGATCACAAGACACAGGCAGAGGGGTCAGGGATACTCAGCTCAAGGGAGGGGCAGGCATTTGAAGGGCCTGGCGCCTGCCCTCCCAAGTGGGTGCATTGGGGTTGATGGCGTGAACAAGAGCAAAGATAACCAGATGGAGGTTGCTGTGGGAAGAACCAGTCAAAATGACCGCTACGTATGTGAGACCTGGTAGGCATTCTGTGGCACATTCGTGCTGTCAATCAGCACCCATGCACAAACGCACGCACACACTCACCAATCAGGCTGAAAGCAACCACAGGCACGCCCAGACGCCACATACACACAGGCAACACACGTGGGGGCAAGGTGAATGTCATGCTGCTCCAGGCTGAATGCTACCCGTACCTCTATTCACTCCGGTGACTTGGTCCACCGCTCATGAAACTGCAGAATATCAAGGATACTATGAAAACACACCTGAGCAACACGCGCGTGCACACACACACACACACACGCGCGCGCACTTTTGTTACCACCAAAACACACACACACACACACACACACACACACACACAACACACGACAAAGCGGTGTGGCAGCGTATTGCAGGATACCCACTGCCCACTGCCCCCTTGGAGTGTGGCAATGTACTTGAAGGATACCCACTGCGCACAGTCCCATGTCGGAAGGCAGTGTACAAAAGCCGACTTCTTGCCCACTGCCCCTTGGGTATCCTTCAATACACTGCTGCGCTGCATGGGGTAGAAGGTAGTGTGTATCCTTCAATGCACCCTTGCAGTGGGGGGGGGGGGGGGGGGTGAGGAGTGGGTCTTCTAGGTAGGGGGCAGCAGGCATTGGGTATCATTCAATCGAACGCCACACTCCAAGGGGGAGTGGGCACCGGGTATCTTTTGGTACACTACCGCACTTCAGGGGGAGTGGGCAGCCCCCTAGTCTTCGACCACTAGTACTCGGCAAGTTCAATGGTACAAATTGGAGTGTTTGTTCTATATTTTTCTGTTTATGGGGAAGAAACGGGAGGTTACCAAGTTGCGAGCCCCTAACATAATTTCACTACAACTCTTCCCCTTAATGCACTCCCGTCAAGCTTCTCCTAGCCCACTTACTATTGTTCTTTCTCTCCCTCTTCTCGTTGGAATAAAAGATTTTGGGGTGCAGAGTATTCCAATTTTTTTGATGAAGTCGAAGATGACTACACAAAAATCTGCATTTTGGATTCGCAATTTTTGAGCTAACGATGCAGAGCAAACCAATGAGAGCTGTGTTGCAAAAAGCTTGGACAAAGTGCATTCCAGTGTATGAAGTTGATGGAAATGAAAGAGGAGGAGTACAACTGCAAAACCTCCATTTTCGGCCTCATGAAAATGACCCATTAGGAAGCTAGCCTGTCTCTGTACCACTGAACTTGTTGGCAACCCACTATCCCCTACCCCCTACAGTGCGGTGTGCATTGCAGCAGTGTACATAAGGATACACACTACCCAATGCCCCTTGCAATGCAGCAGTTTACTGAAGGAAACCCGGTGCCCACTAGCCCTTGCAATGCGGTCAATGCGGTAGTGTAATGAAGGATATCAAATGCCTGTTGCCCCCTACAGTGCAGCAGTGTATGGTGGGATGCCCACTGCCCATTGCCCCTTGGAATGTAGCAGTGTGCCCTTGGATAGCCACTCCCTAGTGTGGTTGTGTACAAAAGGATTGGCACTACTGAGTGCCCACTATAGTGCAGTAGTGTATTGAAGGATTTACACAGCCCATGGCCCATTGCTGTGCGGCAGTGTAATAAAGGATTTACATTGCCCACTACCCGCTGCAGTGCGGTAGTGTACTGAAAGATTTACACTACCCACTGCCCGCTAGAACACAGTAGTCTGGGGAAAGATTCACACTGCCCAATGCCCAATGCCCCTTGCAAGGAGGCAATGTACAAACGGATTTACACCACCTACTTCCCCGTGCAGTGCGGCAGTGTACCAAGGGGGGCCTGCTACTCACGGCAAGCTGCGGTGCAGTAGTGTATTGAAGGACTCACACTGCCCATTGTCTCACCTTGTAGTGAGGCAGTTTATTGAACGATATACAGCACCCCGCTACCCACTGGATTGTGTTAGTGTGCTAAAGAAATCCCACGGCCCACTACCCCTTAGAGTGAGGCAATGTATTGAAGCATTTGTACTACCCACTGCCACTTGCAACAACGCTGCATACTAAAACATTTACACTGCCTACTACCCTTGCAATGAGGCAGTGCACAAAAGGATTCACACTGCTCAGTGCAGTGCGGCAGTGTACAAACAAATTCTATTGCCTTTGGCAAGGCACCTCGAAGAGCGTGCTAGGACACTAGAGTTAGTCAGTCCAGCAAGCAGGTATTTCGGCGGCTAGTTAGTCAGGTAGGCAGACCGTGAGGAAAACAAGCAGGCAAGCAGATGGCAAGAAACATGCAGTTTGGTGTTTTGGTGGCGGCCTACATCTACGGGTGAAGGAGCACAATCTGGGGAGTGGCATCATGGCCGAGCGGATAGAGCACCAAGTTGTTAATCAACACTCCTGGGATCGAAATCTTGGGCGCCAAGCCGTTGCGACTTCTGTCACCACGTTCCGTTTTGCAAACCAAGGTTCCAATCCTTCTACACACAAAACTTTTGACCTTGGAGCATGCTATGTGAATGGCCCCCAAATAGTGGGGTATACGGTGCCCGTGCATGCACTCGATCAAATAACCATCTTCGAGGTGATTTACACTACCCAATGCCCACTGCATTGCGGCAATGCGTTGGAGGTTTGCCATTTTTCACCGCTTCGCCACTATTTACAGCGTGGCTTGACTTGAATGATTGGTAGTGCCCACTACTTCCTACGGTGTGGCTAGGCATTGAAGCATTGTCACTGCCAGTTGCCGCCTGCAATTTAGGAGGAGGAGGAGATGCGGTCCCCCTTAGGGAGCACCCGCTCTCTAGCCGGCCCCCGCCAACTTGGGCGCGTTGTGTGGAGGGTCTCCGGTTTGAGAACTGCGAAACAAGAACAAAGCACGAAAAGCGGTTGGAGAAAACTCCTCAGGAGAGAGCTTCCTCTCTTCCGAGCTACAGAGCAGCCCTAGACGTCTGTTGGTCTGTCAAAGAGTGCGCAATGATGCGATCATATGCAAGCACATCCCTTCACCACACCTAAATAAATCCACAAAGGAGTTCGTGTTTTTTACCCACCAATCTATCTACCGTCTATTTACAGTCTGTGTTAGGTGCAACCACCTGACCACACTCACACAAAGGACATTCAGGGGCCAGGACACATGCGGCTGAGGAGAGCGGCATCATGGCACCAAGGGGCCTCGTACCCCTTTGGCCTAAACTCCTGCGGAATTACTTTGTCAGTGTACAGTCCCACCTCCCACATTGTTCTGTGACAGCCAATGCAAAAGCTTTTTATATGCTCGGGTCCGCATGCATGGCAGGTGATGGGCAGCGGCATATGCCATGCGCATAGTGTTCTCCATGCACACACACAGACACACACACACACACACACAAATACACACACACACACACACATGGACACACACACACAGACACACAGACACGCAAACACACGCACCTACACAAACACACACACACACACACAACAGGACCATCACTAACCCCATCACCAGTAGCAACAACAACAACAACAACAAAAACAACAGCAGCAACAACATCAGCATCAACACCCATGCGACACCCACAGACATACCATTCACACAACGCACCCCCAGTACAGACTGCAGCTCGCAGACACTACCCCAAAACGCCCTGGTCTACGCAGCAGGCCTGCAGCTGGTCCTCACTGGCAGTTGCGGTGCACAGAATCTGCACCGGAGAATCAGCCCACTGCCCCTGCAACCGGGGGTCTGGGATGGCTGTATCACAGCACCGGAGGTCGACACAGCACTCTTTCTTATCGTCGAACAGGTCGAAGCGGTACCTCTTGTCCCCACAGTTGATGGGGCTTCCAAATAAACTGTCCATGGTCTTCCCCTGAGAGTGGAAATCCGGCATTTGCACAAACAGGCGGACAGGAAGGACACAGAGGCTGTGCCAGACAGATAGCAGAGCTTATGTGCTTGCTGCAGTGTATAGTTTGTCCTCTAGGATGAAAGCATTGACAAATCATAAAGAAAATAGCAATAAGAAAAATCAATTGGGGGGGTATGTGGCATTTTCCCCTATATACGCCTGCCTGGCTTTGATCTAACAACCTCTGCGAGGTGATTTTGAGGTTTTCAGCTGTTGTGGCTAAGAACACCCGAAGAACCCCTTAAGCACTCTTTAAGGACACCTTTAAAACACCTAAAGAACACCTGCTTCAGCAGCTTGTGACGATCACCTGAATCATGCCTTACACACACCTTGAGAACAGATACAGAACAAAAGCAGGTCACGTCAAGAACACCTGGAGAACATCTTGCCTTAGGCAATACCAGATGATGGCGGCATGTAACAAGGTATGCATAGCAAAGAATTTTCACCTTCACCCCGTGTATAGACTTATGACCTAAGACCGAAAAAAACTCTTTTACACTAGCAAAATGTGGCCTTACCCCCCCGCCCCCTTCAAGGATGATGCATCTCTTGTCAGCCCTGTTTGGCCATCCCCCCCCCCCCAAGTTGCAGCCCCATCTCCTGCACCCACCCATAGCCACCCCCTCCCATAGCCGGAACTCCACACGACAGGAAATGGGTCCATGAAGCCTGTGTCCTGCAGCCCCAGAAGGGGCCCACAGCAGTCGCATGCAATTTGGCTCTGTTCCTCAAAAAAAAACAGGGGAAAAACTGCGGGGCCGGTGCCGCCATTTTTTTTCTACGCTTTTGACTGATCCATGGCCGTAACAATCCTCTTTACCCCCCAACCCTTGGTCCCAGGACCACCTTGTGGGTATACTTCTATGCTGATTCTGTGCCAGAGTCCAAGACCTCTTTGAATTAACAAACCAAAATGTGCCGGTGGCAGCCAGTAATCGCTGGCGGTTGCCTGCCAACCGTCCCCACAGGGAATCCTTTTTTGTTTTCAGAAAACTGAAACAACGACTGGGGTGTCCTGAAGAAGAGTTGCGAAGAGGTCATGGTGGAACCTCCCAACACCTGGCACAATTAACATCGAACTTGTGAGTGCTGCCCTAAGCGGGCAGATCCCAACATCACATTGGCACGGCACGGCACATGGATTGGTGTTTGCCCCACGGGGCACGTCATCGGTGGGTGTGTGCAGTGTGCCTGTGCCTGGCTTCCCCGGTCGATGGGCCCCTAATGCCCCATCAGACCGGCAAGGATAGCCCAGCAGCCCAAAGCCCTGGTTCCCAGGAAGTTGGATCAGTGTAGATACCAGCGCCGAAGTTGAAACCCTGACTCAGCAGCCCGATCCACTTGAGGGAGGGGCACTGAGTGAATTCACACGAGACTGGCTCACTGAGTTGTGATGAAGATTTCTCGGCATCCGAGTCCCAGGGGTCCTCTTGGAAATACCCATGTTGCAACATTTCCAGCACGTCCCACCAACCCGCGGCTAGAAATGGGAGGTACTGCTGAGGATCCAGGAGCCCTTTCCTTGTACCCTTTCCCTTGGTAGGTGGCGGTGCCCATCGGCATCTCACCACTGTGTGTGTGTGTCTGTCGGGGTTGGGGGTTGGCAGGGGGGGGGGGGGGGCTGAAACCTAATAAAGTTCTGTTGGGGTGGGGGGGGTATGAAGGACACCTGCGTGGGTCCTGCATGGGTCAGTGTGTGTGTGTGTGTGTGTGTGTGTGTGTGTGTGTGAGGAGCACCTGGGGTGGGGGAAGCCCTGTGAACTTCGCCGTCCCAAATCATGATTTTGCTTGAAGGTGCCACTCAGTTTGTGCCATTGTGACAGGTGCAGGCAGAGTCAGTCAGTCTGTCTGTGTTTCTTTTACAAAAACTCAGGTGCTTTGCCCTGGGCAATGAATCTGGATGTGTTCTTCCACCTTTTTTGGTCACGTCCAACCCCGCACTCCTCACAGCAGTTGAGTCGAGCAACCGAGTCAGTCGCCGCCTGCATGGGGTTCACACGGAAGGGGCAGGGGCTACTGCCCCACCTGGAGGTCATCTAACAACAAGCTTTCTTGGTCTTTTCATATTCACTCAGGATTGCCCTTTGAGGACAGCCCTTGGGGCCGGTGGTTAACGCCAATCGCCGGCATTTTTGGTTTAACCCAAAATCACAACCTTTTCTACCAACTCACACAAAATCAATCATTTTGGTTAGAAAAAAAAAAGTGTGTCCAGGCCCCTCTTTGATGCCCACATGGCGCCATGCAGCCTGCATGGGCACTGCGCACCCAGTGCCTTAGGGCCTTATACCACCCACCTTGGGTCTTGCTCGGGGGAGGGTTGGTGGATGCAGAGGCTAACAACAAACTGGTCCACACATGCAGTTCATGTACAACCAGTTTTCACGAAGGTCAGCGGCTGGGGTAGGTAGGCCCTTTGGGGGGGGGGGGGGGGGGATGATGTTGGCTGAAGCTGGCGGTGCCCATTTGGCCTCTCACCACCTAGTGCCTTGAACTACCGGTCTTCCCTATCCTCACCTCCCAACACACCCTTCCTTTCCCTTGGGGTCCATGGAGCACCCAGACTGTCCCTATTTCATTACTCTATGTCAGGTCCACACAGACAAGGGCAACGGCAATCACCATTGAGAACGCTGTAGGCGCCACAAATTTCCAAAAACTTGGCTTATTGCAAACTATTGAAGAAACAAACCTGATAACTAATTAGCAGTGCACATTGATCTTTTGACACCCTTGCTCCATCAATATGAAGACTACGGCCCCGGCTCAACATGCAAAAGCATGGATGGCAGTCTCCCCCTTCTACTGTGGTTACTCGCTCAGTCAAGTCTGCAGCGACTACATTTGGTGAGGTTTAGGTTTGGGCACACACGGGGCAGGGTTTGGGCACTGTGTTGGCAATGGCATATTTTGTAACCAAGAGGCGCCGCCCCTTGGACCACTTATCAAATAAACAAGCAACATCAACCTCAATAAAAGTCACATGGGCTTGATTTTTCAGGTCAACAATGCACAAACTGCAATATTCCACAATCAAGCAGGTTTCCCAAACCACAGGGCGCGCCGCAAAAAAGCATTCTCATTGGCCAGGTGCGTCTAGGCGGACACCCCATACCGGCAGTGAGGGAACACTTCCCAACAGCGGCTCTGGGGCAGTGGTGTGGGGAAATTCCCTGTCAGGGGCACATAACAACCAGGGGGGGGGGGTCAAAGCCCTGCATCTTGCTGCTTTCCTAACAGTTGGCGGCGTCAATTGGCTTCTCGCCATTCACAAAGATCTCGATGAGGCCTTCCTTCGCCGAGGCCTACCTGGGTCACAAAGGGGGGGGGGGGGTAGAGGCACAACAAAATGTCTCTGATGTCAATGGGTGGGTGGGTCTGCAAATGCCCCCCCTCCGTCCCCCCTCCCAGGGTCCTTCAGCAATGGCCTAGGCTGGCCCTGCAGCATTTTTTGATGGTCAATTTTGAACGGCTGCTTTCCAGAGTTCAAACAGCGCTGTCATCCCTCGGTTTCGAACCCCCAACACTGGGTCTTTGGGACTCTTCAGAGCTCTTGGATTTGCCGTGGCACTGGCTGCGCATGCTCTTGGTTGGCTGGTCCAGTCAAACGGATTCCAGCTTTTGGGCTGTTGCAGAAGAAGGGCACAAGACCTTGTCATCTCAATTATGCTCCATCAGAAACTACTCCTGCCCCAGTGGCACTCACATCCACTCCGTGGAACGCAGAGCCCCGGACAGTCAATGGGTTGGTTCTCGGGATGGCATTTGCCCTGGTGCCCTGGGTCCCTCTGAGATGTTGTGTTGCATCTTTGAGTCGGGTGAAACCAGATATCCACCTGGGCTTGTCTCGCTCTTTGGGTGGTGCCCATTTATCCTCCCAAGTTGTGGCAGGACCCTCTCCTTGGTGCAGCGATTGTGATTCTCTGTCGGGATTATGTCCCACATTGGCGGGGTGCTACAGCCACTCAGCCCCGTGGTGTCTACTCTGGTTGTTGCTGCTACCGAACTATGTGGTGTGTGTCAGATAAAGTTCTGGCCCTGCCAGAACAACATCCAGAGAATCTAGTGTTCTCAGGGGCATTCAAGCAGGATAACGTTTGCGCTTTGGGGAGCTTTCTTCCACATCTTCTTCATCAGACAGGGGAGCTTTTAGGGCAGGAAAAGTTTTATTGCCTATCGGCAAGACACCTCGAAGAGGGAGGGAGCACAGTCACTCAATCAGTTAGCTAGTCACAAAGTCATTAAGAAGCCCCCCATCCCCCGTCCAACACCCAAATAGGGTGAAAAACACATATAGAGGGTCTAAAACATGGTTTATGTAGGATATTTGATCATTATGAATAGTCAGAACATAAAAAAAAAAACGGTTTTGAAAATTTCCATTTTTGAGCTGCCGAGAGTGGAAAATTGCAACAGCAGGTTGTGCCCCGCCCCTCTGCCCCCGTCCAAACACCCAAATAGGGTGAAAAGCACATGAGTAGGGTCTGAAACATGCTTTACATTGGATATTTGATCATTGTGGATGGTTAGATGGTCAGAATGCAATAAAAAATCAGTTTCGGAAATTTCCACTTTTGACCTTTAGAGGCTGGAACTGCATTAGCAGGTTGTGCCCCAGCCCCCTTGGGAACCCCCCCCCCCCCCCGGGCCCAAAAAAAAGACACCCAAATAGGGTGAAAAACACAGAAAAAGGGTGTAAAACATGCTTTAAATAGGATATTTGATCATTATGGATGGTCAGAATATAGTAGGGGGGACCCCATGGAGTCGGGACCTGGAAACACTTTTTCGGCTCAAAATCGGGAAAAAACCAAAAGATTCATGATTTCAGACACAAAAAAAATGGAGGGGTCATTTTTTCGACATTGTTGACCCCCTCCCCAACCCCCCCCCCCCCCCCAACCCCCTCAAAAAAGTGGGTTTCAATTGGGGGGTGGGGGGGTCCCAGGGGGGTCCGGACCAAAAACTCATTGGGGGATGCATTTATTGGACAAAATAATGATTTTACAAGGGGTTAAACCAACAATTCAACCCCTTGGGGTAGGGTATGCGAATAGGCCCAAAAAGGCCCGAAATGGGGGGGTATGTGGGGTTTTCACATATATACGGGCCTGCCTAGCTTTGATCTGACAGTCGCTGCGAGGTGAATTTGGGGCTTTTGGGGGGCCCATGGCACGGGCTACATAGGCCTAGTGGCCACTACGTGGGTCCCCATGGGTGCTCAAGTACCCGCATTGTCACCAAATGATCACCCAAACCCATCCTCGGGGCAACGGAAGGGTTTCGGAAAAAATCGAAGTTTGAAAAGTTTTTAGGTGCCACTAAACAGCCCACCCAGCGTGAAAACGGCCAAGTCTCCACTAGCAAGGGGCCATATGGGGGGGGGGGGGGGGGGCAACTGGGGGTACCTGGAGTTGGGACCCGGATCCCCTGCCATGGGTTAGGGGGTCCATTTACAAGAAAAAAGTTCTTCAGGACCCAGGTCCAAATACACACACAATGGCCACAAAGGCAAAGAAGTTTTGACCCCCCCCAAAGGGGTAGCCAGGTACGGGGGGCAACGGGGGTCAAAAAATCATTGGGGGGATCATTTTTGGTCCTAAAATGATGATTTACAAGGGGTCAGACGTCAGAAACCATATGTTGGGGCATACTACGCGAACGACCCCAAAAAAGGGGGGGTATACGACGCCTGCGACTGCGCTTGATCTAACAACCTCTTTTCGAGGTGATTTTGTGGGGAACATTTGTGTGGCAACAACCATTCAGTTTGATTGCATTGCAATGACACATTTGCTGCAGGGAACAACTGCGCCAGAAGACTTGGGACAACATTTGTCCAATACTGTAGGGCACATGTCCCGGCACATGCCCCATGAGACATCAGGTGCTGGTCTTCATACCGTGCACTGTGGCACTTCAGTAAGGCTGTCCCTGAAGAGGGGGGGGGGGGTCGGGGGGCATTGTTCCGCTACTGCCGGACATCTGGCGATCAACGGCAATCATTGCTGACGGCTGTAGCCTAGTCCACGGATGGCGGTTGGAGGACTACAGACTCGATTGACTTCGGCTGCACATAATGCGGGGGAGCGGGAGGATTGCACACCAGTGGACTGACAGGTGCTGGCTCCGGGGCTGCCAGGGTTGCGGAGGTCACAGAGGCGGCAGCGGCCAACACAGCCGCTGCCAGAGCCGCCATGCAGACCGGTTTATTGTGGCCCGCTGCCGGGGCCGGCGGCCAGGATGACAGTGGTGCCGTTGGCCGCGTCATATGGGCGCTGGAGAGTTCGGGTGGGACGTAGGTGGCGAAAGGGGGCAGGAGGGGCCAAGCCGGGGTGACAGGGTCTCTGGATCGGCGGCGCTTCTTCGTGCAGAGCTGAGGCTTTAGCTTGGCAGCGCCCTTGGTAGAGTGAGTGGCGGAGGCCAGGGACGACATGAACTGTTTGTCGGAGGCCATCAACGTTTCCAGGTCCATGACCGCTCCCGGGCATGTGGAAACCTGCAGGACAGGGACAGCATGCAACAGAAGTGTGTGGGAGAGGTACGTAAAAAAAAGAAATGCCGTGCCGGCGATTCCAAGGCAGCATTCAGTGCAATGGGAACCTGTCAGCGGTCCGACCGGTTGCACTCCAGCGTATTGGTAATGACTCCACCCCCGTTGGAGCTTTTGATATCGCCTTCGTGCACACGTCCACTCCCCTTGGGACACCTCATGCCGGACTGCATGGGCCGTTGTGCAACACGCTGGGCTATATACCACTGCACTCGACGTGTTCCTCCCATGAGGAGTGCACCTCTGGTCGCAAAAATGGTTGGTGATAAGAATGTCCCAGATGGAGCCTCCTTGGCACTGGGAGGCCACCACCTTTGGCCAATGATGCCGAAGTGGGCCGAAAGCCCCCCTGGGACCCAGGGAGGGGGTGGATGCCGAAAAGGCTTTGTAAGTGTGCCGGTTGGTACTTCCGGGTGTACGCAGTGGTTTGGGTTGTAGGAGGAAATTGTCGACATGGATTGTCCCAGAACACTGTGGAAAAGTAGTTTGGGTGAGACTGCTGGAGCGCTGGGTCAGGCTGCCAGTGGTGGCGGGTGCAGCGATCCTTCCCCAATTCCGCCCTCCCCACGTCCCCTTGCGGAGATCTCATGGGCCCCGTCAGTCCCGGGGCTTATGCTGCCGGTGACCCCCCACCACCCGCAGTGCTGCGACTTTCAGTGACCATACCGCCATAGGGTCGTCCTGAGCTGGGGACCAGTGGTTGGGGAGTTCACCACTGTGCACGCGCCTCTTGGCCTCCTCCAACGCCTCCTGGATCGTCATGGCCACCCCGCCGGGCTGGCGGCTCTGCTGCAGCAGCACATGGGCCGCCCGCGCCACCTCCAGATTGTTGCCGATGACCGCGTCCTCCGGACTGAGGCAACCAATGACCTGCGCCTGGTTGCACTTGTTCCAGAAGAAGGGCTTCTTGCCGTCCTACCAAGCGAGCAGTGCGCCACTTCATGGTGGGATGGGGTGGGATGGAGGTGTATCCAGCGCTGGACTGGACACAGTCTGGGGCACACTCTGTGACGTAGACAAGCTACCCTACCAGGGCATCTCAGGCCCACCAACATTTGACTTGGCCTGCAGTGCCATCGCTGATCCTGTCCCAGACGGACGCAGTGAAGCCTGGCACAAAACACACACATGTGCACACAGACACAGACACACGCATGATGGCACATCGCTAAGACAAGCATGCAGGCAGAGTTAGGGGGCGACCAGCGTGCTGTCACCTTTTCTTTCTGCCAACAAGCTGGAACAAGCTGGGTGCCTTTGGAAAAATGCACACACAAAAATAGGAAAAAGACACGCCACAACCACAACCACATCCACACCCACACCTACAACCACATCCACATCCACATCCACATCCACATCCACAACTACAACCACATCCATATCCACATCCACAACCACAACCACAACCACAACCACAACCACACCCACACCCACAGCCACAATAAAGTAAGGAGAGTGCATGCTCGAGTAGATTCACACCCCAGAAATACCGTGCTATTCCACTGGCAGGCCAGGCCATTTTACTACACTTGACGAAGCGAGCACATTGTCCAAGACATGACCCAGAAGTGGGCCTGGGCAAGACCGACGACCCACCTTAAATAATGGACCCAAATGGACAGCATGACCCCTCTTGTCCCACATGGTCAGAAAGATGCCCAGACATAGACGTTAGCTCCACAAAAAGTTCAAAGTGGTGGTTGCAATCAAGCGCTGGGGGTGCCAGAAAGAATTATGGGGTGGAGATTGCCCAAGATAGTTAACCCACACACCCAAGACACTGCCAAAAAAATCCTAAAAACGGGACCAGATTCACACCTTGCGCTTGCATCCTCATTTCGCTGCATGCCCTGTCCTCTCATTGCATGGCAACCCTCTCACAACCCTGATCTGACATGTAAACTCTGTGCATAACTGTGACTCAGGAGGAGGTGGAGGAGATGCGGTCCCCCAGTACGGTGCACCCGCCACACAACCCCATGGTGCCTGCCGGCCCTTATCGATCTGGCATTCGATCGACCAGGGGGGTTTCTGTCCCGACCCGTTCGGCTCAGTATCACGGCGGCGGTTCTCCTCTTCGTCTCCTCCCCATTGTCCCCTCCCTGGCCCACACAACGCGCACGCACTCCCGCCCCACGCGCTGATGGTATCCCCCCAGGGGACGGATAGGGGGGCGAGGCGGAGTGCCGGCTCCACTTCCAGCACAATCCGCCAACCCCCCTCGTGGAGAGGGACACAGTCTCACGGGTGTGGGCCCTTAGCCCGCTAGGTACTACCGACTAGGCGGCGTTTGGCCGGTAGGTCATGGGGGCTTGGTCCGTAGCCTGATCCCCCCCCCCCCGCACAGTAGACCTGCCGGAGGTGTCCGTGCGCGGACCGAGACACATCCTAGGACGACCCCCCCTCTAGGCACGTACCTGGGCCGGCGTGTGTCATGGATATTAGCGGGCCGGACGCAAAGCGAGCCCCGGCAGCACGTACAAGACCATAGGCTGGAACCCCGCCATGCGTAATGTGGCCAACAACATGTCCTGTAGCTGACGCACTTGTCCGCAGTCGTGGGGCCCCATGGTCTCGTACAGCTCCATGTAGCGTTGCGGCGGCCCATAGGCAATGAGCCAGACCAAACGCCGGGCAGGAAGGCCGCCTGGTCCATCGATGATAACCACCTACGCGCCCCGAACCTCCTGGGTCCTGGGTCCTGGGGAGTGGCCGGTCCGTATACCAGAATACCCGCTGGAACCCACCCCAATCAAGGGGTGTGCACTGTCCCGGGGGCACAATGGCAGTAAGACGTCACCGTTCATAGACCGGCCATGGCCAGCTCACCCCATGCCAAAAGTTGGCTATAGCCAGCCTGGCGCCCCATTCCTAGGCGGTTGGGTCAAAGCGCGGCGGGACCCGGACGGCCAAATCCCACATCTGCCCCTCGCTGTCCTGGTAGTGGACCTTGGGACCTCGGGTAGTGGACCTTGGAAACCCACATACAAGGCCTCCAGGTCGCCCGGCCGCTCACCCTGTCCCCATCGGGCGGCGGTCAACGCCGCATGGTAGGCCCCCGTGACGCCCTGGTCCCGGATCCGGAAATGCTGGGCCCGTAGGGCCCGGCGCACCGGGGGGCGGGCCTCAGGGTCGAACACCCCCCGGGCATCCCCTATCACTGGACGGTGGTCAGACGGGAAGGGCAAGGCCTCGTCCACCCACACTGTACCCTCCGTAGGGGGTCCGCCCTGGAGGATGTGATCGATGACGCCCACACACCCGCCCCCGCCCGTCTAGGTGGGGACTTCTACTCGGGGAGTACATCGGGAAATACCCATGTCTCGCAGGAAATCGCCCCAAAGGGTCGCAATGGAGTTGGGGGCCTTCCGGAAACCCGATGCCCAACCCGGGTTGGCGTTGAGGTCCCCAAGCATTAGGGTGTGGACCCCTTGGCCGGGGGCTAGGAGGCCCAAAGCCCACGCCAACAGGTTGCGTATCACATCCACATCCTGATCGGCGGGGAAGTAACATACCAAAGCCAAGAACCTCCCCCCGCGACTGCGGTACTCTAGGGCAAGGCCGCGCCCATTCGGGTGCATGTCTCTCCCAATTTCCTGAAATATGGGGTGCCAACCGATGAGTACCCCAACGCCGGCCGCCGGGTGTGCCGCTGGCGTGAAAGTAGCCCTGTACATAACGTGGGCCACCATATTAGACAGCAGCTTGCCGACTTCTTGCAACCCCACCAAGTCCGGATACCCCCTGCCACGCAGGCATGATCCCAGTGCTTGCACCTTTCCTGAGAGCCCCCGACGGAGGTTGAGACTCACGGCCTTGAATAGACTGTTGTCCCGTGAGAAGGGGGGGTGGGGGTTGTGGTGTCCGTGGAGCCGCCAGAACACCCGCCCCCCGGGATCGCCGTGGTCTCCAAACGGCGGAGAATGTCTTGCCGGGTCCGGGATGGCAGCTCCAACGGCATAGAGCGCCGCAAATATTGCCCCGGTGCCTTCGCGTCGATGTTCACCGATGCAAAGGCAATGGACGTGCTGAAGTGTGGGCCGCCCACTGTTGCAGTATGGCGGGGAGGCGCCAGTCGCCTTGGAAAAGGGACACGTGCCCCAGGGCTGTGTGTAGCCCCGGAAGATTCTCCAATGCTGGGGCCACGTCATGCGAACTCTGCAGGGAGCTTGCCCCGTTAAACGTGATCCCCCATTGAACGACAGTACGGCCAGGGTGCACAGATTCACGGGCCAGCCGAACCAGCTGAGCATGGGCCGTGGCCCCCGGGGAGAACAAGTCCCTAGCCTCCCAGTCCAGGGTAACGGGGGCGGGGCAGTCCCTCGCCCCCTTGGGGAGACCTCAAGGACTTGGGCCCCAAGTGGGGGTGAACCCGGAGCAGGGAGTTGCCCATACGGGCAGTCAGCCCGCCCCAGGAGATGTCCGCATCGCTAGACCCCGGCGAGGGGTTTGAATTACCTAGTGATTCCCATAAGAGGCCTTCGGAGGGCCCGGTTCACATACCGCCTCCCTTGCGGGTGTTCCATGACCCTCAGCCCCGGCCGCCCTATGGCCGCCGCCCACTACGGGGGCCAGTGGGTTTCATCTTTTTCCGTCAGGGCGTAACTCAGTTGTACGGGCCGTCCATTCGTACCCACTCCGTGCGAATGGATGGACACCATAACCTGGTACACTAGCATTTCCCCACACCCGGGTCCGGTACACTGTGGGCCATAACGGCGAGCCCTTGCACGGAATGCATGTCTTTTGCAGCCCCTGATGGACGGTGTGCCCTACCTGCAGCCCCTCTCGTGCACGAACCGCAGTACGTGCCGTGGGGCGCGCTCCGTGTCAGGCCCGAAGGCCCACCCTGCGGGCCGGTGCCACCTGGGCCGCTAGCCAATGAACCTAGGTGTAACCCGCCTTATTGCCGCGGCTCAGGCAGGGCCGAAACGGACTCCGGGGGGGGGGGGGGGGGCTACTCCTCGCTCCTTCTTCTCGGCCTTGGTGGGCGGGGGGGGGGGGGGGTACAGCTACAGGGGGGCCCGTCTGCACAGCCGCCATCCTCCATCGGACCGCAAACTTGGGGGGGACTTGGGTTTGGGTGTCTCCGCCGCTATGTGGGGATGGGAGAAGCGTTGTGCTCCCATGGGTTCCCTTCCCCCGGGCGTGCCTATCCCCAAAATGGTCCGTATCAAACTGGGGGGGGGGGTCTCGGGTGTATCCGTCCCTGTGTGGGGACGGGGGAGAGTGTGGTACACCCCTGCATCACCCTTCCACTGGGTGTCCCTATCCCCCAAGATGGTTTGCTCCACACCAGGGGGGACTCGGGTGTATCCGCCGCTGTGTGGGGACGGGGGAAGAGTGTGGTATCCCCCCGTATCGTCTTCCCACTGGGCGTCCCTATCCCCCAAAACGATCTGCTCAAAACCGGGGGGACTCAGGTGTATCCCTCGCTGTGTGGGGACGTGGGGAGAGTGTGGTATCCCCCCACATCACCCTCCCACTGGGCGCCCCTATCCGTTTTGGGGAATAGGGACGCCAAGTGGGAGGGTGATACGGGAGGGGGGGGGGGGACAACGCCTGTCCTCCATTCCCACACAGCGGCAGATACACCCAAGTCCTCCCGGTCTGGGCAGACCGTTTTGGGGGCGTCTGCACAGACCGGAGGGACTTGGGTGTATCTGCCGCTGTGTGGGGGTGGGGGGAAACATTGTCCCCCCCTGTAACTTCCTCCTACTGGGTGTCCCTATCCCCCAAAACGGTCTACTCTAGACCGGGGGGACTCGGGTGTTTCCGCCGCTGTGTGGGGCCAAACCAAGGGAGTAGGTCGCCGGAGTGGTGTCCCTTTGGGTGTCCCTATCCCCCCGACCTTGGCATGTCGGGGGGACTAGGGTGTAGCCGCCAACCTGGGAACTTGAACCCCCGTTCACACCCCATCGGGTGACCCTACCCCCGCGCGGCCAATGACCGGGGGGGGTTCAGGTCTTGTCCGTCGTTTGGGGGGTGTGCTAGTCCGGTTAGGGCCCCTAGCTGGCCCATATCATGAGGGTTTCTACCCTTGTCGCCGGGGACGTGCCACGCCCCCGGGGAACCCGTATCCTATCTTACTTGACCATACCCCTACCCCTACTACTACCCCTACCCCAGCTACTCAGTGGGTGTTTAGTCCTATTACGCAAGAAGACTATTGGAGGATTGTACCGGGTGGCTGGATGCGACTTGGTGCTGCGGGTCCCTCTGACCTGCCCGTGG
This sequence comes from Eutreptiella sp. 'Long Island Sound 2002', assembly GCA_964036045.1. NCBI lineage: Eukaryota > Euglenozoa > Euglenophyceae > Eutreptiales > Eutreptiaceae > Eutreptiella > Eutreptiella sp. 'Long Island Sound 2002'. The sequence continues at coordinate 3,570,738 of OZ038388.1, forward strand.
CGGACAAGGTGCCGGTGCCCCCATCACCAGAGGTTCTTAGGGGGGTTCCAATGCACCAGCTATCGGGTCCCAGTGGAGGAAAATGAGGAGAAGTGGGTGGGACTCTTATTACGTTTGGGTGTTGTGGTTGGGTGTTACCCCGCGGAGAACCCCTTAGCCAGTGGTGGCCGGGTTGGCAGGTTTCCCCGAGGGGGGTCCGGGGCTTTTACACATTCCTCCGGTCTTCTCCAGGCTGTCGACCGGAGGTTTACATTATACAATACTGTGGTTCATTGTTGATACTACCACTTTACTTAATACATACACATCCCATCGGAAATCAAAGACCATGACCCAAAGTTGGGAAGATGGTGCCCCCCACTGAACACAGAGGATGGGGACACGTGTCCGGCATGGCTTATACTCCAGAGCTCGAAAGTGGGGGGATGGCGCCCCCCTTTGAACAAAGAGCAAAAGGTCTGAGGGGCCGCCCCTTACTTCAAACCTTCCACAAAGAGACGCAAGGGGGGACCACCCCTTCATTCCAAACCACAGTATCAGCAACAGGGAGTGGCGCCCCTCCACTGTGCCGTGGACCACTCCCCTCCATATCTGTCGAGAGACAACCGGGGGGGGGGGGGGGGCTCCGTCCATCCGAGTGGAGGCGCAGTGGTGGGAAGTGTCTCCCGCCCGCTACGACCCCATCATCTCCTCTTGTCCCCCACAGTGGTCAGCACGAGGCCGAAGGGGCCTCCACGAAGCCCCTCATGATCCCAAACTCGGATCTTGTCCTCCCATGACCCCGGGATCCCCTGTGGCGGGCGAAAGGAGGTGCAGGGGGAGAGGAGAAGATATACACAAGCCCTGGAGTGGGCAGGACCACAGGGAGGCCTGGAGATCCCCCGCTGACCGCCAGCCCCCGGTGGAGCCCCCCCTGTATCATCATGGCTCCCCCACGGTGGCCGGCGAGTAGTGGGGCGCACACTAACTTCCCGCGACCCAGCGGCCGTGGCTGAGACCGGATCGCCCCCAGATTGCGTGTTAGCACGGGGTCGCCCCCCCCCCCGGTTACACCCCCAAACCACGGTGAGGTCACGCGCCCCTGGGCGGCCGTGGGGGAGACTTAATTGGGCACAAGTACCTGCCCCACAAGCTGCCACAATTCTCCTGGATACTATCGTCACAGGCCTACACAGAGCACTATGTTGGGAAGAACATGATGCAGCACACGACAGCAAGCATCTGCCCTGCACCCTCATTGCACTGCCCTGGAGTACCGTTGCATGACCTGCCCTGCCCTGCCGATGCACCACATGCCCTGTACTGCCAGTGCACTGCCTGCCCCACCTACACAGTTCTCCCCGCCAGAGCCAGGCACCTTCAGAATGAAATGGAAGGTCAAGATGATCAGACGTTTAGCAAATTCGCTTGAGCTCATCTTATTGGGGAAACGTTGCCATATTACACGGTGGACTGGGTGACTGAGAAACGAGTGCAGGGGCAGGTGATCAGGAGATTGCACCGCAGACAATCCCAATGTGCCACTGGGAATGGCTGCCTTTGCAAGCAACTGCCAGCATCTCGCACTATCGATCTATGCATCAGCATTGCTTCTTTTGGTCCGGTTGGAGCCTATTGCTTTCAGTGCTGCCCTTTTCTCTGGCCTCTGGACAAACGTGCGCGTCACGAATTCCAGAAACGCCCCCCGCCCACCCCCACCACCATACAGCATTTCGTCCACTCGTCCCAGGCTGTCAACGATAACCCATTTCCTGTTGGGCTGTTGCAGCCCATTCAACTCCTACCCTCTTCAGTCTTTGTACAGGTTCTCAAATGTGGCTTCAACAGCGCCCCTGCGGGTGTCCAGACGTCAATCGTTGTCTGGGTCCCACGATCCTGTGTACTGCGGGGTGCCGCTGAACACCAGGGCATGAGTCCCACGCCGCGGCATTTGCTGCGGCTGCTCCGTCTGGCCCGCCTCAGTCTGTGCCGGATGTCTGAACCTGATCGGATGCTGCAATGAAGCTCCGCGTCAGTGCCTCTTACTAAGCACCCCCCCCCCCCGCCCCTGCGAATGTCGCGTGCCATAGGGCTGCCCTTGGCACTTCCAATCAGTACTGTTCGCCAACCACTCGTCCCGGGGTACATATGCTCTGAATGCATCGCACGCAACAACCAGGGCACACGGACAGCCTGCAGGCGAAGCACACCCCGTCCCCGCAGGTCCACCCCCCCCCCGACCCCCCCTTCAAGAGCAGCCGGGGAACACATTTCCGGCGCCTTCAGCAGCAAGCGCGGTAGAATTGTTTGGCGCGATGGTGCCACATTTCGCACAGGCACAGGGCAGCAGAGACCTCTCGATATACTCTCGGTGCTCCGCACAGAGGTGCCTCTCGAGGACCCGTCGCCTGTCACGCCAGCGGAAGACTGCATCGGCGTTGCTGGCGGTGTGACCGGAGCCAGCCATCACCCCTAACGGTGGTACCTGTGGAAGAAGGTCGGGACTCCTGGCACTCTGAATGGAGCCCTTTCTGAGAAGCCAAATTTCCGTCAGTCAAATTTGACAAGTCTGTGTGAAGGCCTTTTCCGCTGCAAGCCTTTGAGGCTTCAGGTTGGCGCCCAGTGTCATGTGAAATTACGCAACTTGTTGATGAAAGACTGTGGTGTGGGGGTCAGCTCGCGATTGGTAAAAATCGATGGCAACAATCCTTCAGAAAAAATAAACGTTTATGGAAGGCTACTGGTAACAACACCTCAATTCGAAAACACAAATACCAAACCTGCTTACATTCGAAACCATCCGGCTTTCCCCAAAACCAAATACAATCAAATGATATAAGGTTTCTGTGCGAAAAATCAACGGAATTTTTTCTAGTCGGAAGTTTACGAATCCATTCTAGACTCGTAGGTAAGTGGGTGGTGTTGTGCTTATCGCAGTTGGCAAATCATTCCGGCGTTCAGTTCCAGATGTGCTATAAACCTACTCATCCATCAACCCATGAGGTCCGGGATACATCAGGAGGGCTGCAGGATACATCCCGGTGAGCCCGGGATACATCCCGGGTGCCCCAATTTGAGGCGAGCGAGATCTCCAGGGGCTACAGTTCAAGCCCCATGCACACCAAGCGCCGGCAGCATGCAGAAGGCAGACCATAATCCTCGCCTCGACAGCATAAGACCCCAAGATGCGATTTCCGGAGGAAGTGAGGCACAGACCTTCGGACTCTTGTCGGAGCGCAGCCCAAAGAATTGGGCAATTTCCGAACTGGGGAACTCTGGTGAGGCCAAAAGCGCTGCAGAAAAGACACACAAAAAAAAGATCTGCACTGTCCACAGGGTCCCGTGCAGCTGAGACCACCGTCTGCCCTCAGCACACCAACACCCGCTGCCAACACACGAAAGGGGCCAACACACCGACATCCGCCGCCAGCGGGTCAATCGCCATCAAACTGTCAACTGCGCCGGCAGTGCTGAACACCAAAGATCGGACCAAAAACAGTTCAGTGGATACAACGTGACACCAGCGCCTCACCGCCTCAACAGCATTCGAAAAATGGCCACGCATGACATGAATGCAGGAAAAGGAAACTTGTGATGGCACACAAGTAACACAGCCATCGAACAGACAAGGCGGGGACTCAGGACTGGCAGACCCAGAGTGGCCCCACAGTTTGTCTGTTCTACAGTGTGCCCCCCAAATCTGGGCCCGCCTATCGGAAGCCCCCATTTCCTCTGTTGTGTCGTGCAGGGCTCCAGGGTGTCTTCACCGAAAACAGGGGAAAATGGGGGAAATGGGGGAAATGGGGGCAAACAAGGAAAAGCAGGGGGAAATCCACGGGGGCGGCTGCCTAGCAGGATGTAACCCCGAGGGGTGTTCAACCATTGTGGGGATTGTGGGGGGGGGGGGGGGGCTTCCTTGACCCAGATCCAGGGGGTAGGCGGGTTCGGCGGTCAGCCACCAGGGTTCCGGGGGCGCACTTGCAGCCCTTAGAGTAGGTACCACGGGGTCACTAAGGTCGCCAAAGGTAGCAAAAACGACTTAAAAAATGCATAAACTGCCTAAGCGCTCCTCCTGCTCCGCTCCACACCAACCCTATGGAGTCGGGACCCGAAAACACTTTTTCGGAGCGGGGCTATGCTAGACGGCCATACCTAGCACCCCGGGGTCCATCCTCCCACCCCCATTCGTGGAAGATGGACCACCTCCCGCCCCCACTGAAGGGGGTCTCCCAGGGTCTACACTGGGACATGCTCCTGAGGCGGGGGTGACATAAGAGCGTTTGGAAGGGGTGTGCTCAGGGGCTCTTCAGGGGGAACCTAGTCTAAAAAGTAGCGCGCAGTGCGCGTGCAGTGCGCGCGCAGTGCAAGGGCTCCCCCTTAGATCAAAGCCAGGCAGGCCTGCCTATAGGGGAAAACACCACACACCCCCATTTTAGGGCCTATTCGCGTACCCTACCTCAAAGGGTTGAATTGTTTGTTTAACCCCTTGTAAAATCATTATTTTGTCATATAAACGCATCCCCCAATGAGTTTTTGGTCTGGACGCCCCCGGGACCCCCCCCCCCCCCCAAATTCAATGTTGAAAACATGACTCCCCCTTTTTGGGTCCAAAGTCATGAATTTTTCGGTCTTTTTTTATGCCGACCGTTTCGGGATGACAGCATGGTACTTGGCTAGCACGAAGGGTCCTTGGCGTTGATCAAGCCCATGAGGTCACCTTCAATTATAGTACTTATAGTGATACAACACTTGGAGAGGATGCTAAATTGTCCCTCAGCCTTGATCATGATCCTAAGGTCCAACATCAGCCGTGCCTGCTCGGGGTCACCATGATGGGGAGGAAACAACATGGATACATCACTTCTACCTTCTCGAGGTCCCATGGTGGGGAGAAATCAACCTAGGAAAGAGTGGATGTGGCGGAAATGAGCAAAAAAGTGTGAAAAAGGGTGGAAATGGGTGAAACTAGGTGAAAATCCCAAAATGCCATATCCCCAATGTGGAACAAGTATCAAAACCTACCCTGAAACAACAATGATGCCCCCCTAGTATCACAAAGTATGGGTCTCTAGTATGGTCACACACCCAAATAGTTGCACTGCGCTTGCACTGCGCGCGCACTGCGCTAAGTACGCCCCCTAACAACCTCTGCGAGGTTATTGTATTGCCTTCGGCAAGATCACCTCACAGAGAATCCACGAGCAATGCACACCAAAGTGACCCGTAGGTAGATCGAGATCATCTCCTATCATAAAACAATAGACAGCCAAAATTGATACAACTTCAGCGGGGTTGGTTCTATGGAGTTGATCAAGACGAACTTTTGCGCACTAAAGTGTAGCCTAGTTGGTGCTACATGGCAACAACAATCAAAAAGAAGCTAACATCCCTGATGTCCCTACCTCGATTTTTGAGCTGCCCAGGGTGAAAAACTGCATAAGCAGGTTGTGCACCAGCCCATGCACACATGTAAGCCATTATTGGTGGAAACGGTGATTTAGCGGCTTTCACACGGGTCATGACGAGCCCTAGGGGGACTGTTTGCCCGGCGCGCTACCTGTATAGTAGGTATCCTATCTCTAGCCCCAAGTTTATCCTCACGGAAGTCCCCCAAGTAGACCGCACTGGACCGCAAACCTTCCCTGCAAAGCAAGTTGCACAAGCTGAAATATGAGAATTCAACAACACAAAATGTTCGGCAGCAGGCTACCTGCCGAGTTGCGTGGTTGCTGTTGCAAAGACGGCGGTGGTGATACCAACGGTGAAGTTTGAGTGTATTGAGCTGCCAGTGGCCATCCAAAGCCTGTGAAGCGAGAGGATCAGCGTTGATGGGCTTTCATGCGTTGTGCCTACTGAGTCACCCGAGTGCAGAGGTACGCCACCTTGCAACCCCCGCGCCCTCTCGGGCACCCTCGTCCAGCGGTTGGCAGCGTTTCACCGTCCGAACAGGGGGTGTCGTCAGTCGAAGTGGGTGCTGGACAAAGCAGACAGTCAGCCATAAGTGGAACAGCGGAGAGCCATTCGGGGGTCACGCCGAAAATACGGGGTCCCAATCAGTATTAAATTGACAGCAATGGACGCAAGCTGCCCCGTCCCTGCCTCCAATTTGTGTGCACTTTGGAGCGTTGCGGCACACCACTCCACCAATCCGCTGATGTGACAGGCCGAATGTAAGCATTGCATGCATGCGCTCAAAATGAACCCAAAGACGGGCATGCACTGCACTCCGCCTATCTGTGGATAATGAGGTTGTGGGGGGGGGGGGGGGGGTTGAAGGATGCATTGGAAGCTACACATCACCCAAAGCAGTGCCCGTGCAGCACTGTTCGGCGGTTTCTCAAAACTTGGACTACAGCTCGAAAAACTCAGGAAGGATGCTGTCTATATCCCACGCTCTTTTCCAGAGGGCTGCAAACGCATAATCACCAAAAAAAAGTGGTCCGATGAGTTGTGTACAAAATTGGGGTTGGCCGCTGGGCCAGGGAGGAGGGGCAGAAGGACAATTTGCCCAATCACTTAGCGGAGGAGGGGAATTGAACAATCACCCCCCCACCCCACCCACCCGCTTCGCTGGAGCCGCATTGTATGTGCACCATGCCAACCTTCAGAGGAAAAGAGCTGGAGATCCTACGACAGAAGAAGAATACCAAGAATCCGGGCACAACAAAAGCGGCGATGGCAACATACTGCGATCCAAAGCGTTGCATAGATCGAAATTGCTCATCAATATGCTGGGCATATTTGTCAGGACAGACGCCTCCAGCTCCTCCACCCGTGGTCTCTTGGGCGCAGGTTCCATGATGACAGTTGGTCTAAACAAGAAAAAAAATATTTGTGTTGCATTGCAGCCAAAAGCAAGGGCAGCAATGTTCATCAGAGATCTTTGTCTGCAAAGTGTTTGACAGCACAAAAATGACGCCCAGCCCTTCAGAGTTTGATGGTAGTCCATCATAGTTCCCTTACCCCACACTTGTTTTGAGACAGGCCGAGCACAGGAAAGATCCACAGCCAACAGGCAGTCGAGAAGAATTCATTGTGATGTATCCGAACAGCTTCATTCTGGCACACTATGGGGGTATGTTTGCACAGCATGCGCTCGGTCCATATCCGTCCAATGGAAACAATGGGCATGGAATCTGTAAAATGTGTCATAAAGAAAGGAAAGCGGGGGTAATGGTTACATAAACCCGGCCAGTGTCCCCAAAGAAAGACAGTCTTGGATAGTTCCGTCGGTCGGGGCAGCTAAATGCGCTCAGGGATGCACGTGCAGGCAACAGAAGACGTGCAGCCTCAGAAAAACTGGTAGCAATGACGGCAGTGACTTGTCTTCAGACATACTCACACTTGCCTTCAGGCATACTCACAGATGTGCTAGCGGCTAGGCATACTCACAAATGTGCTGGCAGCTGCTTGTCACCGATGACGACATGCTCGCCAAAACATATCTGGAAATGCATCCCCGATAAAGATCAGATGTAGAGGGTGGGCAAGTGGGCATCAAAGGGCATACCACAGCACAGGAGCGCAACGACACTCACAAATTAAAAGGACTGCGGCACTCACAAATTGAAAGGACTGCACAGGTACATATAGAAGGGGCAGGCGGAGCTACTCCCTTTTATCCACCCCGACCTACGCACGGAACTTTCGTTCTTTCGGAACTGCAGTTCCACCGGTTGGGGTGGCTAAATGTGCTCGGGGATGCACGTGCAGGCAACAAAAGACGTGCAGCCTCAGAAAAACTGGTAGCAATGACAGCAGTGACTTGTCTTCAAGCATTCTCACAAAAATAGCGAGCGAATGCGAGCCAGTATAGAGCATGCACACTCACTGAGGCGTACTGAGGTGGGGAGCGAGCTCTGGGGCCCAACACCGCCGGGCTGGCGCCCCTCCTGGCTGAAGACTGGGACCAGTGCGCGAGGTTGCATGTCCTGTGTGCTAAACATGACAGAGAGTCAACGGTTGGCCCTGGGTCCGTCTTCATGTGGGGGTGGGGCGGTGCCCCAACACCGTGCGGGCGTATGAACGCCCTCCGTCCGTCTGACCTACAGAAAGGAGCTTTGTACACGGGCTGCATCATTATCTATGCGGAAAGAGATTGAGTGGAAGCGGTTCCCCACCGCCACCTTCATAGCGGAGTAGACAGCGTAGAGCTCCATTTGCTGGAGTGAGGTGATCCAGGCAGGACATGGGTATGATCTTTACACCCCGGAGGGCCCGACGGCCTTGGCCGTGAACGTCGGTCCATCCATCGCCGCGTCGCTGAAGAGGGTCAAAATGCACGGCTGTCGCCGCCCGGCAGCCACGTGCAGCCGGTGCCTCGGGAACCCCATCAACAGTGCCGTTCCCGTAGCACGCGCAAGCGTGCGCGTGAACCACACGGACCCAGCCGACACGCTGCAATATGTGTCTGCAAGGAACGGGGTTGTACCCCCCATGGGCCTGGCCACCCACTATAGTCAGCCCAGCAGCCGCGCCATGTCCCAAGGGCGCGTCTTGCCAATGCCCAACGCCCGAAGCTAGAGGCGCATCGCGGTTAACATCATGTCCGTCGTGTTCGATATTCATCGCTCAACTGAGTCTAGGCGCTTCCCAAGGAACACGATATTAGTAGACGGAGTTAGCTCTGATTTCGGACTTATGATGAAGCCGGCGTCGCTGAGGGCCTGCGCTGCCGCCTAGATGGCCCGTGCTGCCACCCGCCGGGAGCGCGCAGTGACCAGTACGTTGTCTAGGTAGACGTGCCACGTGGCGTGGCTGCATGCCCCCTAGGGCGCACACGACTACACCACTGACTAAGCGCTGGCTAATGACCGGCGAATACTTCCAACCGAAAGGCAGGCTGGTAAATCGCTAGCAGCGTCCCCCGGCTCGCACCACAAATGTCCTATGCCACCGGCGCAGGGGCCGGATACTCCAGTACACATTGATTAAGTCTAGCTTGCACATCCATATGCTACCCAGTGCCGACGTCGCGAGCATGTTCCAGGTTTTCGACAGTGCCGGTAGATGTGCCTTGGGTGGCGGCCTAGGTTCCAGCGTGTTGATGCCCGTCGCGTTGAGAAGGCACCTACATTTTGTACTAGACTTAGGCCGTGGGAAGGCCGATGCCGTGGGCGGAGCTGTCGTGGGCTTGACTTCCTTCGTCACGTTGTGGATGGAGTTGAACATGAACATGCGATGCAGCTGCACGGAGCGGCTGTTGTGCATGTGCAAGCAGCGCTGCGCTGCCGCGACCCCGTGCCAGTAGATGGCTCGCAAGCCGACGGGGGCGCACTTGCGCCAAAGGGATGGGGCGACGCTAACGTGGCCTGCCGGGCCCAAGCCCGCTGCCGCCACCAACTTTGGAATGGCTCCGGCGGAACTGGCCCATGGCCGCAGGGTGGGGTCATCGTAGAGCGCGTCATCTTCAACACAGAGACCAATGTGCGCCAACTCCTCCAGAGTCCGCGTGAACTCGCCCCTTGCGACGTCCCCGCCCTGGATGTCCCCCAGGGAATCGTACATATCCATCAGCGCCTCTTCAACCATGTCGCTTCGGCCACGTCGGATCCCTTGCAGCAACTATACTCCACGTGCTAGCTCCCAAACTCGGCGACTGTCGCGCCCCCGGCAAACGCTAGGCGTGGCGCGGACGCTTGTCCCCACCTGGCGGCACGGCCGCCTCACCCCCATGAGGTCCCTCAGAGGGCGGACATCGTGCAGTGCATGGCGCCGATCGCCCACGTGGAAGTTCGCTGCGTAGCCACGGTGCCTAAAATTGGTGGGTGGTCCCTGGTATCTCCCTCCAGCCGATTTCCTTCGCTGTGCAGTCCAACGGGGCGACGAGTGGACGACGAACCGCCACTCCCCTGTTAGGTATGTGTAGACCCGCAACATTTGGCCTGTCCGGATGGAAACCGCGCCCTTAGCGCAGTGCGCGCGCAATGCGGGCACAGTGCAACCATTGGGGTGTCTAGCCGTACTGGAGACCCATACTTTGTGATACTAGGGGCATCATTGTTGCCCTTAGCATAGGTTTTGATGCTTCTTCCACATGGGGGATATGGCATTTTTGGATTTTCTCCCACTTTCACCCATTTCCACCCCTTTTCATATTTTTTTTGCTCATCTTCACCATGGACTCCCACACTTTGATGTGGGCCCTTGAGTTCAGGTGATGGACACCCACGCTTTGGCGTGGCCCGTCGAGTTGACGTGACGGACTGTCTGGTTTTTGCCTAACCAGAGTTGAATGCCCCATGCGAGGCCGCATCCCTGCTTATGAGGAAGCGTGGTTGTACCACAAGTTGAAAACAGAGGTTGACGTGGATTCCCTCCTAGACTGGGTTTGGGGGCAAAGGGACCCATCGGGACACAGAGATTCGTTCTTGCTGCTGCCATGTGGCTGCACAAAGTTGTCTCCAGCCATGCCATCGCAGGGTTTTGAACGTGGTGTATTGGAGGAGTCTTGCCATGGTTCTTTCTTTTTTTTTTTTTTGACTGACTCCAGAAGTTCAAAGAGTACTCAAGACTGTGCTTGGGAAAGTGGGCGTCTCCAGCATATGATACAGTGGATCCCCGCAAAGCGGGGCACATGGCAAAGACCCAGAGTTCACATGCGTATAATAGAGGGCTCTCTGTTGCGGTAGGCAAAACTGCCACGCCATAGTCTTGCCATGGTTCTTTCTATCTACTTTGTACCCGAGAAGCTTCTTTGCGACCACATAGGGCAGTACCATTGCTCAAGACACCCCATACTGTGTGAGTCTCCTTGTACATCATTTATGGTTGACTTTTTGGTCCCAAAATTTGATTTGGCTCCCCAATCCATTAACCTTGCGCAACTTAAGGGCCGCCACTTCAGAGATTCGTAGTCCCACAACCATTGACAATACTGCGGCTAAGACCAACCACACACCACTCTATTGGTGTTGCCGCTTTTTCAGCCATTTCCGTGAATCAGGTATGTGTATAAGGTTTGATGTTTGATGTCTCTTGTGGCATGTTGTGTTTGTGGTGCACACGAGAAGACGTCTGATATGTCGGATCTAGGTCGATTGCTTGGAGGAATGCAAGGGCCCACCCTCACCCACTGACAACTTGGAAAATGGGAAAAGTGCTACACAAACAAAATCTAGCGAAAACAGGTGGAAACAAAACCATGGGGTGGGGGTGGGAAACTGGGAAAAATGGAAAATGGGGAAAATGAGAGAGCACAAAACATAGCAAAAGTGTAAAACCACCAAAATACAGAAAGCACAAGGAAAAAATCTCGGGGAGGGGGGAAGCCTTTTTTTTATCAAATTGGCCAAGTTCCAAAAGTGCCGGTGCCACGAGGGCAAAATCCAAATATGAACAGAGATGTAAACAGATTTTGGCGAATGCCTGGGTATGCAGACGGCATTCAGCTCATGACTGGTCCCCCATGGTTTCCCTACGCTGGGTAGCAGGCAAGTGATGGATTGGTGCCCATCCCGGGTTCGCATGATTATCAGTTCGGGGCTAGCTTGGGTGCCAGACTTCATTTTGAAATGTTGTTTTGTATTCTTGACCCTCATGCACAAACTTCATGCAGCAAGTGTCTATTGTTGAACATGCATGAGGAGTACAAGTGGGTCGCTCGTCCCTTGTCCACAAGAGAATCTTGAGGGCATGTCTTGCATAGTGAGAGGCTCATTGTGTGCATGGCATGCAAAACACCCCTTTGTACTCATCCACGACACATTTTTGAGGAACAATGAATGCGAATGATGGTTTGGTCACCACTTGTGGCAAACTTTTGAGGATGTGTTCACCCCAGAAGCTAATGGGACCGTGTGTGCAAGACATTTGTGTGGATGTACCTTTGACTCAAGACACCGTGAATTCCACATGACCGCTAGTCACCCGTGTCAACCTGCCAAATCTCCTGCTTTTGCCTTTGACAGCACCTTGCACATTTTTTTTGCGGCTTCTGCTTGTCGGAGCCAAGGATACCCACTTGGTATACCTAGTGTGTAGGGCTGCCATCAGCCTCCATGGGAGGAGCTAAGAACATCTACCTTGTAACCTTTTGTCCAGCCAGGGCCTCTCTTTCCCTCTCATGCTAGGCGCCATATTTGCCCACACACATGCATCCCTTTCCACTCCATGTCTTCTCTGCATGTTGTCGCCCACACGCCAACAGCGGTGCCTAATAATTGGTGTGGGCAAAGCTGTACCCGGTACATATGTCACTTTTGTCCCCTCCTTTCCTCTTTCACCTACTCATGGGCACAGAGGTCATGTTCGCCACACGGGGGGGACGTCTCCTCGCTTTTATACGCGAACCCCCCCACACTAGAAGTGGGCCAAAGGCCCCCAGGGGGGGGTTCAGGGAGGAGCGATGGGGGGTTGGGGGTTGGGAGGGTCGGTTGGGGGGGGGGGGGTCCAAGTGAGGCGATTTGGGGTGGTGAGGGGGGCGGGGGGGGGGGGGGGCAGGCTCCCCTTACCTCCCCTTGCCCTCAATCTAACCATACCATCACCATAAGCCTAACCCTAGCCTTTGCAGCCAGTTGGTTTGGCCATGCCAGCCATGTTAATTGGGCTGCACAAGATCCCCCAAATTTCGTTCATGGCTGCTTTTCCCACATCATTGCTCTCCATTTTGGACCCCAACACTCATTCTAACTTGAGCCTAGGGTGAGAGCTAGGGCTAGGGGGAGGGCTAGGGTTAGGGTCACCGAGCTGGTGGAACCAGTCTTGGTTTTATAACCCTTTTTAGTGTCTAGGGTGGACCTACCAGGTTTAGCAGCAAGCAAGCAGCAAGCAGCAAGCAAGCAGCAAGCAGCAAGCAAGCAGGTTCCACCAGCTCGGTGACCCTAGCCCTAACCCTAATGAAGACTGAATATTGGGACCGAGCTGGTGGGGGAGGGAACATCAGCTCTGACTGGTGAGGGACATCAAGAATGATTCACACATTGATGGCTCTTGACAAAGTGAAATCAGCTTGCAAGTGAACCCCATCACCACGAGGCCCACTTTCAAGGCTTTTGTTGGACTTCTGAGGGGCCAAAATGCCCCAAAATGGACTTAAAATGGGCTCATTTCACCCGTTGGTGCACCCCAAATGGTCTAGGATGCGGTTTGGAAAAATGCGTTTTTGATCCATTTTTGACCCATTTTTGGTCCCAAAACAGCCCATTTTCAAGGCATTTTGGGATTTTCGGAGGACCAAAATGGGCCACCACAAGCTCAAAACGGTCCAAAAACACTTGTTTTAGCGTCCCACATGGTCTAGGATCATTTTTGAGAAAAGTCATCTTTTAACCCCTACTGGACCCTGTTGACCCATTTGGGCACCCACTTGTTTGGGCTTGAGCTTGCAGCTTGCCGCAGCCTAGTGGGCCTAGGTATTGGGGTCTAGGCGTCCGTTTAGGCAATTCTGAGGGGTGGAAACCACAAAAAGTGGGGGATTGCGGGTGGAGTAGGTGCCCTCGGAATCGCAATTTCAGCCATGTAGCCAAAAATATGGCCTATTCTTGGTTTGTGGCTGTCGGCATTTGGAGCTTCTGGGGGCCTTTTTGGGCCGCTTCCAGTACATATCATGGAGTTAGAGGGCCGCAAAGAGCTCGTTGACACGGGAAAGTTAAGCCGCACATGGATTGTACCCACCCTTTCCCTTCGTTTGGCCGTTTTGAATGTGCTCCGGGGCTTTTTTGGCGGAAAATTGACTGTTTTTGGCCCTGAACTGTAGTTTTTGAAACTGAGGTCCGCCACTTGCGAATCCCGTTCCCGGCCGCCACCGTTGAGTTTCTCGCTCCAACTTTGTGTGATTGTACTTCACATCCATAGGTATCATGCACCAAAATTTCACCCAGTCTTGGTTTTATAACCTTTTTAGTGTCTAGGGTGGACCTACCAGGTTTAGCAGGAGCAGCAAGCAAGCAAGCAAGCAGCAGCACGCGCGAAATGGGGAAAAATCAGATTTCCGTTGTGGTGCTTTGGAGTTGGTTGAAATTTTGGTGGATGATACCTATGGGTGTGAAGTACAATCACACAAAGTTTGAGCAAGAAACTCAACGGTAGCGGCCAGGAAAACCTGTCGCAGGTGGCGGACCTCAGTTTCAAAAACTGCAGTTTACGGCCAAAAACAGCCATTTTTGGGCCAAAATAGCCCAAGAACCCATTCAAAACGGCCAAACGAAGGGAAAGGGTGGGTACACTCTATAGGCGGCTTAACTTTCCCGTGTCAACGAGCCCTTTGCGGCCCTCTAACTCCATGATATGTCTCGGAAACGGCCCAAAAAGGCCCGGGGAAGCCCCAAATTTTGTCTACACTGCCTGGCGACGGCCACAAACCAAGAACCGGCCATATCCATGGCTACATGGCTCAAAACGCGATTCCGAGGGCACCTCATCCACCCGCAATCCCCCACTTTTTGTGGTTTCCACCCCTCAGAATTGCCTAAACGGACGCCTAGACCCCAATACCTAGGCCCACTAGGCTGTGGCAAGCTGCATACTCAAACCCAAACAAGTGGCTGCCCAAATGGGTCAACAGGGTCCAGTAGGGGCAAAAAGATGACTTTTCTCAAAAATGATCTTAGACCATGTGTGATGCTAAAACAAGTGTTTTTGGGCTGTTTTGAGCTTGTGGTGGCCCATTATGGTCCTCTAAAAATTCCAAAATGCCTTGAAAATGGGCTGTTTTGGGACCAAAAATGGGTCAAAACCGCATTTTTCCAAACCGCATCCTAAACCATTTGGGGTGCACAAACGGGTGAAATGAGCCCATTTTGAGCCCATTTTGAGCCCATTTTGGGGCATTTTGGCCCCTCAGAAGTTCAAAAAAGCCTTGAAGGGGGCCTTGTGGTGAAGGGGATCACTTGCAAGCTGATTTCACTCTGTCAACGGCCTTCAATGTGTGACTCATTGGTGTCCCTCACCATTCATAGCTGGCGACAGCCACAAACCAAGAATAGGCCATATTTTTGGCTACATGGCTCAAAATGCGATTCCAAGGGCACCTCATCCACCCGCAATCCCCCACTTTTTGTGGTTTCCACCCCTCAGAATTGCCTAAACGGACGCCTAGACCCCCGTACCTAGGCCCACTAGGCTGTGGCAAGCTGCATACTCAAACCCAAACAAGTGGCTGCCCAAATGGGTCAACAGGGTCCAGTAGGTGCAAAAAGATGACTTTTCTCAAAAATGATCTTAGACCATGTGTGATGCTAAAACAAGTGTTTTTGGACCGTTTTGAGCTTGTGGTGGCCCATTATGGTCCTCTAAAAATTCCAAAATGCCTTGAAAATGGGCTGTTTTGGGACCAAAAATGGGTCAAAACCGCATTTTTCCAAACCGCATCCTAAACCATTTGGGGTGCACAAACGGGTGAAATGAGCCCATTTTGAGCCCATTTTGAGCCCATTTTGGGGCATTTTGGCCCCTCAGAAGTTCAAAAAAGCCTTGAAGGGGGCCTTGTGGTGAAGGGGATCACTTGCAAGCTGATTTCACTCTGTCAACGGCCTTCAATGTGTGACTCATTGGTGTCCCTCACCATTCATAGCTGGCGACAGCCACAAACCAAGAATAGGCCATATTTTTGGCTACATGGCTCAAAATGCGATTCCAAGGGCACCTCATCCACCCGCAATCCCCCACTTTTTGTGGTTTCCACCCCTCAGAATTGCCTAAACGGACGCCTAGACCCCCGTACCTAGGCCCACTAGGCTGTGGCAAGCTGCATACTCAAACCCAAACAAGTGGCTGCCCAAATGGGTCAACAGGGTCCAGTAGGGGCAAAAAATTGACTTTTCTCAAAAATGATCCTAGACCATGTGCGACGCTAAAACAAGTGTTTTTGGACCGTTTTGAGCTTGTGGTGGCCCATTTTGGTCCTCCGAAAATCCCAAAATGCCTTGAAAATGGGCTGTTTTGGGACCAAAAATGGGTCAAAAATGGATCAAAAACGCATTTTTCCAAACCGCATCCTAGACCATTTGGGGTGCACCAACGGGTGAAATGAGCCCATTTTGAGCCCATTTTGGGGGCATTTTGGCCCCTCACAAGTCCAACAAAAGCCTTGAAAGTGGGCCTCGTGGTGAAGGGGTTCACTTGCAAGCTGATTCCACTCTGTCAACGGCCTTCAATGTGTGACTCATTGGTGTCCCTCACCAGTTATAGCTGATGTTCCCTCCCCCACCAGCTCGGTCCCAATATTCCGTCTTCATTAGGGTTAGGGCTAGGGTTAGCGTTAGGGTCAAGGGTAAGGTTTGGGGGTAGGGTTGGGAGTAGGCTGAGGGTTGGGGTGGGCATTAGAGTCAAGGTTGGGTTCAAGGATAGTGTTGGGGTGCAAAGTGGACAAAATGGGCAAGGGGAATGACAAAAAAATTTTCGGGCGCCTTTGGCGCCACCTTATGTATGGCCAGTAGCTGTTAACCCTTGGCAACTAAGTGGGCCCGGAGGGCAGGGAGGGGGGGGGGGGGGGTCGCGTACCCGAACCGAGGAGATGTCCCCCCGTGGTTGGCCCCATTGGTTGGCAACCCAGCCACTCAACGTTCTGTGGCCAGTCCTTGCTTGGTTCCCCTTTCCTCCAATACCCCTCCACCTAAGGCTCTTCGGTTAAAGCTAGCACAACTGGTACCAAAGCCTTGCCCCCTAAAATGAAACCAAAAATGACAAAAAAAGGTATTGCACAGATAGATGGATAGATCTGCCAACATCGTGATGTTTGGTCCTCCTGGCAACTACAGACTGGGCATTCCGGCTGCCCTTGCCCTCGAAACACACACAGTATCATCAGTTGGCTCCGTTGTGCAACACGTTGCCCAGCGTGCCCAGCGCACAGAAATACCCCCTTTCCCTCCGCAGCCCTTGCAACACAAAACAGCACACAAGTGAAGAAGACAAGTAACATGCAATACATGCTCACAGTACATATGCCAAAGGAGTGCAGGAAGGTGCATGGCACTTGTTTGCCCCAGAGTCATCGGCATTGTTTCCTAAGGGCAGCACAATCCATGCGTACCGGGTCACCACGAATACTGCTGTACCCGAGAGGGTCATTAGCCTCCGGCGGCTGAGCAGAGGGTTCGAGGCTCGAACTGGTGACCAGTTTTGTGGCGGCCATCAGACCACCTGTATGAGAACCCTCTTCATTCTGCAGGTTGTCCGGGTGCAGTTGTCTGAAGAGTCTGAGCAGCTTGAGCCCGGAGCCGAAAGGCACAGCACCATGACGCCCCTCATAAAAGGGGCTCAATAAATGCACCGCAATGTCAATGTGTGTCCTCAAATCCTCAATACCCTTGAAGTCCCCGGTTTAAAAGTGAAGCACTGGCCCCGGCGGCAGCACCGCCGACCTCAGGGAAAACGGAGATCAGAGCCATACCCACGCAAGGCGTCCTAATGCGCAACCCGCAGGCACACGGTAGTTTCAGGTCTCATTACAGCAACATTCATGTTGCAAATCGCATCAAAACACTTAGAAATGGGTCGCAGTGGCAAACACAATGGGTGCGAGCAGAACTTTCCACGGACAACTTTTCAGAGGTATGACGCAGGCCTTCTTTCCACAAAAATGTGACCTTGCACTTCTGACCACAACAACTGCAGTCAGAAAAACAATGCTCAGATGGGGTCGCCGTGTTCAGACAAGGCCGTGCTAGCGCGGGAGGGGGAGGGGGGGGAGGCGGGGATACCCACGCATGTCACATATGAAATACCAGATGCCATCGTGGGAATTCCAGTGACACACAACTGCTCTCAAAGCTCAAAGAGGGGCCTGGGGGGGGGGGGGGGGGAGGATTCTCAGGGTGGCGTTTGAAAGGGCAGGGGATCCCACTGGCCTTGCTTCATGGACCGAAAAGTAAGGACGGCGCCAAAGATGGACGACACCACCAGGGCGATCCTCAAGGGGGGGGGGGGGGGGCTTGGACGTATCCATAATGCTGTGAAATCAGACTGGCTTCCTGGTCCAGTGGGGAAGAGGGCGAAAAAATGGTCAGGTAATTGGCCTATGCTCTGGGCTGCCAGTGCCTGCCAGTGCACGCTTCATCGTGTCGGGGATTCCGCATCGAACTGCAGAAACGGTGGTGACAGGCAACGGTGGAGGCTGTGGTCACGTGCCAAAAATAAAAAGCAGTACCGGCAAAAATGTTCCACGCACTAGCCCCGAAGGCCTCGGTGGTTCGGGGGGAGAAGCCCTAAAGCCCAAAGCCCCCAAAAGGGCTGGGAGTAGCGGGGATATGGCTGGGGTGTGAGGTCTGGGGATGGGGTTGAGGCTGTGCTGCAGGATCAGGGGTGCGATCTGATGCTGCATCTTCTCCCCGGGAGTTAGGGCCCCGGATGCACCACATGCTGCCCCAGGCACAGGCGGGTGACTGGCCGGGGTACACGCCTCCCTAACAGCCCGATGGGGGGGGGGGGGAGGCATAAAGGCTGAACCAGTATCAGGCGGGGGGGTATTGCAAAATTGCTTCTGGATTCGGGTAAAATACGCAAAATCGCGAAAGTGTTGTGAGAATCGTGAATCAGAAAGTTGAATGGCAAAGCACGAGTTTCCGAACGGCAGTCACGTCCGATTCCCCTTGCACAGCCTGCAAAACGTGCGCGCACCGCGCAGCATTGCTCCCCTTCCCATACCGACCACCTGCGGTTCCCGCGGCTCAGGAAATCTGTGCCCATGCGTAGCGATATCTCCCGCCAAAGGGTGACCTTGCTGCTCCATTCTGGGGAACTGGTGCACCAAACGGACAATATGTAAAATAATGGAAGGGCACGGGGCACCACATTCGTATTGGGAACTGGACCAAAAATAAGAATGCACTGTCACTCACTAAACGGCAATCATATGCAGTCCGCCGTCCAATGCCTCTCCGTCAAACCTCATTTGAGAGGCACCTTTGCGTGATGCACTGGGCATCTCGGTGATTGCGCTCAGGCAACGTCAACAAGCATTCTGCAACCCCTGTGCAGTTGTTGCCAAAGAACCACCCCACATTCTGCTTTTTTGGCATCCAGATGTTGCCGCCGAATGGGATCGCACATGCATTACTACATACATCAAATACGTCCTGGGCCATACTGCCCTCGGACAACATGCAGCACTTGCACAGTGTGCCTTTTGCCTTTTCATTCGAAAGCGAGTGGGCAGTCGGGTTAGGGTCAGTTGTCAGGTTGGGGTCAGGATGAGTCACAATACATGCACAGAGGTATTGGGAATGTAGGGATGCTGAAACTAGCAGACAGGAGCGATGAAGCTTCAAGGGGAAACGTGCCCAAAGAACTCCAGGCAGCCTTAAATACTCGTCTGAAACATGTTACGTTATGAGGACGCCAAACAAATGACTCATGCACCCTCAGAAAGGGGCACAATCAGGGGCCCAGGTGTTGGCTGGTAACGGGTGAATGTACAGGTGGGTGGGTGCCCGTCAGACTTGGATGGGGACGGAGGATGAGGGACCAGCTTGTGGGCAGGTTCCGCTGGGAGATCTTTCAGCTGCAGCAGCCCCTGCTGCAATACATCAGCAGTCGAGGGGTGCTGCGTGGCGGCATCCAGCAAGACGACGGTGCCTAGACTCCCGGGGGCCCCCGATTTCAAGCACAACATCACCTGCTGCTCCGGGGCGGCCTGGCGCAGGCCCTTGTAGTGGTCGATGCGGGCTTTGGGGCTGAGAGCCTGCACCTGCTGGTCTGTGAGGGCGGGGGGGGGCTGATGGGAAGGGTCATCCACACATCGGCCGGAGCACGCTTTCCGGTCCGCCAAGGGGACATCGAAATGGAAGTGCTCGACGCCGTCCTTGAGGACCGTAACGCAGTCGTCGGAGGCGATCAGCAGATGCTTCTCTTCAAAGAGCTGAACGGTGCTGTTGGGCGGCGTTCGGTACACCGACTGCACGGCCCCGTCCGCGAGGCCGCACAGCAGGACCCAGTCCGCTACGTTCAGGACGAGGCTCTGGGCGTCGGCGGAGAGCGCGACCTCCAACACCGGCGTTGGGTCACCGTTCCGGTCCACGGCGATGTCCATCACCACTTCGCCGGTCTCGTCGAACAGGTAGACGCTGGACTGGTGGGCCATCGCAATGCACAGCCGCTGGGGCCCGGGGACCCCGACGGCGAACCGGACGGCGCTGTACTCCTGCGGGGACCTGAAGTCCAACTTGTCCTTCAGGTGCTTCCAGTGATTGAGGGCGACCAACTGCTTGGTCTTGAACGTCTCGAGCCCGTCCATGACGTCCACCGCCTTGCCCCCCTCCTCCCCCTCCTCCTCCCCCTCCTCCGCGTCCTCTTCCCCTTCTTCAGCCCCTTCTTCCTCCTCTCCGGCCGAGGCATCGCGGTTCTTGAGGTCTTTGAACGGGACCAGCGCGATGTGGAACTGCATCGTCCCCTCTTTGAGGGCCGCGTACGCCTCCTCCGCCGCCTTCATCTCCTGCTCCCGCTGCTCGTTGGCCGCGCGCTCCGCTTCCTCCTTCTCCTGCTTCACCTTCAGGGCCTCCGCCCGCGCCTCCCGCGCCCTCTGCTCTGCCTCGGCTCGCGTTTTGGACAGCGCCGCGTCCCGCTCGCGCTCCTCGCGCTCCTCCGCGTCGATTTCGGACTGTTCCGAGTCGGAGTCGGAGTCGCTGTCCTCCTTCGCCTCCTCCTCCTCGTCCCCGGCGGGCTCCTCCGCTTCGGGCGCAGGAGGGGCCTCGTCGCCGCCGGCGGGCTCCTCCGCCTCCTCGTCCCCGCCTCCCTCCTCCTGCACCTCCTCTCCCTCCCCCTCCTCCTCCCCCTCCCCCTCCGCCTTCTTCGCCGCCACCAGCTCCCCGGGGCTCGGCGGCGGGACGTACTTCTGGCAGATGGGCAGCACCACTTGGGGCTCAGGGGTGGGCTGCACCCATAGCCCCGCCGACTGATAGTCCGTCAGCAGGACCCACGTGCGCTTGTTCTTGTCCACGTTGACGGCACACACAATGTCCTGCACGATTTCCGTGGGCTCAGGGGTGACGGGCCTCTCCTCCGCAGGCGGTTGGTCTTGACCCGCCTCCTCAGCCTCACCCTCCGCAGGGGCAGCAGCAGCAGCAGCAGCCTCCTCTGCGGACGCCTCTCCCTCGGCCTCCGGATCAAAGGGCACGGCCTCCTCCTCCCCCTCCTCGTCCTCAGCCTCCGCCTCCTCCTCCGGCTCCTCCGCTTCGCCCTCACCCTCTCCGTCCCCTTCCTCGCCGTCCCCGGCCTTCGGCGGGGGCTTCTTCGGGGGCGGCGCGATGGTCCGCGTCCCCCGGAACAGCGCCGTCTGCCCGTCGTCCGCGAAGATCACATCCGTGAACCTCCGCTCTGGGTCGCCGTCCGCCTCCTTCACCAGCCGGGCCCCCGCCACATCGAAGACGTTCACCGACGCGTCCTCATGGGCACAAAACAGCAGGCGTCCGTCCTTCGACAGGTACATCCCGAGCAGAGGGGAGGGCCGCGCGCTCACGAGGGGCCGGGAGTTGACCTTCCGCTTCCATGCGGCGCCGAACTCCTGCTTCCGCGCCTCCCGCAGCTTCAGCTCCTTCTCCCGGGCCTTCTGCTCCTTCTCGGAGAGCTCCGGCTCCGGGGCCTCCTCCTCCTCCTCCTCCTCCTCCGCCGCCGGCGGCTCCTCGTCTCCGTCCGGGGCGCCCGCGGCCGCCGCGGCCGCCAGCTTCGCCTGCCGCTTGGCCTCCCTGGCGTCCGCCTTCGCCTTCTCCTTCGCCGCCCGCGCCGCCGCCTCCCGGTCCTCGAGGTACGTGCTCTGGAGCGAGAAGGTCTTCTTGTCCCAGTCGCGGGCGTCGTACGCGGTGCGCTTCACCGGGAGGATCGACAGCCGCACGGCCTCGTCGGCCAGGGACCGCCCCGCGTCCATCAGAACCACCGCGCCGCTGGCCATCCCCACCGGCACCTGCCCCTCCTGCACCGCGGGGCCCAGGCACGTGGCGAACGGCAGCCACAGCACGGCCTCCTCCACTTGGGGCTCGCCCGCCCGCGGGGGCTCCGGGGCGGTCTTGCCCTTCTTCTTCGGGGGCGGCGGCTCGTGGATCGGGATGTGGGTCAGGCAGACCACGCACGGGCGCGCGCCGGCGCCCGAGACGGACAGGGCCAGGGACAGGGCCCCGGTGGCGGGGTGGAAGAACAGGGAGCCGGGCGCGGGCTGCGGGGCCATCGGGCCGTCGGACGCCGCGATGTGGCACGCCCCGTCGGCGGGGCCGAACGCCCAGGCGTCGCGGGTGATGATCTTGTACCGGGTCTTGGTGGTGCACTCGGCCAGGCCGAACATGTGGATGTCGGTCTTCGCGAACTGCCGCGCCTCGTCCGGCACCAGCCGCTCGTCAGAGCCGTCCGCCACCTCGCCCACGTCCACCGCGAAGGCGTACTTGTGCTCGAAGGCCAGGCCCAGCCGATGGTCCGGCGCGAATGCCAGGCCCAGCAGCCGCAGGTCCTCCCACTGTCTCATGGGCGGAGGGTAGCTCTTGGTCTCATTGTCTGCGGACTCCAGCAACTTCCCCGTGCGGCTGATCCAGAAGTTCTGCAGGAGGCTCAGTTGCAGGTCCGCAGCTGCGGCGCCCGCGACGCCCCACATGGACACCTCCGGGGCACGCGTGGCCACCGCCAACTTAGATCCATCGCAGGCCCAGGCCACAGCCACGGCGCTGGAGCTCAGGGACGACGCACTGGAGTCGGCGGTCGGGACCTCCGCAGTGGCAACGACACGCTTCGCCTCCACATCGATGAGGTGGACCATGACTTTGCACGCATCCGACAGGCAGACGGCCAAGACGGAGGGATGGCTGGGGCTGAAGGCCAGCGCCCGGAGCGCTCTGTCCGGGATCATGGCGGACTGGCCATCGTCCGTCACCGGCAACAGGGCGTCCAACTGCAACATTTGGGGGCTCAAGGGGCGTTCCGCATTGCCAGTGGAGGTCCAGAGCACCAGCGTGTTCGGGGGGGTGCTGGGGCTGAGGTACTGGTGCACGAACCACCTGCTGTCCGCTGAGAAGCCGAAGAGGGGCGGGGCCTTGTGCGCCCCGACGGTGGGGGTGAACAGCTGGCACGACGGCTCGGTCCCGATGCGCAGCAGTTGCTGCCGCGAGGCGACCTCCCACAGGATGAGCACGCGGTCGGTGTGCAGGGTGCACAGCAGTTTCCCGTCGTGAGACAGCTGCGCGTGCGTCACGGCCTCATGGCTGCCTCTGAAGCGACTCATTCCCACAATATGGACGCCCTTCGACAGTAGCATGTCGTACGACGGGTTGTACCGCGTGGGCACCCGCAGGCAGCGGAGACATGCGCAGGCAAGGAGGTCCATGGCGAGGGGCAGGCACTGCTTGTCTTCCTCGGCGGCCAGCTCTTTGGCAAGGTCGATGTAATACAGCGCATTCACTCGCGCGGTCACCTCAGCCGTGCGGTTGGCCAAGTCCGCGGCGGTCTCCGCCTTGTGTGCGACCTGCGCCCCAATGGCAGCCACGTCCTCGTAGGTGTGGGGGGGCATGTTGGAGGTGGAGAATGGGCGTTGCCCGCCACTTCAGAAGGGTGAGCGGAATCACACAAGATTCGGTAACCCCAGTCACCGAATAAAAAATAGACACTGACGAAGTGAGAGAGCGTCAATGGACTGCCTTGCCGCACAGAAGGGCAGGGGATTCTGGGGTCTGTTCTGGTTTCTTGTTTCATTTCGTGTCCCTTACAAATAGCCTAGCAATTGTATGGTATCTGGAGGGTGTTTCGGGGCATACAGTGTCGGGGGGGGACATTTTATTATTTGTGCTTCTTTGTGTTCTCTGGGAAATTTCACCTATGTGTTGTAGGACTATGCCACCGTCCACCTCATACACAGTAATGAGACTCTGCCATTGTTCATTCTTACTGGATGGACAGCTAGCAATGTCTGCAGTTGTCCATCCTTAAGCGATGAACCGCACAACGCAATGTTGAGTCCACCCACACTCGTCACTAACATTAGCATTTGTACCCTGCCCGCCCTTGTGCAATCAAGGCCAGGTTCCAAAAACAACAGTACCGCAGGGGCCTTGGAGCAGAAATAATGACACCCTTCCTTTTGCAACTGCAGAATCCCGTGCCTTGAAACATGAACACCAGTTTGGAGCAACGGGATAAGCAACAACAAAAATGGACACACTGTTGCATCAATAGATATGCTGCCATAGGTCCCACATGAAGAATGAACACCCACCAACTTGACTGCATGCCTCCCATAGCAGCAAATAACACCACGGTTTCTTTCGCCAATCACAGCGTTTTCTGAATGCATGCAAGCAATTTAGTGTGCAGGGACATCCAAAAGAGGCACCTGTAGCATGAAAACCTGGAAGCCTCCTCCACCATGGAATCAATGAATAGAATGGAAATTGCATGCTGCTGACGTTTATTGACAGCCCAGGAATCTTACATACAATAGCACAGCACCTTCAGTGCTCCTCCTGTTCCTGTTCAGGCTGTATTCCCTCCCTCACCCTGACACATGTAGCATACAGTATTCCACACGCATTGCCGAGCTGCCAACGTGCTTGTACTTCCCCAAGCATCACGCTCGAATGCATTGGACAGGTATACATACTGATTCCGGGTTGGCGGGCGGGCACCAGCTATAATGGGTGGGCCGATGACGACCTCCAGGGCAGGATCAAGGAAGTGGTGGATGCCTGTGAAGTGTGTGCCCAGTCCAAGGCACGACGAGGCCCCCATCCTGACTCCTGTGAGACCTTCCCTGTGCCTTCCTACCCCTTTGCTTCAGTGGCAAAGGACTTTGTCTCACTGCCCGAAGTGAAACATCCTGAAACAGGGGTAAAGGTGGACTATGCCATTGTTGTCATGTGCCGCCTGATGGGGTATATCCTGGATATCCCCTGTAAGCAAGAGGGACTGAGGAGCCATAAGGCTGCCGCCCTATTTTTGCACTATTGCGGGATTTTTACAGGGATCCCCAGGGAAATACACTCCGACAACCCGTCCATCATCTCCTCTGAGTTCTTCGACGCCCTCTGCGGTCTGGCCGGCATAAGTCAGGCCAAATCTGTTGTATATAGGCCACAGAGTAATGGACGTGCGGAGAGAGCTGTCCAGTCCATCATTAATGCCTTGCGGCTGTACCTAGTGTATCGTAAGTTGCACTGGGTTTATGCCGTGCCGTTTGCCCTTTTTGTGGGGTCTTAATGACCTCCCGGGGGCAGTCGCGCCCTACTCGCCGCACCGGCTGGTTTCCGGCCGGGACCCCATTGGGTTCGGCGATATACCCCCCCCCCCCCCCCCGACGGTGGATACCGGGGTGGAGGACGCTACTGAGTACTTCCGCAAAGCGCAGGGGGAACGACAGCTGGTCCAGACCAAGCTGACTGACCCATGCCAGGGAGTATTAGGCGTTCCTCAAAAAACACCCATCTCTGCAGTTTCGGGAGGGAGATAGGGTATGGGTGCGAACCCGGACTGATCCGCCGGGGGAGCATCCCAAGTTGGAGCGACTGTGGCAAGGCCCAGCTGTGGGAGGTCACAGAATTAATCATTAAAATTCAACTGAAGAGCATGCAGAAGCTGTTCTCCTATGGCTGTGCAATCGGGCCTCAATCTGGCCTCAGTCTGAAATACATCCATCTTGAACTTGAAACAACAATGATCCAAGCGGTAAAGCACAGACATTGTTCCACAGGTATTGTTGAATGCTGTTCCAAGCAAATATGAGTTGACTACCCAAAAAGGCAATTGTATCCACTTCAATTTTCATTTGCTGAACACTATGATCACAATGCCATGGTGCAGTGCCGGGGGGGGGGGGGGGGATCATCATTCAAACTGCATCAGTTCGTTGGTCCATGAAGATACGTTATGTACAATCGGGATGAACCACTATGCATCCATCCGTCATAGCCTGGCACATATCTACAGTCAAACATCGAATTGGGCTGGCTTGATTGATGTGTGGATATTCGGCGTAATGACTGCCTACATACAACATACTATCTGTCCTATTTGCACTGTTACTGTGATCAAGCACTCCTTTGGCTCTCAGCAGCAGTGGTTGTCCTATCTTTTGTGTTGTGTGTTATGGCTGTGAGTGATCGTGGAGGCTGAAAGTGTCATATTTCAATATCTCGAAAGGCATCAAGTAGGCAATAAGCTGCAGTATTTTATATAGTCACAGTAAAAAGTCAAACCAAAATGCAGCTCACATAATAATGTGGGAGCGTCATTTATGAGGAGTGAAGCCGTCTCAATTTGCGGGGAACAGAGACGCCTATGCTGGCTGAGGAGTCAGAGGTTTTCCCTGCTGAGACTGTGTCTGAGTCAGAGTCAAACCAAAGGGGGTTCCATCGTGACTCAGATCCAGATGGGGTATCAACATCAGCCTGCAAGGGTCCTTCATAGGGGGAATGAAGTAATTGTAGATCCAATGCTGTTGAAAGTTGTGTGGCTGGGCTCTCTCCAAAACGGAGAACCCTTGGTGTGCGCTTTGGATGCGCTTCACAAAGGGGCGGGGGGGGGCTGGGGTAACAGGTAGATGGTCGGGAGGAAAGGTATCAAAAGGCTGAGGTAGTGGGGAGGTATCATTGTCAGCTGCGGGCTCTGACTCAGAATCGGAAAAACTTAAGGCGGCCAATCTGGAGTTCCCGAGGGATGGTGTAGTTCTTTGGGGTGGGATGGAGTGTCTGACTTTGCGAGCAGAGGCTACTTTAGAATTGGCAAGGAGGGGGCTGGGCAGCCGTCCTATCTCGGCCAGCGAGTCGGCTTTGGATTCCCACATGAGAAGGAACTTTGATCCACTTGACATCCGTTGGTCAGGTCTAAATTACCCATCCACAGCCCTTTGCCCATCGGCGCACCCATTCTGTCCGTCAGACTTGCCAGCAAAGGTATTTTGATGCGCGGTGGCCTCCTACTGTCTGCTGCATTTTTTTTGTGGCATTGAGCAACAGACAAGACTTGGTTTCCTTTTTGTAACGTAGGAACGTTGTGGCCGTGGGAGCCTACCTAGTGGCACGAAACCCTCAGGCATCCCCGCGCAGTGCCTGTAGCATATGCCTAAGTAACTTAGGGGAGTGAGAAACAGCACAATGGAACCCACTGTCTGAAGCAAACACCCGCAAATAGACTGGCAACAAGTCATCGGGCACGTAGCGCCTCCACATGGAATGCGCCACTGATACTCAGCGTGCTTTGCCCAGCCCTGCCCTGGCCATTTGTTCAGTTACCGGCGGGAATCGCCGGAATTTTGGACCTTTGGGCCATGAGGCAACGGAAACTGGGTTCGCATACGCCCCCGTGTCACAGGCGCATGGTCATAACCACCTTTGGACCTTTGGGGGGGGGGGGGGGGACAAGGACGATCATATAACAGCTCATCTGTCGCAGCCAACCCTGAATCTATCACCGACTCGAATGCTCGCAACAAAACTCAAATCCCCGACTTTTTGCCCCGCATGCCCCGCAGCGCTGTGAACATGTCCACAATAGCACTGCGCACCATATCCGCTCGTCCTACTTTTATCCCCCGGAGTGTTGCCACTTTCTGCGCCAGGATCCAGGAGTTTCCGCTCCTTTTTACTGTTTTCGTCCTGTGGTTGCCTGCTCCGGCTGAGATCTTGTACGGTGTCACTTTTTATTGGGTGCCACAGGTTCTTGCGCCCAGGTCCTGCAGCACTCTGGTGCCCCCTCTCCGCCATTGTGATGTCCGCCCGCATCCATTGTGGCCACGGCTCTAGCGTGGTCCCCGCTAAAAATGAGAAGAAGATTTCCGACTTCTCATTGATCGCTGCCACTCAGTAGAAGTGGGCCAAAGGCTAGGGCTAGGGTCACCGAGCTGGTGGAACCAGTCTTGGTTTTATAACCCTCTTTAGTGTCTAGGGTGGACCTTACAGGGTTGGCAAGCAGCAAGCAAGCAGCAAGCAAGCAGCAAGCAGCCGCGAAATGGGCTAAAATCACAGCTCCATCGTGGTGCTTCGGATTCGGCCAAAATTTTGGTGGATGCTACCTATGGGTGTGAGGGACAACCACACAAAGTATGAGGTAGAAACTCAACGGTGGTGGCCGTGAACGGGCGTCGCAAGTGCCGGACCTCCATTTAGAAATCTGCAATTTAGGGCCAAAATCAGCCTTTTTTGCCCAAAACCGCCCTAGAACTTGCTGAAAACGGCCAAGTAAAGGGAAATACTAGCTACTCTACAAATGCAGCTAGACCTCATCGTGCCAAAGGGCCCTCTAGGGCCCTCTAACTCCACAATATGTCCGCGAATTGCCCCCAAAAGGCCCCCAAAAGCCCCAAATTTTGTGCACATTGGCCGCAGACAGCCCCAAACGAAAAAAAGATCATATCTTGGTCTACGTGGTTCAAAACATGATTTCGATCGCACCTAATCCACCCACAACCACCCAATTTTGGTGGTTCCCATCCCTCAAAATTGCCCTAACCGACCCCCGTACCTAGGCCCAGTGTGGTGCGGCAAGCTGCAAGTGGTAGCCCAAAGAGGTGGGTGCCAAAATGGGTCAACAAGGTCCACCTAGTGCAAAAAAAAAAGTGCCTTTTGTCAAAAATGATCCCGGACCACATAGAATGCCAAAACAAGTGTTTTTGGCGTGTTTTGAGCTCGTGGTGGCCCGTTTTGGTCCTCCTAAAATCCTAAATGCCTAGAAAATGGGCAGTTTTGGGGCAAAAAATGGGTAAAAAGGGGGTCAAAAATGGGTCAAAAAAGAGTTTTTGCACAAATGATCCGAGCCCATATGAGGTGCCTAAACAAGTGAAATGAGCCCTTTTTGAGCCCATTGCAAGCCATTTTGGCCCCTCCAAAGTCACAAAATGCCTTGAAAATGGGTTGTTTTGCGACCAAAAATGGGTCAAAAATGGGTCAAAAATGTGTTTTTCCAAAAACGACCATTTGGGGTGCCTAAACAAGTAAAATGAGCCCTTTTTGAGCCCATTGCAAGCCATTTTGGCCCTCCTAAAATCCCAAAATGCCTTGAAAATGGGTTGCTTTGCGACCAAAAATGGGTCAAAAAAGAGTTTTTCCAAAAAAGATCCTAGCTCATTTGGGGTGCCTAAACAAGTGAAATGAGCCCTTTTTGAGCCCATTGCAAGCCATTTTGGCCCCTCCAAAGTCACAAAATGCCTTGAAAATGGGTTGTTTTGCGACCAAAAATGGGTCAAAAATGGGTCAAAAATGTGTTTTTCCAAAAAGGATCCGAAACCATTTGGGGTACCTGAACAAGTGAAATGAGCCCTTTTTGAGCCCATTGCAAGCAATTTTGGCCACTGCAGACTCACAAAATGCCTTGAAAATGGGCTGTTTTGGGACAAAAATCAGTCAAAAATAGATCAAAAATGTGTTTTTCGAAAGATACTTTTGGATTATTTGGGTTGCACAAACAAGTGGAATGAGCCCATTTTGAGCCCATGTTGAGCAATTTTGGCCCCTCTTAAGGCCGAAAGGGCCTTGAAAGTGGGCCAATTTGGGACCACAAATGGCTGAAAAACGGGTCAAAACCATGGTTTTCCTAAAATGATCCTAGTCCAGTTGTGGTGCCCAAAGGGATGAATACACCTCATTTCGAGCCCCTTTTGGGCCGCTCTCATCCACTTTCCGGTGCGTACCTCATTTGTCGTTGAAGTCCCCTAGACCATGTTCCTTCTCCCACCACCTCGGTCCCAATATTCAATCCTAGCTAGGGTTAGGGTTAGGATCAGGGGTAGGGTTAGGTGTAGGGTTAGGAGCAGGCTGAGGGTTGGGGTGGGCGTTAGAGTCATGGTTGGGTTCAAGTATAGTGTTGGGGTGCTCCACCGCCTGGGCGGGGAGGGGTGCTATGTGGGCAAAGGGAATGAAAAAAAAAATCGGGTGCCTTCACTGCTACCATATGTATGGCCGGTAGCTCTTGACCCTTGGTAATTAAGTGGGCCCGGAGGGCAGGGGGGGGTGGGGGTGTCCCGAACTGAGGAGACGGCCTACCCTTGCCCCGAATCTTCTCCGGGAGTGCCACCGCAGTGACTTACATGTTGACCCAGATTTCCCGACTAAATCAGGGGGGGGGATTCTCGGAAATCGGATATCATGCTTAAAAACCCCCCCAGAGCCAAATTGAAAAAGGGGGGGGGGTTGGGGGGGGGGGGGGTGTTTAAGGGGGTTTTTCGCTACGCGGGGATATTGTCCGCGGAAACGGCCCCCCGGCCCCCCAAACCCCCCCCACCAATGAAGAACATAGTGTCGGGCACCTCCGAACAGTTGGGTATGCGGCCCAGGTGTGATCCGACAATTCGCACCGCCCCTACCAACGTCTATGGTAGGGTTTCATCGGCTTGGGTATTTCTGGCCGTGGGTACCAGAAACCTCGGGACTGTGGGTCTCCGAGGCGGTCATGGGGTTCGAAGTACACCATGGGGTTAGAATTGCAGCATGGGGGTTGACCCGCATCAAGGTCCGTCATGGGGTTCGGATTGCATCATGGGGTTAGAAATACACCATGGGGTGGGAAATGCGTCAAGGGGAGGGCCTAAAAGGAGGGGGGTGTGTGTGTGACTATACTGGTCGGCCGACGCAACTCGGGAGGCCCTTAAGGCTATGGCTGGCCAGGCCTCCCTCCCCGCGCCATTGTGTGGGCCTTCCAGTCCTAGTGTGCATGCAACTACAAAGGAAGGAGAGGGAGAGCGAGGAGGTGTAGGGGGTGGGGGAGGTATCCGTTTGTGACGTGTGTGTGTGTGTGCATGTAGCTCCGCCTACCGGAAGAAGAGGTGGAAGAGGAAGAAGATGAGGAAGAAGAGGAGCTATTGCCATCCTCGGAAGTTGCGGCACTCTCGTTACCGCTAGACGAATCGTTATCTGCGTAAGACCTAGATTCCACAGAGCTTGCATCCTCCTCCGGTTTCCAGTCCCAATCGGAGCGTCCAAGAGAGGCTTCAGAGAAGGACGCACTCTCGTTGTCCACCGCCTTTGCCACTTTCAAAGTGATCTTGGGCTTCATCACTATGGGGATTTTTTTGGCTCGCCCCTTTTTTTTCTCATCGTCCTGCCCGACTACAACCCATTCCGTCAAATCAACGGTGTTGGGTGGCACGGTTGGATGGCACCGAGCCAAGTGAGTTTTGATGTTCAAAACCCACGGGGTGGCACTGCACCCGGGAATAGGACATTCACGGAGCATGTTTTCTTTTTTGCGCGTGGCCATTGCGAGCTTCAATGGGACCACACACGGGCATGTGCTACTGATTTTCTTGCCCACAATACTTGTGGCACACGTGCCTGTTGTGCGTCCACAAAAACCACAAGGTTCGGCCTCACCATGCATCCTTGGGTCCGTCACCACCTCTCCTTTCTGCAAGTGCACTGCCACATGATGACGCATCCTTGCCAAAGCAATGGCCGCTCCACAAAACAAACAAAATTCTGTTGCTTCTGCGGGCCGCACGCTAGTATGTGCCACACCAGCGTAGGGCTCTGCAAGCAACTGAGGACAATGGGGTACCTTTGCAGTTTTCACAAAAGCAGACAGGGTGCCCACTGGAATCAGCCAACGACCATCGGCACCCATTTGGGCATCCAAAAAAAACACATGCCCATTCGGAAACTCACATTCCGGACCAAACCGCCCCGTCCACCGCAACAAGGTTGGATCACTGGTCATGGTGACAAAAGGCAAAAATTGACCCGTTGCGGGGATGGCATGTCCCGTCGCAAGCGCCTCCTTCGTGGTACCATAAACCCGTGCACCGTCAACGGTGCACCATGAAAAACTAAATGTGCCCACGGAACACGTCCGTTGCGAGCCCCATATGAAGGTCACAAGTGCAAGAAAGATAGCACCCACCGTGACCGCGTCCTCATCAAAATTGCAATTGTCAGACAATGCAACATTGTTTACATTCGTGGGGGTTTGACCAAACCGGGCGGTTTGTGCCGTGCGCCGCAGGCGATCGGTTGACGCATGTTCAACGTTGCCGTTGAAATACTCATTGACAAGTTGTGTAATATGCAAGGTGTGTCCGTTGGCGCATGGGACATAGGCTCGATTTCGGTCTGAACCATGACAACGCAGCCAGGATTCCAGGGAACAAGCATCCGTAGGATCGCTATCCTCCATTCTTGGGGGGGAAAATCAGAAGTGGCCCACAAGTGGGCAAAATGGCTACCTCACCCCTGCCGCATCGGGGATCCCCACCGCTTCAGAGCGGGGGGCAAAATCAGAAGTGGCCCACAAGTGGGCAAGTTGGCTACGTCACCCCTGCCGTATCGGGGATCCCCACCGCTGCAGAGCGGGGGGCAAAATCAGAAGTGGCCCACAAGTGGGCAAAGTGGCTACCTCACCCCTGCCGTATCGGGGATCCCCACCGCTTCAGAGCGGGGGGCAAAATCAGAAGTGGCCCACAAGTGGGCAAATTGGCTACCTCAGCCCTGCCGTATCGGGGATCCCCACCGCTTCAGAGCGGGGGGCAAAATCAGAAGTGGCCCACAAGTGGGCAAGTTGGCTACCTCACCCCTGCCGTATCGGGGATCCCCACCGCTGCAGAGGGGGGCAAAATCAGAAGTGGCCCACAAGTGGGCAAATTGGCTACCTCAGCCCTGCCGTATCGGGGATCCCCACCGCTGCAGAGCGGGGGGCAAAATCAGAAGTGGCCCACAAGTGGGCAAATTGGCTACCTCACCCCTGCCGTATCGGGGATCCCCACCGCTTCAGAGCAGGGGGCAAAATCAGAAGTGGCCCACAAGTGGGCAAAATGGCTACCTCACCCCTGCCGTATCGGGGATCCCCACCGCTGCAGAGCGGGGGGCAAAATCAGAAGTGGCCCACAAGTGGGCAAAATGGCTACCTCACCCCTGCGGTATCGGGGATCCCCACCGCTGCAGAGCGGGGGGGCAAAATCAGAAGTGGCCCACAAGTGGGCAAAATGGCTACCTCACCCCTGCCGTATCGGGGATCCC
Organism: Eutreptiella sp. 'Long Island Sound 2002'; assembly: GCA_964036045.1. Lineage (NCBI taxonomy): Eukaryota > Euglenozoa > Euglenophyceae > Eutreptiales > Eutreptiaceae > Eutreptiella > Eutreptiella sp. 'Long Island Sound 2002'. Next base: position 3,603,560 of record OZ038388.1, read on the forward strand.
CACCGCTGCAGAGGGGGGCAAAATCAGAAGTGGCCCACAAGTGGGCAAAATGGCTACCTCACCCCTGCGGTATCGGGGATCCCCACCGCTGCAGAGCGGGGGGGCAAAATCAGAAGTGGCCCACAAGTGGGCAAATTGGCTACCTCAGCCCTGCCGTATCGGGAATCCCCACCGCTGCAGAGCGGGGGGCAAAATCAGAAGTGGCCCACAAGTGGGCAAATTGGCTACCTCACCCCTGCCGTATCGGGGATCCCCACCGCTGCAGAGCGGGGGGCAAAATCAGAAGTGGCCCACAAGTGGGCAAAATGGCTACCTCACCCCTGCGGTATCGGGGATCCCCACCGCTGCAGAGCGGGGGGGCAAAATCAGAAGTGGCCCACAAGTGGGCAAGTTGGCTACCTCACCCCTGCCGTATCGGGAATCCCCACCGCTGCAGAGCGGGGGGCAAAATCAGAAGTGGCCCACAAGTGGGCAAATTGGCTACCTCACCCCTGCCGTATCGGGGATCCCCACCGCTTCAGAGCGGGGGGCAAAATCAGAAGTGGCCCACAAGTGGGCAAAGTGGCTACCTCACCCCTGCCGTATCGGGGATCCCCACCGCTGCAGAGCGGGGGGCAAAATCAGAAGTGGCCCACAAGTGGGCAAAATGGCTACCTCACCCCTGCCGTATCGGGGATCCCCACCGCTTCAGAGCGGGGGTTAAAATCAGAAGTGGCCCACAAGTGGGCAAAGTGGCTACCTCACCCCTGCCGCATCGGGGATCCCCACCGCTTCAGAGCGGGGGGCAAAATCAGAAGTGGCCCACAAGTGGGCGAATTGGCTACCTCACCCCTGCCGTATCGGGGATCCCCACCGCTGCAGAGCGGGGGGCAAAATCAGAAGTGGCCCACAAGTGGGCAAAGTGGCTACCTCAACCCTGCCGTATCGGGGATCCCCACCGCTGCAGAGCGGGGGGGCAAAATCAGAAGTGGCCCACAAGTGGGCAAATTGGCTACCTCAGCCCTGCCGTATCGGGGATCCCCACCGCTGCAGAGCGGGGGGCAAAATCAGAAGTGGCCCACAAGTGGGCGAATTGGCTACCTCACCCCTGCCGTATCGGGGATCCCCACCGCTGCAGAGCGGAGGGCAAAATCAGAAGTGGCCCACAAGTGGGCAAATTGGCTACCTCACCCCTGCCGTATCGGGGATCCCCACCGCTGCAGAGCGGGGGGCAAAATCAGAAGTGGCCCACAAGTGGGCAAATTGGCTACCTCACCCCTGCCGTATCGGGGATCCCCACCGCTGCAGAGCGGGGGGCAAAATCAGAAGTGGCCCACAAGTGGGCAAATTGGCTACCTCACCCCTGCCGTATCGGGGATCCCCACCGCTTCAGAGCGGGGGGCAAAATCAGAAGTGGCCCACAAGTGGGCAAAGTGGCTAGCTCACCCCTGCCGTATCGGGGATCCCCACCGCTTCAGAGCGGGGGGCAAAATCAGAAGTGGCCCACAAGTGGGCAAATTGGCTACCTCACCCCTGCCGTATCGGGGATCCCCACTGCTGCAAAGCGGGGGGCAAAATCAGAAGTGGCCCACAAGTGGGCAAAATGGCTACCTCACCCCTGCGGTATCGGGGATCCCCACCGCTTCAGAGCGGGGGTTAAAATCAGAAGTGGCCCACAAGTGGGCAAAATGGCTACCTCACCCCTGCCGCATCGGGGATCCCCACCGCTTCAGAGCGGGGGGCAAAATCAGAAGTGGCCCACAAGTGGGCGAATTGGCTACCTCACCCCTGCCGTATCGGGGATCCCCACCGCTGCAGAGCGGGGGGGGAAATCAGAAGTGGCCCACAAGTGGGCAAAGTGGCTACCTCACCCCTGCCGCATGGGGGATCCCCACCGCTTCATAGCGGGGGTTAAAATCAGAAGTGGCCCACAAGTGGGCAAAGTGGCTACCTCACCCCTGCCGCATCGGGGATCCCCACCGTTGCAGAGCGGGGGGCAAAATCAGAAGTGGCCCACAAGTGGGCAAAGTGGCTAGCTCACCCCTGCCGTATCGGGGATCCCCACCGCTGCAGAGCGGGGGGCAAAATCAGAAGTGGCCCACAAGTGGGCAAATTGGCTACCTCACCCCTGCCGTATCGGGGATCCCCACCGCTTCAGAGCGGGGGCCAAAATCAGAAGTGGCCCACAAGTGGGCAAAGTGGCTACGTCACCCCTGCCGTATCGGGGATCCCCACCGCTGCAGAGCGGGGGGCAAAATCAGAAGTGGCCCACAAGTGGGCAAAGTGGCTAGCTCACCCCTGCCGTATCGGGGATCCCCACCGCTTCAGAGCGGGGGGCAAAATCAGAAGTGGCCCACAAGTGGGCAAAGTGGCTACGTCACCCCTGCCGTATCGGGGATCCCCACCGCTGCAGAGCGGGGGGCAAAATCAGAAGTGGCCCACAAGTGGGCAAATTGGCTACCTCACCCCTGCCGTATCGGGGATCCCCACCGCTTCAGAGCGGGGGGCAAAATCAGAAGTGGCCCACAAGTGGGCAAAATGGCTACCTCACCCCTGCCGTATCGGGGATCCCCACCGCTGCAGAGCGGGGGGGCAAAATCAGAAGTGGCCCACAAGTGGGCAAATTGGCTACCTCACCCGTGCCGCATCGGGGATCCCCACCGCTGCAGAGCGGGGGGCAAAATCAGAAGTGGCCCACAAGTGGGCGAATTGGCTACCTCACCCCTGCCGTATCGGGGATCCCCACCGCTGCAGAGCGGGGGGCAAAATCAGAAGTGGCCCACAAGTGGGCAAAGTGGCTACCTCACCCCTGCCGTATCGGGGATCCCCACCGCTTCAGAGCGGGGGGCAAAATCAGAAGTGGCCCACAAGTGGGCAAATTGGCTACCTCAGCCCTGCCGTATCGGGGATCCCCACCGCTTCAGAGCGGGGGGCAAAATCAGAAGTGGCCCACAAGTGGGCAAAGTGGCTACGTCACCCCTGCCGTATCGGGGATCCCCACCGCTGCAGAGCGGGGGGCAAAATCAGAAGTGGCCCACAAGTGGGCAAATTGGCTACCTCACCCCTACCGTATCGGGGATCCCCACCGCTTTAGAGCGGGGGGCAAAATCAGAAGTGGCCCACAAGTGGGCAAAATGGCTACCTCACCCCTGCCCTATCGGGGATCCCCACCGCTGCAGAGCGGGGGGCAAAATCAGAAGTGGCCCACAAGTGGGCAAATTGGCTACCTCACCCCTGCCGTATCGGGGATCCCCACCGCTGCAGAGCGGGGGCCAAAATCAGAAGTGGCCCACAAGTGGGCAAAATGGCTACCTCACCCCTGCCATATCGGGGATCCCCACCGCTTCAGAGCGGGGGGCAAAATCAGAAGTGGCCCACAAGTGGGCAAATTGGCTACCTCACCCCTGCCGTATCGGGGATCCCCACCGCTGCAGAGCGGGGGGCAAAATCAGAAGTGGCCCACAAGTGGGCGAATTGGCTACCTCACCCCTGCCGTATCGGGGATCCCCACCGCTTCAGAGCGGGGGTTAAAATCAGAAGTGGCCCACAAGTGGGCAAATTGGCTACCTCACCCCTGCCGTATCGGGGATCCCCACCGCTGCAGAGCGGGGGGCAAAATCAGAAGTGGCCCACAAGTGGGCAAATTGGCTACCTCACCCCTGCCGTATCGGGGATCCCCACCGCTTCAGAGCGGGGGGCAAAATCAGAAGTGGCCCACAAGTGGGCAAATTGGCTACCTCACCCCTGCCGTATCGGGGATCCCCACCGCTTCAGAGGGGGGCAAAATCAGAAGTGGCCCACAAGTGGGCAAAGTGGCTACCTCACCCCTGCCGTATCGGGGATCCCCACCGCTTCGGAGCGGGGGGCAAAATCAGAAGTGGCCCACAAGTGGGCAAATTGGCTACCTCACCCCTGCCGTATCGGGGATCCCCACCGCTTCAGAGCGGGGGTTAAAATCAGAAGTGGCCCACAAGTGGGCAAAATGGCTACCTCACCCCTGCCGCATCGGGGATCCCCACCGCTTCAGAGCGGGGGTTAAAATCAGAAGTGGCCCACAAGTGGGCAAATTGGCTACCTCACCCCTGCCGTATCGGGGATCCCCACCGCTGTAGAGCGGGGGGCAAAATCAGAAGTGGCCCACAAGTGGGCAAATTGGCTACCTCACCCCTGCCGTATCGGGGATCCCCACCGCTTCAGAGGGGGGCAAAATCAGAAGTGGCCCACAAGTGGGCGAATTGGCTACCTCACCCCTGCCGTATCGGGGATCCCCACCGCTGCAGAGCGGGGGGCAAAATCAGAAGTGGCCCACAAGTGGGCAAAATGGCTACCTCACCCCTGCCGTATCGGGGATCCCCACCGCTGCAGAGCGGGGGGCAAAATCAGAAGTGGCCCACAAGTGGGCGAATTGGCTACCTCACCCCTGCCGTATCGGGGATCCCCATCGCTTCAGAGCGGGGGGCAAAATCAGAAGTGGCCCACAAGTGGGCAAAGTGGCTACGTCACCCCTGCCGTATCGGGGATCCCCACCGCTGCAGAGCGGGGGGCAAAATCAGAAGTGGCCCACAAGTGGGCAAATTGGCTACCTCACCCCTGCCGTATCGGGGATCCCCACCGCTTCAGAGCGGGGGGCAAAATCAGAAGTGGCCCACAAGTGGGCGAATTGGCTACCTCACCCCTGCCGTATCGGGGATCCCCACCGCTGCAGAGCGGGGGGCAAAATCAGAAGTGGCCCACAAGTGGGCAAATTGGCTACCTCACCCCTGCCGCATCGGGGATCCCCACCGCTTCAGAGCGGGGGGCAAAATCAGAAGTGGCCCACAAGTGGGCAAAGTGGCTACCTCACCCCTGCCGTATCGGGGATCCCCACCGCTTCAGAGCGGGGGGCAAAATCAGAAGTGGCCCACAAGTGGGCAAAGTGGCTACGTCACCCCTGCGGTATCGGGGATCCCCACCGCTGCAGAGCGGGGGGCAAAATCAGAAGTGGCCCACAAGTGGGCAAATTGGCTACCTCACCCCTGCCGTATCGGGGATCCCCACCGCTTCAGAGCGGGGGGCAAAATCAGAAGTGGCCCACAAGTGGGCAAAATGGCTACCTCACCCCTGCCGTATCGGGGATCCCCACCGCTGCAGAGCGGGGGGCAAAATCAGAAGTGGCCCACAAGTGGGCGAATTGGCTACCTCACCCCTGCCGTATCGGGGATCCCCACCGCTGCAGAGCGGGGGGCAAAATCAGAAGTGGCCCACAAGTGGGCAAAATGGCTACCTCACCCCTGCCGTGTCGGGGATCCCCGCCGCTTCAGAGGGGAGGGCAAAATCAGAAGTGGCCCACAAGTGGGCAAATTGGCTACCTCACCCCTGCCGTATCGGGGATCCCCACCGCTTCAGAGCGGGGGGCAAAATCAGAAGTGGCCCACAACTGGGCGAATTGGCTACCTCACCCCTGCCGTATCGGGGATCCCCACCGCTTCAGAGCGGGGGGCAAAATCAGAAGTGGCCCACAAGTGGGCAAATTGGCTACCTCACCCCTGCCGTATCGGGGATCTCGACCGCTGCAGAGCGGGGGGCAAAATCAGAAGTGGCCCACAAGTGGGCAAATTGGCTACCTCACCCCTGCCGTATCGGGGATCCCCACCGCTTCAGAGCGGGGGGCAAAATCAGAAGTGGCCCACAAGTGGGCAAATTGGCTACCTCACCCCTGCCGTATCGGGGATCCCCACCGCTTCAGAGGGGGGCAAAATCAGAAGTGGCCCACAAGTGGGCAAAGTGGCTACCTCACCCCTGCCGTATCGGGTCCCCACCGCTTCGGAGCGGGGGGCAAAATCAGAAGTGGCCCACAAGTGGGCAAAATGGCTACCTCACCCCTGCCGTATCGGGGATCCCCACCGCTTCAGAGCGGGGGGCAAAATCAGAAGTGGCCCACAAGTGGGCAAATTGGCTACCTCACCCCTGCCCTATCGGGGATCCCCACCGCTGCAGAGGGGGGGGCAAAATCAGAAGTGGCCCACAAGTGGGCAAGTTGGCTACCTCACCCCTGCCGTATCGGGGATCCCCACCGCTGCAGAGCGGGGGGCAAAATCAGAAGTGGCCCACAAGTGGGCAAAATGGCTACCTCACCCCTGCCATATCGGGGATCCCCGCCGCTTCAGAGGGGGGGGCAAAATCAGAAGTGGCCCACAAGTGGGCAAATTGGCTACCTCACCCCTGCCGTATCGGGGATCCCCACCGCTGCAGAGCGGGGGGCAAAATCAGAAGTGGCCCACAAGTGGGCAAAATGGCTACCTCACCCCTGCCGTATCGGGGATCCCCACCGCTGCAGAGCGGGGGGCAAAATCAGAAGTGGCCCACAAGTGGGCAAAGTGGCTATGTCACCCCTGCCGCCTTGGGGATCCCCACCACTTCAAAGCGGGGGGCAAAATCAGAAATGTCCAAAAAAAGGGCGGAAATGCAACGTCACCGTTGCATTGTGGGGGGTCCCTAGCTAAGGGGACAAAATCAAAAGTGGCTGAATTGGGGGCATGGACAAAACTCTGGATGTGCAGTCCAAAAGAACAACACCAGAAAAAAATCGCACAAATGACGTGTGTGCGTCGAAAAACACCCTTAAAACCCCCCCTCGGACCATCTTTAAAAAAGAGGGGGGGGGTTCAAAACCCCCCACGCTATCGGATTTCTCCGGAAACCCCCCCCCTGGACTAAATCTTGTAGCCCCTTGTGTAGTGCCTCCCTGGAGGGGAACGAAGTTGATCTGGACGGCAAGTATCCGTGGTTGGCCCGCAGCATTCGCAGAAATTCTCCCCATTCTCGGGCCCATGCTCTTGGACACTCACACAGTTGCCCTCGATGTCCTTTCGCTCCCATGAACTGGCTTTTTCACCATCGAATGATACCGAGACTGCCTCGATGGCCCGCAACCCGGGGCAAATAATGAGCGCCACCATCACAAGGAGCTCCCACTCCGCTACTCCCTTTGCGAGTCTGCACGTGGCCGCGAAACTTTACATGGACGCCCACATTTTGAGGCTGATCTTGCCAATTTTTTCGTTGTACCGCTTGATCACCTTTACAACCAGCCGGTCTCCGGCGCAGCTTGTTTGTGGATCCAACGAAGCTTTTCAAGGATTCGAATTCCGCTCAGAGGCTTTTTGAGCGCGGATTCACTCGCAGTTGTTCGCATGAGTTGCAATGTATGATTGTCGAAGGATTCTTTGGCGTTGGCCCCTGGCTGCTTCTGCACGCGCACGGCGAATCTCCGCAGTACGCCTTCTTCGTGTCGTTGGAGAGCCCACATAATGTTGTGTTTGTGTGCGGCGTGGTGTAACGTACTTTGACCGCCACCTCCCAACTTCGCACCGCCTTGACCATTTTGACTACGTCATGTCATCGCCTCTTGGAGACGGCTCGCCTTCGTTTTTGAAGGTGTCTCTAGGTTCTGATCTGACTCGCCCTGGTCTTCTCGTGTGTCCGCCATGCGTTCTGATGCTCCTCCGCTCGGCGCCGAACGCGATCGCCAAGCAGCTAAGTATCGTGGTCACTTTTTCCGCAAGGTGGCGTCTTGGCAGCCATATGCCACCCCCTGCCAGTACCCATGACAGTTGTGGCAAGCGCGGCAGGGGGTGTTGGGTGGCTTTCCTGCGTTGACGAGATCTCCTCTTGTTTTCGACCTAAAATAGGGCACCCCCTTTACATAGATGAAATGCAGGTGCCGCTGCCGCATCCTTCGCATCTTCGAAAATTTTCTCATAGCTAGTCACACGATACGGTGTGACCATCGTCGGATGCCAATGAAGACCTGCTCGTTGATGAATCTGATGTGGGCGAGCCGGTATCCCATGCAATTTTGCTCTTGCGGCCACCACCATCTTTTTTGGATGCCTTGCGCTGAGACTTCTTGCGGGCCTTCTTTTCCTTGCGGCGCATCTCTTTTGCTCGCTCTTTCGGGACACTTTTTGCATCGTCGTCACATTTAAGGATGGCTATCCCAGTGGATGCCCGGCCCCTCTTCTCCTTTTACCATCCCGAAATCCAGTCCCATATTTGAGCATTTACCCTTTAAGACAAGGTTCTTTCTCTGACGGTATGCCTTTAGGAATTTTTGGTACTTTCAACTTCATGATCGTATCCCAGGCCGAGTACAACATCCTTATGCGCCCATTCCATATGTTTGGTGTAGCTGGTGTCCTTAAGTATGCCTCCAGAACTTTGCACGGCTTTTGTGTCCACCTTGATACCCTGGCCCTTTTGCGCAGAGCTTTGAGATTCGCCCTATGCAGCGCATACTTGAAGTCTCCATTAGTGTTGTCAACGACCCGCGCTCCTTGTAAGGTTTGCAGTTCAAGGCTTGCAGGTGTTGACTAATGTGTATTTAGATGACATTTTGGTGCCCACCGCCTCTCCAAGTTTGGTATGCCTCGCTCCGAATTGTATTGGATATATGCTGCCAGCTGCGGGGTTCATCGGCAGCCCCAAATCGGAAACTAAGCCGGTGCAACGCATTGATTTTACAGGTAAGCAGCAGATGCTCACCGTGCGACCATCTCCAACTCACCCTTATCAGTTGCCGCGGCGCTGCGTATATGAGTGAGAGGGCTAGGGCGGGGGGGGATCTCTCCACACGAGCTCTCTCTTGCAAAGGCACTTGCAGTGGCTGTTGAGGCTAGGGGTGGGCAGCGCTTCGTTTCTAGCTATGGCTTACGGACAGATGTATGCGAGTCGCAGACAAGACACACGAGCACTAGCCCAGTCACTGGCTACCGCCATCATTTGCGCTATACCCCCTGTTCAAGTGCCATAGCGATCACACACACGAACACAAACGGTTTTCAGCGATGCAGCCAAAGTCCAAGGAGGATTCAGGGTAGGGGTAGTGGGAGCGCCGGGATGTTACTGAACCTGCGTGGTGCCGTCCTGGGTTACTTCCCTTCAGCAAGCTGAATCGTTCGCTGCTTAGTGCGCGATGAAAATTGCGGTGTACAAAGGCTCCCGCTCTCTGGCCCTTGGTGTAGAGAAGATACGGCCCGCGCCCAACTCAGCTCAAATGTAGGGTTTTTTTTTAACTAACTCCACAAGTTCAAAGAGTACTCAAGACTGCGCCTGGGAAAGTGGGCGTCTCCAACATATGATACAGAGGATCCCCGCAACGCATTTTATGTAGGGTTTTTTGGCTCCATGCCTGGAGCGGTGTTCAGCTTCATTTCTTCAAAGTGCCCTCTTATTGCAATCTAGCGGACCCGTGATGGTCGCTTGTGACTAGGGCGGCACAACGCCGCAAAAAGTCGTGGGGTATGAGTCCATAGCCCTTCCACGGCTTTCACATGAGCCGCCCTTCCACCGAGGTGAGGGTATGATGCTTTTGCTCGCATTCGCTCGGGGGTGGTGCAGAAGAAGTGTAAGACCCGTCTTGTGGGGGCACCCTTGCACTGCTACTTTTTAGACCAGGTTCCCCCTGAAGAGCCCCTAAGCACACCCCTTCCAAACGCCCTTGCATCACCCCTACCTCAAGAACAGGTCCCACTATAGATCCTGGGAGACCTCCTTCAGTGGGGGCGGGAGGTGGTCCATCTTCCACGAATGGGGGTGGGAGGACGGACCCCGGGGTGCTAGGTATGGCCGTCCGGCATAGCCCCGCTGCCGACCGTCTCGTGATGACGGCATGGTACGTCTTGGCTAGCACAAAGGATCCTTGGCGTTGATCAAGCCCATGAGGTCACCTTCGATTATAGTACTTGGACGTAATACAGCCTTTGGAGAGAATGATGGATTGTCCCTCAGCCTTGATCATGATCCTAAGGTCCAACATCAGCCGTGCCTGCTCGGGGTTACCATGATGGGGAGAAAACAACATGGATGCATCACCTCTGCCTTCTCAAGGTCCCATGGTGGGGAGAAAGCAACCTAGAAAAGAGTGGATGTGGTGGAAATGAGCAAACAAGTGGGAAAAAGGGCGGAAACGAGTGAAACTAGGTGAAAATCCCAAAATGCCATATCCCCAATGTGTAAGAAGCATCAAAACCTACTCTCAAAGAACAATAATGCCCCTAGTATCACCAAGTATGTGTCTCTAGTACGGTCACACGCCCAAATAGGCGCTTGCACTACACGCGCATTGCGCTAAGTGCGCCCCCTGTGTGCTCTTGACTGCATGGCATGCATCGATGAAAGAGGGGACGCAGTGGGCTGGCGCTACACCGACTGCGGAACTGTAGTTCCGTAGGAACAAAAGTTATGTGTGTCGGGGTAGGGCGGGCGGGGGTGAAAACAGTGTGTTGGCTTGTATATTCCCTCCTTAGCCGAATTTATTTGTGCCTCCCTCCGTCGCTTTTCGACCCTCCCACCCGCCCATAATCGTCTTGGTCCGGTTCTGTGCATCTGGGAATCGCACATTTCAACAACTCCAATGAACTTGTTTTGAGACTTGTGCAGAAGAAGTGATTCCAAAACAAGTGAAGGTGCCTGTCAAGTCCAAGCCATCTAGCCAATTGCCAAAAGGGCTGCAAAGCAGGTTGCACATTAGGCTTCCGCCTCATCGTCCAATCCTTAGCTTGTCCCTAAATCGCCCGCTGAATGTGTCCGGGAGTTAAAGGTTGTTTGGAAGTTTCAACGGTGCCTGTGGAAAGGGCACCTGCACAATGGTAGCATCATGTTTCAATGGGATTGACACTACCGGTGTTTTGCAGGCACTACTGCAGTTATGGTGCTACAGTTTTGCGGTGCTGGGGGGCAGGGGGGGGGGGGGCAACTATCACGACAAGGGGGGATGTTTCAAAGGGGGGGAGGGTGAACTTGATTAGTTGCAACGAGACAAGCATACATAATGACAACATGTAGGGTGATTTTTGCATAATTCAACCCATTGCTGAGAAGCAGAAGTTGCCATTGTTCTTTTCCTTTGGGCTCCTACTTTTGCACCAGCTGGAAGTTGTACCAGTAAGTTGGCAAGGAAACCACTTTAAAACTCATTTTTTCGAAACTCTTTTACCTCTTTTATTACTCAAAAGTGGTTCTTGATATCGGCCCACACAAAAGCATAGATTGTGCTAGTGAAAAGGACATGGCCACCAAGCAATTGGGCTCTTGCAGCTCATTTTAGCAATTCCACAAAAGCCAGCAGTGGAGCATGGAACTGGTGGATGGCATGGATGGTCGGCACTGCACCATGATGGAGCCTCTTGCCAGATAGGCGAGGTGCTCACTTCCATCAATATGTCTCCTAGGTGAGAGGGGTCCGGATGGGGTTATGGCACCTAGCCCATGGGCTACGGCTCCTAAATACCCCCCCCCCCCCCCGCACTGCACCCCCCTGGCCTGTGGGTAAGGGGTTGAGCAGTTGGAAGCCAAAAGCATTGCATTGCCCCCTAGATGGAGCGGAAGAAACAATTGAACATGCCCTTACATCGTGCAGGTTTTTACCTTTTGCCCTTGATACCATATCTAAATGCTTTCTGCCAGTCTCCACTGACAGTGTCACTGTCACCACTGTCCAGCAACTCTTTGCTTCCTTCCTAGACTCTACCTTTGAACTCCCTGCAGGGAGGATGGTGTGGCTTGTCATCAAGGTCTTTCGGGACTGCCGATGCCAGGCCAGGGTCAAGGTGCCTACTTGGCATCAATTCATGCACCTGTGGATTTCCTCCCTACAGTCATGGACTAAGCTACAACATTCACCCATTTCCTCTGTGGATCTCAAGCTGTTCATAGAATCCTTGTCAGCCCTCCTAAATGATGGTAAGCTTATTCACCCCAACCTACCGCCACTACTCCCGAACCGGCCAGTGTCCAAAGCCCAAGCCAGGCGCCACCGCAAGTTTGATCACGCAGTTTGTGACTCCCAAAAACCACACACCCTAATCAATGATCTTGAAGCCCAAGGCTACCACATCATCTACACTGACGGTTCATCCGAGAAAGTGGCAGGGGTAGATCTCATGGGAGGCTATGGCATTTTCTGTGATGGCCTTCATGCCATCGGAGCGCATCTTCCCCCAGCCCTAAGGCAAACTAACAACACTGCTGAACTCTATGCTGCGATACAAGCCATTAAGCTATATCCAGCTGGCAGTTGCTTATTGAATTTGCTCATTGAGTGCTCAATAATCATAATTACCAAACCGGGGTAGCCTTTTTCAATGGCAAAAACACACAAATGTACTAGAAATGAGGGGAAAACACACATGCAACTCATATAAACGTAGCACCAGGGTCATCGTTATAGTTAGGGGTACTAGGCAGTGCTATCCAACTTGGGGATGTTCCTATGCAGACTGTCTGCACAGCGCATGCACAGCGCGCAATACGCCCCGAATTTGTGTACAGCGAATGCGCTGCACACAGTGCACAATGCATCCTCCAAATCCAGCACAAGACAACAGACAGTGTATGGCAGAACTGTGCTTTGTGTGCTTTGTGTGTGTGTGTACGTGGGCATGTGGGCATACACCCATCTCAACAGCACAACTAGGTTACATAATGGTACCAGTGGTCAAACAGGCAGCGTCAGCGATCGTTCACCTTGAACAATGTGCATAGAGTACAATCTCACTCGTGAAAAATAGTCTGTACGTTTACCAATACCCGAAAATCCCACTGCAACTGAGTTTTGACTGCAGATGATGGAAGAACTGCTTCCGCATAATTCAGGAAAGAAAGTCCACTAAGTGCAAGCACTAACAACTACAGCTGAGAGGGTGCGGATGTGCTGTAAGTGTGTGCTCCTATCAGCACACCGCGCTGGCGAGGGGGCCTGGATCTGGAAAGCAACAAATTATGCTCTCAGAGCGCTTCAAATGCATTCACCATGCTTGATCCCACCAAAAAAGTCCAGGCGACGGCTCCCTCGCCCGCCCGCCCCCCCCCCCAAGGGATGTTCAAGAGCGAGCACTGTACAGGAGGTGGGCGGGGTAAGGGCATGAGTGACAGACGAAGGGCATCATATTTAGGACAGCGTGGGCCGATTAAGAAATCAGGGCAGGTCAGCAGAGAGAGGGCGGGTCAGTAGACAGCAGGTGCACGTGAAAGGCCAGACATCCCACAGGCTTGCCAGCCCGAGCCAGCGCCGATCCTTCCGGCCCCCCAGCGTAGGCCAGCAGAGAGGACGCTGGGGCGGCAAGGGTCAGAAAGCACATGTGGCGTACAACACATGCTGCAATCAAACTATGGACGGGGGACAAGACAGAAGACGGGCCACTGTGTCAATCCGTGGGCCCTGACATGCCAAGCAGTGCTTTGCAGGGTCTTACAGGCTTTGGTAGGCACCACTTTCGGTGGTACCACAAACTGCAGGGCAAGGAAGGCTGGGGCAGATAGAGAGTGTCCCGTGCTCTCCAGATCCGAGGAGCACCAGAGGCAACAATAAGGGAGGGTCAGAAATCCTCTGCAGGGGCTGTACATGGGGTCATGTTGACATGGGGTAGTGTAGACAGGAACCGCGACAAATTCGGCGAGAAAATCCATGGGCCCCTTCTGCATCCGAAGGTCTACCAGAGACAGGGGTGGGGAGATGCTCTGGCCGGGAGCCCCAGCCCCACGGGCGCACAGCAGACGCACCCTCACCTGCTATTGGGCCGGAGGGAGGGCGGCACGAAGCCAAAGCCCGCCAAGAAGAGGACGGGACTCGAAGCGCTGAAAGCGTACAATTAAGGCGTGTGCCAACACGGGCGAATGGGGATGTGATGCAGACGCTGGGATGACACACCAGATTAGGGGCGGGGGGGGGGGGGGGGCACAATCATGGTCGGTCGCAGATACTGGATGCCCCCACCTAGGCAATTCCAGCCAATGTTCTCAATGTCCACATAAGTAGTGCAATAATTGACACACCTCCTGTATGTACCGGTACACTCCAGCCAAAACTGCAATACTTTCAGCACCTGAGCACTGCCTGAGTAGTACTGAAATCTCTGGAAAACCTGGTTGTGCTGGCTTAAACTGAGGCGAGCGTGGTGGAGCGCGGAGCGTTCCATTCTGTCTCCCGGTTTTGACTGTCACAATGTTGGAAGCTCCCTATCCCTTACAGCTCCCTATCCCTACACACGGGATTGGATGGGGGGCGGGGGTTGGCGCACATGGTGACGGAGAAGTCGCCCATCTGTGGCTGCCGGCGACGCCTGAGTGCCAACGTGCCACTTGGTGTTCGGGGGTCGCAATTTCGAGTGACAACGTCGCGAGTTTGGGTCCCACAGCAACACATGTGTAGTGTTTGCTGTCGGCCACCTCAACGAGCGCACCGTCGAAGCACCATGCGGTGGTTCCGTCACGACCATCGCCCAATACGCCCGATCGGCTGGAGGATGTAACGTGGAGCAAGTGGTGATGTTTAGCTGCTGCGCTCCGCTGTCCCCCAGCCGTCCGTGGGCCGCACAGGGGCCGAATCGCACGGGAAAGCCACATGGAAACCGCGCAGCTGTTCATGGGCCCGTTCACGTTCATTCAGACCCCTTCCGTCGGATGGGGTCACGAATGTTGGACAATCCCGTGGTCACGTGCAGCGCACGCGCGTAACACGGCGAAATCCGTAACACGGCGAAATCCATGACAAAGAAGCGCAGCCCGACGGTGTCCGGTCCTTGGACAACCCGGCGCTTAGATAAAGGGGTAGGGTGATGCCATGGCGACCACCCAGACGCAAAGGGGGACAGCAATGCGATAGCGCAGCTGTCGCCGGGGCTGTCGCAGGAGTTGCTTCGGGTCGGCAGCGTGGTTAGAACGGCGCGACAGGTCATGTGGTATTTGGCGAGAACGGGGACTTTGGTAAAGCCAATGGAGTTGGGGTGGATCGATTTACACAGACGTTCATGCAACAGACAGTGAGGTTGGGTCATGTCAGGCACACGGATTAGTAACAGGGGCCTTCGAGTGCTCCTTTTGTATCCAAAAGGGGTTGTGCGATGCGCTGCAGATGGAGAGCGAGAAGAGCGCAACAAAGAAAGAATACACGTGTAAAGTCGTTTTGGTTAGTAGATAGGCACGGAAGGCAGTAAGGCAAGCCCTGTGCAATGCACCGGGGATAATGGTCCTCGGCTTGCGACGACCCTCACCGCGCCAGCCCAAGCAGAAGTGGGCCAAGTCCCGGGGTGGGCCCACTGGGGCGGTACAAAGTCACCAGCGGCCCCCCTGCGGGAGTGGCGCAGTAGAGGGTGTTGGGGAATTGGATGCCGGTGCGTGAAGGCTTTCATGGGGTGGTATAACATGGTATCGACTGCTGACGCGCGCCCGGCGCGCGGACCGCAGTCCGGACTGAGCACATGCGCCGTACGGTTGTCCACCACAACCGACTGAGCGCATTTCTCAACTCCAATTCGCAAATTTGAGGCGCAGAATTCGCAATTGGGCGGCCAGACCTCAGCGCCCGGGACCCGAGCTGCTACTCCCAAGAGCGCGGCGGGGCACAAAAAGCACCCCCATCTGCATCTCCAGCCCCTGCCATTGATGTTGCTGCTGCCATCCGCGAGGTGACGAAAAAGTAAACAGGGGGTGGGTCAGGCAGAGCTCAATGGGGATGTCGGTGGGAGGGGTGCATTATTCAAAGGGATCAGACGGGGACTTTGGGGGCAAGACGCGCTCCCCACTGCTACGGCAGTCGGTCTTTCTCATGTTTTCCTTGAGGAGGGCAGGCAGCCGGGCGATCCAGAGGGTCACAGGGTGATCAGAGGTGAGCCACGCAGGCAGGTCATTTGGTTGGACCAGCAACGGAGGATGCAAACGCATCAACGCATGACTGCAGAAGTCCATGTGTCGGTTGGCAATGGGCGTTGGTTTCGCGATGGTATGGCAATCGTCTTGGCGGCCGCAACAAGGCGGGCAGGGCATCAGAAGAGCCGCACGCACACAAGTGCATGTGCTTGAAACTCACAAAGATCATCTCGGTACTTTTTTGGATAACATGCTACAATGCGCATACTCAGAGAAACAATAGCATGAGAACTGCAGTTGGGTGAAGGGCTGCAATTTGCCCTCATAACTTGCTAGGAAGCGACTAGCAATCCTTGGAAGATAAACTCGGAAGGTCCTGGACCCAAGTCTTGGGGAGGAACGTGGACAACAGACTCCTCGTCTTCTGAACTTCGGATGCTTCCTCGCCTCAGCTGTGATGGAGTATCCAACTGAAGCCAACCATACTCCAGACCATACAACGAGACTGTCAGAGGGTATTGCCATGCAGATGCGTCTTCGAATGAACATCATAAAGCTCACAGCCAAACAGTGGGCCACGGCGCAGATTTGGAGATCATACCGGGGAAGTGGCGGGTGAACCTCCGAAAAGGACAATCCCGAACTCAACACACACGAGGGAAGCCCACAATGACGTCGCAAACCAGAGCTTTCTCGTCGAAAAAATGTATCCCTGTGATCAGCCCCTTCCCGGCCCGAGAGCACGCGGCACATGCGGGTAAAGCACCGTCATGGGGGTCCTGCACGGCCCCTGGAGCACATCAAACAGCTCACAGACCGGGTGCACCTGCTTCTCAGAAGGGGCTCCCTGGGAGATGAGGCTCCTGCTGGATCTGCACTTTGCTGGCCAGGCGCTGCTTGTTGGGCTGCGGGGGCGCTACAGAGTTGCGTCGCGAGTGCGCTTGTCCGAACTCTGTGGGGAACACAAGCGGAACACGGTGGTCAAACTCGGGCAAAGCGAAGTGAAGCGGCCATCCTGCGGCTCCACCGCCCAAGCAGCATCCGCATGGTGCCCCCACCATCCACGACCCCACCGCATGTGGAGGTCCGGGGGCTTGCAGCGCCCCAATGCCTTGCGACATGCAACCGCCATGAAACTGCCAGCCGCCGTGTAACACACCTCCACCGTCACCGTAGGTGGCCTGCAGAATCCCCGCACGCCCCCACGCCTACATGCCACACAGCCATGACGTTACGCACAGTCGTTCTGCAACTGAGCGCCACGCGGTCCGCTTTTTGCCTCCCCCCCCCCCCCCCCCGCCCTTGCAAAATCCAACCGTACTTCCTTGCGTAACCAAATTTGCCCGCAAAAAGCATCAACCGCAGCGATGCAAAGATCTGCAACAACCGGCACCGGCGAAGATGCAAAATGAAAGGACACAGCAAGGCACAACGGGTTGGGCATGGGACACGGCAACGGACCGCATGTGGTGTTCCAGAGTATTGTCTGACGACAATGCTCCTCAGGGTTTCTCAGGGCACACGCAAACAGGGAAACAGGGCCGTTGCACGGGCACTGCCACGCCGGGGACGGAGGCCACTTTCAAGAGCTACGTAGGGGGTCCCTCAGAGGAACTGCAGAACTGCAAGACACCAAACAGCTGCACTGTGACCCACCCATCAACTGTCGGCCGAAACCGCCGGCGGCAGCGGGGGGGGGCGGGGGGGATAAAAGCTCAGTATGTGTGCCGGTGGATACTTCTGGATACGCGCCATTGTTCGGGGCTTGGAGAGGAATGTGTACACATTGTTTGCCCTGGGACGGTGGGGAGACGTGTCATTGGTGGATGAGAATGGGACAGTCATCCCTCCGCTCACAGGTGCTGCTGCTGCCCCCATGGCGACCACCTTCCGTCATTCCCAGAAGGTGAAGTGCCGATGTGGTAATCGAAACACAGGGGCACGGGGCTCCGGATCAACAAGTGTTGCACATCGGTGGTGAGCAGCATGTCCAGGCTCTTGTTTGCCGGGGGGAGGTGCCCCTCAAGAGCATCGCCCCCGTTGCCCTGATCATTTGAAGATGCGTGTGGCAGGGCAATTGGGAGGCGGGGGGATTGAACCGCCCCAACGAAATGTTTGCGGCGCTTTGGGTGTCCTCTTCATGTTTCGTCTGCTTTTTGGGTCACCACTGGGCAACGGACTGTCCAAAAAGGGAAGGAAGGGGCCACGGTCCACCCCCCCTCTCTTGCTCTGGGACAGACCCCCCCCCCCACACACACCCCAGCGCGCCAAACCTCCCCCGTGCTCCTCATCAGGGCCACCCCCCGGACGTGTGCCTCGGCAGCGCAATACATCCCCAGGGGTCGCGTCAAGGCCCGGAAGGCCCCACAGGACACCAAACAACTCTGTCCCCAGAACCAAAACCTGCCCAAAAAATTCCACAAACACTCTCAGACCCCAAGTTTGCAACATTCTGTAAAGTGCTGCATTCGCACACACACACCCCGTGCCTGCAAAAACTCAATGGGAATGGTCAGTCATGGGAATGACTGAGTGCACAGCCGGCGCCGGCATGGGAGGGACGCCAAGGGGCAGACGGACCACTTGTGAGCAGAGGCGACTACTATCCCACTCTCACGTACCACAAGTACTTTTCCCCAGGGGCGTGGGACAAGCAATGTGGACCATTTCTTCCTGAAAACCTGAACCAGTGCGTACACCCGGAAGAACCAACCGGCACACTTACTGGGCCTTAAGGGCAGACCCCCCGCTGCCCATGCCAGTGCAGACCCCCTCCATGCCCCAGGGGCGGGGATTACACTCTGCAAAACGAGGGCATACCCTGCAACTTGTCTTCGTTGATGAGGTGACTTTGCTTCTCCAACCGTTTGCTAGCCCTGTACTGATCGCGGACCGGGATGCCCTTCCAGAACAAGTACACCACCGCGACCATCAACAACCAATAGATCACGGTGTCGATGGAATGCGCGATGATGTTGGGCACCCAACTCGACACCAGAGAGCAGGCGTACACGGCAATCCGGGTGTAGTTGATGGATCGGATGTTGTACGCCGGTTGCAGGACGATGGTAGCGACCAGGAGCAGCAGGAGGCAAATGCCGTTGAAGCGCTTGATGGCCTCGGGATTTCGAGAGAACACCACCGACTGAGGGATACAGGATCGGATCGACGGTGTGGGCCATAGGGACACGGACAGACAATAGGACCGGGGGGGCGGGGGGGGGGGGGGGGGCTGGGAACTCAAATGTTCTGTACCACAGTATTCCTCAGTAAATTTCGTTGGTTCCCACTCTGATATTTTTCTGAGGGGGATGGGGCGCGGGGTTCCAGAAGGGGGGGGGGGGGGGGCACCCCATGCCAAAAAAAATTATCTTATGGGGCTGGGGGCCGGGGCAAAAAGCGCCTCCTCCTTTCAACCCCTGACAAGGGGACTGCACAGTAGTGCTTCCCTTTCAGCATCGCAGTGTCCATGGTGTGGCCTGGAGTGCAACCAGCATACAAAAGTACCAAACCCCACACAACGGGCAACACCTCCGGCACAAGGGTGCATCTCAGACTTTGGAAAATGTCTCCTCCGATCACGCCCTTGGAGCGGAGGAGGTTGGCGGGTCCTGGGGGAGAGGGGGGGAGGGCTCCTCCTTTGGCACACAGCGACCCGTGCCTCTACCTTTCAGTATTGGACCCGATAGCGCAGGCCCCATTCTTTGTGTCGTTCGTGGCGGCTGCGGTGGCGGCGGCTGCTGATCTGTGGCTTGTGCGCCGTACGACGCTTCTCCTCGCAACGGTCAGGGACCAGGAGGAACACCCAGTCGCAACACGCGGGTGGCTGACAAAACGGTTTGGGTGCACCTTCCGGGAAGCACCTGGAACGGCGCTGTAGGGCTCGTTGCAGTCTGCAGTCGGAAGGCGCACGCACGCACACACCACTTTCCCCCTTGCCACAACGGTCCAAAAAGTCTTTGTAGCGATTCTCACAGTACTAATTCCACCAAAAACCACCAGTGTGTGCATACCCCTCGAACCTTGGTCCCCCTGATCACCCACATTGATGGGCAAAATAAGCGCTCGGTCCCATGGGAAACCGACCCGTGTGCCGGTCGTTGCACTGAATTTCTTAAATCGGGTGTTTTGCGGCCCTTGGCTTCCTCTTTGCCCAATGGTGTACAATTGAGCCCCCCGTGCCCCCCCCCCCCTTGCCCCTTGCACCCTTGCTATTCTGCCTAGTTCCAGAGATGTGGCATGACACCTGGACCTGGAGGGTTGGGGGCGGGGATTTTCTGAGACAGACCTGCCCCCCCAGGTCCTGCAGCATAACATGATTTTCAGGACCCCCCCCGTCTTGCAGCACAAGGTCTATCTGCTGCCGGCTCCTGAAACCTCAGTGCAACGAGAATGGCAGAGAAATCGAAATCGACGGCTCACACAGTAATGAGGTAGGACATCGCATGTTATTTTGTTCAAATACACCAAAAAAACCCGATTTCCTGCTTGTTTGGGCCATCTGAGGTGTACTGCAGGCCTCAAAATGCGAGTCGCGGAATCAGCTACCGCGCCTTTATGGACCGTCGTGGCATTACCCGTGTGCCCCCGATTTTCCCGGATTGTTCCGGTCTTGCCCGAGTTCCTTTTTTCCCCTGTTTCCCCCGCTTCCTCGGTTTACTCGCACCATCAGGTACGCTCCAGGAATGGGATTATCTGAGCCCTGCTTGACCTTCCTCCGCATTGGCACGACGCAGCCGGGCTGGGGGGAGATCCCAGCCCAGGACAATGCCCGGCCCCGTTCCTAACGCACGGGTCTGACGCACTGCGATGGGACCGGGCTGTTGGCATGGCGCCGCCGTCCCAAGAACGCCACGACAGCCCTTCCTCTGTCACAAGATGGCAGACGGTTTCCCGTTTAGCCCCCGGTTTTCCGCAATTCTGCCCTAGGGATCCCCGATGATGGGGAACAAACCCCGAAACAAATCACAGTCTTGAACACGGTCTCCGTCAGGATGAAAAAGCCGATGTATTGGATGTCTCGGACGTTGCGGGATCGAGGCTCTCTGAAGAAGAGCACCGTGATCAGCGCAGTGAAGATGTAGAAAAAGCACGCCTCCATCCCGAAGATCGTCATGATCAGATGGTCCGCGGTCCAACACTCGATGGTGTGGTAAGAGTCCTCCGAGGTGCCGACGGTGGCATACAGCTTCCCTTCTTCACTACAGTCCAAGACCTGAAGGAACGAGATGCAGCGAGGTGGGAAAAGTGTCAGACTGAGTACAGCAAACATGTCAAACTAAATATACTTAGTTTGGCATATCAACAACAACAACAACAACAACAACAGTTATAATAATCAAGCAGTAATAATAATCAAAATCCTCTTGATGATAACGATGATGACGACAACGATGACGACGATGATGACAGTTGTGACAGTTGTGATGGCTGTAACAATAATAAGACAACAAACCCCTGGCACTCAGTTTGACAATTCACCGCAGAGAAGAGTGTGGCATTGGAGGGTTGCAGGTTGTGGGGAGGGTCTAAAAGGTATTGAAAGAGGACATGCTCCTTGTTGCGCGGTGTTCAATCCGGGGTCTGTTGTCCAGGAGTGATAGAACACATTCACACGGCCCAGAGCAAGTGACGGTGCAAAATGAGAGTGACAGGACAGACTGAGAGGGTGACTCCGTAGAGTGCAGAGTGACAGAACAGTGAGAGGTTGGTGCACCCGATTGTTCGTACAACTACGACACATCCCCGCAAGCGACCATTCTCCATGCCAGTGACGCACCAGTGCCCATGTCCATACCGAAAGATGAGGTGCTACCCTGGTCTAATGGGGTCCCTGAATCAAAGCCACTGTCTAGGGCAATTGCTTCAAATCCACACAGCTGCTAAAATGCTGCACCTGCGCACCCGCACCGGCATGGGCCCACGCACACGCGCACACGCACGCATCAGGGAGCGGGATGTAGAAAAAGAGAGGTCGAGCGAAACGCAAACATAGCCACATCAAGTCGGAACCCTGGGACTCGGGATAGCTCTGGAGAGACGGTGTGTGTTGGCAGATGTGCGTTGACGGATGCAAAAGTGCAGAAGGTCGTGCGATTGGTATACTTGTTGGCAGCCAAGGGCCACTATGTGTCGGACTTGGATACAAGCAAGTAGCATGAAGTCAGGTGCACACACAGGGTGTTGCAAGCTGCAACAGGTTAATGCCCAATCACACACACGCACACACACAGGCACACAGGCACGCACGCACACACGCACACACACACACACACTTGGTGAAGGGGATCAGGAGGAGCAGGAGGAGATGCGGTCCCCCAGCAAGGCGCACCCGCTTGCCAACCCCACAGTGCCTACGAGTCCCCACCGATCCAAACCCGGCGATCGGCAGGGGGGACCCTGACTGCGGGCCCCATCCGGATTAGCATCGTGGCTGCAGCTCTCATTTTCCTCTCCTCCCTATGGACCCCTGACCCATGTTACACCCCGACCGTGTGTTGCGGGTACCACTTAGGAGCCTTGGAGGGGAGGGAGGGAGACAGCCCCCCCCAACAGAAGGACACAGGTGCGCGCGCACACATAGACAGACCTACGCATGCACGCACGTGCGCTCGCACACACACACACACACACACACACACACACACACACACACACACCTGGAACAAATACCGCAACATCGTGCTGTATATCGAGCCCCCAAGGATACCGACGGCAAAATCGAGACCTGCACGCCAGTAAGAGAGAGCGAATGGACGATTGTCTCAAGGAGAAGGCGAGCGGGAATCGACTTTCAGGGACCACATGAGGAAGCATGACAAACTCTATTCCGCATTGCAAATTTAAGACAAAAATCGTGTCACACACGTCTAATGCCTGTTCCCTCTCGCTCGGGCGGCCAGGATTGCCAGAAC
The DNA here is from genome assembly GCA_964036045.1 of Eutreptiella sp. 'Long Island Sound 2002'. Taxonomy (NCBI): domain Eukaryota; phylum Euglenozoa; class Euglenophyceae; order Eutreptiales; family Eutreptiaceae; genus Eutreptiella; species Eutreptiella sp. 'Long Island Sound 2002'. Next base: position 3,626,077 of record OZ038388.1, read on the forward strand.
CCAACCTCAACTCTTGTCTCCCTTGCGCTTAAGATGGCGAAGCCACCCAGTCCCAATGAAGCACGTCCTGGTCCCTTTGTTCTTCCTGGATGCTGAACCCCCTGGAGCTCAGGTGTGGAGTGTATATGCGTCGGTGCCGTGACACTGTCAGCAAAACAGGCAACAGTACATGCAGAGCCACAAGACAGATTGCCCTATCAAGGGCCAAAGAATGACCCGAGGCGCCTGTCGCAAACAGGTCGGTTGGAAGAGTATCAAAGCAGAACCTGGTTGCGGGGGAGCGGAGGCAACACATCCATAGACACCTGTATCAACGTAGAACAGCAGCAGAGCCAGAAATGCTGGCAATGAACAAACCGACTGCCATATTGTACCAGGTGAGAGGCAGCCTCCGGAGGCTGCACGCGGCACCGTCCCCCTGCCCCCCCGTCACCGCCGCTGAGTTGCTATAGGACTCTGCTGCAGAGGCAGACTTCCACGAGGCGCTGGAGCAAACCTGGCAAATCTAAAGCGGTGGGCTTAATGAAGTAGAAGGTCTCCGACCACTTTTTGGTCTTGACCACCCACCGTGCCGCCACGATGTAGCAGTACAGGAGCAGCCACAGAGCGATCACGATGATAATGACCCAGAACGTCACGTGCCACCGCTCGGGCCCGAACAGGGAAAGGATCTGAGGGACACACGAGAACGGGCGCAAGCCAGTGCCGCGTCACGGGCGCGGGCTGTGATGCAACACAACAACACAAAACTGGAGTTACCCACGACCCTGAGGAGCTCCAATGATCAGTACCTCCGCGCAGAACCGCTGCTGAAGACTAAGCGTTGCAGCGCATGATTCTCATGACGCTTGCACTCCCGGGTTCGAGTCCCAGGATTCGAAACCCCGGGTGCGAAAACTCTCGACCATGGTCTTCAGGAGTGTTTGGGGGCCGTGGCTTTCATCCCGGCGCCCACAGGCCTCATCAATGCTTAGCGCAGAACCGACAGCGGGTGGACGACAACCCCCGGCGATTTACGGTTGCCCGCTGTAGGCTGACTGACGACCGGTGGCTGGCAACCACAACACGGCTCGCTGGTTCAGCAGGCAAGCGCAAGCGTACATTGGCACAATTGCAGGCGGGCGGAGCTGCTGCCAAGACGCCGGTGCCACCTGCCACAGCAGGGCTCGTGTGCGCGTGAGCGAGCGGCACTCAGTACCATCGCTTGCCTGCGCTTTTGCGTACCACCCCGCACCTCCCCCGTGTCATGATCAGCAAAGACCTGACCCCATGACTCAGGATTTCCCAGTTCAGGCATTACCCTCTGTACCACAGCACCCCCCGATAGTTTTGGTGGTTGTGTGCTGTGTCATGCAGAGTCCGCTGGCGCACGCTTCCCCTGGATGTCCCCGGGGCGTACTCACCGGTGGTACCGTGTGCGGGCCCATTCCAGGATCCACTTGCTCTGACAGGACTACCCCTGACGAGACGTAGATCCAAACAAAAGCAGGAAATTGTTCGTCACAGACATGTGGCAGAGCAGCTGCCGGCCACTAGAAAACGTCATTGAGGAATGGTTCATATCAGATTCCCCCCGTTTGAGCAGACCATCCCGTTTCCAGGAAGCACGCGGCTTGTTCCGTTCTGGGGAAAGAGGAAGGCACCCACGGCGGTTTGCAGTTAAACGCCGGACGATGACGAACCATGACAATAGGACCGTTGCTGACTGCACCGACCTCCATCGACTGAAACGAGACATCCGTTGATTCTTTCAGGGGTTCTGTTACGGAGGTCTGCACAATCCAAAACATACACAAACGGACGCACCCCGACTGAACACGGACACACCCGGACACAAACCCCTGATGCCTTGTCCGATGCTTGTTGTTGCCGGGCACATAGTAGCACAAAACAAAACAGCAAAACGAGCGCACGCACCGAGAGCCAGAAACGAACGCACACAGAGGGCGGCTCCGTCAACACAACACAACAGCACCTTCACACGAAGTGTTGCCCAGGACAGTGAAATTTGGCGCTCTCCACCCCATCTGATGCGGCAATCGTAACACAGGGCCAGGGGATTCCAGATCACGAAGTGGTACGGTGTGCTGTATTCCAGGCCGTTTGTCCTTTGGGGGAAATACTGGTGGCTTGCGAGTGTGGCGGAGGGGGGGGCTGGGGGTCTGCCATAAAGGCTCCGTAGGTGGGCCGGTTGGTACTTCCGGGTGTACGCACTTGTTTGGGTTTTCAGGAAAACGTTGTTTGTCTCGAGCCACAGGGCAAAGATATTTTGTGGTGGGCGAGAGCGGGACAGTCCCTCTTCTCATAAGTGCTGCTTCCTGTTCTTCTTCTGCCCCTTTGCTGCCCCTCCCATGCAGGCACCGACATGATTCACACTCAGTAATTCCCAAGACAGCGACGTTTGGAGGGTACCATGGAGGGTGCTCACCAACACTCATGCGGCGGGGGGGGGGGGGGGGTTGCCGCCATAAAGGGTGAAAGAGTGCGCCGCTTGGTACCGGGTGAAAGTACGTGTTCGCCTTTTGAGGAGGGAATCCTCCACCTGCGGATAGGTGGGTTGTGTGCCCACCCATTGAGGCGGGAGTGGAGAGGGTACGTTCAAAAAAAAAACCTGTGAGAGGTGGGCAGCCTGCTCGGCTACCCCTGACAGCTGGGGAAAATGAATTTTTCTAGATGAGAGTGGCCGCAGGAGGCGGGCGGGGGGGGGGAGGGGGGCTCCACCCTTCTGATGCAATCCCTGGATTTCGATTTGGGCTGTAAGGGCCCAGCAATCAAATGAAATTGTGCACAAAATGTCACGCGCAGGCAGACGCACCAAAGAGTACAAAGCATTGAGAAAGAACTCATCGCTGCCGGGGGAAGGAGACGGGCTGAGGCGATCGAGGCGATCGAGGCCTGAGAAGGGGCTTGGGCTTGGGTCGATGGGGCTTGGGGACGGTGAGAAGGTGCGGTTGGCGCCAGCAGACAAGCTGGTCACCGACGTGACGGTCTCAGAGACGAAAGAGTACGCGGAGTACGCCACAAAATCGATCACCAAACTCAGCAGCGGCGGGATGTTGCCGATGCGGATACGCCTGAGCGGGGGAATGGGCAAGCGTCCATGCGGGAGCAGAAGCACCTTCTTTGCGGGGTCAGTTTATGGCTGTCAAACGACATGGAGGCAGGGGCGAAATATTAGCATCGGATTGCTGAGCGCCAACAGTCTGACACAGTGGGCACCACAACTGTTGGGGCGCGGAAAGGTATGGAATACCGCAAAGCAACGGAGTTGTAGGCGCTCCTGGTGTGTGGACAGCAATCATTAGCGGCCGCAGGCAAGCGTTCGATGCTTTAAAGAGGCGAAGAGGTTTGTTTTAGGGCGTTTCTTGGCATGCGGGCTCCAAACCGAATGGCGTGCGCCGTTGGCGACAGGGCCGACGTGGACAGAAATGCAGACCGAAACAGGGACGGAGACGGACAGACCCAGAGACAGAGACGGACACAGACAGAGGAGTATTCGACGCAGAGACAGAGGGAGAGGGAGACAGAGGCACGCACAGAGATATACCCCAACACGCCTCCTACCATCTTTTTGGCCTTGTCCTTGGCCTTGTCCTTGCCATTGTTGTCGTCACGGTCGATGACGACGTCACTTGGAGACGCGGTTGCTTCGCGTTCGCGTTCGCGTTCGCGTTCGCGGAGAGGGACCTGGGCCGAGAGGAGTGTATCACATGTGACAGAGATCTGCTGTCCGCAGGTACCCCAAGATAGGGCGAGGTTGCGAGGCAAAGAGGGTTCCGGTAGGTGCACCTCGTCCTCGGGGACATCGCCATTGAACGGTTTCGGCGGCAGCTGAGCCTTCTGTTTGGCTTTCTGCATCGAGGACATGGCCTTGTTTCTGAACGTAAGCTTCTTCAACTGCAAAGCGATTGAGGGGACTGCGATCAATTCCGCACTGGCATGACACTATCTACCCTACAACCCTCCACCCATGTCTGCAGGCACCAGTATGCGATCCGACGGCCGTGCCAATCTGCACGCAAATGCCCTGTGCCCCTCCCAACAGCCAGAACCGCCACCCCGACACACTACACCCTGCACTTGTTTCATCGCAAATTCTCACTGCCGCCCGAACTTTGGAAAGGGGCGTAATGCATTGATGCAGTAGAGAGAGTATGTCTTAAATCAGGGACAACAGAACAAGGAGATCCGCAGCAGATAGCACCAATCTGGGATCAAGTTAAGGTTGCAAAAGGCGAATTTCCCGGAACGCGCGTCCCGGACCACTGCCCAAGCCCTGGCCTCCACATTTCGCCCTTGTCAGTGTCAGTGTCAGTGTGAGTACCAGCGTCAGTGTTAGTGTCAGCGTCAATCGAATACTATCCATTTGTACTCATGTTCTTATGACGCACGACACCAGCGGTGAGATCCTGGGAATGGAGCTCCAACTTGTCTGACTGGCAATGAAACGTCCGAAAACGAGCGAATAGGCCCCACTCTGAGACTGTAACCCTGCCGTAGACACCCCACCCACTGCCTGACCCACTCATCCTCGCAGATTGTCGGATACAATAAAGGGCAGGCCATACCATAGGTTGAGATTCCCCTCGTAGCCTCCGGGCAGACTTGGTCTGTGGAACAACACAACGGTGTGCATGCAGCTGCTTTGTGGAGGTTGGACGTGCTTATGAAATAAGCGGTGCCCCGCCCACAATTCCACTTGTACGACATTTCGCCGATTCATTGGCACCTAGATCCGTCCTTAGCACCGGGGCACCACATAGTCATCGGCTACGTCAGTCCGATTGGAGGCCACACAGCAGTTGTGCGCCAAACGACGGCGGTTGCGGACCACCTGATGGCGGTCAGACTCGAGAAGAACCGTTTCACACATCTGTCCCGAACGTGGCCTTAGATTTTCGTACGCCCGCCCCCCTCCCCCATGCCCTGGTCTTATGTCAAATTTCCATTTCCTCCGACGAAGGGGCAGAAAGCAACCCGTTCCCGTTTCCATCGTTCAAGGTCCGTTTCGTCGTCATCTGGTTCGGTGTCGCTTTCGTCGTCGTCGTCATCTACGGGCTGCTCCTCCTCCTCCAAATCCTCTTTCTTCGGGAGAATGTAGAAGGAGGTCACCGGATGATTGATGCTGAAGAACAACCTGCAAAAGATGTGAGTGCCTGCAAAGTGTGAGAAAGCAGGACGAGCAAGGCACATGGAGCTGTGCATATGCGTGAGAGACATTGCAGGTGAGGCTGTGCATGTCCTAAAAGGCAAGGGACGTGTGAGGCTGTGCACATCCGTGAGAGAAAGAGAGGGCGTGTATGTGTATGTGTGTGTGTGTGTGCGCGTGTGTGTGTATGCGTGTGTGTGTGTGTGTGTGTGTGTGTGCGTGAATCAACGGATTTGATCGCGCGCGTGTGTGCCCGATAATATGTGCTAGCTGTGGCTGCACATGCTTCCACCCGACGAAAATTGCATTGGTTTGCGTTCTTTTTGCATGCTGCAGGCTGTCTCACATGTCTGCAGCACCACGGCCCATGCTGCTCCACTGTAGCACTGGTACATGCTTGGACACTCGTGAACACGCCCAGCCTGGGATGGACCCACTGAACCAGCCGCAGGCACACCAGCAGCAGCAAACTCCTCTCAATTCTCAACACTGCACCACTGAGCTGTAAAACGGCGGGTGCACAGGAGTACAATGCGACAGTGCATTCACAGGCAAACAACGTTCAGGAAGCCTTATTCTACTGCGGAGGGCCCGAAAACAAAAGATCAGCGCGAAATGCCAGTGCATGCAATACTGCCATTGCACCACCAACCGCCCTGAGGCAATTGCCGTAATACCCTCGGGTCGTCCGCTGGCCCTCAATCGCCAGGTGCACCGCTGGAGGTTCACTGTGAACCACCGGCGGTTGACCGCTGGCCCCAGCCTGTGGATCCAGACTCTTTGTGACCACCAACAGGACGAGAAGTTTATCTCTTTGGCGAACCCACGCAGCAGAGGCCCATGCCAGCAGCAACGGCCCTATCCAAACCACAACGGGGTAAGTGCTGGCAAAACATGTGCAATGGGGGTCGTAGCCCCAAGGCGCCATGTGCCGTAGCCGGGCGCTCACCTGTCCCATGATGCCTTGAAGAGCAAAACGATGAGCCAAGAGAAGATGATGATGTAGTACACCAACCGCACCCCCAACTCGTAAGGGTTCTCCTTCGGGCCTCCCAGGTATGCAATGACCGCCAAGACCGAAGGGCCGAGGAACATCGTCTGCAGCGACACAGAGCAGCGTTTGGGGACAGCGGCAGGTAGGTCGGGATTCAAGAGACAGCCATTGTAGCACCACAAACGAGGGACTGCCGATACCTGTCGGCTGCCCATCAACTTCCAGGTTGGCAGCCAACCGCCGGCCACGGGGGCCGCCACCAGCCAATGTGTGACCCCGAGGGGTGTGCAACCGTTTTGGGGGTTGTTGGGGGGGGGGGGGGGGACCCCTCCCCCCCCCCCTTGGTTGACCCAAACCCTGGGGGTCGGCGGGTTGGGCGGTCAGCCGCCGGGCTCCCTGGGGGGGGGGGGGGGGGTCGGTGGGTACCCCAATATACATACCTCATAATGATACCCATGACACGGTGATCATTTTGAATATGCGCAAGTAGGGTAAAAAATTTTTCAAAAAAAATTTGCCCGTCAATTCAGGCTCCCCTCAGCCAAGGTTGGACCCGGAGGTCGGGTCAGGGTCAAAATCCTTTTTTGTGCTTTTTTGCCATTTTTGAATTCTCCACAAAATTCTGAGTATTTTGAGTACAAACACATAGGGTCGAACAAAAAAATTTCTCCCTGCCGTATGCCTAAAACAAAATCTCCGGTGCATCCGGCGCCCACAAAACCCATTGTTCTGTACGACAATTTTGGGGTCTGTAGAGCCCCCCCCCCCACCCCCCTTTGGGGTCGGGTCCTGACCAGGATCGGCCCCCGTGCCACCGGCAGTTGGCAGTCAATCGCCGGCGCTTGACGGTTGACCATTGGCGCTTAACCATCAACCGCCAGCCTCAGGTTCCGACTGTCCCTGGTATGAAAACAAAATCCGATGCGCCTGGCACTAATCCATCAGTGCTTTGTGCGGAAATCGACTTCGCGGCAATTTCGCCAAATCTGACTCACTTTGGGGAGGGAGGGTCGCTTGCAGACACACGAATTCGGTACCCAGAGGGTCAAATGGGAATCCATACCCATGGTTTCTTTTTTGCTTCCACACAGAACACTGCTCCACCGTGTGTCCGTTTGTCTGTTTTTGTAGTGTTCCACTCGGTCGCATCCATCCCCACACGCTTACCCCGCTGCACCTGCTAGACTTTCACAAAAATGCACAGCGCTCAGGGCGGTACACACGCTGTCGGGCCCACAAACATAGGCCGCACTGAGTCAATGCTATGCAAAAAGACTGCATCTGTTCTACCATCGTAATTGGGGTGGTTCTGTCCATGTATAAGGTCGCCACATCTACATCACATGTAACAAATATTCTTCCCATGAAATGAAGATTTGGTCAGGGGTATTGCTACATCTCTTCTCTGTTATTCACAACCGACTTTTTTGGTTGGTCCATGGAGACAACAATGGCTTCCACGTGATGGTGTGCCGTGGTATTGTTGGAACTACTTTCCCCAAGCACTTCTTCGAAGGAACAGCCCAAACAAACTTCCAATGAAACATAACAACTGGTTTGGTATTGAAACCCACAAACCAGAATTTCCAAGCACTTTTCCATGCATCAACCCTGGCAATTTCCAAGCACCAGTCCCAGCCCAGCCCACCCAGCAACCTCGCATGCAACCTTGCAAGCACTTTTCCCAAGCACCCCCGCCTATCAAATTTTCCGAGCACTTTTCCCAAGCTCCCTACCCAGCCCCTTTTCCAAGCACCAATCCCAGCCCAGCCCACCTGGCAACCTCAAATGCAACCTCGCAAGCACTTTTCCCAAGCACCCCCACCCAGCAAAATTCTATTGCCTTCGGCAGTGCACCTCGAAGAGAGGCTGACAGTCAGCCAATCAGTCAGTTAGCCAGGCCAGCAGTCAGTCAGACAAAAACACACAGTTTGGGTTTTTCGTCAGTGGCAGACCCGGCTCCAAGCAGTGGGGAGGACTGCGGCCGAATGGTAATGCAGCCGACCGCAGACTTTTTGGTCGGTGGTTCGGACCCGGGTCAGGCGAAGATGCCGGCGGCAACGCCAACAACAGTCGACCGTCCAAGATTCGAATCACCGACCTTAGTTCTGCATTTGGCTGCATTACCATTCGACCAGGGTTTGTTGTGACAGCATGGAGCTTCCCCACTGCTTGGAGCCTTCTGAGCGAAAACTTTTGACCCCACCCCCCCCCTCAAAAAACTGATATCCAGTTTTAGGGGATAGAGGCCTCAGAATCAAAAAATCCATTGGGGGATTGTCTTACTGGGCAAAATAATGATTTTACAAGGGGTTGGACATCAAATATCATGCCTTGGGGGATGCTACGCGAATGACCCCAAAAAAGGGGGGGTATACAACGCCCGCGCCTGCGCTTGATCTAACAACCTCTCTTCCAGGTGATTTCCAAGCACTTTTTCCAAGCGGCGGACGCCTGCAGTTTTCCAAGCGGTGTGCCGAACCAAGTATGTGAGAACTTTTTTTTTTGGCCCACTCGACTTTTCGGCCCTCGCTCAGAACTGCACCTTGCAATTTACAACCAACACTCAAAAAATTCTCAAGTATTGTCAAGGTACAAAACTATTTCATGCCGAGGGGATTTGCAACATGTTTCTACATCTACATAACATCTACGTTGTTCCCCGCAGCTGCAAGCCCCGAGACCATTTCTTATCCTCAACAACATTCACGGTCTGGATGATGCTTTAGAGGAAAAAAAGGGGGCGAGGGGGCGGGGGGGGGGGGGGTTAACGTTGAAAGCCATCGAGGCGGGGGGCGGGGGAGGGGGGGGCTCTTATGGTAACCAGCTGCTCTAACGTACCCCTGACCACATGTTCCGGGGAAAGGGAGGGTCGGCCGTCAGCGCGAGCAAAACCAGCAGATCATTGCAATGAGAGTGAAGATCCAAACATCGTCACCGCGAGTACCCTCATTGCCTCGCACGCACCACACCCACACTCCACCCTCCCCTGCCCAGGGCCATACGATGTAACTGGCTGCAGCCGCCACTTTGTAGGACCACAGCACCCACCCCTTTTTCTTGTCAAAGGGCTCGTTGTCGAACTTGGAGGCGCCGGAGTTGATCACTTTGGTCAGGCGGGTCCCTGCACCAACGGGTACGCCCGTCAGGGGCGGTGGGTAGGGCCGACAGCCAGTGGTGTCTTGGGATGGGGGGTCCTGGTGTCTTGGCCCGGAGACTCAAAAACTGGCCAGACGGATGTCCGGTGTCAACCCCCATGACAAAGCGAATCTCTTGCTCTACCGTGACATGTTCGTCCCAGCCCCCCTTCCCCCAACACGGAGGCAGGGGGGGGGGGGGGGAGGGTCTGCAGGGAAACAAGTGCGTTTAGCAAACTCTAGACAAGGGTTCTGTACAGAATTATTTTTTGTCCAGCTATTTCAGGGGTTAGACGTGTTGGTTGGTGGCCAGACACCACCACAGGCCAAAACGCGATGCAACGTGTCATTTGCCATGCACAAGCTTCCTCACAACGGTGTGCCAGTACCAGGGGGCCTGGCAAGCATTCAAGCCCTCCCTTGGGCTCCTGAAAATGTACTTTGGAGGGCTTGGAGCCCCCTTTTCCAACCCCCCCTTGAGGGGGTTCCAAGGGCCGGCTCTCTTTTCTCTAGATTTTTCATGCATGTTTCAAATCATTGGTTTCTCATATCAGCTAGCAAAACTGCCTTGCCACTTGTTGGAGCCATTAGTTAATTGCCGCATACTCCTTGCCAAACTTGAAATGCAGGCCCAAAATTCTGCACACCCAGTCATAATGCTAGTACCCCTATGCCACACAGGAGGAGAACAGACCGCAGCACTTTGAAATCGTTGGTGGCAAGAATTCAGGCATTTGTATTGAGGAAATGAGCTTGTGGCCCTTGGAGCCCCTTTCCACAACCCCCCCCCGTAAAATTTTCACCAGCCTTGTCATGAGCTACATTTGGCTCCCGTACAGAACAGACAAAATCGGTCACGCTTCGAGGAGAAGGAATTTGCCAAGGCTCCTGTGCGCAGCCCTCTGCCCCCTGGCGTCCAATCCCCTGAGGGCGACGAGCGTGAGAAGCTTGGGGCACAGTGCACAGCACTGGACATCTGTTCGCCGACAACAGCGGTTGGGGCGCAACCGATGGCCGGTGGCAGTGCACTGACGGCGGGTGGTGGGTGGTGGGTGGACGACCGCCGGTTGATGCTGAAGCGACGAGGGTTGACTGGGAACCGCAAGCGGTCAGCGGGCAACCACTGCAACTCTCCACAGAAATACGTTCACTGACCCGGGCAGCACTGATACTCTTCACAGAACAACGGGGGGCAACGTCGATTGAATGAGTCATAACGTAAGCTGCGCCACAACCCACTTCCCAGCCTCAGGGCCAGGCAGCATGTGTTGCATGTATGCGTTGTGATCCCCGGAGGGGGTTGTGTTGGTGTTGCCACCACGGCCACCACGGCGTCCACGCGGGGTCGCATACCGATCAGCGTGTGGAACAGAGTGTAGTACGGGAACTGCACGAGCCCGACCCACAACATGAAGAAGAAAAAGTACACCCAAAGCACGGGTTTGCTCGTGCGGTTTGCGCGCTCCACTTGCTCCTGCTCTTCCCACTTCTCGAACTGCTCCAGCCCCTCCTTTAGCACAAACACGTCGGCCCCGCATTCCGCGAGGTACGTCGTCACCCTGCGACACGGAATGCCGGGGGCCAGGGTCGCAGAGAGACTGCATATGGCTCGAGAGAGACACGCTAGCGCACGGCAAGGCGTGTTTCCAGCCATCGGCGTCAGCCCTCGCTGAGCGAGGAGATATGCACAGCCTGGGGCTCAATCCCGGGACATAAGCTGTGGGAGGCGGGCGGTAGAACCACCATAGTGAACCGGAATCTCTCCGGATAAATCGGGTAACCCTCTCTGTCCTAGGCAGTACGCACGCAAGCGTCAGGGGGGCACACGTGTCATTTCGGGACTTGTATGCGATCTTGTACGGCGTCTGGTGGTACTTGTCCTGGATATCAATGTTGCAGTCAGCCAAGACAAGGTGCCGCAACGGTCCCAAGTTGTCATCCGAGCCGGGCTCGTAGTTGACCTGCAACAGGAAGCAGCAGAAGAATGAGCCTGTGCAGCGCTGTGCCAAGTGGCATAAAAAAAAAAAGGTGCCGGGCTGCAGGACGCCTGGACTTCAAAATACGATTCTTCGTCCTTTTTCTCCTTGGCAGCAGTGCCCTGAGCCGACGGCGGTTGGCAGTGCCCTGAGCCGACGGCGGTTGGCAGTACCCTGACAATGGGTAGCTGATGGCCAACCGACGGCGTCTCACCAGTCACAACATCAGTGACTGAGTCGATAGCGGTGTTGAGGGACTAGGGGGGAACGGCCCAGCCCACATCTGAAATCTCTGGATTCACGGTGCAACACGGTTGGCCCTGAAATCCGTAAAATTGAAAAGAAGACTGCCAAGGGCAGAGGCGGGAGAGGCGTGTGGGTGCGTGGACGTAAATCCACGATGCGGCTGGGCTTGACCGGGGGTGACCAACGGGACGGCATGCGGGACAGGGCGACAGGCAGTGCACCGCAGGGCACAGGACCGGCCGTACCTGGGCCGCAATGTGAATGGGCGCCTGCCCCTTACAATTCTGCGCGTCGGGGTTGGCACCCGCGCGCAGCAGGAGGTCCACCGTCAGCACCTCGAATGCCAGGTCCACCTCGCCCCCTTCCTTTCTGAGGCGTTTCATGGCCTGGAAAGCCAAGTGCAGCGCCGTGTTCCCGGCCTGATCCACTTTGTTCACGTCGGCCCCTGCACCAGCGCACGGGGGCATTGCAAACAGCAATAATCGACAGGAGTAAGTGGGCTGTTGCCAAGGGGAATACTCGTAGAGTAGAGTATAATGGACCATGCAGGGAGCTCCCTAATGTAACAAAAAAAAGGAAAGAGGGTGACCATACACTCAGTCATATTTGCGCTGCATTGCTGCTGATGCCCCACCTGGGGCTCGCACCGGGTACCTCTGCTTCAGGCACCATCGGCTATGGCAGCTGAGCCACGTGACCTCGTTGCCTGATTATATTGAGTCAGCCATAGCCCGAGTTGGAAATTCATCAATTGACATTTGTCACTGCAAAGGCTCATCAGTGAGTCTCTTTTCTGGCCTGGTACAGTCTCCAGTTGCTTCGTCCAGCGCACTGAACTATTCGGGCCCCACTTTTGTCCGGTGTCTGCTCATCTCCTGTCAACACTTCTGCCCTGGATTAGCAGATTCATAAGGACAAGGCGGTAGGCCTCCTCTTCTGAAAGGGCCCTGTGGCTTGCGTCGCTCGGCAACAGAAACAAAACAGGTTTTTCCCCCCGTCCCAACTGCAGCCCTGCTGCAGTGGCACATCGAGAGGACGACGACGCAACAATTTTTGGGCCAAGTGTCAAGCGCATCCCATGATGATCAGCCACATCCCCTCGCGGTGGGGGGCAAGTGGAGGTGCCCTAAGGCTAAGTGAGTATGCCGGTCGGTACTTCTGGGTGTACGTACTTGATCACCCTTTGAGGAGGGAATCCTCCACGCGTGGATAGGTGGATTGGCTGCCCCGCCCACTGGGTTGGGGGTGAAGGGGGCGGTTCAGAAATTACAAGAGGTGGGGTGCCTGCTCATGATGCCACCGTGAGAATGTCGCCATTTTGGAACTGCCCCACCCGCTGGCATCATGAGTTTGGGGACTGGCCTGTGCGGCACAGCAGGTGGGCTCGCTGTTTTTTTTCTTCCTTCCTCCTTTTTTTCCCGCTGGTGCCTGGGGCGTCTGAGGAGCCCAAACACATCCATCTTCTTTGCGTGCAGGGCATCAGGAGAGCCTACACGCATTCATCCTCTTGGGCGGAGGGGGGGGGGGGGGGCAAAGCCATGAGATATTGCTGCTCTCGTGGCACTTGGCGCCGTCAATCGACTTGTCGCCACTCACGAAGATCCACCAAGCCGCTGTGTTGGCTCACTGTTTCTGTTTCTCCATCATGGCAGCTCTTGGCACCAGCACGTTAAAGATCCACACGGCAACAACCTTCAGTGTTGAGTGCAAACACTCCGCCATGGCGGAGTGCCCCACAGCCCTACATGAGCACAAACGGCGGTGTGGTCTTGGCTTCGCCAGGCTTGCACAGCATTATTAGCAGCTGCCATTCCTTCTCCTTGCCTGGGAGCAGGGTCCGGGGGAGGGGGCGCCATAATTTTTCGGCCTTCTTTTTGGCATTTTTCAATTCTGAGCATTTTGTATACCCACAAGTGGGGGAAGCGATGAGTGAAAACAACATTGGGCATTCTGGCAGACGAACAAGTGAACCTGCTTACAGAGTGCGGGCTCCAGGGCAGGGCTCGGTACCTTTCTGCAGCAGCATCTTGATAATCAAATTCTTCGAGGGTTTCATGCACTGTGCCGCCCGGTGCAGAGGTGTCAACCCATCTCTGTAGCAGACAGGCAGTGCTATTGACCCTCACCCATGCTCTTCGATAAGCGCTGTGTGTTCATCCTGTATCACCGGCTCCACACTGCCTACATTGTCCACCAGTTCTGCCAGACTTGGCGGCAACTCCACTGACGGGCTGCCGAACGATTGTAAGTGCTGCGCATCGCCAACGGTGATGGCAATATGCGGTAGGCTTGTTGCCGCGTCTGGGCCATTCGATCAGACAGCGTATTGAAGACCCACATTCCTTTGTGCAACCTCTTGTATCAGAACAAGCGACCCCCGACAGTTTTGGCCTCCCAGCCATTGAGCAACTTCGTCGAATGAGCGGCCTCTGTTCCGCATGCCATCAAGCAATGACCTGTTGGAGCCACCCTCTTGTTTTTTGCCTCCTGACACTTGCAGGTGTACTGCCAGGCATCAGGCATGCTGCTCCCCGGGGTCTGCTCAGTCTCTCTGCGGGACATTCCATCCCTTTTCTTGATGTGTGGGCCACCTGTTGCAGTCCAACGCACGGGAGGGGGGGGGGGGGGTCTCCCTTTCCGGAAGACCAGACCCAAAATGTGTGCCTCAATGAAGCCCTCTCAGCGACCCTCTTCCTGAAGCAACAGATTAGAGAGGAACTGGAAAAAAGTCAAGGAAAACATCCCATTCCTCAGGGATAGCCCTCGGGATGAGCCCTGCCGCAAGGACGTGTGAAATTCATTGTACCAAGAAGTCTCACTGCCTTGCAGCACTTGGACACGTGTGCCTGGGGGAAAGGGGGGGGGGGGCAGGGCGTTGCTTGAACGACGGGGGAGGGGAGGGGGGTTTGGCACGAGGCCATGGTGTTGGGTTGTTTGCAGGGGAGGGGAAGGGGGAAGGGGGGTCCAAGGGATGGGGGGATGGGGTTCTTAGCCCCCCCCCCCCCCCGCCAGAAGGCAATGAATCCCCAAGGTCAGTTTCTGGTGTTGTGGGAGTGATGGCTGTGCAACTACTCTGGCCCTCTGGGGTGTGTCTGTGGCTGCTTTTTGGGGTTTGACTGGGACCTCGGGTGAAGGGCAGTGCAGTCTTGTCCGGTCAAAAAGTACGCATGCTGCAACAAAGCAGATGTCTGTGGCAGCTGTGCTGCCCAGCGTGCGCACACAAAGGGCTGCATGGGCAAGAGCTCATGCGGCAGGCAGCGAATCTCACGGTCTTGTGGTGCCGTTATGGTGCTTGTCTTACAAAGTTGCACAGGTTGCCATTGGGGTGTTTAGAAAAAGTGTGGAACATGCTTTCT